>CM065475.1:25133843-25840052 GCA_032872505.1 Leptopilina syphax | reverse complement strand
TATCGATTATAACTTTCAGCGATTGTAACTACCAATAGTTATAATTACCAGCAACTGTAGCTACTAGCGATTATAATTACCAGCGATTGTAACTATTAGCTGTTATAATAAACGGTGTGATTATAACTACTAGTGATTATAATTACCAGCGATTGTAACTATTAGGAATTCTAATTACCACCGACTGCAACTACTAAGGATTATAATAGCACTGTATTATATAATCACTGGTAAATATACTAGTGATTATATTTACCAGCGATTATAACCACTAATTATTATAATTACCAGCGATTGTAACTATTGGGGATTATAATTATCAGCAATAGTAACTACTAGCGATTATAATTACCAGTGACTGTAACTACCAGCAATTAAAATTACCAGTGATTATGATTACTAGCAATTTCCATCGATTATAACTTTCAGCAATTGTAACTACCAGTAGTTATAATTATCAGCAATTGTAACTACAAGTGGTTATAGTTACAGGCGACTGTAGCTATTAGGGATTATAATTACCAGCGATTGTAACTACTAGTGATTACAATTACCAGCGATTGTTACTACTAGTGATTATAATTACCAATTATTATAATTGACGGTGATTGTAGCTATTAGGGAATATAATTACCAGCGATTAAAACTACCAGCAGTTATAATTACTAGAGATTCTAATTACCAGCGACTAATACAACTAGTGATTATAATTACCAGTTTATATTATGTTATTACGTTCTTTTTTTCTCTTCTCGCGTTTCGATTCTCTTTAAGGGTTCGCTAAATATGCCTAGTTATACTTTAGAATCGATTTTTTTTCATACACTTTATTATAGAGTTTAAAGAATATCGTTGAAATTCCATAACTGCGCTCGTAAACGTATAAGCTTACACTAAAGAGACCCATTAAATCCCACAAGTTCTCGGAGGAAACTCATCATCGACATGAGGCATATTCTCGGGAGATTCCAACCCATTATTATGTCTTATTGATGTTGACAGAAGTTACATTATTGATGGAAAAATGTTTTCTTTTTCTATTTTTATTTTCCTTTTTTTTTAATTTTAATGGCAATATTTCCATTTTTTTGAAGTTTTTATCTTCAATTTTCCCCTTCTTATAAAAGTTTTGTGATGGGAATTTCTTTTTTTGCATCTTCTTTTCTCGGGAATATATATGAAGAATAGAATTTAATCTTGAAATGGAACATATAAAAGGTGTTTTGAAACGGGAGGACATAGAGAGAGTCTACTTTTCTCATGTTGGTTAATGGCTTTCTTGACGGTGCATCCCAAAAGAACTTCTTATAATCTCTTCTTCCTCCTTTTCCTTCTTTTCACACTTTCTCTTCTACATATCTCTTTTCGCGATCGATCAAGGATTTATCTTGGTTCTCTCAGGATTTACTTGCATCCCTCTATTTTCGTTTTTTTTCCCTTCCTCCCTCTTGCTTTCCGTTTTCTTCTGCTCGAAATCACACAAGATCTAAGGGGACCTGAAAATTCAGAACTCAGAGATGGTAAACTTATTTTACTCCTCTTGAAAATCTCCCGTTGTCTTAAATAACAAAGAAAAAAGTCAATTTTTATTTTATTCATTTCATTTTTCTTTATTATTTTATTTCTCTTATTATTTTATTTTTTTTTGTTTCTTTTATTTATCTTATTATTTTATTTCAATGAAACAAACACAATTCGGGAAAATAAACATCTTCCCTGAGTGTAATTATCAGTTTCAATAACTATCAGTGATGATAACTGTCAGCGGGTATAATTACCAGCAATTAAAACTATCAGCGATTGTAACTACCAGCATTCAAAACTAACAGCGATTGCAAATACCAGCATTTAAAACAAACAGCGATTGTAATTAATGATGATTATAATTAGCAGTGATTGTAATTACAAGTGATTCTAATTACAAGAGATTGTAACTATCAGCGATTATAATTGCCGCTGACAGTTACAATCTCTTGTAATTGTAATCACTAATGGTTACAATTACAATTGCTGATATATAAAATCAATAATAATTATAATTACTTGTACTTTTAATTATTGGAAATTATAATCAAAATTAGTAAAAATTGCTGGTAATTATAATTGCTGCTAATTTTAATTGCTGGTAAGTATAATCATTAGTAGTAATTATTGCTGATAAATAAAATCGTTGGTAATTGTAATTGCTGGTCATTATAATCGCTGGTAAATATAAGCAATGATAATTATAATTACTGGTAGTTTTAATTACTGGAAATTATAATCGTCAGTAGTAAAAATTGCTGGTAAATATAGTCACTGGTAATTATAATTGCTATTGCTACTAATTTCAATTTCAGGTAATTATAATCATTAGTAGTAACGATTGCTGATAAATATAATCGCTGGTAATTGTAATTCCTGGTAATTATAATCGCTGGTAAATATAATCAATGATAATTATAATTACAGGTAGTTTTAATTACTGGTAGTTTCAATTATTGAAAATTATAATCAGCATTAGTAAAAATTGCTGGTAAATATAGTCACTGGTAATTATAATTGCTACTAATTTCAATTGCCGGTAATTATAATGGAGACAATTTTTTGTTATAATTTTTCTGCTTGTCTGCTCACACAGATTTTTTTAAGGATATCAAATTGAGACAAAAAACGAATCAAAAATGTTGCTTCGCAATACTTTTAATTCGTTTTTTGTCTCAATTTAATATCCTCAATTACCAGCAATTATTAGGATCATCGATTAATGCATTATAATCGATTAATTCAAGAAATATTTGCGTCTATTTTGAAAAGCCATTACAATTACCAGGAATTATAAGTAACAGCGTATATTTCCATCAGCGATTAATATAAACAGCAATTATTATTTAAAGCGATTATAATTACCAGAAATTATTAACAGCTATCATAATTAACAATGATTGTAATAGTGATTGCAATTATTACAATTATAATCACCAATAGTTAAAATTGATGGTAATAATAATCCCTAGTAGTTGCAGTCGCCATAGTAATTATAAGGACTTGTTTTCAATTGCTGATAATTGTAACTATTAATAGTTACAATCGCTGAAAGTTATAATTGATGTAAATTACAATTGCTAATAATTATAATCACTTGTAATTTTAATTGCTAGTAGTTACAGTCACTGGTAATTATAATTCCTAATAGCTGAAATCACTGGTAATTATAGAAGCACTAGTAGTTATAATCGCTGGTAATTATAATCACTAGTAGTTATAATCGCTGGTAATTATAATCATTAGTGGTTATAATCGCTGGTAAATATAATCACTAGTAGTTATAATCACCGTTTATTATAACCGCTAATAGTTACAATCGCTGGTAATTATAATCGCTAGTATCTGCAGTTGCTGGTAATTATAATTACTGGTAGTTACAATCGCTGGCAGTTATAATCGATAGAAATTAAAATTACTGGTAATTATAATCATTAGCAGTAATGATTACTGACAAATATAATCACTGGTAATTGCAATTCCTGGTAATTATAATCGCTGGTAAATATAATCATTGTTAATTATAATTACAGGTAGTTTTAATTACTAGTATTTTTAATTACTTGAAATTATAATCATCAGTGGTAAAAATTGCTGGTAGTTACAATCGCTGGTAGTTATAATTGATAGAAATTACAATTGCTGGTAATTATAATCGTTTATAGTAGTAATGATTAATGATAAATATAATCACTGGTAATTGTAATTGCTGGTAAATATAATCATTGATAATTATAATTACAGGTAGTTTCAATTACTTGAAATAATAATCATCAGTAGTAAAAATTGCTGGTAAATATTGTCACTGGTAATTATAATTGCTACTAATTTCAATTGCTGGTAATTATAATCATTTGTAGTAACGATTGCTGACAAATATAATCACTGGTAATTATAATTACTAAATATAAATTAGAACCTCAATTATATAATCATAAATATAATCAATGATATTTATAGTTACCAGTAGTTTTAATTACTGGAAATTACATTCATCAGTATTAAAAATTGCTGGTAAATATAGTCACTGGTAATTATAATTGCTACTAATTTTAATTGCTGGTAATTATGATCATTAGAAGTAACGATTGCTGATAAATATAATCGCTGGTAATTTAAATTGCTGGTAATTATAATCTTTAGTAGTAATGATTGCTGATAAATATAATCGCTGGTAATTGTAATTGCTGATAAATATAATCAATGAAAATTATAATTACTGGTAGTTTAATTACTGGAAATTATAATCATCAGTAGTAAAAACTGCTGGTAAATGTTGTCACTGGTAATTATAATTGCTGGTAATTATAATCACCATTTAGTGATTATTGCTTGTATATATAGTCACTGGTAATTATAATTGCTATTAATTTCAATTGCTGGTAATTATAATCTTCAGTAGTAATGATTGCTGATAAATATAATTACTGGTCATTTTAATTACTGAAAATTATAATCATCAGTTGTAAATATTGCTGGTAAATGTAGTCTCCGGTAATTATAATTGCTGGTAATTATAATTACCAGTTAGTGATTATTGCTGACAAATATAGTCACTGGTAATTATAATTTCTATTAATTTGAATTGCTGGTAATTATAATCATTAGTAGTAATGATTCCTGATAAATATATTTGATGTTAATTGTAATTGCTGGTAAATATAATTACTGTGTTATGCGTTGTTTTCTTTTTTTGAAATTTTTTAAAATACAAAAATATTTCTGAAGAAGTCGTCAGCGCTTCTGATCGCACCTGTTCTCACCTGTCGGGAATTTAATCGGTGGCTCGTGTTGGTTCCTAATCAAGGTAATAAAGATGCTTCTCTTGTGTGTATATATAAAGTGTGTGCATTCAAGTGGAAAAGATAGGGTCCAGAGTTGTGCTCTCGCTTATACAAAGACAAAGTCGATTGGACAAGGTCGGGGGGAGGAGGAGGAGAAACTAAAGTTAAGGCGGATAAAGATGAAAAGAATGAAGGTATGGGAAGATGCTGCGGGGATATATATATCTATATAAAGAAAAGAGAAGAAAACACGTCCGGTATCGACAATAATGGACTCGCTTCCAACGTTCCTTCGACTCGGTAATGCCTCTCTGTTTATTTTTTACCCTATACCTTCTTCTTCTTCTTCTTCTTCGTCTTCTTCGTCTTCTCTTCAGTATCCAAGGCTCTGATATAAATGCACCCCTGTTCTTTATATTCCACCCCTGTACTCAACCTTTTTCCAACGTGTAATAAAATTTTCTTCTTCCTTTAGGCCGGAATTTTCCCTTGTAATCGCTATTCCCCTTTCTATTCTTCTCTCTTTTCCTCTCCTTTGTAAATACCGAAAGAAAATTTTATCAATTTCACCCACTAAATTACAGTCACAAAGAAGATGGGAAATTTATCAATTTATTAATATAAATAATAAAAGCAGGGCTCGAACTAGGTACGTAAATCACTTAAAAATTCGTAACTTTGCTTAAAGTCCGTAAAAGTCCGTTTTTTGTAAAAAGGTCCGTAAAGTCCATATTTTGATTGAAATGGTCCGTAAAGTCCGTAAATTGTACGATATAATCTGGATAATTTTAGAGAAATTATAAATGATTGTAGAAATTCAATTATTTTCAAAAGTAATAAAATTCTTTACAAAAATTCAATAATGTTAAAAAATTTTTAAAAATTCTCGTTAAAATTTCAATTATTTTTAAAAATTATTAAATTCTTCTCCGAAATTTCAATTATTTTCTAAAATTCTAATAAAATTCTTGTCAAAATTTCAATTACTTTTAAAAGTTTTCCTCAATTCAATGATTTTTAATAGATATCTATTAATAAAAGATATCTATTCTAATAAAATTTTCCAAAAGAATTCAATTATTTGAACAAAAAATTAATAAAATTCTATACACAAACCTTTAATTATTTTCAAAAAATAAAAATTTCACAGAAATTCAATTATTTACAAATTTTATATAAATTTCTTAGCCATAATTCAATTATTTTCATAAATAATAAAATTCTTTTTAGAACTTCAATTATTTTCATAAATAATGAAATTTATGTCAGAATTTTAATTACCTACATATTTGTTATACAATTTTATTCGAATTTCTCGACAAATGTAATTATTCATAAAAATTGTATTAACATTCATCGAGAGAATGCAATTATTTAAAAATTTGTTGATAAAATTCTTTATGAGAATTCATTTTTAAAAAGTAATCAATTATTTAATAAATTATTTATTTTTGTATTCAAATAATTGAATTCTCGTAGAATTTTCTAATCAAAACTGATTTGAAAATTAATTTTTTTTTTTGAAATTTTAGATAATTGAATATTATTAAAAGCATGGGAGCATGAATTTTTAGAAAAAATTAAATTTTGAAAAGGTTTCAAATTAAAATTTTGGAAAATCTTATTATTTCATACTTTTTAACTAACAATTCTGTAGAATTAATTTTTTTTAAAAAGTTCTCGTCAAAATTTAAATTATTATCTTTTCAAATAATAAAATTCTTTGCAAAAATTCAATTGTTTCCAAAAATCTTAATAAAATTCTTGAAAAAATTTCTCAATTATTTTCAAAAATTTTTCTCAATTCAATAATTTTTAAAATTTACTAATTTTATAAAATTTTCTAAAAGAATTCAATTATTTAAAAAACAATTTAATAAAACTCTACACAAACATTTAATTATTTTTAAAAAATAATAAAAATTTCACAGGAATTTAATTATTTACAAATTTTTTTATAAATTTAATATATTTACCTAATATTTTCAAAAAAAAAAATTATAATAAAATTATACGTAAAAGATTCAATTATTTTCATAAATAATAAAATATTCTTTTCAGAAATTCCAATATGTTAAAAAATTTAAACAAATTATAGTCAAAATTTCAATTATCTTTATAAATATAATAAAATTCTTCTCCAAAATTCAAATATTTCAAAACTTTTTAAATAAAATTCTAAGTAGATAATTAATTTAATTTCATAAATAATAAAAATTTGACAGGAATTCAATTATTTACAAATTTTTAAAAATATTTACTGGCAATATTTCAATTATTTTTATAAATGATAAAATTTTTTACAGAAATTCAATTATTTTCAAAAATTTTAATAAAATTCTTGGCAAAATTTCAATTATTTTTAAAAATTTTTCTCAATTCAATGATTTTTAAAATTTACTAATGTAATAAAATTTTGCAAAAGAATTTAATTATTTAAAAAACAATTTTATAAAATTCTTCACAAACATTTAATTATTTTCAAAAAATAATAAAAATTCCACAGGAATTTAATTATTTACAAACATATAAATAATAACATTTTTACAGGGATTTAATTATTTTTGGAAATAATGAAATTCTTATTAGGAATTCAATTATTTTCATAAATAATAAAACTTATTGCAGAATTTCAATTATTTTTAATACAATTTTAAACAAATTCCTCGAAAAAATGTAATTATTCTAAAAAATTTTATTAAACGTCGTCAAGAGAATTCAATTATTTACGAATTTTTTTAATAAAATTCTTTATGAGAATTCAATTTTAAGAAACATGCAATTATTCAATAATTTTTTTTTTTATTTAAATAATTGAATTCTAGTAGAAGTTTCGATTAAAAATTGATTTAAAAATGGATTTCAGTTAAAATTTTAGATTATAGTTGAATATTGAAAGCATTAGAGCGTAAATTTTTAGAAATTATTAAATTTGGAAAAGGTTTCAGATTAAAGTCTTTGAAAATTTGAATTTTTCATATTTTTAACTAAGAATTTTGTGGAATTAATTTTTTTTGAGAAACTTTAATTGCGGATTTTTTTTAATATTATTTGTAGTTTTTATTTTTCAATATATATTTAATTGAAGAATTTACGAATAATTAAAATTTCGTAAAATTGAATATTGTAAACAAATGGATTTGAAAATTTTCAAAGAACTTTTTCGAAAATTATTAAAAATAATCGATTTTAAGAAGACTTTTAGTTCAAAATTTTTGAAAATAATAATTGAATTGATAATGATTTTATCACTCGGTCATCTTTTAATTATAAAACATGAAGATATCGATTGCTCGGAGTGATCGATTTCTTCATGTTTTATAAAAATATTTTTAAAGTTGATTAATTTCAAAAAGGTTTGAATTTGAAATTTTTGAAAATCTTAATTCCTATGGAAAAATAGTAATTATTAAATATTTAAAATATTTAAAAAAGAAATTATTGTTTTCGAATCATTTTACAATTAAAGATATTCGTATTTAACTGGTTATATTTATATATTGTTTTATATTTTTGTCAGCAATTGGTCCGTAAATGGTCCATAAATGGTCCGTAATTTTTAATTTTTGGTCCGTAAAGTCCGTATTTTAAAATACTTTCACTGGTTCGAATCCTGTAAAAGAAAAAATATGATTTTTTTATTATCCTCATCATGATCATATTTTAGTTTTCGTTTTGAAAAGAAGTCAACTCGAAGGGTGGATTTTCATCAGGGGATTTGAGTTCATCTCTTTCTTTCTTTTTCTTCTTTTCTCTCGTTTGAAATGTTCCATTTCCTATACTGACTACGTGTTGAGAAATGCGTACCGATTTTCTACTTTTCTACATTGCTCGCTATCACGAAAGCTCTCGAGTATTTCAAGAGGAAAAATGTCGGAAATAAGAGTAAAAATGTGAAACGGAAGATGGACTTTCAAAAAGTTTTCCTTTAAAACACACTGAAGCTTAAAAACAACCAAAACTGGAGGAATTTCAGAACTCTGCAAATGGAATAATTTTCAATTCAATTGTTTTAGATGCAATTTTTATTAGTTTATTATTTTTGCATATTTTTTTAAATCGAATACAATAAAAAATATGTTCGAACCAAATAAAAATTGTTCGAACAAAATAAAATTTATTTGCCCCCAAAAAAAAATACTTCAACCAACTAAATTTTAATTGAACCAAATAAAATCGATACGAACAAAATAAAATAAATTTATAAATAAATAATTATTTATTGAATTTATTAACTTAAAATAAAATAACAAATCTAGGGACGAAAAAAAAGATTGAAATTCATATTTGCAAACACGGAGGGTAGAAAAAAGTAAAAAAAAAAAAAAAATGGTAAAATAGAGATAATCATGTTCGTACACATATTCATTCTTCTCACATGGTGGTTAAAAGGGAGTCAGCAGGAAGGAGAAGAAGGAACTGGACATAAAGGAGGAGAAGAGAGACGCGCAATTTAATACTAAAAACCCGTGTCTCTCATTCACCCTCTCACTGCGCGACATTTGCGGGCATTTCGTTTCAGAATGAGCTGACGAAAAAGGTCGCGCATTTAAAGCAGAGCGTACGTGCTGAGTTTGCAACGCTTAAAAGGTCCTTCATGTCAAGGGGGTTGGAAATTCTATCCCAGAGTTTAAATATAAATTTAGTTGTGTGCTTCTTTTCCCCTACTAAAAAGAAAAAAATAATCTCATTCATTGTGACACTTTCATGATATTTTTTTCTTAGATTTTTACAAATTTTTATATAAATATCAAAGAATTTTAAATAATAAAACAAATTAAATTAACTGTTCCCACTTGCAAAAAAAATTTGCAAATCAGGGAAATACAATTACAAGCTATTATTATTATCAGCGATTGTAATTATCAGCGATTAAAATTATCAGTAATTGTAACTACTAGTGATTATAATTACCAGCAATAATAACTACTAGTGATAATAATTACCAGCAATAGTAACTACTAGCAATTATAATTACCAGCAATAGTAACTACTATCGATTCTAAATACCACCGACTGCAACTACTAAGGATTATAATAGCCAGCGAATGAAATCACTAGTGATTATAATTACCAGCAATAGTAACTACTAGCGATTATAATTACCAGCGATTGTAACTATCAGGAATTGTAACTGTCAACGATTATAACTACCAACGCTAATAATAGTCATAATTGCTGGTTGTTGCAATTAGTTATACTTACAGTCAGCAATAGTTAAAATCGCTGGTAATTATAAACGCTGATAAAAAAATTCTCTGGTAATTACAATCGCTGGAAATTATAATTGCTGGTAGTTATATTTGCTAGTAATTATAGAATCGATTTTAGAAAAAATCGCTGGTAATTATAATCCCTGGTAGTTACAAACTCTGGAATTATAATCGCTGGTAGTTACAGTTGCTGGCAATTATAATCGCTGGGAGTTATAATCGATTTTAGTCAAAATCGCTGGTATCAACACTGGTTGGTAATTGTAATCGTTTGATATAGTTACAATCATTATGTTAATTATAATCATCAGTAATTATAATTCCGGCCAATCAAAATCGCTGGTATTTACAATTACTGGTAACTACAATCGCTCATTGTTACAGTCGGTGGTAAATAAAATCGCTGGAAATTTTAATTTGCCAGTGTTATAAAGTTATAATGTGATTATAATTTCCAGCGATTATAATTATTAATGATTGTAATTACCAGCAATTGTAACCACCAGATATTATAATTACCAGCAATTGTAACTACTAGAGATTTTAATTTTCAGCGATTATAACTACTTGAAATTAAAACTATCAGCGGTAATAATTACTAGTGATTATAATTACCAGCGATTGTAACTATCAGTGATTATAATTACCAGCAATTGTAACTATCAGTTATAATCGCTGGTAATTATAAGTACAGATAATTAAAATTACCAGCAATTGTAACTACTAGTGATTATAATTACCAGCGATTTTAACTACAGGTAATTATAATTACCAGCAATTTTAACTACCAGATATTATAATTTACCAGCAATTGTAACTACTAGTGATTATAATTACCAGCGATTTTAACTACAGGTAATTATAATTACCAGCAATTTTAACTACCAGATATTATAATTTACCAGCAATTGTAACTACTAGTGATTATAATTACCAGCGATTATAACTACTTGAAATTAAAATTACCAGCGGTTATAATTACTAGTGAATATAATTACCAGCAATTGTAGCTATCAGTGATTATAATTTACCAGCAATTGTAACTACTAGCAATTATAATTACCAGCGATTTTAACTACAGGTAATTATAATTACCAGCAATTTTAACTACCAGATATTATAATTACCAGCAATTGTAACTACTAGTGATTATAATTACCAGCGATTATAACTACTTGAAATTAAAATTACCAGCGGTTATAATTACTAGTGAATATAATTACCAGCAATTGTAGCTATCAGTGATTATAATTTACCAGCAATTGTAACTACTAGCAATTATAATTACCAGCGATTTTAACTACAGGTAATTATAATTACCAGCAATTTTAACTACCAGATATTATAATTTACCAGCAATTGTAACTACTAGTGATTATAATTACCAGCGATTATAACTACTTGAAATTAAAATTACCAGCGGTTATAATTACTAGTGAATATAATTACCAGCAATTGTAGCTATCAGTGATTATAATTTACCAGCAATTGTAACTACTAGCAATTATAATTACCAGCGATTTTAACTACAGGTAATTATAATTACCAGCAATTTTAACTACCAGATATTATAATTACCAGCAATTGTAACTACTAGTGATTATAATTACCAGCGATTATAACTACTTGAAATTAAAATTACCAGCGGTTATAATTACTAGTGAATATAATTACCAGCAATTGTAGCTATCAGTGATTATAATTTACCAGCAATTGTAACTACTAGCAATTATAATTACCAGCGATTTTAACTACATGTAATTATAATTACCAGCAATTTTAACTACCAGATATTATAATTACCAGCAATTGTAACTACTAGTGATTATAATTACCAGCGATTGTAACTATCAGCGATTATAATTTTCAGCGACCATAACTACAAATTATTTTAACTTATTGTTTTTATTTTATTATTTATTTACTGGAATTATAATTTCTTATCAAAAAGAAAAGAAGCCCTTCGTTTTTTTTACGGAGAAAGATAAATTTCTTTGTACTATATACTTTTAAATGTCATAAAAATAAATGAACACGAAAGTAAGAGAGAGAGAGAGAGATTTTTTGCGGTACAATGAAAATGTCCTGTAAAGGACTGTTTTTCAAGGGAGAAAAGAAGAAGCATGTCCGTCCTTGTGCATTCTAGATCCTTTTGAAAATCCTTTTGCTCGTCGCTCGTCGGCGAATTACATGAATTTACAAGAGAGGCGTTGGAGCGTAAAGTCAGAGCCGTGCAATGCAATGTAAACGGGACTAGTTGAAAGGAGTCCGCGTGCGCGCCTACATTTCGTAAGCTCGAAAAAGCTCTCGACTCTTTAGAAAACGCATATATATCTATATATCTCGCATGTCCCTTGAAGTGAATTTATAATGAGGGTAAATTTTTCCGAATCTTCCCTCACAATTTCCCTATTTTTTTTTCTTTCTCTTCGAATTTATATCTTTATCAAAATACTCGTGTTCGATTCGCCTCTTTAATCATGGTGTCTACTAACTGGAAAATCCGGGAAAACCGGGAAATAGCCGGGAATTTAATTATGACCGGGAAAAACGGGGAAAAAGTCAGGAATTTTATGCCAAACCGGGAATTTTTTTCAACAAATTAAAAAAGTTTTATTATTTTAATTTGTTTTTAAAAAATCGCTTTTTATTTCAATTTCTATAGATATTTATACTGTTCTCTAAAGAATTAGTTAAAAATAATTAATTTGATAGTAAAAAATCAGTCACTGATTCAAATAGAATATATAAATAAATTAAAAAGAAATTATTGAATTAATTAAAATGTTGTGAACTTCAACTGAAAATAATTAAATTTATTAAAGAATTCCATTAGAAACTTTTTAACAAATTGAATTTTTAAAGTATTTTAATTTAATAATTGATAAATAATTGAATTTCATAAAGAGTCACATTTTAATGTATTCATGTTTCTTCGTGCGAAGAAGAATAATTAAAATTTTTATTAGTAAATTTAGAAAAAGATACACACTTAAATTTTTTTAATAAAATTGAATTTTCGCAAAGTTTTTTTCAAAATTCTGAAAAATAAGATTTTTGAAATTTTTCAATTCTATTGTTTCAAGATAATTGAATTTTTATAAACGAATAATTGCAAATTTTTGAAATAATTAAAATTTCTTCATATTTTATTAAAAATAATTAAATTTTTTAAAAGAATTTTATTTAAATTTTTCGAAAATAATCAAGGGAAGTTAGTCACCGTAATTATAATTTTTGTTTTAAAAATTTCTTTGCAAAATATTCAATTATTTTCATAAATAGTAAAACTCATTGCAGAATTTTAATTATTTTTAATACAATTTTACAGGAATTATTCAAAAAATGTAATTATTCTTAAAAATTTTAATTCAATTCCTCGATTGAATTCAATTATTTCTAGACACTGTAAAAAAAATTCTTCTCAAGAATTCAATTACTCCCATAAATAGCAAAATTCTTTTGAATATTATTTTTAGAAAAATATTCTTCTTAAAGAATTCAATTATTTTCATAAATTTCCGTAAACTTCTAAAAATCAATTCAATTATTTTCAAAAGTAATAAAAATTCTTCGTAGAAATTCAATTATGTTTAAAAATTTTTTTAAATACTGAAAATTTCAATTATCTTTATAATTAATTAAATTCTTCTCCAAAATTCAATTATTTTCAAAAATTTTAATAAAATTCTATGCAAACATTTAATTATTTTCATAAATAATAACATTCTTTGGAAGGATTCAATTACTTTTATAATTAGTAAAATTCTTTGCAGAAATTTAATTGTTTTTAAAAATTTCAATAAAATTGAATTAATCAAATTTTTAATTATAATTATAAACAGACAAGATTATTTAAAAAAAGTTTTTAAATTCTTTGTTTAATTCAATTATTTTCCACATTTTTAATTAAAATTTTTTAAAAAAAACCTTATTTTCAAAAAATTTAAAGAAACTTGTCAAAAGAATTTAATTATTCATAAAAACTCAAATAAAAAATTTGGAAGCCATTTGTAGATTTATTTATGTTTGAAATCAAATAAATTTAAATATTGATTAGAACAAAAAACTGGAAAAAAATTAGGAGAAAGCCGGGAGAAAAACCAGGAATTTTGTTCAACGAAAATAGTAGAAACCCTATTTAATTTCTCCAGTTTCTTGTCAATGTATTCAAATATATTTATCTTGCATTTTTTGAGATGCATATTATTATTAATAGCCAATAGTTGAGTAAATAAATTTTATTTTGTCTTAATTTGAGAAAATTTTCAATAAATAGAATTTAAATAAAATAAACTACTTCATAATGGTAATTATAATCGCTATGGTAATTACAATAATTAGTAATTTCAATAAATTTTAGTAAAAATCGCTGGTAGTCAAAGTCGCCGATATTTATAATCGCTAGTAGGGGAACATAGTCTAGGTCGGCCACCTTTTTGACTTTTGTTTATAACTTTTTTTTAAAAATAAATTTGGACAATTGAAGTATATGGTTGGAAAGTCCTGTTTAATAGGAACATTTTTTCTGTACAAAGTAAATTGACAGGTTTAAAAATGAAAAAGTTATAAAGATTTAAAAAAAAAAAAATTTGTAGTCCAGGTTGGCCATTACAGTCAAGGTCGGCCATGTTTAAAATTCAAAGGGCATTAATCGTTAAAAAATAAAATAACATGTTTGGAGTTACGGAAAATTGATTCTTTATTGTTTACAGTTTGTAACTTAATGAAATAACAAAATAATAAAAATAAACAATATAAAAAAATAAATATAAATAAAAAAAAATTTTGCACTAAAATATTAATAAAATTAAATAAAAATATTAATAAGATGATCAATTATATTATGAGTTATACAGAATTGCAGTTTTTGCAAATGAAGTAGCTCGTCCTCATCTTTGCGCATTTTAAACACATAGTGGCCGACCTTGACAGTAAGTAACATTACCGAATTGTTGTAACCATAAAGAAATACGTTTCGGGATTCGATTTTTTACTTTGTTTTCCTTTCAACCATGAGTCCCACAAATTTTCTGCATACTTGCCTTGACGATTCAATTTGTTTTTTATCTTTTATTAATGGTTTTTCACATTATGCACAAAACTTTTTTTGAGCTTTTTTTGTACCGACGTCACAGAAAACACAATTTTCGATTTTCCGAAAATGTAATTGAACAAAAAGTTAGGTTTCACTAAGACAAGCTTCGACAAAAATGCGCGTAGGTGGCGCTAGTGAACTTGACAAAAAAACGCGAGTGGCCTACCTAGACAGTAGGCCAACCTTGACTACATTCCCCTAATTATACTGCCTAATAATTTTAATTTCTGGTAATTATAATCGCTGGTAATTACAATAATTGGTAATTATAATAGATTTTAGTAAAAATCGCTGGTAGTCCAAAGTCGATGATATTTATAATCGCTAGTAATTATACTGCCTAATAATTTTAATGTCTGGTAATTATAACTACTATAATTATATTATTAGCGATTATAATCGCTGGTAATTATAATCGCTGGTAGTTACAATCGCTGGCGATTATAATCGCTTGTAATTTTAATTGCTGGTAATTATAAACTTTAGAAATTACAATGGTTGATAATAATCTATGCAATCTGTGCAGGTGAATGATAAGTTCCTCCGTATAGGCCAGTTGGTCATTAAAATGAATATTATAACCCATCGGGTCAATAAAATGATCATTATTGCCCTAGGGCAATAATGATCATTTTATTGACCCGATTGGTTATAATTTAAGCCCAACTAGGTTGTATATATTTTTTGCTCAATTGATCAATATAGTGCCCATTATTACCCAAGGGCAATAATGATCATTTTAATAATGGTCAATAAAATTACCATTATTGTTATAATTTTCATTATTGTTATAATTTCAGTCCAATTGATCAATAAAGTGCTCATTATTAACCTAGGTCAATAATGATGAATAAAATCATCATTATTGCCCTAGGGGGAATAAATAGGCACTTTATTGACCTGGGCTAAAAAGATGAAACAACAGACTGCAATAAATATCTGAAATAAATTTTCGAACTTTCAACGGTGAATATTAAGAGAAGGAGAAATAGTAAGAGAGGGAGAGAGAGAGGGAGAATTTTATAGAAATAATTGAGTATTATTCTGAAAAATGGTGTGTTTTTTTTGTGGCGATAGAAAAAAGAACTGTTCCCTTTTCTTCATAGTATTTAACAGACCTTTAAAGAATTTCTCTTATAGTTGTAAGACAAGCAGTTGTCTTTTGTTTTCTTTACAATTTTCTTATCCTTGTCGATTTCGTTGAAGAGATTGTTCGTTTGGAAAAGTTTTTCAATTAGTCGACGCTCTCTGCGACGGGTGAGGAGTGGCCTCGCAACTCAGCAAAGGACCTGATGGAGAGAATGCAACGACTCTTGAGATCCTTTCCAACCCATTATTTAACACCCAGAATGTGAGGGAGTAGTTTGCTCTGTGATGGTTATAAAACTCGCAGAGGGAAATATATATAGAGAGTAGGGAGGGGTGGGGGGATGGTCAGGGAGATAAATGAGGGGTTTTTCTTTCCAATAAATCGAATCGATCCCAAGTTCCTGGGCTATAGATATCGATTATTGTTATTATTGTATATAACGTTTCGAAACTTGCAGTGCAAATGACGGGATGAGAGGCGAGGAAAGAGAAGTGAGTGATCTTATGGCAGCAGCCTGCAAATTTTATCCGACGTGATCATTCGGATTCAGAATCAATAACAATTCTGACTTGATCTCTTCTTTGAAATCAAGGTTTTTTTTTTTAAATTGTAGCCATTGAGGGGGAAAAAATATGGATTGTCCGGTTATTGACGAGAGAATGAGGATAGGAAACAAAGATAAAGAATTTTTATTTTAATAAAATTTTTTTCTGGAATATGACAAAAAAAAATTGTTTATTAAATTAAGTTAGTTTTAACAATAATTTGGTTGAATAATTTTTTTGATTTTCAACTAAATTGTTGATAATAATTAGAAACTTATTATTTTTTAATAAGAAGGAATAATTAATAATATACACGGAGAGAGAATATACATTAAATTTTTTAAAAGTATTTTACAAATTGGGGAAAAAGTGCGACAAAGCGAAATTTTGTTATAAAAAATACTAAACTTTAAAAAAAACTTATGTGAAATTTAGTATAATTATATCAAATATCAAGAATATTAATTAAATTCTAATATAACTTTACTAAATTTCACAAATCTTTTTTTAAAGTTTAGTATTTTCTATTTCAAAATTTCGCTTTGTCGCTCTTTTTCCCCAATTTGTAAAATACTTTTACAAAATTTAATATATATTTTCTCTCCGTGTAGATTATATCTTTTTAATTCTTAAAAAATTTTTTTTCATAAATAATAAAACTCATCGCAGAATTTCAATTATTTTTAATAAAATTTGAATCAATTTCCTCAAAAAATGTAACTATTCTTAAAAATTTTATTAAAATTCGTCAAAAGAATTCAATTATTTAACAATTTATTGATAAAATTCTTTATGAGAATTCAATTTTAAGAAACATGCAATTATTCAATAAATTGTTTTTTTTGCATTTAAATAATTGAATTCTAGTAGAATTTTTTAATGAAAATTGATTAAAAAATGAATTTCTGTTTAAATTTTATATTATAATTGAATAATTGAATATAATTGAATTTATATTATAATTGAATAATTGAATATAATTAAATTTATATTATAATTGAATATTAAAAGCATTCGAGAGTGAATTTTTAGAAATAATTGAATTTTTAAAAGGTTTCAAATTAAAATCTTTGAAAATCTGAATTTTTCATACTTTTAACTAACAAAAAAATTAATTAATTAATTAATTAATTTTTTTAAGAAATTATTTTTCAAATTATTACAGAAATTCAATTATTTTCAAGAATAATAATATTCTTCGCAAAATTTAATATTGTTCGAAAATAATAAAATTCTTCTTAGGTATTTAATTATTTTCAGAAATAATAAAATTACTAATTAAAATTTTTATTAGTTAATTTAAAGAAAGATACACACTTAAACTTTTTTAATAAAATTGAATTTTTTCAAATTTTTTTTGAAAATTCTGAAAAATAAGATTTTTAAAAACTTTCAATTATGTTGTTTCAACATAATTGAATTTTCATAAACAAATAATTGAAAATTTTTGAAATAATTGAAATTTCTTTAAATTCTATTAAAAATAATTGAATTATTTTAAAGAATTTTATTTAAATTTTTCGAAAATAATCAAGGAAAGTTAGTCACCGTAATAATAATTTTATTTTTAAAAATTTCTTCGCAATATATTCAATTATTTTCATAAATATTAAAACTCATTGCAGAATTTCAATTATTTTTTAATATTTTACAGGAATTATTCGAAAAATGTCATTATTCTTAAAAATTTTAATACAATTCCTAGAAAGAATTCAATTATTTCTAGAAAATGTAAAATAATTCTTCTCAAGAATTCACTTACTACCATAAATAGCAAAATTCTTTTGAATAATTATTTTTAAAAAATATTCTTCACAAGAATTTAATTATTTTCATAAATTTCATATTGTTCAAAAATAATAAAATTCTTCTTAGGTATTCAATTATTTTCAGAAATAATAATACTCATCGCATGATTTCAATTATTTTTCATACAATTTTAATCAAATTTTTCGAAAAATTGTAATTATTCTCAAAAATTTTATTAAAATTCGTCGAAAGAATTCAATTATTTAAAAATGTTTTAATAAAATTCTTTAAGAAAATTCAATTTTAAGAAAAAATTCATTTATTCAATCAATTTTATTTATTTTTATATTCAAATAATTGAATTCTTGTAGAATTTTCTAATAAAAATTGATTCTGTAGAATTAATTTTTTTGAAAAATTTTAATTGAATTTTTTTTTTTGAAATTATTTGAAGTTTTTACTTTTTAATATATTATATATTTAATATTTTAATTGAATTAGTTAAGGTTATTATTAAGAAAAATTGTAATCGAGAAAAATATTTTGTATAGAGACACTTGTATATCCAAGTTTGTAGGCTGAAGACTGGTGTATAAAAAAAAATATTAATTTTTTTTCATAAAAATATATTCCTGGAAAACTTAAAAGATAATAATATTTCTATGAATTAATGTAGAATAATTTAAATTTTTTTGAATTTTTGAATTAAATTAAATCTTGAATTATTCTACACATTTCATAATTTCGCAATTATTCTTTGAAAGATAAATAATTTTTATTTTACTAAAATGTTTTCCTAGAATATGGAAAAAAATTATTTATTAAATATTTAGTTTTAACAATAACTTTTTTATTTTTAATTAAATTATCAATAATAATAGTAACTTATTTTTTTTTTAATAAGGTGAAAGAATTAATAATAACAGATTATATATTTTCAATTACTTTTTTTTTGCTAAAATATTTTCCTGGAAAACTTTAAAAATAATAAAACTTAAATAAGTTAATGTCTAATAATTTAAATTCTTTTCAATTTTTGGATTAAATTTAACATAATCTTGAATTATTATTCTACACATTTAACAATTCTTCATTTATTCTTAGAAGATAAAGAAATTTTACGAACTTTTATTAATTCCAAAATTTGCCATAATTATATTAGTTCAAGAAATTTCAAATTTACCGCCACTATTCAATTTTTGTTTCACGTTGTTGGTACACCTGCTCGCGCCAATTCACTAGTTTCATATTCCTAACGGTTCCAAGTGCGGGTGGTAGTGAATAAGTTTCGTTCCGCATCGGAAAGAAGAAAAGCTTTTTTCAAAATGTAGAATCCCAGAAAAGAATTATTTTATCTATAGTTTTTTGTATTTAAAGTTTGTAAATCGATAAATTTAATATTCCCATTGAAAACGAACTTCATTTTTGAGACGACTATATTTGAAAATGTCCCACTGTAATGGTACGTAAATTAATTTATTTCGATCTTATAGTTTAGTTGTAAAATTTATCTTGAAGAGGGAATATTTAATAATAACGTGTGTAGATTAATTTATACCAAGAGCGTTATATTAATTACCCTCATCAGTGGACGATTAATTATATTTTGCTTCTGGCGTTTGAGAAAGTTAAATCACCTCTTGGCGCTCGTGGAACACGTGAGTTTGCTAATTTCGCGTATAAATTCCCCTGCAAGCCCTAACAATTTTTTATTAAATTAAAATTCATAAAAGTGTTATATTAGTGAGCAGTTAATTATGAAAATCAAATCTCAAATTTTAGTTTGCGAATCCATGCGCCCCCTGTAAAATTTTACTAGTTACGATTCTGTAGAAGTCTCGGGCCCCCGGGAAGTGAGCCTACGGCCCTGGTATAGTGTCATGGCGGATGCGAAACTAACGTCACGTCACGTGATTACAGTCGTAGAGTGCAGAACGTGTAGAACAAAATGCTGGCAAATAACCAGCATGTTTAGTTTTATAAGTTTTTTCAACAAATTTGGATCTACAGTCATGCAGTGAAAAGGAAAAGTGTAGGAAAATGGATTTGTGGCATTTGTCACGGCGTTTGTCACAGAATTCTCGGGATGGAAATGAAATAGGTAAAGTTGACTATTTTGAACGATAAATGTATCTCTTTTTACGATTCACGGTATATTTTCCTATTTCCTCTTTTTATTTTTTTTTTGTCAATGAATTCTTCGAGGAAAATCGATTCAAATTCCGTATGCGATAAACCTAACCTTAAAGTTTCGAATTCGAAAAGTGTCAATACAAGGAGTTTATCCATTCGTTTTATTGTTATTTTTTCGACAATTCCCATGTGTGCTTGCATGTAAATAATAATTAAAGAATTTTCTTTTTCCCCTGGACGCAGCTATTTGCCGGGACCGCTTGTTTATTCAAGTCTCACACAAAGGTTTGTTGAATAATCTTCCTTGAATATACGCAGTGCTCCATATATACGTAGAAATATGTTTATTTTTGTCTGAAATGTCGCATGTTTGTTTTTATTTCCAAATAATATTAAATAGAAGTTATTTGTTTAATTTAATTTTTTTAATTTTTCTCTTTTTTGGTAGTAAAATACTTTAATGAGTCCGTGAATGATTGATGAGAAATGCCATGCTGCTTAATTGAGTTTTGTTAGTCTTGTTCATTGCAATTACTTTCTCAATCTCAAGACACTTGGTTTCTCTACAATCAATCTCTCTCTCTCTCTCTCTCCTTCTCTCTGTCTATCGTTTTTGTTCTCCACCCTCAATTCCGTTGTCTGTTTTCCGCAGCCTACTTTGTATATACCGACGAACTCGATATCGTTGACTCTGCGTAATTTCTCAGCCTCTCGACGTCTTCTTGCAGGAGAAACGTCTCGGAGCTTCTAATATATACATATATTTGTAAAGGCAATCCTGGATTTCCAGCTTTTCTCATCTCTCGAAGCCACCCCCGCCGAGTCACACTCCTTCAACCTTTCCACCCTCATCTTGCTGAGTATATACCATAATGCAATTCCCTCTAGTTTGTCTTCGACAATTGTCCCGCGTAACCTGTTATCCGCATCGCATTTCACAAAAGATGCTTTCTAACACAAACCTTTCTGTATTATTATATACATTTCTGTATAAATTATTATGTGTAATTTCAGTATTTTTATTATTTAATCGCTTTCTTCTTTTTTTATATTTTTCTTAAGAAAATAATAAAAAGGAAAATATAATAAATAAAACAAATTAAAAATAAATAATAGAAAATTTTTTCATAGTTTTAATTAATTTTTCAATAATACAAAAATCATTATTTTTTTTACAATATTAAAAATAAATAAAACGAAAATTAAGTAAATGAATCTAAATAAATATAAAAAAATAATAATAGAAAAGTTATTAAATAAACAAAAATGAATAAATATAAATAAATAGAGTAATAATATAAAATAAAATAAATTATTGAAATTAAAATACGTAAGAATAAATTAAAATTAAATAAAAATAAAAAAAAATTTCTTAAGAAAAATACAAAAAGAAATAGAAGAAAGTAAAATAGCGCAAAGAGAGTGTGTCTTTTTGAAAAGAGTTCCGAGACTTTTATTTAATTTTTAATGAGCTGAATTTTTAATTATATCAAAGACAGTTTTACTTGTTTTCCTTTTTTTGGGTGTTTTTTTTTTTGGTAAAAATTAGGAGAATACTAATTGGAGTTGCAAGTTGTATATACTCCAAGCATTGCCTAATTGGAACCATTTGTTTGCGGCATGATAATAATTACATTAACCCATTAACTGCATCTGTATGTTCCTACTGTTTGTGTTACTTTGTTAGATATACATGAATATAATACGAAACTCAATGTTTCGCGTCTATTTTTTCACAATCACAAGGTCATTACCACACGTTGCTAAATTTTACAATATTTCAAAAAGCAATAATTTTGGAAAAAATATTTCTACCTATTTTTCTACAGTTTTTGCTTTCAAAATATTTTTTACTTTTTATTATTTTATTTTATTATTTATCAGGGTTGCCATAGGTCAGGAAAATCAGGGAAAAGTCAGGGATTTTTATTAAAAATACTGAAAAAATTTAATTTTTGTAATTCATAAAAAAATTCTGATTTTTTAGTGTCATTTTTGTTTGCCTCATAAACTATGAAACTACCATGAATTCTAATACAAAACCTTTAAAATTTTCTTCTATTTCTTACCAGAATGAATTTTTTAGGTCTATTAAGTTGGCACCACTACTTTTATATTTTGAGTTATCAACTATGTCACAATTTAGGGCTCAAATAGGGCTCTTCAACGCTCAAAAATAAAAATTTGTCGCCCCTCATTTTTTTAAAAAAAACTTTGATTCTGCTAGCTTAACGTTAAGTTGGCACAAATTACTCTATAACTTCAATAAATAATTACAAATCAAAAAAATTTTAACGCTATAATTTAGGGCTCATTTAGGGCTCTCCGATGGACAAAGAACAAACTTCTTAAAAATACTCTTTCTCTAAAAAATTGCCCATTAACATTTTTTTTAATAAAACCTTGTTTTTGCTAACTTAACGTTAAGCTAGCACAAATTACTTTATAACATCAATAAATAATTACAAATCAAAAAAATTTTAACGCTATAATTTAAGGCTCATTTAGGGCTCTCCAAAGGCAAATGAACGAACTTCCCAAAAACTACCCTTAAATTAAAAAAATTACCTTAACTACTTTTTTATATTTGAAAAATTTTTAAAACGTTACCTTTTTTATCTAATTCATTTTTCCAGCCTTACAAATTTATTAAATACTATTTTTATTTATAGTTAGAAACTCTAAATCCTAAAAATCTCTCAAATCATTTATTTAAAATAAAGGATGTTAATGTAACTTCATCATTTTTCTGGGGCCATATACGCTCTTAAATTATATCAAAATAATAATCAAACATTTTTTAACACTATAATTTTAGGCACATTTAGAACTCTCCAATTAATTAAAAAACAATTTCCTAAAAATACGAGGTATTTTTTCAAAAAATGAGGGTGCGAAGATTTTTTAGGCAAAGGGTATTTTTAGGAAATTGTTTTTTAATTAATTGGAGAGTTCTAAATGTGCCTAAAATAGTGTTAAAAAAGTGTATAGTGTTTTTAGTGTTTTTATATAATAAAAAAATAATAGTGTTTTTTATAGTGTTAAAAAATGTTTGATTATTATTTTGATATAATTTAAGAGCGTATATGGCCCCAGAAAAATGATGAAGTTACATTAACATCCTTTATTTTAAATAAATGATTTGAGAGATTTTTAGGATTTAGAGTTTCTAACTATAAATAAAAATAGTATTTAATAAATTTGTAAGGCTGGAAAAATGAATTAGATAAAAAAGGTAACGTTTTAAAAATTTTTCAAATATAAAAAAGTAGTTAAGGTAATTTTTTTAATTTAAGGGTAGTTTTTGGGAAGTTCGTTCATTTGCCTTTGGAGAGCCCTAAATGAGCCTTAAATTATAGCGTTAAAATTTTTTTGATTTGTAATTATTTATTGATGTTATAAAGTAATTTGTGCTAGCTTAACGTTAAGTTAGCAAAAACAAGGTTTTATTAAAAAAAATGTTAATGGGCAATTTTTTAGAGAAAGAGTATTTTTAAGAAGTTTGTTCTTTGTCCATCGGAGAGCCCTAAATGAGCCCTAAATTATAGCGTTAAAATTTTTTTGATTTGTAATTATTTATTGATGTTATAAAGTAATTTGTGCTAGCTTAACGTTAAGTTAGCAAAAACAAGGTTTTATTAAAAAAAATGTTAATGGGCAATTTTTTAGAGAAAGAGTATTTTTAAGAAGTTTGTTCTTTGTCCATCGGAGAGCCCTAAATGAGCCCTAAATTATAGCGTTAAAATTTTTTTGATTTGTAATTATTTATTGAAGTTATAGAGTAATTTGTGCCAACTTAACGTTAAGCTAGCAGAATCAAAGTTTTTTTTAAAAAAATGAGGGGCGACAAATTTTTATTTTTGAGCGTTGAAGAGCCCTATTTGAGCCCTAAATTGTGACATAGTTGATAACTCAAAATATAAAAGTAGTGGTGCCAACTTAATAGACCTGAATTTTTTAATACTATTTAATTATTTCAAAAGTTTTAATGAAATTATCTTGATAAATAAAAAGATTCTTCACAAAAATTCAATTGTTTTTAGGAATTTCAAAAAAAAAATTTTGCAAAATTTAATTTTTTTTATAAATAACAACATTTATCACAAGAATTCAATTATTATTTTTAAAAGTAACAAAATTCTTCGAAGAAATTCAAATATTTTTAAAAATTTTAACGAACACTTCGTCAAGAATTCAATTATCTTTATAAATAGCAAAATTTTTCGCCAAAAATTAAATTATTTTCAAAAAATTTAAATAAAATTCTTTGCAAAATTTCAATTATTTTTAAAAGTTTTTCGCATTCCAATAATTTTCAATAATCACTATTTTCAAGGAACAAAAAGTTTTGAACGTTCAAATGAACGAAATATTTTTTGTTAAAAATATTTTCATAGTTTATTGATTACAATTAATGTTAAAAACTTAAATTTTACATTTAGAAACTTTATAATTAATTTGTTTAATAGTGACACAAAATTTTGTATTAAAAATTTAATTTGAAGAAGAAATAAATAAATTTTGTTCATTTGAACGTTCAAAACTTTAAGATCATTATTTTCATAAAATTTATCAAAAAATTTAATTATTGAAAAAAATTTTTTGATAAAATTCTACGAAAACATTTAATTATTTTCATATAAATAATAAAATTTTATTTAGGAATTCAATTATTTTCACGACAGAATTTTAAATATTTTTAATACAATTTTAAATAAATTCCTCGAAAAATGCAGTTATTTTTGAAAATTTTATTAAAACTTGACGAAAGAATTCAAATTTAAGAAACATTCAATTATTCAATAAAATAATAAAATTCGTTGCAATTATTCAATTATATTTATAAATAACTTTTAATTCGTCTCAGGAAATCAATTAATTTCAAAAAATCTTTAAGTAATTCTGCAAAAGAATTCAATTATCTGGTTAAACAACAAAATTCTCCTCATAAAATCAGTTATTTAAAGGAATTTTAATAAAATTCTTTTCCAAAATTCAATTATTTTCATAAATATCAAAATTTATCACAAGAATTCAATTTTTTGAAAAGTAATAAAATACTTTGCAGAAATTAAATTATTTTCAAATTTTTTTTTTTAAATTCTCGTTAATAATTAAATTAATTTTTATAAATAGGTAGCGAAATTCTCTTCAAGAATTAAATTATTGTCAAAAATTTTAGTAAACTTCTTGTCAAAATTTCAATTATTTAAACAAAATTTAATAAAATTCATCGCATGAATTATTTTCAAAAATTGTTATAAAATTCAATTATTGAATAAATTATTTATGTTTGTATTTAAATAATTGAATTCTCGTAGAATTTTCTAATAAAATTTGATTTAAAAATGTATTTCAGTTAAAATTGTAAATAATTTATTATTAAAAGCATTTTAGCATGGATTTTTAGAAATAATTGAATTTTGAAAATGTTTCAAATCCAAATATTTGGAAATCTAAATTTTTCGTTCTTTTAAATAATAATTGATTTAAAGAAGAATTTTGGTTAGAAATTCTAGAAAATAATAATTGAATTTAAATGATGAAAATAATTTCGAAGAAGTCAGGAGTAACAATATTCTTATATAAAATAATAATTTTATTCCTGGTTTATTATCGTTAATTATTATAAAAACATGAAGAAATCGATCACTCCGAGTCTTCGACTCGGAGCAATCGATTTCTTCATGTTTTAATAATATTCTTAGAAGTTATTAAATTTCAAAAGATTTGAATTTGAAATTTTTGAAAATCTTAATTTCAATGGAAAAATAATAATGATTAAATAATTATAATAAATAAAACAATTGTTTTCGAATTATTTTACAATTAAAGAAATTCGCAAATATTCGAACATTTTTTTGATTTATTTTTTATTATTTATACTTTCTAGATCAATAATTAAAATAAGATTATAAAAAATGTTGTTCTGTTTTCCCTTGTTAAGAATTAATTTCTTTAATATAAAAAATAATTATTTTAAATAAAATTCTAATTAAATAAAGTAAAAAAAAAATATTGTCGTTTATTTAAACGTTCAAAACTTGTGGATTATGTAGAAAAAATTTTTTTTTCTCTCAAGAGTTGATCATAAATTCCACTGATGCAGTTTTAACGATTATTTTATTTCTTTTTTATCAAATAAATTTCAAAGGAAACATATGGCAAGTGTAAATTTTTTATATATGGAAATATTTACATATAATGTAAAGTCATTTTATAATATTTTACGTCATATTTTAAATATTATAGGCGGTAGTACCTACAATATTAAAATTGAAAGAATGGAAAAATAAAAGTGTAATTTTTTTCCCCTTTTTTTCTGGGAAACATTTTCTCGCCCTTATGTGTGACGAAATCCGTTACTTTCAATCAAATTTCATGTATGCTCAGTGTATATATGTACTTTCACTGCATACGAAGAAGATCACATTCCACTTGATAAGTTTTCCCGCAAACAGTTATCTTAACGGTTACACACACACGATGTACAATTTATGTGATTGCCTCTCGAAATTGATTCGAATCTTATCCACCTTCTTTTCATTGAATGAACAATCACGCGATGATTTCTTTTTTTTTCCTTTCTGGATCTCTTTCATAATTCTTTTCATATTTTTATTACATTAACTGATTGTTTTTTCTCAAATCTTCACATAGGAATTTTTTTTCAATTTATTTTTTTCATTTTTTTCTTCAATATATAGGTCAAAATAATTCAGATTTTTTTTTTACTTATTTTATTTGTTTATTTATTATTCATATACTTATTTTATTTATTTATTTTTACACTTATTTTATTTATTTATTTTTACACTTATTTTATTTATTTATTTTCGTATTAAATAATTTTAGTGTGTGGTATAAACAATTCGATTTTTTTGTTGATTCAGTAAATAATTCGATAAAATAGACGTGAAAATGAAATTCAGTTACAAATAGTATTCGTGGTCCTGTGGTTAGAGTGCTCGACTCACCGTGCGTAATGCTAGGTTCGAATCCCGGTAGTTTTAAAATTTTTTCAGATTGTTCGGAACTTAAATTGGCGCCTATTAGTTTATCGCTTTTATATAATAATTAGTGCCTGCTAATTGTGAATTAATATTAATGGTAATTAAAACTAAGGGTAATTACTATTAATGGTAATTAATAATGATAGTATCAATTATATTTAATATTAAAAATAATAATAATAATAATATAAAATAATGATTTTATCACTCGATCGTCTTTAATTATTATATAATAATTATTATTATAATTCTAAAACAATAGTTAGTTTTTGACTCTTTGCTTAAATAATAAACGTGACGGTATTTATTATTATCTCTCGTATTAAATTTTATCATTCCAAAATTATAATAGGTTCGGTGACTCTTTTGTAATTTTTTTTCCTCTATTTTCTCTCATTTATCTCGGATTTAATTCGACGTGCGCTTCACTGTTCAACGAGCTTTAATTAGTGACGTCAGCGTGTCGTCAGGTCAATCCAACGATATTTTGAGAGAAACCGGAGAGAGAGATACTCTTTCAGTCCTTCATGACCCGCGCAGTTTACAATGTTTTATACCATCAAGGATCCATTCGCCTCAAAAATATTGTTTCTTTATTATAAAGTGTTTGTGTGTGCATGCATAATTAACGTAAATTTAACCCTGGAATTTTTATTGTGAAAGTTTTAGTGTAATTTCGTGAGGGGAAATTATTTGTATAATTACTGATGTAGAGGATAATTTTCTCTTATTTTTTATTTTTTGAGGTTTGAAGTTAGCGTCGGCGCTAAGCAACGAAAACTATTTTTTTTCTTTTTTTAGGGGAATGGAAATATTTTTTTACACTATTTATTCTATTTATAAAAATTTTAGAAAAAGTTTGTTTGTTTTGTTCATTTTTTTTCGTTGTTTTTTTTTAAAGCGTTTTCGACGCTCAGCGACGACGCTTATTTTATTAACCTAAAAATTAATAATAATATAGTGACAGTTGTTTACGAGTTAATTTGTCATTTAGGGTTTCGAATTAAAGAGGATATTTGAAAAGAAGAAGGGCATAAAAAGTGATAGTATAAATTAAAAATGCCATTACATTTGAAGGAGAATTTGTGCAAGTTGAAGAAAGTTATTAAAGAATTTATTGATGTTTCGTATGCAAATTTACTTAATAAAGAAGAAGGTCAGAGTTGAAATTGAGTGAATTTTTTCTTTTTCTAATGAAGATGGACATCGTTCGAGGTTATGTGAGTGTCATTCTCAGTAGAGAGATGTACATATAATTGAACTGGAATGCGGCTTTTTTCTAAAAATGAAAATGTTCAAATTTCAAATTGCTTTATTTTTAAGAGATTAAAACAGCTTCTTTTGTTCTTTCGCAAGATTTTTGTAAATTATCAGAAAATAGTAAATACTGACAAAATTAAAAGCAGGTTGTTTTTTTTTATAATTTATTCAAGTCCCGGAAGTTAGCGTCGACACACTAAGCGTGAAAAACAATTTTTTTTTAACAAAATCGAAAAGAAACAATTTTTTCGAAGATTTTAGGTTATAAAAACGCCCTGAAGGTTTTTTTAATTTTTAAAGGAGGGAAATTAGTGACATTTTCATCTCTAAAAACCTCAGATAATATTTTTTCGGAACAGGATTTTCCACAGAAATTAAGACATTCAAAAAATTCAAATTCAAACCTTTTTTAAATTAAACAAAGTTATAATAGTATTGTTAGAAAACATGAAGATTCGTGTTTTAATTTTATTTAAAACACTTTCAGTCTAGCAGTGATTACTTATTTATGTAGTAAACACTTTTTTTTAATATTGATAAAAAATTGTTTCCGGTAAAGTGAGTAATTTTGTTGTTTTTCTTTTTTTCTTCCAGCTCGGTGATGCCATGTTCGTGGAGCTGCCTCGCATTCGACTTGATGGGGGTGCTCGAGCTTTTCGACAACACTGGGGTTACGAGACTCGACCATTGGCACCACCACCGCCTTTGATCGAAGAAGATGAAGCCTCCATCGAACCGGAAACCGTCAGTCTTCGAGAGGCCAACACCGCATCTCCAATAGGTGAGTTTTTCATTCGGAAAAATCATTTTCACAATCAACAAAAACAATATTTATAAATATCCTCAGATACAATTATTTGTATCTTTTATTTGTATATGAGTAATTTTTTTGCTTGTCTTTTAAAATCTCAATTATAATAATTTGGTATAAATGAATGCATTCTATTTAAGGATTTCAAATTGAGACAAAAAGCGAATTAAAAGTATGTTGCATCGCAACACTTTTAATTCGTTTTTTGTCTCAATTTAATAAATTATAAATTAAATGTAAAAAAAAAATTAATAATATTAATTATAAATAAAGTATAAATTTAATTAAAGTATTTGATAATTCTTTCAAAAATTCTTTAATTAAATATTAATTAATTTCAATAATTGTTTAGTTGTTGCTTTAATTCATTCTTTAAACAATTTTTTAATTGATTCTATAATAAATTTTTTAATCATTTTTTTCAATAATTCTGAGATTGTTTATTCCATTTTTGAAACAATTCTTTTCTTAATGATTACTAATTGTTTATTTATTTACACTTGTTTATAATACGAAGAAATTTAAATTAAAAATTTAAATTTAAATTTCTTTAATTAATTCTTTTTACTCATATACAAATATTATATTTGAGCTTCTCTAAAACAGTATTTTATTATCGAACGCGGTGCAAAATTTTTTTGGGTTTTAACAATGCGCGCTTGGGTTTTTAAAATCCCCAAAGCAGCTTTTTTAACAAAAACTAATTTTAATTAAAGTACAAAACAAAAAATACGGAAAAAATGTACTTTTTGCGTTTAAACAATTATTAAAGAGGTATAAAATATAATAGTTGAAGATCTCAACGTTCAATGCACGAAAAAATCTACATAAGAAATAAAATTAAAAAAAAAATAAAGAAGCTTTTTTTGTTAAAGAAAAGATAGAATTTTTGAAACCACCCCCCTCTTCTTAAATTTTACCGGGAATAAGCCAGGAATTTGATGCCAAAACGGGAATTTTTTCACCAAATTAAAAAAAGTTTTATTATTTCAATTTGTTTTTAAAAAATCGCTTTTTATTTCAATTTTTATACCTAGATATTTATACTTTTCTCTAAATTTGAATTAGTTAAAAATATTTAATTTAATAGTAAAATATCAGTCACTGATTCAAATATAGTATGTAAATAAATTTTTTAAAAAATTATCGAATTAATAGAAATTTTGAGAAATTCAACTAAGAATAATTAAATTTATTAAAGAATTTAATTAAAAATTTTTTAACAAATCGAATTTTCAAAGTATTTTAATTTAATAATTAATAAATAATTGAATTTTATAAAGAGTCACATTCTAATGTACTCATGTTTCTTTGTGCGAAGATTAATAATTAAAATTTTTATTAGTTAATATAAAAAAAGATACACACTTAAAATTTTTTAATAAAATTGAATTTTCGCAAAGTTTTTTTGAAAATTCTGGAAAATATGATTTTTGAAATTTTTCAATTCTATTGTTTCAAGATAATTGAATTTTTATAAACAAATAATTGAAAATTTTTGAAATAATTGAAATTTCTTTACATTCTATTAAAAATAATTAACTTCTTTTAAAGAATTTTATTTAAAGTTTTCGAAAATAATCAAGGAAAATTAGTCACCGTAATTATAATTTTATTTTTAAAAATTCCTTCGCAATATATTCAATTATTTTCATAAATAGTAAAACTCACTGCAGAATTTCAATTATTTTTAATACAATTTTAATCAAATTCCTCGAAAAAAAAAATTTTTTTTATTAAAATTCGTCGAAAGAAATCAATTATTTCTAGAAACTGAAAAAAATCTTCTCAAGAATTTAATTATTTCCATAATTAGAAAAATTCTTCAGATTTATTAAATTCTTTTGAATATTATTTTTAAAAAATATTTTTCATAAGAATTCAATTACTTTCATAAACTTCCATAAAATTCTAAAAAACAATTCAATTATTTTCAAAGGTAATAAAATTCTTGTCAGAAATTCAATTATGTTTAAAATTTTTTTTAATTTCTCCTCAAAATTTCAATTATCTTTAAAAATAACTAACTAAACAAACTAAATTTTCAAAAGTAATAAAATTCTGATCACAAAATTCAATTATATGTTCAAAATTTACAAAAAAATCTCGACAAAATCCCAATTATTATCTTTATAAATAAAAAAATTATTTTTCAAAATTCAATTATTTTCAAAACTTTTAATACAATTCTTGTCAAATTTTCAATTATTTTCAAAAATTTTCCTCATTTTGAATGATTTCCAATTTCTACTATTTTAATAAAATTACCCAAAAGAATTCAATTATTTAAAAACAATTTTAATAAAATTGTACGCAAACATTTAATTATTTTCATAAATAATAAAAACTTCCCATGAATTCAAATATTTACAAATTTTTTATAAGTTTCTTCTGAACAATTCAATTTTTTTTAAAAATAATAAAACTTATCGCAGAATTTCAATTATTTTTAATACAATTTTAATCGAATTCCTTGAAAAATGTAACTATTCTAACAAAATTTTTTTAAAATTCGTGAAAAGAATTCAATTATTTAAAAATTTGTTAATAAAATTCTTTAATAAGAATTAAATTTTAAGAAACATTCAATTATTGAATAAATAATTTACTTTTGTATTTAAATAATTAAATTCTCGTAGAATTTTCTAATAAAAAATGATTTGAAAATGAATTTTAGTTTAAATTTTAAATAATAATAGAATATAAAAATAATTTTTTAGTTACAGTATCAATATTCTTATAATATAAAATAATGATTTTAACACTCGATCCTCTTTAATTGTTATAAAACATGAAGAAATCGATCACTCCGAGTCTTCGACTCGGAGCAATCGATATCTTCATGTTTTATAAAAATACTTTTTAAGTTGTTTAATTTAAAAAAAGGTTTGAATTTAAAATTTTTGAATGTCTTAATTCCTGTGGAAAAATAATAATAATTATTATTTAAAATATTCAAAAAAGAAATGATTGTTTTCGAATAATTTTACAATTAAAGATATTTGTAAATAAATTTAACAGAACATTTGTTTCAATAAAATTTGTAGATTTATTTATGTTCGAAATCAAATAAATTGAAATTTGATGAGACAATAAACTGGGAAAAATTATTACACAGCCAGGAGAAACCGTGAATTTTGTTGAACGAAAATAATAGACACCCTGTTTGACTTTTTCGAAACGCTGAATTAATTTTTATCTTTTTCCAAAAAAAACTGGCCAAGAACTGTAAAGAAAAGGCTATTTTTGTCATTAATGAATTTATATTTAGTGATGCAGAATAGGAAAAAATGTTCTCTGCAAGCTTTTTCGTTAATTGAACGTTCGAGACTTCATGCACCTAAAATATTATAATATGCAATAAACGAAAAGTTTTCCCCGAGAAAGAGACCATAAATCTCTGCTTTTATCCATTTAATAATTTTCTCATTAATATTATGTCCTGAAAAGTTTTGAAACAAAAAAGTGAAAATATATTCAGTATAGAAAGCGACCAAGAATATATTGATGCAAAGTCTGTTGAGACTACGTTAAATTCAACTCTTTAATTGTTAAGTGTTACTTTTGAGGGTGACGTCAACAAAAAAAAAAGTCGCTGCTTTTAATGAGCATTTGTTGTTCGGATCGGGTCAAATTGCCGCGTGTCATACACTATAAGGAAAGTAACTCTTGTTATTCGTTTGCGAAAATAAAAGTGAAAAAAAAGAATAATTCTTTATATTCACAGAAAGAAAGAGAGAGAGAGAGATAGAAAGAGTGCGCAGATAAAAGGGATGGATGAAAGTATTGAAATATTGCAATTCTTTGTGGAAAGTATTTTAATACAAAAGACTTTTATTCCCGATGTAAATAGAGAGAAAATGTATAAAAAGAATGGGACGAAAAAAAATGAAGTCACGCCAGACACGATTCATTCTAATATTAAAATGCAGAGAGTTGTTACATTTATTTTCTTGAAAATGAAAATGTATAGGTATATTATTATGTTATAAGGGAAATTCGTATGGGAAAAAGTACATTATCATTTTTATTGTTAATGTCGTGTGTGTGTTATCTTTTCATAAATTATATTTTCATTCATTTCACAATATGAAAAGGGTAATTTTAATTTAAAGAGTTTGTCAGAAACACGTTCTTTTTTCATGAATAGACAAACTTCAATTTAAATTCGCATTTTATACTTTCATTCTTTGCTGGAATAGTAAAATTAAAGTAATTATACAGGAAAATTAATTTAATTACTGTAATTTAATTACTATATAAGCTACACGATTTTAGATAAAAACTTGGTAAATGCCATTTCTAAGTTAAATAATTATGAAATTTATTAATTTTATACTAAATAAGATAAAATAAAATAATAAAATAAATAAATAAAGTAGCAAAAGAAGATAATAAATTAAAATAGCAAAAGAAAGTAATAAAATAAAATAGTATAAGAAAAGAAATAAAAGAAAAATAAAATAGTGAAAGAAAATAATTAAAGATAATAGTAAAATAAAATAATAGAATAAAATAAATGGAATTTTACTCTTGGAATTTCCCTTTGTTGAGAAAATTATTTCAAATTCAATTTTTGAAAAAAAGATTTCTTTTCATCAGTAGTGGGTAATATCAATATAGAAAACTTCTTTACCATTCGCGGTTTATTGTTTAGTGTAGAAAACTGCAGTACCAATTGACAGCAAATTTATGGGTTCACTTGAAAATCGAAGATGGCGCCACTGTTCGTAAATTTGTTTTACAATTTAGAAAATTAATTCTAAATTCATAGATTGTCGTTTAATATCGAAAAACAGTTTTTTCATTTATTTATTTTCTTTACAATAATATTCCTATTTTTATTATTTATTTTTTGGATAAATTGGCTTCAAGTTTGTTTAGAAAAGTAAATTTTTATTAAAAGTGCAGTGAACAATAAAATTATATCGTTTTAAAAAAATGTTTTTTTGAAAAAATATACCTTTTAAAAAATACTTTATTGGAGAATAATTTTAAAAAATACTTTTTAACACTGTTCCTAATCATAAGATATTTAATTATTTTCTTAAATAATAAAATTCTTGTTTTTTGGAATTCAATTATTTTCATGAGTAATAAAACTCATCGCAGAATTTCAATTATTATTAATATAATTTGCATCAAATTCTTTAAAAAAATGTAATAATTCTTAAAGATTTTATTGAAATTTGTCAAAAAAATTCAATTATATTTCTAGAAACTTTCATAAAATTCTTGGCAAAATTTCAATTATTTTTGAAAATTTTCATCAATTCAATAATTTTTATTATCTATTATTTTAATAAAATTTTCCATAAGAATTCAATTACTTTAAACAAATTTTAATAAAATTCTACGCAAAAAATTAATTATTTTCATAAATAAGAAAATTTCCACAAGAATTCAATTATTCAATAAATTGTTTTTTTTTTGTATTTAAATAATTGAATTCTAGTAGAATTTTCTAATAAAAATTAATTTAAAAATGGATTTCAGTTAAAATTTTACATTATTATTAAATATTAAAAGCAGTCGAGCATCAATTTTTAGAAATAATTGAAGTTTTCGAAGGTTTCAAATTAAAATCTTTGAAAATATGAATTTTTCATATTTTTAACTAATAATTCTGTGGAATTAATTTTTTGAAAAAGTTTAATTGCGGATTTTTTTAAAAAAATTTTTAAGTTTTTAGTTTCTAATACATATTTAATTGAAGAATTTTGGAATAATTGAAATTTTGTAAAATTGAATTGTAAACAAATAGAAAATTCTCAAAGAACTTTTTCAAAAATTATTAAAAATACTGTATTTATAAGAAGATTTTTAGTTAAAAACACAAAAAAAATTTAATTACGGAAAAGTTACAAATTATTGCAGAAATTCAATTATTTTCAAAAGTAATAATATTCTTCGCAAAAATTAAATTTTGTTCAAAAATAATAAAATTCTTCTTAGGGATTTAATTATTTTAAGAAATAATAAAACTAATCGCATAATTTCAATTATTTTTAATACAATTTTAATCGAATTTCTCGAAAATTGTTAAAAATTTTATTAAAATTCGTCGAAAGAATTAAATTATTTAAAAATTTGTTAATAAAATTCTTTATGTGAATTCAATTTTAAGAAAAAATGCAATAATTCAATTAATTATTTTTTTTGTATTCAAATAAATTGAATTCTTGTAGAATTTTCTAATAAAAATTGATTCTGTAGAATTATTTTTTTTAAAAAAGTTTAATTGAATTTTTTTTGGAAATTATTTGAAGTTTTTATTTTTAAATATATATTTAATTGAAGAATTTTCGAATAATGAAAATTTCTGTAAAATTAAATAGTACAAATGAAATTGAAAATTCCCAAAGAACTTTTTCAGAAATTATTAAAAATAGTTGACTTACAGAAGAGTTTTAGTTAAAAATTCTAGAAAATAATCATTGAATTGAAATGATAAAAATAATTTTGAAGTTACAGTAACAATATTGTTATTAATATAAAATAATGATTTTATCACTCGGTCATCTTTAATTATTATAAAACATGAAGAAATTATTTATAATTTAATTTACTATTTTTATGCTGTAATTTCTTTATTATTTATTTTAAGTTTATTTTTAGTCTTAGAATTAATTTGTTTAGTAAATAAATTGATATTTAAACTGTCGGTTAAAATAATAGTACCATTAGTGACTTTTATAGCGAAATAAGTGTCATTAGTATTTTACTTTTAAAAATAGTAGTTTAAATAGTTGTAAGTGGTGAAAAAAATGTCAAAAAGGTATAGTCCAAGGTCTGAGATAATTATTCATAAATAAAACAATTTTTGCAAGGACGGAAAATTTTACAAGTTTAAAATTTTTTTAACTTGTAAGTACTGTCCAGTTTAAAAAATAAAAATTATTTACTGCGACGATTTATCTGAAAGACAATTAACTCGCTCCACTTTTCGCTTCGTTGAAGTGAAGAGAGGCACCTTGGCATTTTTTATTATCTCGTCGCGCATTTTATTATTCTTTGTGTGATTTAACATGAGCACTAGTACCTAACATTGTACGTATCGTATAGTATGTATACGTTCAATGATATATTAAGTATTAAGAGAAAAAAATAAAAATAAAAAAAGGTTGAAAATTGCCCTCAGTTAAATTATATATAAGATAGAAAAAAAGTTGATATTGTGAATTGTTTGGAAATTTTTATGATTGTTGATTATTAATATGGAAGAGTGGGTTTGTCATCAAAAAATCATTCTTAGCTCATTTATCCCAGTATTGTCTAGAGAACCGGTCACGCCCATCACCGGAAGTACTCTCCTGTATATAACCGTTTCATCTAAAATGTGTGAGCCTCCTTAACTACTTCCCTCCTGTCTCTTTTGTACTCGTAAAACTGGATCCAATCGCTCGATAACACACGTTTTAATATTTTTCAACGTTACCGTTTTTTCTGAGTTCTTTGATAATTTTGAAATTATTAATTAATTTCGAAAATATTTTTCAAATTAAGCAGGTTTCTGTATTAGGGCAGCTGTGCTGTCGATACATTGAAGCCCATGAGCTTATCGAGATTTATTTAAGATATTTAATTTATTTGTGTAGATTGATTTGGGAAAATTGTTAACTTCTTTCGAATTTAAAATTTAATCACCGAATGATAAATTCACTTCCTTCAATAATAATAATTATTGTATTATTATTATTGTATTAATATTATTATTGTTTTATTATTTTTCTTTTCGAATATTTTTAATTTAAAAATTAATGTACTGAAAATCACTGAATTCTTGCAAAGAAGTTTTTTTTTTTTGCTTAGGGACTTTTGGGAAATCTGCCTACAGATACCCTGGATTCCGCACTCTAAGGTTATGTGGGGTTGGTATGATAAAACAAAAAGAAGTATAAAAAAAAGAAAAATAAATAATTAAATATATAAAATAGTAAATTTAATAAACTGGCGACCTACTGCCAGCCCGACCCACTAAAACCCGTAACCCTTCTTTTGGAGCCCTTTACCCTCCCTGGGAACATAAAACTGTATAAAGACAAATACAAACATAAAGCAAATTAAAAAAAATGTATAAGGACAAATAAATCACAAAATAAATTAATAAGAAACGAACAAACAAATTAAAAGCTGTTTAAATTACGCTTTTTTGGCGGCCGTCGAGATCCTTTCTCGACATAACCGAGATTATGAAGTTCTCGACTTGCCGCCAATTCTCTTCTGACTGGGTCATCAGCGATACCATGTTTTCCGGTGTAACTTGACTGTTTACACCTTCGAACATGGCCCGCCTCTCCAAGTCCCATTTCTTGCATGAGAAGAGGGTGTGCTCCGCGTTGTCCTCAGGGAACTGGCAATATGCACACACCTCGTCCTCGCGTAATTTAAATCGACACAGGTACGAGTTAAAACACCCGTGACCTGTTGGCGCCTGAGTCATATAATAGGAAACCTGACCGAGTTTCCTATTTATCCAGGTGGCGAGTGCCGGAATAAGGCGATAAGTCCATCGACCTTTTTCCTCACCATCCCATCTTTCTTGCCATCTTTCTATGAGCCTGTGCCTCGCTTCTTTGCGGATCAGGCCCTTGCTTCGTCTTAATTCCTCATCCAAGGAACTACTTTCTTTAGAAAAGAGAAACATTTCTTCCCTTTCCCTCGCCAAAAGATCTGCTGACGGGACATTTGCAAGGACCTGCACAGCACTCGTAGATACCGAGTACCGATACCGATATGCAGAGATGATACGCGTTGTTATCGATCTCTGCGCCGACAATACCTTTTCACAGATGGTCACACATCTTTTACTCCTCAGGGATGGGGCCCACGCTGGTGCTGCATAGAGCATTTTAGCGTGGACGACACTCGCCACCAGTCTCCGTTTTTGTTCACGGGGTCCGCCTACGTTTGGCATTAACCGTGAAAGTTTAGCCGCACACTCGATCGCCTTATTTGACGCCGTAACCATGTGCTGGTGGAAGTTTAACCTTCCATCCAACTCTACACCAAGATATTTAATTTGCTTACTCCACTTGACCTCGAATCCGTCTATCACGATTCGTGGGAGCTCATAGCCACGTCTGTCTGTGACCATCAGTGCCTCGGTCTTTTCCAGGGCCATTTCAAGACCTCTGGTATCCAGCCAGCTTTTTTGTCCCAAGAGCCTCCTCACTTTCGGCAGTGCACATGAACAACGCGTCGTCCGCAAAGCCGATGATCACCGCACCTTCGGGCAGATCCATTCGCAGAAAATCATCGTAAGATACATTCCATACAAATGGACCCACCCTCGAGCCTTGAGGAGCCCCACGCTGCATCTCTTCCCTGAGAGTGCAGGTGTCTCCCTCATATATAACCCACCTGTCGCTAAGATAATTATCCATTATCCGCAACAAGTAGGGCGACATGTTTTTTTTTCATCGATTCGATGAGATCTTTCCATCTTGCGTATGTCAATTGCTACCAACGCGCAGAAGCTCTTCTTTTTTCCGGGTCCCGATTTGTTTTTTCCTGCTTTGGCTATGTCCACAACTGCCTGGATGGCATCAACTGTGGACTTGCCTTTACGGAAACCAAATTGGTGATCGGATAGACGATTCTCTTCGGTCAAGTAAGTGGCTTTGCATTTTCTGCAGAACCATATCCTCTAGAAGTTTACCCATCGTATCCAACAGGCATATAGGCCTGTACGATGAAACCTTATCTAGAGGTTTATCACCTTTCCTTAGGAGGACCAACCTCTGTCGCTTCCAGTCGCGGAAGAACTCTCCTCTCTCAAGGCAAAGATTGAAGCATCGAAGCAGAATCTGGGGTGAAGTATCGATTACTAACTTTAGGATCTCGTTACTTATCCCATCGATTCCAGGCGCCTTGCCTGTTTTCAATCTTTTGCCTGCTTTTTGCAGTTCACTAAGTGTGAAGAGTTCTTCCTCTTCGACTTTGCAAAAACTCCAGTCCCTTCTAAGGTATGGCTCCGCAGGAGGAAACAAAGAACTTATTATCTTTCTGACCCAATCGGGATTGTCCAGACCGGGGGTCTTTTGCCTCGTCACTAATTTCTTAGTCACGATTTTAAAAGCCAGACCCCATGGGTCCTTATCGACTTCCTCGATTAGGTCCTTCCAGCTACGGCGTCGCGACCTGCGGATCTCTTTCTTGAGGTCCTTTTTCGCCTCCTTGAAAGCCTCTTTCAGCAAAGGATCTCCCTTAGATCGGGTGTATGTCCTTCTTGCTTTGAGGCATTCCTTTCTCAAAGACGCCAGCTTCTCTGACCACCAGTGCAAGGATTTTTTCCTTGGAAAGGCGCCTTTGCGACGTGGCATCGACGCATTGCAAGCGGTGACGATTATATTTCGCACCGCTCGCACCTCTCCATTTAGACTTTTCGGCCTCCTCACCCAACCAGAATCCTCAATTAAGATAGATTCTTTTAGGGACCGGCTGAACTTCTCCTTGTCGAGTTTCTTAATGTTCCACGAGAAGGTTTTGCGACTAGGAGCTTCCTGTCTCTTTCCTCCTCGTGTGTCTCCCATTGAGACTGAGAACTCAATGTACTGGTGGTCACTTGCTGTATATTCTTCAGAGACCCGCCAGTCGCTTATGCGGCTAAATATATTAGACGATGCGATCGTTAGATCTATAATCGATCCGATCGCACCTCGTCTAAACGTCCATGTTTTTCCCCGGTTTACAACTAATAAATCGTTCTTGGAGATCATTTCTCCAATCAGAATTCCTCTCTTTTCGAGCCTCGTCTCACCCCACTCTGGCGACTTTGCATTAAAATCGCCAGTGATGATGACATCCAGCTTGGATTCTATGAGGCTCGATTCTAGGTCTTCTATATTGGCTTCGAAGGTGGTCAGCGGGTCGTTAAGTGAGAAGTAGCAGCTATACATACGTATATTAGCCACCTCTATCCACACAAACCCGCTGCTTGTCTCCAAGAACTTGTCAACCCGCAATTCTGGGTTGCACAGCTTGATGGCGGCTCTCTTCGCCTTATCCTGATACCAAGGTGCGAGGTCGCTTCCTTGATACTGCTCACTGCAGAACAGGATATCGACCTCATTTTCCCTAGCTGTTTGCATCAGGAGCACCTGTGCATCCTTACTTGTATGCAGGTTGACTTGAAGGAGCTTTAGGGATTTGCCCTTTTAAGTTTCTCCTTGTAAACCGGGCAGGAAATTCTTCCAGGGATATGGTTGACTTCTGTTTTTTCCAAATCTGTACACGTTATGCACTTTGGCTTGTCGCTAGTACAACTCTTGGCGAAGTGTCCCGCTTCGCCGCATCTCCGACAGTTTTTTGTTCTGTCGGGGCCCTTGCAAATTCGGGTCACGTGTTCATAGGCTAGGCACTTTTGACATCTTGTTACTTCTAAGTGCGTTCGGATGGATTTGCAAAGAAGTTTATAAAAAAAATTTGAAAAGAATTGAATTCTTTCAAAGGATTTTATATCAAAAAATTTGGAATAATTAAATTTTTTTGAAAAATTTTAGAAAAAATTTTTCAAATTCCTAATTAAATTTCATAATTTTTGAGAAAATACTTTATTTATGTTCATTGTATCTAGTCACAAAAAATAATATTTTTCTTTTCAAATCTATACATTCGTTCGACCTGTAGTTTTTCTATTGGTCAACAGTACATCAATTTACTGATTAATAATATTTTTTCTTCCAACGTGTAGTTTTTCTATTGGTTAACAGTACATCTATTCACTGATAAATAATATTTTTTCCCCAAATCTGAATTCGTTACACCTGTACATTTTCTATTGGATAACAGTACATAAAATTTGGAGATATTTAAAATAGTATTTAACATGAACAGTATATAAGTTGGAGAATCGCGGAAAATTTTTAAACGTCATTTTAAAGACTTCTGTTACGTGGCATTAAGTTTGAAATAAAAGAGAAATAGAGAACTTCGTCTGATTATTCCTGTGTATTAAATATACGAATAAGTTTGACACCAAAGCGGTAAGAATTTACAATTTTTAAGATCAAATTAATATTTTTTCGTAATATTTATATATTGTAAATTAGTATTTACTTGATTATTATCCTCTCTGTGACAAATTTTCATGTTCAATTAACAATTTTAAAGTTCAATTAACAATAATATTTTTAATATTCTTGTGTGATTTTAATGAAAACATAAACTGACAGAAGCAATTGTAAATTTTTCAAAATAATTTCCCTGCGCTTTAAAACTTCAAATGGACGACATATTTTTCTATTTAGATATTTTTTTAAATTACTATATTTAAAAAATAATTATAATTAAACTTTTACTTAGTTAAAAATTAATTTTTTGAATGTACAAAAATATTTCTTTGTAAAAAAAATATAAATTTAAAATATAATATAATATTCATATTCTAAGCAATGTACTGATAAAAGTCTGATATTATTTTTATGATTGGATAACTTTCTGAAATTTTTTATCGTTTTTTACTAAAATTTTTTTAAACACTGAAAATAAAATTTTTATTACTTTAACATTCTGTCCATAAAATCGCAATTCAGAAACGTAATTTTATAATTGCACTAAGCAAAATTACTAAATATTATAAAAAACAAAACATAAGTGACTAAACTTAAAAACAGTGAATTACATATCTCTAAAAACAAAATATTTTCTCATAGAGTTAGAATTGAGTGATTTTACTAAACTGATAATAAAATTTTAGTAGATTTTTTAAATACATGTTTGTGATAAATTTAACGTCGATGGATTATAATTAAAGTTTTGCCGTTTTTTTTATCTAATATTATTTACTCTACAATTCTTAACGTGCATGCCTCGGATATTATAACATTTTCAACTTTTTTTCGACTTATTTTAAAAAATTACGACTTTTTCGACTTTTCTTCCGAATATTGCAATAATTTTTAGTATAAAATACAACTTATTTTCGAAATTTACAATTGAAAAGAGTTTTAATAAATATTGAAATTTTGTAAAATTTAATTGAAAATAATTGAAATTAAATTCCTCGAAAGAATTGAATTTTTAAAAAAAAATTTAATATATTACGAATAAATTCAATTATTTTCTAAAATCTCAATAAATCCTTCGAAACAATTCAATTATTTTTATAAATGGCAAAATTATTCGCAAGAATTAAATTATTTTTATAAATAGTAAAATTCTTTGCAGGAATTCAATTATTTTCAAAACATATATTTAATTGAATTTCTCGTAAGAATTCAAATATTTTCAAATATTTCCATAAAATTCAATTATTTCCTAAAATTTTTAATAATTTCTTCGAAACAATTTAACTAGTTTTATAAATACTAAATAAATTTTCAAAATTTACAATAAAAAAAGTTTCAATAATTGAAATTTTGTAAAATTAAATTGAAAATAATTGATTTTTTTTAAAGTGTTTGATAAAAATTTTTTAAAATAAACTTTAAAAGAATTTTAATTGAAAATTTTTAAAATAATTCATTTCTCAAAAATTTTAAAGAAAATACTATCTTCCAGTGTAAATTTAATGAAAGTTAGCTTCAAAAAAATCATATTAAAATATATTTAAAAAAAATAATTTTTTGCATTCTAATTTTTTAAAATTCAATTATTTTCAATATTTTCAAATACAAATTTTCAAAAATTCAAATACATACAAAAAATAATAACATTAAAATTTTTTACAATTATTTTTAACATTTTAACAACATATGACTTTTTTTGATTTATTAAAATTTTGGAGAAATCGCGTCTATATTAATAATTAAAATTCTTTAAAAATTCAATTATTTTTTTAATAGAATTAACCAAATTTTAATTGTTTGGAAATTTTTCAATTCTATGTAATTGAAAAACTATTATCTTTTATAAATTATTTTAAAAATATTCTTGAAAAATTAATTTTAAGAATTTCTTTATTATTATTTTTTGAAAATTAATTAATAACTTGAAAAACATGGGACAGTTAGAATCATTATAAAGAATTGAAGTTTTGTATTTATTTGACAAAAATTAAGATCCTGAAAACATTCTAAGTTGTATTTAAATAATTGAATTCTCTAAGAACTTTTGGAAAATTATTAAAAATAATTGATTTCGAGAAGAAGTTTGATTAAAAATTGTAGAAAATAATTGAGTTTTAAGAGAATTAAAATTGTAATTTTTAGAAGTTATTAAATTTCAGAAGGTTTTAAATAGAAATTTTTTAAATTTTATTCCCGTATAAAAACAAACAAGAAGTATTTAAATATTTGTGACGCGCTCCCAATAAAGGTACCTAAGAAGCAAACGAATTCTAGGTTAGGTTCGTATTACATTTATCTTGATTAAAAGTTTATTTTTAATTATTTGAATTTGAAACAAATTTTCATTGGATATTTTGGATATAATGAAGACTTGAAGATCAATAATTTTTAATTAATAATTGATTTTCTTTCTATATTTTCACTCAAAAAATTAAAAACCTAACCTCAAATTTTTTGCTTTTTAGGTACCTTTCTCCGGAGCGCGACACATTTATTTAACGAAATTATTCAAGTTTTAAATAATTAAATTTATAAATCAGTGAAAGATCAGAAGAATAAAAAAAAAAATTTTTGTGACGACACTGAATGAAATGAACGACTTTTTCGACTTTTTTTTGCACCTTAAAGCCGATCCGAGGCCTGAACTTGCAATTTGTAATTTCGTTCTTCTTAGGATGGCTAAGATTTTAAGTTAGACTAATGCCTTAGAGATTGCCAAGTTTCATTGCAATCACTTTAGTTAATAATATACATATTATTTTCAGCCATTTAAATATCAATTGAAAGAAGTTACAAGACATTGTTTATCAATCATGATAAGACTGGCAATAATCTGCTTTCTAATTTCCATGATAGAAAGCGAAAGGTGTACCTTTAGTATTGCTCAGTTAAATAAATTGAGACAACTTTTCAATGATTCGGATCGTCGTATGGAAGAAGCAACTCGAGGTCAAAGTGAAAATGCGGCAATTGTCATAGGCAATGGAAGAGGGGGCAAAAGTACACTTATTAATTACTTAATGGGAAATGAATTGGTAGCTTATAGATCTCACAGATTTGACCCCATTAAAATAAGAAAAGCTAATGAAAATAGTCCAGGACCAGAAATTGGTGCTGGATCACTGTCAACGACTACAATTCCCACAAAATGGAGCTCAACAAGGCCAGAATTAAAGAATTTGGACATCTGGGATACCGCTGGATTTTCGGATAATAGAGGTGTAGAGCAAGATTTAAACAATTCCTTTCATCTGTATCATTTGTCAAAAAAAGTCGAATCTGTAAAATTTATTTTAGTTATCGACTTTGATGACATTAGAACTACAAGTGTTCAACAAATTTTACAGCTTTTAAAAGCTTTAGAAGAATATTTTATTGACAACTTTAAAGACATTTTTCAAAGTATATCAGTAATTATCGCAAAAGCACCTAAATATATTAATGATGATATTCCAACCAATTGTGAATACCTAAATTATAAATTAACTAATAGTTTATTATCACAACCCGAAATGGATATATCCGAAGATTCAAAAAATTTTTTACGGCATGTGATAGCTAATAACCAACGCGTAGCCTTCTTCAGGAAAGCGAAAAAATTAGGGCCTCTTACTTCTGATATCGATGATAATATTATTCCAGCTATTAATAACTGCACGAGCATAAGCAAGTCATCTAACCAGAATATAGGTTTTACAATGTCAAGTAACTCAAAAAATTGCCTAGAACATGCCAATCATGACTTGCTGAAAATGAATGAATTTGAAATATTAGAGAAACAAGTGGAGAACTGGTTCAATAAAAACTATCATGCTTGGAATGAACTCAAAGATAAAAATATATTAAATGCAAATAAAGAAAATTTAAAAAATATCTACGCTCGTATTGATATTTATTCATTGCATAATTCTGATGTAAAGGATATGATTCAAATTCTGAAAATAAATTGTGATACTATTAAAATCGAAAATACGGAAGAATTAATGAATAAAATTGACCTAACTGAATTTATTGATAGTTTAATTACGACTGGAAAAATGGTAAGAATCCATATTACATTAGATGGTACTATTAGAGCACTATATCACAGAATATCACAATTAATTCTTTTATGTGAACTGATGATTAACGAAATAGATAAAGCAAGATATTACGAAAAAATAAGACTACATAATAAGAAGCATGAAGAAGAATCTAGATATTTGCAGCATGCAATACGCGAGCTGAAGAAAATCCCAGAAGAACAAAGCTATTGGGACCAATTTTTACAATTTCTACTATCTCATCCTGTAAGCCAACATTCTACAATTATGCACTGAGAAAAATAAAAGGTTAAATATAACCAAGTTTTAGTTAAAAACAACCGAGCGATGCTGCTAATATAGCACTTGCAATGTGAATTGTTTGCAGTAACCGATCGAATACGATTAAAAATTTCGGTAGAAACTAGTTAAGACTACTCGGTTACGGTAGCTTCTTTCTCTGTTACTGTAACTAACAGTTTATGATTAATGATCGGTAAACGTTAGTTAACTTACTCGGTTACTGTAGCCACCTAAAAAGGCTACAGTAATAATATAAACTTGAATATTGTAGTCAATTAGCTCTGTTATAATAAAGAAACCGATTAATTAATTTTAAACCACCCAACTCGATTAAAATATTTTTTGATCAATAAAATATTCCCTTGATAAAAATTATTTTCTTTTATTGAAAAGAAATCTATTTGATTAAAAAATTATGTTCTAATTTAAAGATAACCAAAATTTTCTGTAAATTAAAATTCTTTTTTATAATCAAACAAATCTCTTTCAAATAGAATAAAATACTTTTAACCTCTTTAACGTGCATCGTGTAATATGTCATCGGGGATGTAAGGTTTAATGCGTTTAATATTCTCCATTTCATTTTTATTTTTATGTATCTATTGTAGATGAATTCTATATTTGATGGCTGCTGTAACATAATCAATAAAAATTTGTATCGCGTCGGTAGAAACCAGAATTGTAACAACACGACTCTCCGGAAAAGACGAAACGAAGTGACTGACTGACTGTGACTGATGATATGTCGCCTAGATATGTTTACTCGGTTAAAATCTCACAACTCAACGTAATTACATGAAACTCGGTTAATATTAATCGCATAGTAATTGTTTATATTCAAAAAACAGATAGGTAACAACAACCACGAAAGTTTGTTTCCATTATGCACATTTCAGATTAGTTAAGACAATCCTTTGGAGGATTATTTTTAACAGATGTGTTTTAACCATCTCAGCTCGGTTGTGATAATCAGTATAACTTAGTTTCTTTTCACCATATCTTATTTATTTTTAAATACTTTTTTTTAACCGAGCTATTTCTACCACTCGGTTAAACGCAATTTTTCTCAGTGTGAACTAAAAAAATTAAAAGTACACGATGCACAAGATTCGAACGTTCAAATGAACGAAATACTTTTTATTAAAAATATTTTCATAAATTACTGATTGCAATAAAAATTAAAAACTTAAATTTTATATTTAGAAATTTTATAATTAATTTTATTCATAGCGACACAAAATATTATAATAAAAAAGTTAATTTGAAGAAGAAAAAAATAAATTTCATTCATTTGAAAGATCAGATATTTAGGATCATAAAAGTACGCTGCTCCCCAGAGTGTCTTACTGTATCTAAACCAACATTTTAATAAACAAACATTCATTATTACAATAACCAATTCCATAATTTAAAAAAGTACATATTTTCTTTCAGTTTTCATTCCTAATTTACAATTAATTGAATAAGTATTAATTCTTATCAGAATTTTATTACAATTTTTTAAAAATAATTTAATTCGTTTAAGGAATTTTAATAAACTATTGAAAATAATTTAATTCTTTCGAAGTATAGATACAATTAAAGGCTTAGACAATAATAATTGAATTCTTTCAAAAGCATTTTTTAATTTATTGAATATAATCGATTTTGTTAATAACTGTAGTTTTACTATTAAAATTTTATTAAAATTATTGATGGAAATTTAAACTCTTTTAAATAATTTTATTAAAGTTTTTCTAAATACTTAAATTCGTGTGAAGAATTTTTTTAAGTTTTTTTTTAAATAATGTATTTTTTTGAATAATTTTAATTAAAATTTTTGAAAATAAATAACTAAACAAAGAATTAAAAAAAATTTTTTTTTAAATAATCGTGTCTGTTAATAATGATAATTAAATATTTGTTTTTCGATTTTTGAAGTTTATAATTCAATTCAAAAAAATTGAATTTTTGAAATTTTGATTATGAAATTATTCAAAAATTTATATTCCACAAGTAAAAAATTTTGTAATTTGCATAATAATAATAATAAATTGAACATCGCGTCTCGCGTATTTAATAATAATAGTAATAATAATTACAGTAATGCTAATATAAAAAAAAATTTTGAAATTCAATTATTTTCAATATTTATTATTTTAATAAAAAATTTCTCAAAAGAATTCAATTAATTTAAAAAAAATTTTTATAAAATTCTTTACAAAAATTAAATTATTATCATAAATCATAAAATTTTTTACAGGAATTCAATTATTGAAAAAGATTTTTATAAAATTCTTCGCAAGAGTTCAATTAATTAAAAAAAAATTAATAAACTACTTCATAAAAATTCAATTTTTTTAAAAAATAATAAAATTCTTCTCGGGAATACAATTATTTAAAAAAATTAAAAGAAAATTCGTTGCAAGAATTCAATTATTTTTATAAATAATCAAATTTTATTCTTTTCAAAAATTCAATTATTTTTATAAATAGTAAAATTTTATTCTTCACAAAAATTCAATTATTTTTATAAATTGTAATAAAATTCGTTGCAAGATTTCAATTATTTTCAATACAATTTCAAATAAATCCCTCAAAAAAATGGAATTATTCTTAAAAATTTTATTAAAATTCTTCTAAAGAATTCAATTATTTAAAAAAATTTTGATATAATTCGTTTATTTGAATTTCATGATTATTTTCAATGTTTTTAATAAAATTCTTCCTAACAATTCAATTACTTTCAAAAAATTTTAATCAAATTCTTTGCAGAAATTTAATTAATTTCAAAATTTTTTCGAAAATCAATTATTTTCAATATCTGCTATTTCAGTAAAATTTCACAAAAGAATTCAATTATTAAAAAAAAATTTTAATAAAATTCGTCGTAAGAATTCAATTATTTTTAGAAGTTATAAAATTCTTTGGAAAAATCAAATTACTTTCAATACAATTTAAATAAATTTTCTTGATGGAATTCAATTATTTAGTTAATTTTAAACATTCTGATAAACTCTTTAGAAGAATTAAATTATTTTCAATAGAATTTTAATTAAATTCCTCGTACAAAGTTAAATTTTCTTCGAAACAATTGAATTTAATTAATTTAATTTGAATTCAATTATTTTTAAGACTAATTTAAATAAATTCTTCAAAAAATGCAATTATTCTTGAAATTTTTTTTAAAATTCTTCGAAAGAATTGAATTTTATTTTAAAAAATTTTTGATAAAGTTCGTTATAAGAATTGAATTTTAAGAAATATTCAATTTTTCAAGAATCCAATTATTTAAAAAAAAAAATAATATACTGTTTCGCGAGAATTCAAATATTTCAAAAAATTTTAATAAAATTCGTTGAAAGAATTCAATTATTATTTAAAATAATAAAATTCATCGCAGGATTTCAAGCATTCTTAATAACATTTTTGAAAAAGTTCTTTATAAGAATTCAGTTTTAAGAAATATCGAATTATTCAATAAATTATATATTTTTGTATTTAAATAATTGAATTCTTGTAGAAGTTTCTAATTAGAAGAATTGATTAAAAATTGAATTTAAGTTAAAATTTTAGAGAATAATTGAATATTTGAAGCGTTATGGTGGAAATTATTTTTAGAAATAATTAACTTTTAAAAATTTTTTAAATTAAAATCTTTGAAAATTTTAATTCTTGTAAAATAATATGTTTAAAATTTTATATTAAAATAAAATTATTAAAGTTTTGAATATTTTTATTTAAAAAATTTAACACCATTAAAAAAATTTTTTTTTTTTGAAGAATTACAGTTGTAATTTTTAGAGATAGTTAAATTTCAAAAATGCTTTACATTGAAATTATTTAAAATATTTTAATTACTTTGGAAAAATAAATGGGTATTTAAATTTTTATTAAAAAAAAATTCTATTTTTAAATATGTGAAAAAAAATTTTTTAATTTAGAAATTATGAAAAAATTGAGACATCAAATTTAATTTTTCAAAAGCTACTTTTTTAGTACTTTTTTCAGTCTTGAAGCTACTTTTTGATACAATTTTTAAAATTAATTATTATGTACTAAGCGTGAATTATTCACAGTAAATTTATACATACTGTAATATTATTAATTAATTGATTAATTAATTTAAAAAATAGAATTATATTAATTTTTCCAAAAATCTACTTCGGAAAAAGTAAAATAATTGACTCTTCCGGAAATAGGAAAAATTGCCACAGCATAGAATGCAGAAATTCCTGCCAGTACTTAGGTTTTACAATTAAAGTAGTAAAAGTTACTATTATTTTCACCATTTTTTTCGACTATATACAAAGAATTGAAATACACAACAAGTGATTTATAATTGTTACAATTTCCGGTGATTCTTTTTCGATTTTTTCTCTTTTTTCTTTGGGTTTTTTTCAAAAGGGGAAATTATATTATCCCGAAGGGTTTGGATCAGATAAAAAAAAGCAGGCGTTTCTTAAATCTTAAATACCGTTTATTTCTTGAGTACACAACTTCCTGAGCGAGACTATACAGTCGCTGTTATCATAAGCGGGAAACTTCATCCTCCCGGCTTAAGAGAGGCAACTCCTCGTAATTCAGATCGACTGACAGTCTATCGGAAACTGCGATACGATTTACAATATTTTTATACTCGCGAGTGTTTCATATTTTGCCCTCGAAACAGATATTGCCTTTTTTTCCTCTTCTTTATATTTGTATAAAAAATACAATCACTTGATTTATATTTTTCTCTACATATATTGAAAATTATTGATAACTATTCGATATATTGAAGCTGTGTTCATACTAAGTGTATAGTCTGCTTGGCGCCGGATGTGATAAAAAGCATTCGTCATATATATCTGCAGTGTACACACATTACAGTTTCTTTCGTGCAGTGAGAAAAAGTGTTTTACAAATTTATTTATTTCTTATTCGATTTATTGTGTTTGGTGCTTGAAAATATCGAATATTCTTTGTTTTATTTTTATTTTCTTCTGTTTATTTTATTTACTTTTCTTTAGTTATTTAAACAGTTGAAGTGTTTTATTAATTTTATTCTGTATTTTTATTTTTTATTCTTATTAACTTATTTTCTATTTTTAAATAAAAATATTTTTTATAATATTAATTTGAATTTATCACTCAGTGGCATTATATCAAAAATATTTTTAATGTTTTAGGAATTAAAAATACTTTTACTCTCTTAGCAATTATTTTTTAATAGGGTTGCCACAGGTCAGGGAAAAGTCAGGGATTTTTATTAAAAGTATTGGAAAAAATTTAATTTCTAGAACTCATAAAAAAACTGACTTTTTTGTGTCTTTTTTCTTTTTTGTTTCACTCATAAACTATATTTAAATACCACGAATTCTAATATAAAACCTTCAAAATTTTTTTCTAATTCTGACTAGAATGAATTTTTTAATATTATTTCATTATTTCAAAAGTTTTAATGCAATTATCTTGATAAATAACAAAATTCTTTACAAAAATTCAATTATTTTTAGGAATTTAAAAAAAATTCTTAACAAAATTCGATTATTTTTATAAATAACAATATTCATCACAAGAATTCAATTATTTTCAAAAGTAATAAAATTCTTCAAAGAAATTCAATTATTTTTAAAAATTTGAACGAATATATCTCGTCAAGAATTCAATTATCTTTATAAATAGCAAAATTTTTCGACAAAAATTCAATTATTTTCAAAAATTTAAATGAAATTCTTTGCAAAATTTCAATTATTTTCAAAAGTTTTTTGTAATTCAATGATTTTTATTATTTACTATTTTTATAAAATTTATCAAATAATTTAATTATTAAAAAAAAATTTTTGGTACAATTCTACGTAAACATTCAATTATTTTTATAAATAATAAAATTTCATTTAGGAATTCAATTATTTTCATTGCAGAATTTCCAATATTTTTAGTACAATTTTAAATAAATTTAAGATTTAAATAAATTTCAATTTAATAAACATTCCATTATTCAACAAAATAATAAAAATCGTGGCAATAATTCAATAATTTTCATAAATAACTTTTCATTCGTTACAGGAAATTAATTATTTTCAAAAAATTTTCCAGTAATTTTGTAAAATAATTTAATTATCTTGATAAACAACAATGTTTTCCACATAAAATCAATTATTTTAAGGAATTTTAATAAAATGATTTTCAAAAATTCAATTATTTTGATAAATATCAAAATTCGTCGTAAGAATTCAATTCTTTTAAAAACTATCAAAATTCTTTACAAAAATTCAATTATTTTTAGAAATTTAAAAAAAATTCTTTACAAAATTCAATTATTTCTATAAATAACAACTTTTATCACAAGAATTCAATTATTTTCAAAAGTAATAAAATTCTTCGAAGAAATTCAATTATTTTTAAAAATTTAAACGAATATCTCGTCAAGAATTCAATTATCTATATAAATAGAAAAATTTTTCGACAAAAATTCAATTATTTTCAAAAATTTAAGTGAAATTCTTTGCAAAATTTCAATGATTTTCAAAATTTTTTCGCTATTCAATGATTTTCATTATTTACTATTTTCATAAAATTTATCAAAGAATTTAATTATTAAAAAAAATTTTTGATACATTTCTAAGTAAACATTCAATTATTTTCATAAATGACAAAATTTTATTTATGAATTCAATTATTTTCATCGCAGAATTTCCAATATTTTTAATTGAATTTAGAATAAATTTAAGATTTAAATAAATTCCAATTTAAGAAACACTCCATTATTAAATAAAATAATAAAATTCGTTGCAATAATTCAATAATTTTCATAAATGACTTTTCATTCGTCACAGGAAATCAATTATTTTCAATAGATTTTTAAGTGATTATGTAAAAGAATTCAATTATCTTGATAAACAACAAAGTTTTCCACATAAAATCAATTGTTTTAAGGAATTTTAATAAAATTCTTTTCAAAAATTTAATTATTTCGATAAGTATCCAAATTCGTCATAAGAATTCAATTCTTTTGAAAACAATAATAAAATACTTTCCAAAAATTAAATTATTTTTAAATTTTCTTTTTTTTATAAATAGATAGCGAAAATCTTCTCAAGAATTAAATTATTGTCAGAAATTTTAATAATATTCTTGTCAAAATTACAATTATTTAAACAATTATTTTCATAAATTATTATTTAAATTCTTCTCAGGAATTCAATTATTTAAAATATTTTTAATAAAATCCGTCAAAAAGTTTTCAATTATTTAAAAAAATTGTTATAAAATTCTTTAAGGGTATTTGAACCATAATGACATCACAATTTGTGCTAAGCATGTGTTCAAAAACTGTGACGTCATAATGGTTCAAATGCCCTTAATATGATAAATTTCAGAAAAATTTTAATTAAATCCCTTAAAAGAAATTAATTATTTTCAAAAGTTGTTAATAAAATTTTTTGTAAAAATTAAATTCTAAGAAACATTTAATTATCAAAATTATTTATTTTTGTATTTAAATAATTGAATTCTCGTAGAATTTTCTAATAAAAATTGATTTAAAAATAAATAATTTCAGTTAAAAATTTAGATAATAATTAAATATGAAAAGTTTTTGGGGGGAATATTTAGAAATAATTGAATTTTGAAAAGGTTTTCCTATTCAAATCTTTGAAAATAATAATTTTCCGTACTTTTAACTAATAATTCTGCGTAGAATTAATTTTATTATTAATTCACTAAGTTATCTTTAATTATTATCAAAACATGAAGAAATCGACTTCTTCATGTTTTATAAAAATATTCTTATAAGTTGTTGAATTTAAAAAAAAGTTTGAATAATATTCTTATACACAGTAAAAAGAAAGTCTTATTTTAAGGCAGCCTTAAATTAAGATGCAACATTTTTAAGGCAGTCAATGCTGAATTTACGCACATATTTTGTATCCTTTAACATTATAGCAGACAGTGCTGAATTTAAGACCGATCTTAAATTAAGATTTACTTTTTACTGTGTAAGTTGTTGAATTTCAAAAAAAGTTTGAATTTGAATGTTTTGAAGAATTTTAATTGCTACGGAAAAATAATAATGATTAAATATTTATTCAAAAAAAGAAGTTGATGTTTTCGAATAATTTTACAATTTTAGAAATTTGTAAATAAATGTATTAGAACATTTTTCTCAGCATCTAATCATTTTTGGAGTGAATCAGTATATTCTTTTCTGGTCATGGAAAAAGTCAAAATCAGTCAGGAAAAAATCTGGAAATCAGGGAAAAGTCAGGGAAAAACGAAATTAAATTTTTGTGGCAACCCTGTTTAAATTTGCCTTTATTCTATAAAGTTTTCTACAATATTTATTATTTTTTTCTATTAAAAAATTAGTAAACAATAGAGATGGTAATAAGAATAAAAAAAAGTTTTTCAATTGGAGCAGAAAGTTATAAAAATACACGTCAAGTTATTATCAATTTATTATAATGAGTTGAACACGCCTGGTGTTGATATAGCGATTAAATAAATGATAAAATTTTGTGTGCGGTGTCTGTCTAAGCCTTTAGAATTTGTCAGTAATTTTAAAGCACCGAAACCTTGAGTAGTTTTTTCAATATCTGTTCTTCGATCTGTTTTGCATCTTTTCATATCCAAAATTCAGTAAAAATTTCTATATAAAGTTATGAATAAAACAAATTATAATTATATAAAAATAAATATATAATTATTATAATTAATATACAATTAAATAATTATATAGTATAATTATAATAATATACTTACAATTTGTTTACTTTGTTGATGCTTTTCGACTTTGAACGTACGTGTAAAATAATTATAATTGTACAATATAATTATACTAATTATATTGTAAGTGTGTAATTGTGTAAATTAATAATAATTAATAAATAATTAATAATTATTATTATAAATTTAATAATTATAATTATTTATTTATTTGTTAATTTTTATTTAAAGAAGCAAATAAATGTAAATAATTGCTGAGTGATTAATGAAAGGATGCAAATAATAAGACGATTGAAATTGTGTTGAGTTCTCGAGTGACATTGGTTTGTTTTTTTACCCACAAAGGAAAATATTACCTTGTCAAGCAATTAGCTTCTACTCACGTCGTGTAATAATTAATATATCTTTATAAAACTCAAGGATTCAAAATGAACCATCGAAGAATATGGAATTCGATTGTTAAACGTAAAAAGAAAAAGAATTTGGATTTAAGTGAAATATCCCGTGATTCGAGTAAAAATATTTGTAAGTTGATTACGCACTCGATAAGAAACATTTAAACATTTTTCATCAATTTTAACATTTTTCTGCATTATTATTATTTTTATTCCTTTCAATATTTTTATAATTATTTTTATTTTTTTCTATTATTTTTCTATTTTTTAAATTATTTTTCTATTTTTTTATTATTTTTTTCTATTATTTTTATTATAAAATTGTTAATAAAAAATAAAAATTAAAACTCAGTGTTCACTGTCAAAAATGTAATTATACAAATAATAGGTAAAATAAAATTTCTATAGTTATCAGTTGTTAAACTGAAAATAATTTGAAATTCAATGAGATATCTCTTGTAAAAGTAAATAAAAGAAAAAATGAATTGTAAATAATGCTAATTAATTGTAAATTTAAAATTCGACAAAAATAATTTTAAATGCAATTAAATTGTTGATAGTTGTACTTGTTAATTCGAGATAAATATATAATGTGAAACATAAATACTTTCTCGCTTTGTGAATAGTTTAATATTATTTTCATATTAATAGATTTAATTTTTCTATTTAAGTTATTGCCTCTTTTCACGCAAATGCACACTTTCCATTTTTCCTCTTTTTTTTTGCCCCACTCTCTCAAAGAGTATATTATAAATTGGCTCGTAAAAAATTTATAGCAGTGAATCATAACGAACTGATAATTTTTTTTATTTATCGAAAATTTACATGTTTCGGTATAATAAAAATCGCAAGTAAACTAATTTTAATAATTAAAAATTATTTTTATAACTAATATCTATAAAAAACCGGGGAGAAATTTTTTGTATATCTTTATTCGAAAACTTAAATCAATATTTTATTCCTTCACGTTTATTTGATAATATTTATCATAATAATAAACTTATAATAATAATAATGAAATTAAAAAATAAAATGTTCTTTATTTTTGTATTTTATTATTATCTTTATATGAAGAAATGCGTATAATATTAAGAATGCAGGGACATATATTCACTTAATGAATTTTTTAATGATGTGCTTAATCTTGGAAACATTTTTTAGTTAATTAAAAATCATTTTGAATTGATTAAAAGTAATATTTTAATTTAAAAATAATATTTTTACAGTGCGTTCTTTTAATTAAAATACAATTTTTATAATGAATATTATATGCAGATTGCACTGAATATGAAAGTAACAAATAAATTGAAAGTGAAAATGTTAATGCGATTGTTTCTACTGATAAAGTTGTTTAAAAAATGTAGTTTTATTATTAAAATTTAAATTCAAATGTAGAATTTTTGTGTGAAATTAAAAAAAATGTTCAAAATTGTGTCTAAATCGATTTTCATTTTTCATTTCGGATTAAAAGTCTCATTATCATTTTGAGAAATTAATCAATGTAACTCATCGTGTTTCTTGTATATTTATACGAGCAAACCGGAAAATTTAAGAGGATGCTTTTACTGAAGCAGTAAAATGCGACTAGTTCATTAATTTTCATTAATGAAATGCCGATAATAAATTGTTGCTATTAGTAAAAAAAAAAAAAAAAAAAAAAAAATTATTAAGAAGGCGAATATAGAAATTGTAATTTCTTTTTTTGCAATAAAATGAATATAATCAGGCAATGAGACTAGAGACTGGTTTTACGAAGACATTGCGTTGTAATCGTCTAGGGAGGGATATCGGGTTTCACAATATCGTCATCGCCATCCCTTTTGGGTATTAGAGTAGGCACGCACAAGCTCTTGGTACTTTAGTAACATAAGAAGACAATGGGTCCGCGAATGTGACACTTTGTTACTGTATGGGTAATGTGACCTCTCGCTTCCACACTACGGTTACAAAAGAAAAAAAAAATGTCTTGAATTTAGCCCTCGAGATGGTCCTTTCAGTTTTGGTGCAGCAGGTTTTTCTTTCACTGTAGTTTAGAATTTATTAATTTATATTTTATTTAGACTAGAGTAAATTTAAGTACAATTTTCTAGGCTTCGAACTCACGCGACTATTGTTACTTATTGAAAATTGTTTTGACCGTATAATTTATTTATTTTTAATTTTTACTAATGACACTTATTTCGTTAAAAATGACACTAATTGTACTATTATTTTAACCGAGATTTTAAATATCAATTTATTTAGTCTAAACAAATTAATTTCAGAACTAAAGTAAAATTACGAACAGCTTGAGATTCTTCTCCACCTGCGAACGCCAAGGTCACCGCTAGATGTCAGTTTACAATTCTTGGAATTTTCACTGCCATCTGGTGGTGACCTTGGCGTTCTCAAGTGGAGAAATTAAACCACCATTTTATCAAAAGATTCTTTTCAGTCAAAAAATGTTATTGTGAGAATAATTTAATAATAAAGTGCAATAAAATAAAAAATAAAAATAAAGTGAAATAAAGTAAAAAATAAAGTGAAATAAAATTAAAATTAAAAATAACGTGAATAAAAGAAAAAATAAGAGAAAAATAAAAAAGAGTAAAATAAGATAGAAAATAAAATAAAAAGTAAAGTAAACATAGGAATAAAATGAAATGAAAAATAAAATAAATTGAAAATTAAAAAAATTGTGCATATACATATGCAGTGGGTTGGTGCACCTAGTATTGTATGTCATTTACTTGAGAATACGTCATAAAGGCATTATGTGTTGCCACCTCGTCCGTTATCATCGAATGTTAGGTTAGGTTCATCTTGTTCCTCCCACGCTTTTCTATATAGAAATGTGACTCATTCACCTTTAGGTTGCCTACTATCTTGAGCGGGAAATAGATTTCTCTCTGTCATCGAACTTTGCTTTAAGGCATTTTCTGTCTATTTGTAAATATTTCTGATAAAGGAAACTTCGAATTCGAGAACATATATATGTATATATATTTTTTTTCTATTTTTACGTACAATATTGGCTCAAGGCTGGATGAAAATCTATTACAAAACGAACGTCAATTTTCGAATTTATGAAAATTAGATCCACTTCAATTGAACTTGAAATATTTTCATTTCATTTTATTGTTTTTCAATTATTTTCAAAATTAATAAAATTCTTCGCAGAAATTCAATTACTTATGTTCAAAAGATTTTTTAAATTTTCGTCGAAATTTCAATTATCTTTAGAAATAATAAAATTTATTCTTCTATGAAATTCAATTATCTTTAAAAATTTTAATAAAAATCTTGGCAAAATTTCAATTATTTTCAAAAATTTTCCAAAAGAATTCAATAATTTAAAAAAAAAATTAATAAAATTCTACGCAAACCTTTAATTATTTTCATAAAATAATAAAAAATTCACAGGAATTCCATTATTTGCAAATTTTTTATAAATTTCTTCGCAATCATTCAATTATTTTCATAAATAATAAAATTCTTACAGGGATTCAATTATTTTTGTAAATAATAAAATTCTTTTTAGGAATTCAATTATTTTTGAAAAATAATAAAACTCATTGCAGAATTTCAATTATTTTTAATACAATTTTAATCGAATTTCACGAAAAATGTATTTAAAAATTTTATCAAAATTAGTCCAAAGAATTCAATTATATAAAAATTTATTGATAAAATTCTTTATTAGAATTCAGTTTTAAGAAACATGCAATTATTCAATAAAATGTTTTTTTGTATTTAAATAATTGAATTCTATAGTGGAATTTTCTAATAAAAATTGATTTAAATTAAATTAAAAATGGATTTAAGTTAAAATTTTAGATTTTAATTGAATATTATAAAACCATTAGAACATGAATTTTTAGAAATAATTGAATTTTGAAAAGGTTTCAAAATAAAATCTTCGAGAATTTGAATTTTTTATACTTTTAGCTAATAATTCTGTAGAATTAATATTTTTTAAAAAGGTTTTATGGCGAATTTTTTTTTAAAATTATGTAAAGTTTCTATTTTCTATTATATATTTAATTGAAGAATCTACGAATAATTGAAAATTTGTAAAATTGAATTGTAAACAAATGAATTTAAAAATTCTAAAAGAACTTTTTCAAAAATTATTAAAAATAATGGATTTAAAATTTAAAAAAGGATTTTAGTGAAAAACACGAAAAAAATTTAATTTTGGAAAAGTCACAAATTATTGAAGAAATTCAATTATTTTCAAGAGTAATAGTAATATTCTTCGCAAAAATTACATATTGTTCAAGAATAATAAAATTCTTCTTAGGGATTCAATTATTTTTTGAAAAATTTCAATTCAAATTCATTTGTAAGTATAGTTGAATTTTTAAATATATATATTTAATTATTAAAAGTAAATGATTTAGAGAAGAATTTCAGATAAAAATTTCAGAAAATAATTGAATTTTAGAGAATTTACAAATGATAGGAATTTTTAGAAATAATTGAATTTTGAAACGGTTTAAAATTAAAATCTTTCAAAATCTGAATTTTTAATACTTTCAATTAACAATTCTGTAGAACTAATTTTTATTTTGAAAATTTTAATTTAAATTCTGTTGAAATTAGTTGAATTTGTTAATATATTTTTATATTATTTCAAATATTTTAACGGAATTCTTTGAAAAAATGCAATTATCTTGATGAATATCAAAATTCTTTCCAGAAATTTAATTATTTTCAGGAATTTTAATAAAATTCTTTGCAAAATTCAATTATTTTCATCCTAAATAACAATATTTATCACAAGAATTCAATTATTTTCAATAGTAATAAAATTCTTCTCAAGAAATTCAATGATTTTCATAAATAATAAAAATTTTATAGATAATTCAATTACATATTTTAGAAAATTATTTCCTTGCTATTTAAATAGTTAAATTTATTTTATTTTTTTAAAAATTTTATTAATGAAAAAAAAATGTTCGTTCATTTGAACGTTCAAAGTTTTAGGAACATATTATTTTAAAAAATAAGGGGTCATTCATTAATTACGTAAGGGTTTCTCATCGCAGAATTTCAATTATTTTTAATACAATTTTAATCGAAATTTTATAATTCTATTATTTTATGTCCCTAAAGAATTGAATAATGTTTAGAAAATATTTTTTTGTTATAAAAGTTTAAATTTATTTTATTTTTTTAATATTTTATTATAGTATAATTTTTAAAACGATTAAATAGAAAAAAATTTTCTTTATTAGACCATTCAAAGCTTTAGAAAAATATTAAAATTCTGCGTTAACTTTTATTATTTAATAATAAAAGTTAACGCAGAATTTAAATTATTTTTAATACAATTTTAATTAAATTCTTCGAAAAATGCAATTATTCTTAAAAATTTTATTAAAAATTGTCGAAAGAATTCAATTATTTAAAAATTTGTTTATAAAATTTTTCATGAGAATTGGATTTTTAGATAATACTTGAATATTAAAAGAAATATAGCTTGAATTTTTAGAAATAATTGAATTTTAAAATTAGTTTTTTTGAAAAAGTTTAATTGAATTTTTTTTAATATTATTTAAAGTTTTTATTTTCTAGTATATATTTTTGATTGAAGAATTTACGAATAATTGAAATTTTGTTAAATTGAATATTGTAAACAAATTGATTTGAAAATTGTCAAAGAACTTTTTCGAAAATTATTAAAAATAATCGATTTAAAGAAGAATTTTAGTTAAAAATTCTTGATATCTTCATGTTTTATAGTTATATGAAAAATTTAATTTATATTTTCAAATAAAATATTCTCTTATTTGACTCGGACTGGTTATATTTTTGTCAGTAAGTGGGGAATATCCTGGGCACCTTTTTTATAGTATATATTCTTAAATTAAGAATATTTTTTTTCAGTGTAAATATTTTTACTAAATCAAAGTAATAAATAATTACAATTATTATTATTAAGTATAAATAATTATTATGGTATAATATTTTAGTAATAATAGTAATTTTTAAAAGTATGATTTGTTTTTTTGTTTTTATTTTTTTGTTATTGTAAGAGAAACGGAAGTTATATTAAATTTATGCATAAAATGGGTTAAAACAGAGCAATGTTGTCAATATATTATGATGATGAGGAGTTGAATTTATATATCGGTGTACCGCTGACGAGGCTTGATTGACAAATAAACCAGGACAGTGGCAATTTGTGTTTCATGTGAATAATGAAATGAATGGCAAATCAAGAGTTTTCGTCACTCTCTTGCAACGATGAACACAATAATGATATGGTCATGCCTCTTTAGCTGTAAATGCCTACGCATACTCTCACTCGTTTCCGCATTTTCTTTTTTCTTTATCATCTCTGATAAACAGCCAGATAAATGTATTCCGAGAAAAACGTCTCTCGAATAGATAAACAAAACTTCTCCCCGCAATTCATTCACAATTTTCTTTTTTTTGCATATTCTGTTCTTCACTTTTATTTTGTGCTTTTATTTTCACTTTTATCTCGAGCTTTTATTTATTTGGCACTTTTATTTTTATTTTCTACTTTTGTTTTTTGCTTCTATTTGTCACTTCTATTTTTTACTTTTATTTTCTACTTTTATTTTTTACTTTTATTTTCTACTTTTATTTTTAAAAGCGACTGATGAAATTAAAATTTTTGTAAAAATATTACAGTTCGTTAGGATTTAAAAAATATATTTCCGCCCCCCCCCCAAATTTCCTTCGTATTTGCTTTCTCCTAAAATACTTTGGGATGGATTGATTTTCGCTTCTATTTGCTAATCACGCAACGCTTTGTTTTTAAAGCATACAATAATAAATATTTGATAAATTAACAATTACTACTTACAATTAATTGAAAATTATCTCACAAGTAATAAATAGTTACTTATCAATTTTATTACCGCTGTAAATGTTATTTATTAGTATTGGTAATAATTATTAAATTTGCTTTTAATATTTTGCTGAGTAAGATTTTTATTAAAATTAAAAAAAAGGAATTAGGAAAATTGGGCCTTTTTTTTGCTTAAACTGTGGAAATTTAGTGCTTTTTTGAGTTTTTTTTTGAAAATAGAAAATCGGTATTAACGACAATATTGAAATCCCGTTTAGCTCCAATTTTACGAAGCATTTCCACTTTGTCGAGAAAAGGAAATCGGAAGAGACACACCTGTAACGTCCTCACTTCTTTAAACGATATTGGCCACAATTGCCTTCAAGCGGAAAGTAAGTCCTCAACAAAAAAAAAAAAAAACAAATAAACGAGTGTTTATAATAATAAATTATTATTATAAACACTCGTTTATAGGGTTGCCACGCAACCTGGAAAACCTGGAAATGGCAGGGAATTTTATAAACCTTGAAAAAACCTGGAAAAGTCATGGAATTTTGATCGGAATCTTAAAAAATTATTGTTTTCTAAAGTTATTGTGCTTATTCTTGAAATCTAATTATTCTTAAATATTTCAAAATTAATTCAATTTTAATATAATTCAATTATTTTCATAAATAATCAAATTTTTTAAACAGATTAAATTATTTTTATAATTAATAATATTCATCGCAGATTTTCTATTATTTTTAATACAATTTTAATTGAGTTCATCGAAAAATGCAATTATTCTTAAAACTTTTATTTAAATTCGTCAAAGGAATTCAATTATTTAAGAATTTGTTGTTAAAAATCTTCTCAAGAATGTAATTATTTTCAATACAATTTTAATTAAGTTTTTTGAAATAATTTGATTATTTTTAAAAGTTCTTAATAAAAGTCTTCAAAACAAATCAATTCTTCTTAAAAATTTTAATAAAATTATTCCAAGAATTCAATTATTTGCAAAAGTTGTAACAAAATTCTTATCAAGAATTCAATTATCTTAGAAATAACAACAGAAATTCAATTATTTTTAAAAAATTTAATAAAATTCTTTTCAAGTATTCAATTATTTTACAATACAATTTTAATTCAATTATTTGAAATAATTTAATTATTTTTAAAAGTTCTAAAAAAAAATCTGTAAAATAAATCAAGTCTTCTTAAAAATTTTAATATAATGATTCCAAGAATTCAATTATTTGCAAAAGTTATAACAAAATTCTTATCAAAAATTCAATTATCTTCAAAATAACAAAATTTTGTGCAAAAATTACATTATTTTCAAAAAAATTTAATAAAATTCTTCGAAATAATTCAATTATTTTCGTGATTCATAAATAATAAAATTCTTCGCAGAACTTCAATTACGGTTAAAAGTTTATAAAAATTCTCTTCAAAATTTCATTTATAGTTATAAATAATAAAATTTTTCTCCAAAATTCAATTATTTTCAAAAATGTTTCAAAAATGTTAATAAAATTTTTGTCAAAATTTCAATTAAATTTTAAAAGCTTTTCTCAATTCAATTAAATTTTTTTTACAGAGATTCAATTATTTTTAATACAATTTTAATTTAATTTCTCGAAAAATGAAATTATTCTTTAAAATGTTATGAAAATTCGTCAAAAGAAATTTCAATACCATTTTAAAAATTTGTTGATAAAATTCTTTATAAGAGTTGAATTTTAAAAAACATTTAATTCTTCAATAAATTGTTTATTTGCATTTTATTTGCATTTAAATAATTGAATTCTCGTAGAATTTTCTAATAAAAATTGATTTAAATATGAATTTCAGTTAAAATTTTAGATAATAATTGAATATTCAACTCTCTAAATTTGAATTAGTAAAAATGTTTTCTAATTTGAATTAGTGACTGACTTTTTGCTTTTCAATTAGCAGATTTTACTAATAAATAGTCGTTTCTACTAATTTAATAGTGAAATTTATTAATTCAAAGGCAAAAAATCAGTCACTAATTACAATTATTTAATAAACATTTTTACAAATTCAAATTTATCAAAAAAGTATTATAGCGTGAATTTTTAGAAATAATTGAATTTTGAAAAGGTTTCAAATTACAATCTTTGAATGTTTGAATTTTTCATAATTTTAATTGAAAATTGTGTAGATTTAATTTTTTTTTAAAGTTATTTGAAGTTTTTATTTTCTAATATATATTTGATTGAAGAATTTCCAAATAATCCATTAAATTTCATAAAATTGAATTGCAAGCAAAAGAATTTGGAAATTTTCAAAAAAAGTTTTTTTAAATTATTAAAAATAATTAATTTAAAGAAGAAGTTTAGTTAAAAATTCTTAAAAATAAAAATTGAATTGAATTGAATTGAAACCTGGAAAAGTCAGGGAATTTGAAATGAGCAAAACCGTGGCAACCCTGAATAAATAAAATTAATCCGCTTATTTTACTTTTAATAATTTAATAAATTTTTTATCATTAATAACAAGAGATTATAGTTTATATATTCAATTTTCTGCTTATTTTTTTTTTAATTATTCACTTATTTGAAATTATTTATTTATTTTCTGCTTGAAAATTAAAAATAAATTACAAGGAGGGAAAAAGTTGGTATATAAAACTGGCAGCGCATACTCTTTTGAGAATTGTATAAAATTGTGATCGACGATTTCGTCGACGAAACAATTTACGTAAGATCGCGTTTGGTATAAATACCATTAGGTGTCTGCACTTGACTTGGATAAAAAGACTTTTTTTTCTGAAACTAAATATAGTTGCGTGCCCTCGATTTGTTAGATTCACTTAACCATGAATTTCCCCTTTTTTATAAATCTTATATTGAAGAGAGAAATTTTTTTTTTATTAATAATTATTAATTGAAATTTTAAGAAAGTTGTGTTAAAAAATTTTTCTTGCGTGATATTATTATATTCTCTAAATATTATTTCTGGATGAACGACGATATATTTGATTCGAAATAGAAAATATTGATTGTATTCATAATAATGATAATATTATAAATTATAGACAGAGAGAAAAATTTTATTTAAACGGAATATTAAATATTAATCTATTGTTAAATATTATTTTATTTAACATAAATTTAGAAACTGATTTTAACAAATGAACTGCTATCTTACGGTGACCTTGACGTTCTCAAGTGGAGAAATTAAACCACACAGTTTGAAATTTATTAATTATATTAATTTATTTATTAAAATTCTTGAAAGAATTTTTTTAATTACATTTTAATTAATTATTTTAATTTAATTAATTAATTCAATTAATAATTGATTTAAGTAAAATTTTTTTTTTCAGTGTATGACAATTTTTGATAATGTTTTTAATTTTTAAATATTCAGTCTTTAGTTTTTAACTTTGGTAAAAAATAAAAAAAAATCTGAAAGAAAATATTCTGGAAGATGCGATTTTGCGACTAGAATGAAAATTGTAATAATATTTTGGTAAACATGAAATTTTTTCCTTTAATTGTTTTGGCTCTCGTATTCCAATTTTCGAAAGGAAAATAATGGACTTTGAAAGTTTATGTACGAAAAGATATTGGCGTTTGGCTGTGGGCCAAAGATATTTTTATACTGCACTTATGCAGTAACATCATTTGCATGCCTCGTCGTGAGCTTGTAATATCAATATCTTCACAAACACACCAGACTTCCAGGAAATTATTTTGATAAAAATTTTGAATCGATTGTTGAAAGAGGATTAATATTCTCTTCCTATATAGAGATCTGAATAAAGGAAAAAAAACAATTTAAGGAATCACATATTGTCAGATTTATCTTTTTTTCACCTAAAAATGTTCTATTTCACAAATTTTGATAATTTCATGCATTTTTTGACTAATTTTTTGTGCCTTAAAGTCGAATCGAGGCCTGAAAATTAACAGGTTGACACAGGTCAGGGAAATCAGGGAATTTTTATAAAAGTGATGGAAAAAAATTTAATTTTTATAGAATTCATAACAAAATTCTGAATTTTTAGTGTCTTTTTGTTTGCTTGCTTTAAAAATTTGAAATTACCAAGAATTTTTAATAAAAAGCCTTAAATTTTTTATATTTTTGAAAATAATTTATTTAAAAATTATTTTAAATAATTTAATTCTTGAAAACTAGGAAAAAATTATTACTTATAAATTATTTAATGAATAATTTTAGTCAAAAGTTTGAAAAATAATTGAATTTTAATATTTTATAAGAGTTGCGTTTACAATTTTTATAAATAATTTAATTTCAAAAGGTTTCAACTAGAAATTTTGGAAAACTATAAAATTTTGAATGAATTTAATTAGAAATTTTAAGAAATTTATTTTTTTGAAAAATTTTAACTTAAATTTATTTGCAATTAATTGAATTTTTAAATATATTTAATTATTAAAAATAATTGATTTAGAGAAGAATTTCGGATAAAAATTTCAGAAAATAATTGAATTTTGGAGAATTTACAAATTATAGAAATTTTTAGAAATAATTGAATAAAAAAATAATAATAAATAATAATTGAATCTACAATTCTGTAGAACTATTTTTATTTGGAAAATTTTAATTTAAATTCTTTTGAAATTAGTTGAATTTTTTAATATATTTTAATATTATTTCAAATATTTTAAAGGAATTTTTTGAAAAAATTAAATTATCTTGATGAATATCAAAATACTTTACAGAAATTCAATTATTTTCAGAAATTTTAATAAAATTCTTTACAAAATTCAATTATTTTTACGAATTTTAATAAAATTCTTTGCAAAATTCAATTATTATCATCCTAAATAACAATATTCATCATAAGAGTTCAATTATTTTCGAAAGTAATAAAATCCTTTTCACAAATTAATATAAATTATTTTTATAAATAACAAACCATTTTCAGGAAATTCAATTATTTAAAAAATGGGGCATAATTTATTTCGATAAAAATCGATTATTTAAATTTTTTTACAAAATTATATAACAAAAATTCCATAAAATTCTATAATTCAATTATTTTATGTCCCTAAAGATTTGAACGTTTAATTGAACGACGATTTTTTCAATATTATTTTCTTAAAATTTGAAAAATGTTAGAAAATATTTTTTTGTTAATTTAGAAAATTAATTTCTTTGTTATAAATTTTTTAATTTATTTTTTTTTAATTTTATAATAGTAGATTTTGATAACGTTTAAATGGAAAAAAAAATTTTTTCAATTGAACGTTTAAAACTTTAGAAAAATATTATTTTCAAAAACATTAAAATTTGTTTGGACGGATTCAATTATTTTCATAAATAATAAAAGTTAACGCAGAATTTCAATTATTTTTAATACAATTTTAATTAAATTTCTTGAAAAATCCAAATAATTCTTAAAAATTTTATTAAAAGTCGTCGAATGAATTCAATTATTTAAAATTTTTTTGATAAAATTCTTTATGAGAATTTAATTTTAAAAAACATTCAATTATTTAATAAATTATTTATTTCTGTATTTAAATAATTGAATTCTCGTAGAATTTTCTAATAAAAATTGATTTCTAAAATGAATATCGATTAATGTTTTTGATAATAATTGAATATTAGAAGCGTTACAGAAATAATTTTTGGAAAAAATGGAATTTTGAAAAAGCCGGTTTATTACTATTGAAAATAATTGATTTAATGAAGAATTTTAGTTAAAAATCCTAGAAAATAATAATTGAATTGAAATTATAAAAATAATTTTGAAAAAGTAATTAATTTAAAATTCTAATGAAAAATAGAAATCATAAGAATTTTTTTCACTTCTTTTCATTAAAAGACTAAAATTTTGTTAAATATTATGTTTTGTCAAATTGAAATTATGCAGATTTTTGTTCTTTACTTCTGAACAGAATTAAAAAATTGTTAAACAACTGTGATTGTTACTGTAACTTCATCAAATTTTTTTTCATCATTTTAATTCAATTATTATTTTCTAGAATTTTAAATTATTTTTCATGAAAATAATAATTGAATTCCTTCAAAAGATTTTATTATTTACGGAAATAATTGAATTCCGGTGAAATTTTTATTATTTATGAAAATAATTTAATGTTGTCATACAATTTTATTAAAAATTTTTTTAAATAATTGAATTCTTTATGGGAAATTTTATTAAAATAGTAGATATTGAAAATCATTGAAATTAGAAAAATGCATTTTATTTTTGAAAATAATGGAAATTAGGACAAGAATTTTTTTGACATTTATGAAAATAATTGAACTTTGGAGAAGAATTTTGTTATTTATAAAGATAATTGGGATTTTTACGAGAATTTTTTAAAAAATTTTGAACATATAGTTGGATTTTATAAGAATTTTATTTTCTTTGAAAATTTGAATTTGAATTTCTGCAATTATTTGTAATTTCTCAAAAATTGAATTTTTTTAGTTTTTAGCAAAATTAAAATTTTTTGTCAACTCTGATAGTAAAAAAGAAAGAAAATTTCGATTGGCATACACACAAATGTTTCCTGAAAAAAATGTATGTCACTAAAAATTGTTTTCTATACTTTTACTCAAATTTATGATCTTTGAAATTAGAGTCATTTTTACTATACTGAAAATTGTATATAATTTGCGAGGGAAAAAAAAGTTGCCATTCATTTTTTGACTTTGGACAAGATCTCGATTCTCGCTTTTGTTTCGAAGGCATGCCATTGTTTATTTTTTTTTTTTTTTAATTTTCTCTATTTCATGAGCAAAAGCCATTGCAATCATTTTAATTAGCGCGACTACGATGATGAGGTAACACGCACTGACGAGTAGTTCACATTCATTTCGCACCTTTTTTGGAATATAGTGAATAGCCAACTCCCCAGCAGATCATATCAACTCTTTGGATATATGTATATACACATTGATGTAGACCAGGCGAAAAATTACTCTAAAAGAGTCAGGCGCAGCTTTCACCTCTCCAGTGCGGATTACGCAAATATTTTCCTGAACCATATAAAAAAAAGTGAAATAATTGTTGCGAAGCCGGGAAAAATGAAAATATATTTTCTCTTGACACTTTGAAAATTTTCCATTTTCATCACGCGGTGACAATTATTTTTTATGTAATGGTAAAAGCGAAAAAGGAAACAAATACTGTACCATTTTTTTTGGTGTTCGGGACAATTTTTACTTTTTTTTACCAACAACAACAAATTGATTAAATAATTTTGTTTATGTCGATCAATAATTTTTTTCTATTAATTTTTTTTCGTGTCAATTTTTACTTTTTGCATCAACAACAAATTAATTAAATTATTTTGTTTATGTCGATCAACAATTTTTTTCTATTAATTGTAATTAATTTACTCAGTCTTTTTTGTTTTTCTGATCAATATGTATTTTTTTCTGACAACATCGACAAATTAATTAATTAACTTTTGTTATTTCGATAAGCAATTTTTTTCTCTACATGTAATTATTTATTTTATCAATTTTTCTTTTTTGTAGATTTTTTTTTGTTTTCCAGACCAATTTTGTTTTTTGTTTTTTTTTTTTTTTGTTTTGCGAGAAAAATAGTCGTAGAAAGAGTGCAAATACGGGAAAAACAAGTCGTCTCTGTGCCAATGGGCATTCGATAGAGAATTATAGCCAGGGGGTAAACATTTGCGATAAACAACAATGCAGCTGCTGTATTGGCCATTAACCCAACTCGAATTTTGTTATTTGTCGCGTGTAGTCACGAGGGACTCGATTTCGGGCCTCTCGGTTATCAATGTAACCGAACATTTCGATCGATAGTCGCATAATACTTGTTCAGATATTTTCGTGTATAAAAATTCCCTCTTCCCAGACGCATGACATTAAACTTTATTTGTAAAATTAATCGTAACGAAAGTGATAATTATCATTTTTATAACAAATATTTATTATAAATTAAAATTTTAATAATTCTAATTATTTAATATTTTATGAAGTTGTAATTTTAGTAATTTTATTTTTCGATAATAAATTATAATTTTTATAATTGTAATTTTAATAATAACACAGGCACACAAAAAAAAAAGTGTCGTGGCCGAGACACTACAGTAGTATATTCCCATGTATTTTTGGCCGCTGAATCCGAATCTGAAGTCCGAATGCTCAAATTGGTTCTTTTTTTTGAGTTATACTCAAAAAACGACTCAAAACACGAATTTGAACCAAAAAAATTAAAAATTTTTTTTGTGACATGACAATAGCATATTTCCATGTATTTTTTCCCGCTGAATCCGGATTCGAAGTCAGAATTGACAGATGTGCTCAAAATTATGAGCTAAACTCAAAAATCGACTCAAAAAACCGAATTAAAATGACGAAAATGAAAAATTTTTTCTGTGACATTGCAAAAGTATATTCCTATGTATTTTTTCATGCTGAATCCGAATTCGAAGTCAAAATTGACAGATTTGCTTAAAATTTTGAGATAAACTCAAAAAACCACTCAAAAAAAGACTCAAAAAACCGAATTAAGATGATAAAATTTTTTTATGACACTACACTACTATATTCCCATGTACTTTTTCCCGCTGAATCCGAATTCGCAGTCAGAATTGACAGATTTGCTCAAAATTTTGAGATAAGCTCAAAGAACTGATAAAAAAAGCGATTTAAAATAAAGAAATGGAAATTTTTTGCTATGACACTACATTACAGTATTTCCATATATTTTTACACTCGGATCTCGCATTTGAAGTCAGAATTATTCTAATGGCTCAAAATTTTGAGACACACAAGAAAATCTGTTAAGTTACAAAAATTAAAGTCAAGAAACTCTACTTTTCTTGCTAGTACACTACATTAGTATATTCTCATGTTTTTACATCTGCTTCTAAATTCAAAGTTAAAATTATTAAATTGGCTCAAAATTTTAAGTTAAATCCAAAAATGCTTAAAATTTAATTTAATGCAAAAGAGTTCATTTTTTTGGTATTCGGTAGTGTATTGTCGTGAATTTTATATACGCTGAATACAAATTCGAAGTTAGAATTATCAGAATGACATAAAATTTTTTAGAACTCAAACCCTGGTTACAGGTACAAGCATGCATGTTTTTGAGCACTTTTAATGAAATCCAAAATTTTGAGCCACTTTGAAAATTCTGACTTTGGAATCACAGTGAAAAAATACATGGGAATACACTAGTGTAGTGTCATAGCAAAAAATTTCCTTTATTCATATTAAATTACATTTTTATCAGTTTTTTGGGTATATCTCAAAATTTTGAGCAAATCAGTCAGAAATCTGTCAATTCTGACTTTAAATGCGAGATCCGATATGGAAATACTGTAATATAGTGTCATAGCAAAAAATTTCCATTTCTTTATTTTAAATCGCTTTTTTTATCAGTTCTTTGAGCTTATCTCAAAATTTTGAGCAAATCTGTCAATTCTGACTGCGAATTCGGATTCAGCGGGAAAAAGTACATGGGAATATAGTAGTGTAGTGTCATAAAAAAATTTTATCATCTTAATTCGGTTTTTTGAGTCTTTTTTTTGAGTGGTTTTTTGAGTTTATCTCAAAATTTTAAGCAAATCTGTCAATTTTGACTTCGAATTCGGATTCAGCATGAAAAAATACATAGGAATATACTTTTGCAATGTCACAGAAAAAATTTTTCATTTTCGTCATTTTAATTCGGTTTTTTGAGTCGATTTTTGAGTTTAGCTCATAATTTTGAGCACATCTGTCAATTCTGACTTCGAATCCGGATTCAGCGGGAAAAAATACATGGAAATATGCTATTGTCATGTCACAAAAAAAATTTTTAATTTTTTTGGTTCAAATTCGTGTTTTGAGTCGTTTTTTGAGTATAACTCAAAAAAAAGAACCAATTTGAGCATTCGGACTTCAGATTCGGATTCAGCGGCCAAAAATACATGGGAATATACTACTGTAGTGTCTCGGCCACGACACTTTTTTTTGTGTGTGCCTGTGTAATTATAACTTTAATAATTATAATTTTAATGATTGTAGTTTTTAATAACAAATTATAATTTTAATAATTGTAATTTGAATAATAATTATAATTTGAATTTTAATAATTGTAATTTCAATAATAATTACAATTTTCATAACTGTGATTTTAATAATAATTACATCATAAGTGTAATTTTAATAATAATTACAATTTAAATTTTCAGAATTATATTTTTAATAATCCTTTTTTAATATCAAAAACTTAATTGTTTGACAAATCGAAATTATGCAACTATTTTTTCCTTTTTTCTAAAAAAAAAAATGAAAAATGGTTGGAAAATTAAAATTAAAAAGTAGAAAATATTTTGCACATTTTCTGCTTCTTAATTACAATTTATAAATAAAGTACAAGTTTTAAGTAAAAAAAATGTTAAAAATCAAATTTTGTTTCAGAAATTTTAAATTTATTTCGGAAAAAAAATTTACAAAATTTCTATTTGTTAAAAACGATTGTAAAATTATTCGAAAACATTAATAACTTCTTTTCTAAATAAATATTTAATCATTATTACTTTTCCATAGGAATTAAAATTCTTCAAAAGATTCAAAATCAAACTTTTTTAAAATTTAACAACTTATAAGAATATTTATTATAAATCATGAAGAAACCGGTCACTCCGAGTAATCAATTTCTTCATGATTTATATAATAAATTAAATATAACGGAGTGATAAGATCATTATTTTATATAATAGAAATATTTTAACTGTAATTTTTTTAAAATTATTTTCATCATTTTAATTCAATTATTATTCTCTAGAAGTTTAAAATAATTTTTTTTTTAAATCAATTATCTTTAATAATTTTTGAAAAAGTTCTTCTTTGAGAATTTTTAAATCCATTTGTTTACTTTTTCAATTTTACGTAAAATTTCGATTATTCAGAAATTCTTCAACTATTGAATACGTATTAAAAAATAAACACTTCAAATAATTTCAGAAAAAAATTCAATTAAACTTTTTTAAAACAATTAATTCTACAAAATTGTTAGTTAAAAATATGAAAAATTAAGATTTTCAAAGAATATAATTTGAAACCTTTTCAAAATTCAATTTTTTCTTAAAATTCATGCTATAAAATATATTATTTGAATAATTTGAATAATAAATATTCAAATCTAAAATTTTAACAGAAATTCATGATCCCCAAGTTTTGAACGTTCAAATGAATAAAATATTTTTTATTGAAGATATTTTAATAAATTACTTATCACAAACAAATTTTTAAAACTGAAATATTTACGTTTAGAAACTCAGTAATTAATTTTTTGGATAGTAACGCAAAATAATTGCAATAAAAATTTAATTTGGAGAAGAAATAAATAAATTTCGTTTATTTGAACGTTCAGAACTTTAGGTTCTTAGAAATTCATTTTTAAATCAATTTTTATTAGAAAATTCTACGAGAGTTTAATTATTTAAATGCAAAAATAAATAATTCTTTGAATAATAGAATATTTCTTAAAATTGAATTCTCATAAAGTATTTTATCAAAACATTTTTAAATAATTGATTTCTTTTGACGATTTTTAATAAAAGTTTTAAGAAAATAATTACATTTTTCGAGGTATTTGATTAAAATTGTATTAAAAAATAATTGAAATTCTGCGATGAATTTTATTTATGAAAATAATTGAATTCCTAAAACGAATTTTATTATTTATGAAAATAATTCAATAGATGTAAAAAATTTTATTATTTATTGAAAATAATTAAATTATTGCGAAGAAATTTATGAAAAAAATTGTATATAATAGAATTCATATGAAATTGAGGAAAATTTTTGAAAATAATTGAAATTTTGCCAAAAATTTGATTAAAAATTTATAAAAAAAATGAATTTTGACAAGAATTTTATTTAAAATTTTAAAAATAATTGAATTTTGAAAAAGATTTTGATTACTTTTGAAAGTAATTGAATTTATGCAATCATTTATCATTTTTCCAATATTCAATTTTTTAAGTGTTTTTGAGTAAAATGCGTCTATAAATCCACTATTTTAATTTTTAAATAATTAATTAAATATATGTATATATTAAAAAATTTAAGAAATTGTAAATTTTAATAATAATTACAATTTTCATAACTGTAATTTTAATAATAATTACAATGTTAATGGTTGCAATTCCAATAGTAATTGTAGTTCTAATAATTGCAGTTACAATTAATAATAATTTAATAATTAATAATTATTATTATTGATAATTAATAATAAAACAGGGATAATTTTATCGATATATATTATTTTTTATTTTTTTTTATATTTTATTTTTTTATTTATTTATTTTCTATTTGGCAAATTTATAAGCTCCTGTATCGTTGAAGAATTGAAATTAGTTGTTTTGTTTCGGAATTAGAAAAATGCTTATAGATTTGACATTTTATTATAGTTGAATGAGATATACTTTTAGGATTAATAAGCGAAATGTAAATGGTAGTTTCAAGAGGATATACACAGTCCAATAGGATCCACGAAATTGGGTTTAATTGAGTGAAGTGGCTGCTTCCAATCTCACATCCACTCAAACATTAAACTCTTGACCTGCGAATAAACTTTAATGAAAATACAATTTTATAATAATATTCCATATTCAATAAAATATTTATTCTATTAACTAATAACTATTGAATAGATATTTTTATTTTACTTAGGAAAATATTTTTTATTTATTTTATAAATATAATTGAGATATTAATTTTATAAACAAATGAAATATTTATTTTGTAGACAAATTGAATATTTATTTCTAAATATTTGAAATATTTATTTTGTAAATAATTGAAATATTTACTTTATAAATAATTAAAATATTTACTTTGTAAGTATTTGAAATATTTACTTTGTAAATAATTGAAATAATTATTTTGTAAAAAAATTAAATATTTATTTCGTGAACAAATTAAATATTTAATTTGTGAACAAATTAAATATTTAATTTGTAAAATAAAATAAATATTAATTTTGCAGATGAAGAGAGAATAATTGTCCCTCCCTTGTAAAAATTACTATATTTAGGCTTTGACTTAATTTTATTTATTATTTAATTTGTTCCATTCATATTTACTTTTAACTAATGCAAAAAAAAAAAAAATACCAAAAATCGATTTTTCTCTATTTTCCAGGTGAGTCGAAGTTTTTATCTCTACCTCGAGGATTTCCGGTGGAATCTGTAACACTTAACAACGATAAAGGTAATTAGAAAAAATTATAGAAAAAAAATTAACTTTTCTGGAGTAAAAAAATTTTCTATTTACGAGCGAGAGATATTTTTCCAATTACCAACATTTTTTTTATTCACCAATAAAAAAAACCACTCAAAAAAGTTATGCCAGATGAACGTTTGTCAGTAAATAAATTACTATTTTTCGTACACTGCTTGAGAAAAATATTTCTCATATAAAGATCGCAAATTAAGATTTCTTCTCATATCATATTTGGAGGATAATTTATTTTAAATAATATTTTATAGAATAATTGGGATAATTATAGGTATTGTTGCGAGAATTGTTGGTATTATATGTGTTAAATTTTATAAAAAGACAATTCTCGCGTTTATCAACTCGTAACGAATTTATAACAACATAAATGATGATGATGATGATTCATTTTAATGAAGCTTTGTGTCTAACTCCGTGGCGACATTCCAGTGTAAATAATTTTTAAACATCACCGGATGTAGACGAAATTACTGCATTTTTCATTGTAATAATTTTTAAACATGACTGACAGATCAGAAATCATGTTTTTTCTCTCATATTTTTTGTTTGTTCAGTCTATACTTTATTCGTTCACTGAATTTTCACTTTGAAAAGCAAAAATTTCTCTTCATTTTTTTTTAATTCTTATTTAACATAATTTAATAATTAACATGATTATTAGTAATTCAGTAGTTTTTTGTAATTATAATTCTAATTTGAATTGGAATTAGAAAAATTGCTGAATTGCTATCAGATAAAATAATTAGAATTAGAATAAAAATTAAAAGAAATTAATAAAAATTAACGAAAAAATTATTAAATTACCAATCAGCTAAATTGGTATTTTAATTATATTTATAATTGGAACTAGAAAAAAATTAGGTAAATCGCTAATTAGTTAAATTGGTATTATAATTATTTTTAAAAATTTAATTAGAAAAAAAAAAGTAAATATCAAATCAGCTAAATTTGTATTATAATTATAATCCTGATTTAATAATAATTAACATAATTAATATCAATTTTAGTTGATTAGTATTTTAGCTAATTTTTTTTCTAATTCAAATTATAATTCGAATTTTAAATAAATTATTTTACATTGCTAATCAGCTAAATTCGTATTATTATTATTATAATAAATTCTGGTTTAATAATTAACATAATTAATACCAATTTAGTTGATTAGGATTTTGGTTGTTTTTTTTACTTGGAATTATAATTAGAATTAGAATTTTTTAAAAATTAACTACATTGCTAATCAGTTAGATTGGTATTATGCTTATATTTATAAATTGAATTCTTATTATAATTCTGATTATAATAATTAACATGATAAATACTGATTAGCAATTTAGTAAATTTTTTTCTAATTATAATTCTAATTGAAATTTAGATAAATGAATTAATTAATTAAATTAGCTAAATTCCAATATTATAGTTCTGATTAAAATTTTATTTTTTTCATCAATTAATAGAAGTTATCGAGTTTATTTTCTCAAATAAATTTTAAAATGCAGTTAATTAATAATTTCTTCATCAAGTGAAATATAAAACAAAATTTAAAAAAAAAGAGAGAAAAAATATTTTTCGTTTTTGAAAATTTTTACTTTTGAAAAAAAGAAGTGGAAATTAGTTTGAAAAAATCTTTTGGATTTAAAGACAGAACGAAGGTTATTATTAATTATTTAAATTAATGTGTACCAGCAATTGCAGCTGCTTGCATTCTCGTGGTACTTTGTGCGTTTTGTATATACATATATATATACATGTGCGTGCATTTCCGGTCGCATGCTTATTACGCACGCGCACAAAGCACGCAATGCACAATTTATTCGTTAAAAAAAAAAAAAATAGAAAAAAAGTAATACGGCACATTGTCTGCAAAAGTGGAATAAATTTAATTTGAAAATAAGTCTGTATTCAAATTAAATTTTATTTTTAAACCAAATCTTTTTTCAAAGAGATGAAAAAAAATTTTATTGTCTTTCTTGAAAGGAAAGATATTTTTTTAGTTGTAAAATAATTTTAATAATAATTATAAATTATCATATAAGAATTATACTAAATATTAAGTAACTAAATTGTTACATTAAACGATAATATATAATAAAATAACAAAATAACAAAATAAAATAATAAAATAACAAAATAAAATAATAAAATAACAAAATAACAAAATAACAAAATAAAATAATAAAATAACAAAATATAATAAAAAAACAAAATAAAATAAAAAAATATAATAAAATATCAAAATGAAATTAAGATAAAATAAAAAAAATAATAATATTAAATAACAATAATTTAATTATTATTTGAATTTTCCCAGGATTTTTCACGAAACAATTGTCAATTTATTAATTAATTAATTATTATTCATTTATTAATTATTGCTATTTAATTAATTAAAATTATTTAATTATTACTTTTAATTATTATTAACTTATTATTTTTATTGTTAAATGGTTTTCTTTTTTTTTTAACTACAAAATTTTATTCTCGTTGTGTAGAAAATTTTCTCTAAGGTCGTTTTCTTTTTTTTTTTTTGAAAAATTTTTTTCTGAAAAGTGTTTCTCGATGTTAAATTTGAAATTATATTTTGTACGTTCATTGGATGTAAAAATAAATTCACATAATTTCCATTATCCGGAAATAAATTCCAAGTATAATGACACTTGTTTCGTTATTCGCGAAAAGAAGAAGAGCACTCAAGGATTGAACTTAAAATGTACAATCATGAGAATCATTAGCGACCTCTTGAATGAGTGAATGCTTCTCGTCTCAGAATATATAATTAAGTCAACTTCACAAGAAAACAACTTTCTTCAGAATATATTTTATTCTCTTTTATTCGTTTCCACTTTGTTTTTTCTTCTTTTTTTTCTGTTTGTTCGCATAATCCGGAAGAATTTCTTTTTAGAATTGTCACGTCTAGTTTAAATAATTTCACGTAACGACTCCTTATGTATATGAAAATTTTTCAATTTCTATAAAAGAAAATTTTTGCTTCTTACGGATTAGGAATATTTTATTTTAATGAATTCGTGAAGTTTGTTCATTAGTTATTCGTTACTTTTTTTTACTATTTTTTACTATTTCTATTATTTTTATTATTATTTTTCTTTTTTCTTTTTATTTATTTATTTAGTTTAGATTTTATTTATATTTTATATTTTATTTAGTTTATTTTCTTTTTTATTTATTTTATTTTTTCTTTTGTTTTCTTTATTATTTATTTATTTATTCAAAATACACTGGCTTTAAAGCCCAAAAATTATTTCTTTTTTTTTCTTTTTCTATTTTTCTATCGTTGCATTTTCTTTAACTTTTTGGAGTCCGGACAAATTATTATGCGAAGTATTTATTCAAATTCCAATATAATTCTGATTGTGTAGATTAAAATGAGACATTTTTTTTTTTTTTGGTAAGGTCATTGTAGCCTTTAACCTACAAAAGATTTTCTCGAGGAAAAAAAGAAAATAAATTCCTGTGAGGACTTTTCTGTCCGATAAAGCATCCGTTGGCCAATTTCCGCACGAATGGAAAGGCACGTTAATTTCACGGGGCAATGGAGCCACTCGACCCTGGCTATAGTTTGCACCAAGAGTGCCAACTTCTCTTTTATCCCTCGACTCGTTAAATTCTCACCTCAGATTTTTCAACCGTCAGAAATCACAGGAATCGTTTCCATTCATTCGCAATTATTGTTATTAAGTAAAAGTTCGATTATTTTCTAAAAATAATAAAAATAATAATATTAATAATAATAATAAAATAATAATAATAATAATAATAATAATAATAATAATAATAATAATAATAATAATAATTAGTTATAATATATTAATTATAATAATTAGCAACAATTGTTATTATGAACTCAGGCCTCGGATATTATGACTTTTTTTTGACCTTTTTCGACTATTTAATAAAAAAAAAAAAAAAAAAAATCACAAATTTTCAAAAAATGTGATTTTTTTTATTTTTAATCGACTTTCTTTGAGCCTTAAAGTCGATCCGAGGCCTGTGAATTATAATAATAAATACAGCAGTTAAAAAATATAGATTAAAAATTGAAATTTAATTTCAGTGCAGTAATTGTTTTCGCTCAAATAAATTAAAACAGAAAAGGATTGAAAAATTTAAGATTATTAAGTTTCAATTTTTAGGAAGAAATAAAATTTTTCTTTTACATTTTACAATATTATTGTCAATTGGTATCTGTTCTCGAAGCAATTTCCAGTAACAATTAATTATGTCTTTTAGTGTGGTAATTAAAACCACTTTATATATTAACATTTTTCTCTTTCTCTTTCTCTGTCTCTCTCTACATTTATAATTATGAAATTGTCTTGAAAAGGAGAACATATTTATAACAGTAAATTCACATCGGCGGAACTGAAAATGTCTTATTACACGGTCAGTTGTTTTTTTGAAAAAAAAAATTATTTACATCACTGTTTGGTAAGATGATTAATTTTTTTGTCTGCCAACCAAGTATGAAAAATAAATATTATATTTAATAATAATAATAATAAAAACAAATTCATGAAAAATGTAGGACAGTGGGCAAATTTTGTTATATTTATTTTAATTAAATTAATTTTTTCTGTAAAGTTAATAAATTTATTAATTTTTTTTTTACAAAATGTTTAATTATTATATTTTCAAGAATGTGAATAATTTAAATGACAAGTATTATAATACATAGTCTTTTGAGATTAATGTTGACCCCGAATAATAAGTCGCATATAAACGGTGCAAAATGCGGGCATTTGAGTGATAAATATATATGGAAAACCGTTTCTTTTTTTCGCATAGAATGGTTAATTTATCCATATGCGGGTAAATTGTACATTAAAGATTATTATATTCATTTCATCAGCAAAATGAAACTAGGAATCGTGATAATATTAACCTGAATATATACAATCAAGATGAAAGAAAATTGAGATTAATTTTCATTAATCGCAAATCTCCGCACCGACAGATTAATAAACGAAATAATTATCATCATTACTAATGATAATGGAAATAATTATTCTTCTTCTTCTTCTTCTTTTGAAAAAACTATTCTAAATTAGGACAATAATTTTTTTTCTATTATTATTCTTGTATGATGGAAGGAAATAATTATTCTACTTTTTGAATGTAAAATATTGTAGTTTTGAAAAAAAAATTTTGTTTTCGAAAATAAAGTCTTGGAGGCAAAAAAGAAGAGTGGAGATAATTATATGGAAACATAATTGTTTTACTTACGTAATTAGGTGAAATAAAAGACAAAAATCGTTTTGTAACCATCGAAATAAGTATTGGTAAACAGATTCGAAATTTTTGGCGCATCGAGGACACAATTTATCTTCAAGGTTTTTTTTCGGATTTTGCGATTTGGAAGTTAAAATATTTTTACACGAGGTAAAATTTTTTGGTTAAAGGAAAATTTATTTGGTGATATTATTTTAGCATAATATAAATATTTAGGAAAAATATTCACTGACTGGCAATATTCAAATTTTAAAATAAAATTTAAATCTCTCTCCCGATTTTTTCAAGGTTTTCGCAACAGAAGAAAATAATTTAGTTCGAAACTAATTGAAAAATAATAAATATAATCTGGTTGAGAATTAATTAACATGTAATAAATAAAATCTGGTTAAGAATTAGTTAACAATTAATAAATAAAATCTGTTTAAAAATTAATAAATTATAAAAGAATTAATAAATAAATAAATTAATTAATTAATATATTCTAGTTAAGAATTAATTTTTTTAATAAAGAAAATAACTAGCAACAATTTGCGCGCTAAAGCGCACGATTACTAACTTCTTGCTACCTTTTTTAAATAAAATTAGCAATTTTAAAAATAATAGAATTTAAAAATTTTCTAAATTAAATTTTTGTTGAAAACACGAAAAAAATTCAATTTTGAAGAAATTACAAATAATTGCAGAAATTCAATTATTTAAAAAAAAAATCTTATAAAATTCAACTATGTTCAAAATTTGAAAAAAATTCTTGTAAAAATCACAAATATTTTTATGAATAACAAAATTCTTCCCCAAAGTTCAATTATTTTCATAAATGTCAAAAAAATTCTTGTCCTAATTTCAATTATTTTAAAAAATAAAATGCATTTTTCTAATTTCAATGATTTTCAATATCTACTATTTTAATAAAATTTCCCAAAAAGAATTTAATTATTTAAAAAAATTGTTAAGAAAATTGTATACAAACATTTAATTATTTTTGTAAGTAGTAAAATTCTTCACAAGAATTCAATTAATTTTATAAAAAATAAAATTCTTTGCAGGAATTCAATTATTTTCAAAAAAAATTTTAATTGAATTTTTTGGATGAATATTTTTAAATATTTTAATATTTAAAAATATTTCCATAAATTTCAATTATTTCTCCTAAAATTTTAATAAATTCTACGAAACAATTCAACTATTTTTATAAATACTAAAATTCTTTGCAGGAATTAAATAATTTTTAATCGAATTTAAATAAAATTACACAAAAAAATATAATTGTTTTCAAACATTTCCATAAAATTGAATTTCAACAAGAATTTAAAATTTTCTAAAAATAATTAAATTATTCTCAAAATATTTTTAAAAAATTCTATATAAAAATTAAATTACTCTCATTGCAATTTTTAAATATATTCGTCAAAAAAATTGAAAGAATTCAATTATTTTCAAAAAATAATAAAATTCTTGTGATGAATTCAATTATTTTGAATATGCATACTTAATTTTAATGAAATTCTTTAAAGAAATTCAATTATTTTTGAAACAACTTTAATTGAATTTCTCGAAAAAATTTCATTATTTTTAAATATTTCTATAAAATTCTTCATAACAATTTAATTATTTCTTAAAATTTTAATAAATTCTTCGAAACATTTCAATTATTTTTATAAATAGTTAAATACTTTGCAGAAATTCAATTCTTTTCAAAAGATTTTTAATAGAATTCCTCGAAAGAATTTAAATTTTCAAATATTAACATAAAATTTATTTATTTTCTAAAATTTTTAAAAATTCTTCGGAACAATAAATTCAATTATTTTTATTAATAGTAAAATTCTTCGCAAGGATTCAATTATTTTCAATACAATTTTAATATAATTCTTCTTCATAAAATTCAATATTGGTTTCAAAATTTTCAATTAAAATTATTAAAGATACTCCATTATTTAAAAAAAAATTCACAGAGATTCTTTAAAAGAATTTAATTAGGATTTTAAAAAATTTTAATAAAACTCTTCGCGAGAATTCAGTTATTTTCCTAAATAATAAAATTCTTTGAAGGAATTCTATCTTTATTAAATTTTTCGATAAAATTCTTTGTAACAATTCGATGATTTTCAATACATTAATTTAAAAATTTTAAATATTTGAAAAGAAAATTTATAAAAAAGTTAAGAAACAAAAAAAAAACAACTAACTTCAAATTGCGAACAGATTACCGCAACATGTACTTTATATTTGATGTTAGAATTATTTTTATATTTTATAATTAATTCAAAATTGTAACGACAAATCGAAATTATCAAAAGTTTTTTTTCTTCTTTTCATTGAAAGACTAAAATTTTGTTAGATATTATGTTTTGTCAAATTGAAATTATGCAAATTTTTGTTCTTTACTTCTAAGGAAAATTAAAAAATTGTTAAAAACTGTGATTGAGAAATAGAAAATTTATTTATTTTGCATTATTTTTTTCTATATGAATCACAATTTCCTTAACAAAATTATTATTTTGTTTTAGAGAAAGAAGAAAAATATTTGCAAAATTTCTATTTTTAATCTTATTTTTGAAACAGGATTTTCCACAGGAATTAAGACATTCAAAAATTTTAAATTCAAACCTTTTTTAAATTAAACAAATTATAAAAGTATTTTTATAAAACATGAAGATATCGATTGCTCTGAGTCGAAGACTCGGAGTGATCGATTTCTTCATGTTTTCTAATAATTAAAAATTACCGAGAGATAAAATCATTATTTTATATTATAAGAATTTTGTTACTGTAACTTTATCAAAATTATTTTCATCATTTTAATTCAATTATTATTTTCTAGAATTTAAAATTATTTTTTATGAAAATAATAATTGAATTCCTTAAAAAAAATGTTATTATTTATTATAAAAATAATTGAATTCCTGTGAAATTTTTATTATTAATGAAAATAATTAAATATTTGCATAAAATTTTATTAAAAATTTTTTTAAAGAATTGAATTCTTTTTGGGAAATTTTATTAAAATAGTAGATATTTGAAAATCATTGAAATTAGAAAAATACATTTTATTTTTGAAAATAATTGAAATTAGGACAAAAATTTTTTTGACATTTATGAAAATAATTGAACTTTGAAGAAGAATTGAAGGGCTACATAAAATAAGGGGACGAACGCGTGGTTGAAAGGGATAATATCAGTCAGGTAGCAGCGAGCGGCTCAAGGCTTGTCACTGCTACCCGACTGGTAGTATCCCTTCCAAGCCTCGCGTTCGTCCCCTTATTTTATGTAGCCCTTCAATTTTGTTATTTATAAACATAATTGGGATTTTTACGAGAACTTTTTTCAAATTTTGAACATAGTTGAATTTTATAAGAAGAATTTTATTTTTTTTTGTTGAAAATAATTGAATTTCTGCAATTATTTGTAATTTCTCCAAAATTGAATTTTTTTTAGTGTTTTCAGAAAAAATTTAATTTAGAAAATTTTGAAATTCTATTATTTTTAAAATTGATAATTTTATTTAAAAAAGGTAGTGAATGAAAGAATGAGAGAACATTCAAATTATTATAGTTAATTTTTCTTTTAACAAAATACAATAAATTAAAAGTACCTAGTAACAATTTTTTTTTATTTTTTGTTATTATACAGAAGTTTTTGTCGCCAAATACTTGAGAAATGAAAATTATAAACATGCAAAATTTGGAAAATGTGAGTGACGTTTAATAATTCATAAAACAGGTGCAATGAACTCCGCCTCTTCTTTCTCTCTCTCTCTCTCTCTCTCGGCAGATGTCTTCCTTTTAATATGATTCCATTTTCGGATTATAAGGCAATATAAAATTAATTTCTACATCCATGTGTATATAAATTATGCTCGCGGAGAATGAATATGTTCCGAGGACACGTTCCTTTGGCGCATTAACCTGGCGCATCGCCATGCTGCATCATAAATACAACGTTAACAATGCTTCGCCAATCTGGCTCACCGAAAAGGCAAAAATCGCGATAACTCCAAAGGTTTTTTCTTTTAAAGTTCTCCACACAAAAGCCGCTCACAACCTTGGGCACACTTCCGCTTTCAGGAGTCGTGCCAAATTTTAATTTCCTTACAATATGCCTTAGAAAAAGTTTTCCTATTTATCACAATAACCCAGTCGCGAAAGTTTGTATAGATTTTAATATTGATATATTATTATTAATTCAAATAAATGATAAGTTTTATTTTTTGAATTTCGCGCAAATGTTTTCGGTCAGTAATTCCTTTGAAAATATTTCCTTTACTTGAAAGTAAAGTTTGTTTTTTTTTGTTTAAAAATAATTAATTTTTAATAAAATTTTTAAAAATAATTCAAATTCTACGAAGAGTTGCATTAAAATTTTCAAATATAATAATTGAATTCCCGAGAAGAATTTTATAAAAATTCTTTTCAATAATTGACTTTTTTCAAAAAAATTCAATTTGTTGCAATTTTTTTGTATTATTAATTTTTTCTATTATTTATTTTTTGTATTATTTATTTCTTGTATTATTTATTTTTTGTACTATTTATTTCTTGTATTATTTATTTTTTGTACTATTTATTTGTATTACTATTTATTCTTTGCACTGTTATTTTTTTTTTCTTCAAATTGACACGCGATTCACGGTATTTATTGCCTTGTTTTTAAAAGAAAAATTTTCATTCCAGAAATAAATGTTGTGTAGGTATAGAATAGCAGTGTAGAAAAAAGTCTTTCATGTTTTGTCGTTGCAAAAAGGTGAAAAGTAAGTGCATTCCAAATCGAGACATTGAGAGAATATAACTGTATCATTGCGTGAAAATGTGTATGGTTGAGGAGAATAATCGGACGTTTCGCTTTATATACTATACGATATACATGAGAGGAACACGAGCGCCTATGTTTAGTGGACACTTGCCGAAGCTTTATTCTACTGCAAGCGTTTCTACACCAGTTCTGTTTCGATATTCCCGCGCGACGGTGCGGCATCAAAATGTGCAAGTCGCTCGTTTTTTAAAAAAAAGTAAAGTGACAGTTTTCTTTTTTGTTTAATTAAAGTGACAGTATTTTTTTCTGAAACAAAGTGGCAGTATTTTTTTTTTTGTGAAACAAAGTGATAATTTTTTTAAGGTGAACATTTTTTCTACAGTAGAATTTTTTTTTTTTTTTGATAAAGTATTTTTTTAGCAACAATTTTTTTTTCTAATATTATTTTTAAGTGACAATTTTTTTTGGGGGGTAACTATTTTTCTTTAACAATTGTTAGAAAATAATAGATAAACAAATAATACAATTTTCCAAAGTAATAATTTTTTTCTAACAATAGTTTTTGAGAAACAATTGTTTTTCAAGGTAAAATTTTTTCTATGCTAAAGTAATTGTTTTTTGAAGTAATACTTTTTTTAAGCAACATTTCTTTACAATAGTTTTTACTTTTTAAGAAACAATTTTTTTTTTCGAAGTAACAATTCCTTGTAAAAAATTAATATTTTTTAAGTAACAATTGCTTTTCGAGGTAAAAATTTTTCTCTTGATAAAGTAATTGTTTTTTTAAAAGTAAAAAAAACTAACTTGACAATTGTTTTTAAAAGTAAACATTTTTTTTCTAAATTGACAATTGTTTTTTTCGAATATTTTTTTTAGTAAATTTGTTTCTAAATTAAAGTAACACTTTTATTTTCTAATAAAAATATGTTTTTCATTCTTGAGAATTTTGACTACTGTTGTAATTTTTTATTCACTGTTGAATGACAGTGAGAATAATATTATTTAAATTGGCAGAAAATTGTGCTTGGAAAGTGGAAGGAAAAAATAATTGTACGCATTGTAAACAAGGAGTCATTAAGTTTAACAATAATATAAGTTATCAACTTGGATAATTTAGTTGCGGAAATAGTTTTCGACTCGTAATTTGTTTTTGTAAAAATTTGCTCTTATTTAAAATAAGGAATTTTTTTTTAAATTAAAAAAAAATTTTTTTTGAATATTCTTTTTTTTATACTTTGTTTTTAAATTAATAAACGACTTGACGCTGTAATTTAGATTTTTATATTTGGGCCTTTTTTCGTTTACCTGTTCCTAAAGTTTCGAAATTCTATTGATGAAAAATATTTCTAATTGTTAATTTTTATTTTTCTATTAAAATTTTATTATTATTTATATTTTTTTTTCTTTAATAGAATATTTTTTAGAATTCTATTTTATTTTTTTATAATTTTTTATCTAATAGAATGTTATTATTCTATTAAGAAATTATTATTCTGTTAATTATTTTATTGAAAAAAAGTACCTAACTATTGAAAAAATTCATATATTTCAGTGTAATTTTCACTATAAGAAAAAGTTTAATTCATTTTTCATTAAAGTATTGTTATTTAAAAATACTGTTTTTGGAAAAGAATCTAAAAAAAAAAATGTTGAAAAAAAGGAAAAAGTAGAAAACGAAACTAAAAAAGGAAAGTGAATAAGAAATTGGAAAAAAATAAAAAACAAAACTCAAAAAGAAAAGTGAATAAGAAATTATAAAGTTTTATATAAGAAATTATAAAGTTATAAATAAGAAATAAGGAACAAAAAAAAATTAGAAAACGAAATTAAGAAAGGAAAGTAAATAAGAAATTAGAACAGAAATGTAAAAAGAAACCAAAAAAGAAAAGTGAAAAAGAAATTAAAAAATAAATTGTAAAAAGAAACTAAAGAAGAAAAATAGAACCAAAAGTAAAAAAAACATTTTTAATCACAAAAAAAAACGTTTTCCTAATTTTTTTGCGCGAGGGGAAAATTTTTTTCTACACAGTATGGTAATTGCCATTGGAAGTAGATCAGAATTTAGAGGGACTACGTGAATTCGCCAGTGACAGGAACTCGATAAAGCAATGTGGCCGTTGGCATTTTCAAAATGAATCGTTGAATTCGGTCTGGTAAATGTGGTGAACGCGCTCCAAACTCTCCAGAGGCTAGATTAGGTAGATTAGATTTCATGGGTGCAGTTGTGTGCTGAATGTGTGTGTGTTTGTGTGTAAGGTCTGCCGAGACAATTGCACAACAAATGACAGTCACTGAAAGATGATAATAATGACTAATGTTCATAGAAAAAGAAACTCTGAAAGAGTGGGAGGTGAAAGACGAGTCGTCCGCATATCGAATTCTCTTTCTTGTCACTTTTTTTTAAGAGCGCGCTTATTTCTTTTCTTTTTTTTTTTAATTCATCTTTCCGAATATAATGACAACACCTGACATATTTGAAAAAAATGACAGAAACAATATTTATTATCGAAAACTTTTTCTTGAGTCGCGCATAGATCAAAGGCAAATTTTCAAGTGTTTTTATTTTTTACCCAAAGGGGGAAAAAATTGGAATATTTTAATTAAATAAATATGTTAATATTGTTTTATTCAATTAATTAAATATATTAATATTATTTTATTTAATTAATAAAATAAATTAATATTATTTTATTTATTAAATATATTAATGCTATTTTATTTAATTAATTAAGTATATTAATGTTATTTTATTTAACTAATTAAATATATTAATATTATTTTAATTAATTAATTAGATTAATTTTAGTTTTTTTACTAATTTTCAAATTTAAAACAGATTTTTTTCTGTGTCCGTTCTCGTTTAAAATTTTCGATAATATTTTTTCTGCCTTAAGAAAAAATTTTCCTTGTTAGTTAAATTTGCGAAGTTTATTATCAACGGTTGAAAAAGAATATTTTTCGCCCGGAAAATAAAAATAGAAGAAAGAAAAAAATAAATAAAAGCATAAAAAATAGAAAAATAAAAATGAAAAATAAGAGAAAAAAAATGTAAAATATTTCAAGTAAAGAAGGCGGTAATTATATGTTTTGAATTTTAATTAGTTTCAAAAGAGGAAAATTAACGTTTGCAAAGTAATTTAACTGTTGTGAAGGGCTTATTTTCATATATTCTATACGCTCCGATGGTATGGATTACCATTGCGACCCTCTGTTTTTTAGCCACACCGGAACAAGGTAGAAAAACAGGTGCTAAACAGGGGAGAATGTTTTCACTATAAAAGTTTGCGATAAACTTTTGTCTTCTCTTACACTTTTATTTAGAAATACTTTTCAGATTTTAGAGTCTATAAAATATGAAGCTGAAGTCCCGCAACGTTTTTAAAAACGAAAAATCAAAAAAGAATTTTTTTCCAAGTTAAATAAATTCATCTCTAATTTTCATGTTTCTTAATTTTTAAGAAATTAATTGTTGCTTAAGATACAATTATTAAAAATTAGAAATTATTACTTTTAATAATTTAAAAAATAAAATAAGAAAATAATTTCTCTTTTTGAAAAGTAGTATTTCATATTAAAAAAATTAATTCAATTAACATTTTATTAATTATAATAACAAATTAATAAATAAATTAAACAAATTAATATTTTTACAATCGTCCACTTTTTAAAATATGAGAAAAATAAATATTTTTATAAATTTATTTCCACTCGAAACGTTCGTTCCTTAAATAGGTTTTTATTCTTTTGCATAAATTTTATTGCTATGAACGAAAAGCAAAAAATAGTAAAAAAAAAAATTGTATTAGAAAATTTACTTTCCCAGGTTGAATGATTGTGTTCGCGTGCACGAAGGACCTCTCTTGTGCCCCACATTTTGTCCTCATAAATAAAATCGATCAAAACTTTTCAGGTGAAAAAAAATAATTTCTCTATTCTTGCTTTTTATGGTTTTCAATTTTTTTTTTCAATAGTTTTCAACGTGGGAAATAATTTTTTGAAAATATCTTTTTATTTTGAAAAATATCGAATTTTTTTCTTCACCATTTTCATTTTTTTTCCTAAAAAATATTTTTTAGGAAAAAAAAATATTTATCTACGAACAATTAAAAACCATCGAGAAAAGATATGGAAATAAACTATAAATTAAATATAATACATATTTATTAAAAAAATTTACACTAAAAATAATATCTGCTTAAAAGTTAAAGTACAATAAAATTTATGAATTCAAATTTTTCCTACAGTTATTTTTAGTAAACAAGCAGATCTCTTAAATAGCATAAAAATTTGAAAAATGAGAAATATTTCTTTAGCAGTAAACTTAAAAATCCTTGAGAATTTCAAGAAAGAAAGGGACAAAAAGAGAGAGAAAGAAAGAAAGAAAGAAAGAAATATTAATAATTATTATTATTATTGTTCTTGTACTGAGAAAATGATTGAAATATAAAAATTATTTCCCCATTCATATGCAAATGAGAAAATATTTTCATAATTTAATACAGAAATTTATTTTGCCAATTATTTGCAAAAACATACAATCAATTTTGTTTATTAGCTACAGATTTCAGATAAGATTTTATTATCAATTTAATTGAATATTTTTTTTTCTTAAACGAAACCAAAAGAATTTCACAAATTTAAATGTAGAAAATCATATAAATAATGACAAATAATAATATGTAGATAATATTAAATGATAGCAAATAGTAAAAAAAATATATATTTACCTTACACTGAAAAAAAAATGTATCCGATTTTATTTATTTGAAATATATGTTTATATATTATATTTATTAAAAATATAATATAAAAATTATAAATAAATAATTTTTATTTAAATCAATTGAATATAAATTAAAAATAAATGGTTTAGTCCATACACTAAAAAAAAATTTATTTGATTCAAATAACCGATTAATTGACTATTATTAATTAAATATTTACTTGAATCAAATGATATTTATTGAACTCAATTAATTATGGTATTTTAATAACCAATAATTTAAGTATTTGAAGCAAATACTATTTAATTAACTCCAATAAATATTATTTGATTAAATTAAATAAAATAAATTATTTATTTATTTATTATATAATATTATATAATAAATATAATATAATAATAAATATAATATATTATATTTATTTATATAAATTATTTATTTATTAAATAAAATAAATTTTTTTTAGTGTATTTGCTTCAAATACTGAAATTATTGATTCAAACATATTTTCTTTGATTTAAATCAAAATTATTTCAAGTAATTTTTTTTTATAGTAATTGACAACTAGCAACAATTAACTTCTTACTACCTTTTTTAAATAAAATTAGAAATTTTAAAAATAATAGAATTTAAAAATTTTCTAATTTAAATTTTTGTTGAAAACACTAAAAAAATTCGATTTTGGAGAAATTACAAATAATTGCGGAAATTCAATTATTTCACAAAAATAAAATTTTTCAATTATAAAATTCAACTATGTTAAAAATTTGAAAAAAATTCTTGTAAAAATCCCAATTATCTTTATAAATAACAAAATTCTTCTCCAAAGTTCAATTATTTTTATAAATGTCAAAAAAATTCTTGACCTAATTTCAATTTTTTTCAAAAATAAAATGCATTTTTCTAATTTCAATGATTTTCAATATCTACTATTTTAATAAAATTTCCCAAAAAGAATTCAATTATTTAAAAAAAATTTTAATAAAATTGTATGCAAATATTTATTTATTTTTATAAATAATAAAAATTTTACAGGAATTCAATTATTTTCATAATAAATAAAATTTTTTTAAAGAATTCAATTATTTTTTTTATAAAAAATAATTTTAAATTCTAGAAAATAATAATTGAATTAAAATGATGAAAATAATGTTGATAAAGTTACAGTAACAAAATTCTTATAATATAAAATAATGATTTTATTTCTCGGTCATTTTTAATTATGAGAAAACATGAAGAAATCAATCACTCCGAGTCTTCGACTCGGAGCAATCGAAGTCTTCATGTTTTATAAAAATTTTTTTTAATTTGTTTAATTTAAAAAAAGTTTGAATTTAAAATTTTTGAATTTCTTAATTTCTGTGGAAAATCCTGTTTCAAAAATAAGATTAAAAATAGAAATTTTGCAAATATTTTTCTTCTTTTTCTAAAACAAAATAATAATTTTGTTAAGGAAATTATTGTGATTCATATAGAAAAATAATGCAAAATAAATAAATTCTCTATTTCTCAATCACAGTTTTTAACAATTTTCTAATTTTCCTTAGAAGTAAAGAACAAAAATCTACATAATTTCAATTTGACAAAACATAATATTTAACAAAATTTTAGTCTTTTAATGAAAAGAAGTGAAAAAAAAATTCTGATGATTTCTATTTGTTGTTACAATTTTGAATTAATTATAAAATAAAAATAATTATAACATAATAATATAATAGAAAATCTATCTGAAGATAACAACAAACAAAAGTTTAAACAAAAGATAACTTCAGAGTGTGAGGGACAGAAAAAGTGAACGAATGAAAGAATGAAAGAACATTCAAATTATTATAGTTAATTAATTACTTATTTGAATCAAAAAAATTTTTCTTTCATTGTAGAGAATAATTTATCTTAATCTTAATAAATTATATTATTTTTATTGTTATTTATTTTATTTATATTATTTTTTATATTATTATTTATTTTATTTATATTATTTTTTATATTATTATTTATTTTTTTTATATTATTTTTTATATTATTATTTATTTTATTTACATTATTATTTTTATTCTTAATTATTTGATTTATATTATTATTTTTACTATTATTTCTTTTATTTATATTATTATTTTTATTATTATTCATTTTATTCATTGCTTTATTGAAAGAAAGAAATTTAAATAAATAAAATGAAAAGTGAAAACAAAAATGAAATACAATAAAACAGACAAAATTTCTGGGCAGAAAATTCGGATTTATTTTTAAAATAGTTTTATGTAAATCAATGGAAGAAATTTTCTTTTACTTGGGAAAAGTATGGGAAATATTTTTTTGGAAGTTGGGAAAATTTTTGATTCGCGATTTTTTTAATGTAAAATCTTTTTCGTTCAATTTTCTTATATATAGGTGCTTTGGTATATAATAGAGTGAAATGTGAAGGACTTTGGTAACTATAGGTTTACCTTGGTTAAAAAGGGCGGATGTTTGCTGGCATTTTTTTTAACTGTCCCTTTTCACGGTATTTTTCTTCAACCCAACACGTGTGTGTTTCTTGCCACGAGTGTTCGTTTTCCTCACTTCTTTTTTTAAGCGAGCTCAATTCAGAGTTTACCTGAAAATTCATTATTCGTTTTAGGGGAACACCTGTTATAGTCTGATGCGTATTCGGTCATATATATATATGTGTATATATAGATATAGTTTGGAGAGAGTTTATAATTAATTTTAAAAAGGTGCAAAAGGCGTGGGAAGATTCGTATTATATTTTTTTTTCTCTTTAGACTTTAGTTTGAGGGAAAATTGATATAAATTGAGCGTTGTATGCACACACACATACACACACATTCGGAGTAGTGATGGTTACGTATTTTTTTCGTGTGTATAATTACGCGAATTTACCGAACAAAAGAATAAAATTTCTTAATATGATGAATTTTCCGAGATTTTTATTTGAGAATTTAATTATATATGTTTACGTAAGAGATTTATTTTTTTTTCGTGTCGTATTAGAAATGTTTTTTTCGTAATTCAAGGAAAATTAATTCTTTGCTTTTTTTTTCATTTTTAATAAGAAACTCGCTTTATTTCTTTCTCTTCAAAATATTTTATTTATTTTAATAAATAAATAATTTCTACAAAATTTTTAAAGAAAATAGTTTTTTATTTATTTTAATTTTTCAATTTTATGTTTTCGTTTTATTCTCCTTCACTATGATTTCAATTTTAATTTAATTAATAAGAAGCAATTTTCTTAAAAAAATAATTTAATTAAAAATTATTATTTAAGCTAATTATTTATTTTTAGCTAATTAAAAATAATTAGCTTTCAGAGAAAATAGTGTTAAAAATGAAAAATATTTTTAAAAAAAGAAAAAAATTCTAAAAATAGAATATATTACACAAGTCCATTTTATTCGGACCAAATTTTATTTATTTTTTACAATGCATTATTTACGATAAACGAGAGGAGAGGCTATAAAATATTTTTCCCCTGACATTTCGAAATTTATTTTCTTGTTCGAAATACAAAAAAAGAAAAAAAAAAGATTGGGTAATTATATTCGTACAGGTTTTTGAGGCAAAAGGTTGTGGCGAGAATATTGTCGATTACGTTCTTTGGGTTTTCTTATTTATGAGATGGATTTAAGCTTCTTGAGTTGACACTAAAATTAACCCCAAGCATGATTTTCTGCCAGATGGTTCATTCAACGTCAATGAAAACACACGTCTTTATGACAGAGAGTGACTGTAGAAACACAAATGAGATGACGTTCGCATAATGACCACGTGCAATTCGTGAAATTGTGCTTCGAGGAAAGTGAAGTGGCCAAGACAACTTTATTATACATTCGTCTTGACAATTTGGATTTTATTCCTTTATTTATATTGGTAATTATTTATTATTATTACTACCTTGTTGTCCTTCTCCAAAAAAAAATCGGCTCGTTTTTTATTCGTTTGTAAAAAGAAAAATTTTTAGCATTAATTTTTTATCCTCTAGATAAGAAATCAATACAAATTTTTATTTCTATTCGAAAATTTTCACGAAGACCAGAAATTAAAAATTAATTAAAATTACGAAAGGTTGAAAATTAAAAATAATTAAAAATACGAAAGGCTAGAAATTAAAGACAAAGTAAATTAAATATTTAGTTAGCAATTAATTTTCGAAATTGCTAAAATTATTTTAAAAAAGATAGAAATTGAAAATAATTAAAATTAACAAAGGCTTAAAATTAAAAATTAAAATTACTAAATGATTATTAAAAGTACTGAAAAAATTTAATTTTTGTAATTCATAAAAAAATTCTGATTTTTTAGTGTCTTTTTTGTTTGCCTCATTATCAAACTATCACGAATTCTAATACAAAACCTTCAAAATTTTTTTTCTATTTCTGACCAAAATGAATTTTTTAATGTTATTTAATTATTTCAAAAGTTTTTATGCAATTATGACAAATAACAAGATTCTTCACAAAGATTCAATTATTTTTAGGAATTTCAAAAAAAAGTTTTTGCAAAATTCAATTATTTTGATAAATAACAACATTCATCACAAGAATTCAATTATTTTCAGAAGTAATAAAATTCTTGGAAGAAATTCAATTATTTTTAAAAATTTTAACGAATATTTCGTCAAGAATTCAATTTTCTTTATAAATAGCAACATTTTTCGCCAAACATTCAATTATTTTCAAAAAATTTAAATAAAATTCTTTGCAAAATTTCAATTATTTTTAAAAGTTTTTTGCATTTCAATAATTTTCAATATTCACTATTTTAAATAGTTTTAATACAATTTTAAATAAATTCCTTGAAAAATGCAATTATTTCTAAAAATTTTATTAAAACTTGACGAAAGAATTCAAATTTAAGAAACATTCAATTATGCAATAAAATAATAAAATTCGTTGCAATGATTCAATTATTTTTATAAATAACTTTTAGATCGACTCAGGAAATCAATTATTTTCAAAAAAATTTTTATGTAATTTTGCAAATGAATTCAATTATTTTCTTAAACAACCAAATTCTCCCCATAAAATAAATTATTTAAAGGAATTTTAATAAAATTCTTTTCTAAAATTCAATCATTTTCATAAATATTAAAATTTATCACAAGAATTCAATTTTTTTTAAAAGTAATAAAATACTTTGCAGAAATTAAATTATTTTCAAAATTTTTTAAAAATTCTCGACAAGAATTCAATTATATTTATAAATAGGTAGCAAAATCCTTCTCGAGAATTAAATTATTGTCAAAAATTTTAATAAACTTCTTGTCAAAATTGCAATTATTTTAACAAAATTTAATAATATTTATCTCATGAATTCAATTATTTTCATAAATTATTAATAAAATTCTTCGAAGAAATTCAATTATTATTTTTTATGTCAACGAATATTTCGTCAAGAATTCAATTATCTTTATAAATAACAACATTTTTTGCCAAACATTCAATTATTTTCAAAAAATTTCAATTATTTTTAAAAGTTTTTTGCATTTCAATAATTTTCAAAATTTACTATTTTCATAAAATTTATCAAAACATTTAATTATTGAAAAAAATTTTTGATAAAATTCTACGAAAACATTTAATTATTTTTATAAATAATAAAATTTCATTTAGGAATTCAATTATTTTTACGACAGAATTTAAAATATTTTTAATTCAATTTTAAATAAATTCATTAAAAAATGCAGTTGTTCTTAAAAATTTTATTAAAATTTGTCAAAAAATTCAATTATTTAAAAATTTGTTGATAAAATTATTTATGAGAATTCAATTTTAAGAAACATTTAATTATTCAATAAAATAATAAAATTCGTTGCAATGATTAAATTATTTTCATAAATAACTTTTATAATTCGTTTCAGGAAATCAATTATTTTCAAAAAATTTTCAAGTAACTCTTTAAAAGAATTCAATTATCTTGTTAAACAACAAAATTCTCCTCATAAAATCAATTATTTAAAGGAATTTTAATAAAATTCTGTCCCAAAATTCAATTATTTTTATAAATATCAAAAATTTTAATTAACTTCTGGTCAAAATTTCAATAATTTAAACAAAATTTAATAAAATTCATCGCGTGAATTTAATTATTTTCATAAATTATTTATTTTTGTATTTAAATAATTCAAGTCTCGTAGAATTTTCTAATAAAAATTAATTTAAAAATCAATTTCGGTTAAAATTTTAAATAATAATTTAATATTAAAATCTAGTATGAATTTTTAGAACTAATTGAATTTTGAAAAGGTTTCAAATACAAATCTTTGGAAATCTAAATTTTTCATTCTTTTAAATAATAATTGATTTAAAGAAGAATTTTAGTTAAAAATTCTAGAAAATAATAATAAAATTTAAATGATGAAAATAATGTCGAAGAAGTTAGAAGTAACAATATTTTTATATAAAATAATAATTTTTTCCCTGGGTTATTATCGTTAATTATTATTATAAAAACTTGAAGAAATCGATTACTCTATGTGATTGATTTCTTCATATTTTTAAATATATTCTTATAAGTTATTAAATTTCAAAAGATTTGAATTTGAAATTTTTGAAAATCTTAATTTTAATGGAAAAATAATATAATGATTAAATAATATTATAATAAATAAAATAATTGTAGTTTAGGAGCATAATTTTTGTAATTTTTTAGGAAAGAAAATTTAAAATAAAAAACTGGTGTGAATGTTGAAAACTTTAAGGGAAATAAAAATAGGAGAAATAATATTATGGGGGTAAAATAAAGAAGAGTAGAAGATTATTTTTAAATTTATTAAAATGAAGAAGAGTAAAAAATTATTTTTACTTTTTCATTTGGGAAAGTGAAATAAAGTCAATTATAAAGTATCAAGTTATCATATATATATATATATATATTTGTGATGCATGAGTTCCATTAAATTCATTTTCATTACGTATCGCCATGGCGCACAACCGATTAAATTACGATCTTGTCATTTATCTCATATAGCACATACCCTGTATAAATGTGTTTCAATTACGGTTTAATCGCATATGAAAATTGCGTGTTTAATAACCTCGCACGCTTCGTAAGTGCATAAAATCCCACACGCAGGGGACAATTTTTTTTTATCAATTCTTTTTTTTTATACCTACTTCGAAAAATACCTTTTGGAAAAAAACAATTTTTTTCTTACTCAGTAATTTTTTTTTACTAAAAATAATTTTTATTCATTGAAAGAATTTATTTTTTTTAATAGAATATTTATTATTGAAATTAACGGAATTCGTTTAAATGGAGAGATTACTTTATCTCTCTCTTTCTCTCTGATTAATTAATGTTTACACTTTCTATTCAATTATATTCCACGTTTAATTGAGAAGGAGAAATCTTTTTATAGATTATTCAATTGTAAAATGGGGAAAAAGTTATTTCATATAAACAAAGCATTTCGTTATATAGTTATTAAAAGTCGTAAAAAGAAAAAATATTTATTACTTATTGCAAAAAAAAGTAAAATATGAAAAATAAGTAAACTATACAAAAAAGTAAAATTTGCAAAAAAAGAAAAGAGAAGAGTAAAGAAAAGAATAGAGGAAAAATATATAGGAGTGTGTTTAAATCTGGAAAATAGTTTTTTTTGTCTGCTTTGGCGAAGAGATAAAAGAGAGAGAAAGAGAGTGAGAGAGGGAGAAGAAAAGGGGAGAAAAATAATATTTTGATGTCAGGTGTTGTTTATTTACAAACGAAAAAAATGTCAGAGGGTTAAGTGATGCAAAAAGTGTAAATTTACAACTTCTCCCCTGGGACCAGGCAACCCAGCTTGCTGAGACGCTTTTAGTAACTCACCCTTTGTATTCTTTACTAAAACAGAACCATTTCGTTTGGATTTGCATGGCAAAATTTCTGCGATACGCAGTGTAAGGGATTATCTTCTCAGTTTTCAAAAGCTCCGACTAAAGCTGCTTACTTTAAGACTTGAATTCGCTTCGTCCTCATTTTTATCATCCTTTTTTTCCACCGTAAAATTTTGTAATAACTTCGGCTTTTTACTGTTCTTCGCTTTTTTTTTTGTTTTCATTCAACTTTTTTTTCCAATCTGGCTTTTCTAAAAAATCTTGGTCTCGTTTTCCACTTGTTGGTTAATTTGTGATTTTTCATTGTAGGGAAAAATGAGTTTTTTATTTTTAACATTTTTCTTGTCTTTTTACTCTTTATTTTTTTTTTTATTCTCATTTTATTCTTGTTTTACTTTCTAAATCGAAAATAGTTAAAAATAAATTAGTTTTTCTGCGGATATCAAAATTGAGACAAAAAACGAATCAAAAATGTTGCTTCGCAACACTTTTAAATCGCGGTTGTTGTCTCAATTTAATATGATAATATTATATGTTCAAAAATTTAAAAAAATTGTCTTCAAAATTTTAATTTTTAGAAATAATAAAATTCTTCTCCAAAATTCAATTATTTTCAAAAATTTTAATAAAATTCTTGGTAAAATTTCAATTATTTTCAAAAAATTTTCTAAATTTAATGATTTTCAATATTTACCATTTTGATAAAATTTTCCAAAAGAAGTCAATTAAAAAAAAAAAAAAGTCAATTATTTTTTTTTTTTTTTAAAGTCAATTATTTAAAAAATTTTTAATAAAATTCTACGCAAACATTTAATTATTTTCATAAAATAATAAAAATTTTACAGGAATTCAATTATTTACAAATTTTTTAAAAATTTCTTCGCAATAATTCAATTATTTTCATAAATAATAAAATTTTTACAGGGATTCAATTATTTTCGTACAAAATAAAATTATTGTAGGAATTCAATTTTTTTCATAAATAATAAAACTCATTGCAGAATTTCAATTATTTTTAATACAATTTTAATCGAATTCCTTGAAAAATGTAATTATTCTTAAAAATTTTATTAAAATTCTTCGCAATAATTCAATTATTTAAAAATTTGTTGATGAAATTCTTTATGAGAATTCAATTTTAAGAAACATTCAAATATTGAATATACATTACTTTTTTTGCATTTAAATAATTGAATTCTAGTAAAATTTTCTAATAAAAATTGCTTTAAAAATAAATTTTTGTTAAAAACAAATAAATTTGAAAATTCTTAAAAAACTTTTTCAAAAATTATTAAAAATAATGGATTTATAGAAGAATTTTAGTTAAAAACACTAAAAAAATTTGATTTTGGATAAGTTACAAATTATTGTAGAAATTTAATTGTTTTCAGAAAACAAAATTCTTGTAAGTAAAGTCAGGGAAATGTCTGGGAAAAAAATTTTTTGTCATAGGGAAATTAAGAAAATTGAGATAACTATAAACAAATCTTTCAAAAATTATTCTTGAATTATTTTTTAAAAGAATTTAATTTTTCAAATATATTTATAATAAAAATCATTTCAAATAATTGAAATTTTGTAAAATTTAATTGGAAATAATTAATTGTTTTCAAGTATTTTGTTACAATTTTTTTAAAATCAAGTTTTTATGAATTTTAATTTCAAATATGGAAAATAATTGAATTATCAAAAATTTTAATGAAAAATCTTTAAATGAAAATTTTAAAAAATAAAAATGAATGAAAATTAGCTTCTAGTAATTTTTAAATATTCAATATTTTCAGTATTTTCAATTACATCTTTCCGAAAATTTAAATACTTACAAAAAATAATAAAATTTTATAATTATTTTTAACAATTTGGAAAAAAATCATGTTTAAAATTTTTAATTAAAATTCATAAAAAATTTAATTAGTTTTTTTAAATTATACAAAAATTCATTAAATAAATTCAATTATTTTTGAAAAATAACATTAAAATATTTTTAAAAACTAATTCTTAGAATTGTTTCTTCTTATAAACTTCAACTGTATTCAAAATATGAAAAAAATTCTGGTAAAATTCTCAATTATCTTTAGAAATAATAAAATTCTTCAGGTCTATTAAGTTGGCACCACTACTTTTATATTTTGAGTTATCAACTATGTCACAATTTAGGGCTCAAATAGGGCTTTTCAACGCTCAAAAATAAAAATTTGTCGCCCCTCATTTTTTTAAAAAAAAACTTTGATTCTGCTAGCTTAACGTTAAGTTGGCACAAATTACTCTATAACTTCAATAAATAATTACAAATCAAAAAAATTTTAACGCCATAATTTAAGGCTCATTTAGGGCCCTCCAGAGGATAAAGAACGAACTTCCTAAAAACTACCCTTAAATTTAAAAAATTACCCTAACCACTTTTATTATATTTCAAAAATTTTTTAAACGTACCCTTTTTTATCAAATTTATTTTTCTAGCCTTACAAATTTATTAAATTCTATTTTTATTTATAGTTAGAAATACTAATATTTTTCAGTATTTAGTATTATAAATTAGTACTTAAACCAACAAGTAATATGAAATTTTATAAAAAATTTTAATATTCGAAACAGAAAAAATGACGTTTTTTTCTTTTGAAGTTATTAATTAATTAGTAAAAATTAATAAAAATTAAAATATTTTACAACAATATATTATAAAATCCAAGGTGCCTGAAGTTGCCATCGATGCTCAGCATCGAAATTTTTTTTTTCATCAGACCATAAATTTTTTTGCATTTTCCTACTTAAGTAGGTAGCCAATAAATAACTACTAAGTTTCATCCCATTATCGATAGGGGAAAGTTGTCAAATCAACCCCTAAATTTAAAAAAAATTTTAAAAAATAGGAAAAAATTGTTATTTATAAACCAATAACGAGACTATAAATTTTATTGCATAAAATTCATTCACTCGATGCCCAATGAATACAAAAAAATTTTGACCCCCATATCGATAGGGGAAAGTTGTCATTTTCAATCCTTAAAATTAAAAAAATCGAAAAAAAATTAGAAAAAAATTTATTAAAATTGCAGTTATCCTTTGACCAGCAATTTTCTTTTTGTTTATTGTTTCTACATATTCCACTAATAAGTAAAAATAATTTCAAAAAAATCGCCACCCGGAAAACTTGATTTTTTTGCCCGTAAATATTATTATTTTTCAAATAATTTGAATTATTTGAATCAAATAAATTTTTTTCAGTGTAAGATTTAATAAACAATTTTGACAAATAAGTATACAATAAAAAAATATAATAATACATTTAAAAAAAAACGCAGTGACTTTTCAAAAAATGAAAGGTTAAACCACTCATACGTAGAAAAAGTTAGCTATCGCAGCTATCATATGGTTTATTATAACAGGCATAGCTAAAAATAAAAAATCTTAATTGTGATAGCTACACTCAATCATTTTTACTAATGTTGGTTGTAACAGCAACAAGTTCACTAAAAGCTGCTTAGATATCGTAGCCAACTTTTAGAGATTTTACAAAACAATATTATTTAATAAATATGTAACTATTTATTGATGTTATAAAGTAATTTGTGCTAGCTTAACGTTAAGTTAGCAAAAATAAGGTTTTCTTAAAAAAAATGGCAATGAGCAATTTTTTAGAGAAAGAGTATTTTTAAGAAGATTGTTCTTTGTCCATCGAAGAGCCCTAAATTAGCTCTAATTAATAGCGTTAAAATTGGTTTGATTTGTAATTATTTATTGAAGTAACAGAATAATTTGTGTCAACTTAAAGTTGAGCTAGCAAAAACGAGGTATTTTTTCAAAAAATGAGGGTGCGAAGATTTTTTAGGCAAAGGGTATTTTTAGGAAATGGTTTTTTAATTAATTGGAGAGTTCTAAATGTGCCTAAAATTATAGTGTTAAAAAATGTTTGATTATTATTTTGATATAATTTAAGAGCGTATATGGCCCCAGAAAAATGATGAAGTTACATTAACATCCTTTATTTTAAATAAATGATTTGAGAGATTTTTAGGATTTAGAGTTTCTAACTATAAATAAAAATAGTATTTAATAAATTTGTAAGGCTGGAAAAATGAATTAGATAAAAAAGGTAACGTTTTAAAAATTTTTCAAATATAAAAAAGTAGTTAAGGTAATTTTTTTTAATTTAAGGGTAGTTTTTGGGAAGTTCGTTCATTTGCCTTTGGAGAGCCCTAAATGAGCCTTAAATTATAGTGTTAAAATTTTTTTGATTTGTAATTATTTATTGATGTTATAAAGTAATTTGTGCTAGCTTAACGTTAAGTTAGCAAAAACAAGGTTTTATTTAAAAAAATGTTAATGGGCAATTTTTTAGAGAAAGAGTATTTTTAAGAAGTTTGTTCTTTGTCCATCGGAGAGCCCTAAATGAGCCCTAAATTATAGCGTTAAAATTTTTTTGATTTGTAATTATTTATTGAAGTTATAGAGTAATTTGTGCCAACTTAACGTTAAGCTAGCAGAATCAAAGTTTTTTTTAAAAAAATGAGGGGCGACAAATTTTTATTTTTGAGCGTTGAAAAGCCCTATTTGAGCCCTAAATTGTGACATAGTTGATAACTCAAAATATAAAAGTAGTGGTGCCAACTTAATAGACCTAAATTCTTCTCCAAAGTTCAATTATTTTCATAAATGTCAAAAAAATTCTTGTCCTAATTTCAATTGCTTTCAAAAATTTTCCTCAATTCAATGATTTTTAATATCTACTATTTTAATTAAATTTCCCAAAAAGATTTCAATTACTTAAAAATTTTTTTCATAAAATTGTATGCAAACATTTCATTATTTTCATAAATAATAAAAATTTCACAGGAATTCAATTATTTTCATAAATAATAAATTTTTTTAAGGAATTCAATTATTATTTTCATAAAAAATAATTTAAAATTCTAGAAAATAATAATTGAATTAAAATGATGAAAAAATTTTGATAAAGTTACAGTAACAATACTCTTATAATATAAAATAATGATTTTATCTCTCGGCCATCTTTAATTATTAGAAAACATGAAGATATCGATCACTCCGAGTCTTCGACTCGGAGCAATCGATATCTTCATGTTTTATAACAATTTTTTTGAATTTGTTTAATTTAAAAAAGGTTTGAATTTAAAATTTTTGAGTGTCTTAATTCCTGTGGAAAATCCTGTTTCAAAAATAAGATTAAAAATAGAAATTTTGCAAATATTTTTCTTCTTTTTCTAAAACAAAATAATAATTTTGTTAAAAAAATTGTGATTCACAAACAGAAATAATGCAAAATAAATAAATTTTCTATTTTTCAATCACAGTTTTTAACAATTTTCTAATTTTCCTGAGAAGTAAAGAACAAAAATCTGCATAATTTAAATTTGAAAAAACATAATATTTAACAAAATTTTAGTCTTTTAATGAAAAGAAGTGAAAAAAAATTCTGATGATTTCTATTTGTCATTACAATTTTGAATTAATTATAAAATATAAAAATAATTCTAACATAATAATATAATATACAATCTATCTAAAGTTAACAAAAAACAAAAGTATAAACAAAAGACAACTTCAGAGTGTGAGGGACAGAAAAAGTGAATAAATTATAAAATGAAAGAACATTTAAATTATTATAGTTAATAGTTAATTCCGAAGGTGATGTCAACTATTTATTCTCATTTTGAGAAAATTTATTTTCCCGTGTTTTATAATAAAATATTCAACATATTTGCTATACACATGAAAGAGGCTTTTTCATGGTTAGTAATAAAAAGGAAGGATATATCCTCTTTTGTTGGATATGTTATCCACACCGGAAGTTTTATAGCCGCTACCTGCTTGCAGCCACTTCCTGTGTGTCCTCCGATAATCCCCTCTCTTCATCTCTTCAAAACGTTTCAACAAAAAAATCACAATACTCATTTCGTTTGCTCGAACCAAAGAAAACATTCTGCACTTCAAACATGAAATTATAACTTTTATACTTTCCTTTTTTAAAATTTAATTTTTTTATTAAATTATCTATAAATTATTATTAATATTATTAATTTATAAATTAAATTATTATTAATATTCTTAATTTGTAGATATAAATTATAATTAATATATAATATAATATATAATAATAAATATAATAGAATCTCTCCCGTTAATATTCTGAATAAATAAATAATTATAATAATAGATGAATAGAATAAAACTAAATGGTTTTATTCTAAAGAAAATTTTTTTCAGGTTTGTTTTAAAATTATTCTTCTTTTAGCAAAAAAAAAAAAAAAAAAATGATATTTGATTATATACATTCTTTGCGGAGGTTCGATTTTCTTAGTTGCAAAATGCGGGTTGACTTTTACAAAGATAAGGTGTAATAAAAAGTTTGCATGCTGTGAAAACGATGTAAATAAGTGCACGATACAACGGCATCAAGAAAATTACATCTAACTTCTCTCGGCGCGTGCATCTAATGACTGCACGACATACCTGTATAACGTCGAGGAATCTAAGTAAAAGATCAAATCGACCGAGAAAAAAAAACAGAAAATAAAAGCATAATGAACGTAAATTGATTTTAAACTTCAGTCCCATAAACGAATAATCATTCTAACATAACTTTTCTACATAGAAAACAAAATCATTTTCACAATGAACAGAAAAAATTCATTTCGATTATAAAAAGTTTTTACGATTGAGAAAATCAAAAAGAATTTAAAAGGTTGAGTTTTTCAAAAATATTTTCTACAGTAAAAACCAAAATTAAAAATAATTCTAGAATTTTGGAATTTTTTCCGTTTACTTTTGATAAAATTCCATTTCCTTGATCAATTTCATTTTTCCTGACTTTTTCCTGACCTATGTCAACCCTGCAAATACGATCTTATTTCAGTGACAAAAAAAAAAGAATATTTCCCAAAGTTAAGAAAAACAGGAGAAGAAAATTCAACTTTCAAAACAAGTGCATTCGTTACGAATTGGAAGCTTAAAGTTTTCAACTGTCTCGCAGAAACTTTCATCCGTGAATCTACATCGAATTTCGTTGGGTTTTTCATCTCATGAAAGAAAAATAAGAATAAGAAGAAGAGGAAGAAAAGAAGAAACATGGACAAAATCCTTCGCGACAGTGCGAGACTCGCGCAAAAGTCGCTTATATTCTGTCGTGGGATTCTTGCTACAGGAGAGTTTATAACTGTCGTCGACGCACGCCGAGAGAAAAACCCAGAGGCGACGGAGATCGGGTGGGTTGGGATGAAACTTGACAGAGGACAGCGAGATGAATAAATAACAGAATCAAAAAATAGGGATAAAAGAGAAAATAACACCGAGTAGTAGACACGCACCTTGCAGTACTTCTTCAACACTTTTCTCCGGATGTACTACTATTATTATCATTATTATTACAGGGCTCGAACCAGTGAAAGTATTTAATATTTTCATCTTATTTTTAAACTTTTGTAACTAAAATTCTTCTTTAAATTAATTAATTTTCGAAAAAGTTCTTCGACAATTTTTCAAATCCATTTGTTTACAATATTCAATTTTACGAATTTCAATTATTCGTACAATTCTTCAATTAAATATATATTAGAAAATAAAAACTTCAAATAATATAAAAAAAAATTCAATTAAATTTTTTCAAAAAAAAAATTTCAATTAAAATTCAATTATTTCTAAAAATTTGAGCTATATTTCTTCTAATATTCAATTATTATCTAAAATTTTAACTGAAATTCATTTTTATGAAATTAAAATCAATTTTTATTAGAAAATTCTACTAGAATTAAATTATTTAAATACAAAAATAAATAATTTATTCACTAATTGAATGTTTTTTAAAATTCAATTCTCATAAAGAATTTTATTAACAAATTTTTAAATAATTGAATTCTTTTGACGATTTAAAAAAAAATGTTAAGAATAATTACATTTTCCGAAAAATTCGATTAAAATTAACTATAATAATTTGAATGCTCTTTCATTCGTTCACTTTTTCTGTCCCTCACACTCTGAAGTTATTTTTTGTTTAAACTTTAGTTTTTTGTTATCTTTAGATAGATTGTAAATTATATTATTGTTATAATTATTTTTATTATATAAATAATTCAAAATTGTAATGACAAATAGAAATCATCAGAATTCTTTTCATTTCATTTCATTAAAAGACTAAAATTTTGTTAAATATTATGTTTTGTCAAATTGAAATTATGTAGATTTTTGTTCTTTACTTCTAAGGAAAATTAAAAAATTGTTAAACAACTGTTATTAAGAAATAGAAAATTTATTTATTTTGCATTATTTTTGTTTATGAATCACAATTTTTTTTAACAAAATTATTATTTTGTTTTATAAAAAGGAGAAAAATATTTTCACAATTTTTTTTTTTTTTTAATTTTTTTTTAATTTTAATTTTTAACTAAAATTCTTCTTTAAATAAATTATTATTTAAAAGAACGAGAAATTTAGATTTCCAAAGATTTGAATTTGAGACCTTTTCAAAATTCAATTATTTCTAAAAATCCATGCTAAAATGCTTTTAATATTAAATTATTATTTAAAATTTTAACCGAAATTCATTTTTAAAACATTTTTTATTAGAAAATTCTACGAGAATTCAATTATTTAAATACAAAAATAAATAATTTATTCAACAATTGAATTTTATAACAATTTTTGAAAATAATTGAAAGGGGCCGTTCATAAACTACGTCACACGATTTTGCATAGTTTTTCCACACCCCCCCCCCCTACCCACGTCACAAATTTTACATGCTTTAGCGCCATTTTTTCTATAGAACGTCACAAAAAATGAATTCCCCCCCCCCTTCTAAGGCGTGACGTAGTTTATGGACGGCCCCAAAACTTTTTGAAGAATTTCATTAAAATTTTTAAAAATAATTAAATTCCTGAGAAGAATTTTATTAATAATTTATGAAAATAATTGAATTCATGCGATGAATTTTATTTAATTTTGTTTAAATAATTGAAATTTTGACAAGAAGATTATTAAAATTTTTGACAATAATTTAATGCTTGAGAAGAATTTCACTATCTATTTATAAAGATAATCTAATTATTAACGAGAATTGAAAAAAAAAATTTGAAAATAATTTAATTTCTGCAAAATATTTTATTACTTTTCACAAAAATTGAATTCTTGTGATAAATTTTGATATTTAAGAAAATAATTGAATTTTGGAAAAGAATTTTATTAAAATTTCTTTAAATAATTGATTTTAAGGGGAGAATTTTGTTGTTTAACGAGATAATTGAAATCTTTTGCAGAATTACTTAAAAATTTTTTGAAAATAATTGATTTCCTGAGACGAATTAAAAGTTATTTATAAAAATAATTTAATTATTGCAACGAATTTTATTATTTTATTGAATAATTGAATGTTTCTTAAATTTAAATACTTTTATCAAGTTTTAATAAAATTTTTAAGAATAACTGCATTTTTCGATGAATTTATTTAAAATTGTATTAAAAATATTTCAAATTGTCGTGAAAATAATTGAATTCCTAAATAAAATTTTATTATTTATGAAAATAATTAAATGTTTTCGTAGAATTTTATCAAAAATTTTTGTCAATAATTGAATTTTTTGATAAATTTTATGAAAATAGTGAATATTGAAAATTATTGAAATGCAAAAAACTTTTTAAAATAATTGAAATTTTGCAAAGAATTTTATTTAAATTTTTTGAAAATAATTTAATTTTTGGCGAAAAATTTTGCTATATTTATAAAGATATTTGAATTCTTTACGAAATATTGGTTAAAATTATTGAAAATAATTTAATTTCGTCGAAAAATTTTATTACTTTTAAAAATAATTGAATTAACTGTGATTAGGAATAAAAAATCTATTTATTTTGCATTATTTTTGTTTATGAATGACATTTTTTTTATCAAATTTTATTAAAATTATTTTCATCATTTTAATTCAATTATTATTTTCTAGAATTTAAAATTATTTTTTATGAAAATAATTGAATTCCTTTAAAAAATTTATTATTTATGAAAATAATTGAATTCCTGTGAAATTTTTATTATTTATGAAAATAATTCAATGTTTGCATACAATTTTTTAAAAATTTTGTTTAAATAATTGAATTCTTTTTGTGAAATTTTATTAAAATAATAGATATTGAAAATAATTGAAATTAGAAAATTTTTTGAAAATAATTGAAATTAGGACAAGAATTTTTTTGATGTTTATGAAAATAATTGAACTTTGGAGAAGAATTTTAATATTTATAAATTTGGGATTTTTACTACAATTTTTTTCAAATTTTGAACATAGTTGAATTTTGTAAGAAGAATTTTATTATTACTTTTTTTTTAAATAATTGAATATCTAGAATTATTTGTAATTTCTCCAAAATTGAATTTTTTTAGTCTTTTTAAGAAAAATTTAAATTAGAAAATTTTTAAATTCTATTAATTTTAAAATTGCTAATTTTATTTAAAAAAGCCGGCAAGAAGTTAGAAGTAGTAAATATATTACCTACTATTTACTATTACTTTTTACTATTAATTTTTATTATTACTTTTTATTATTAGTTTTTACAATTATTTTATACAAAAAGTAGAATAATAATTATAGTTATATTAATAAAAAACAAAAGGCATAAATTATAATATTAATTTTAGATTTTAGCGTGATTAATAATAAGAGAATAAGAAAATATTTTGTAATTAAGAGTAGAGTCTGAATTGAAGCATAAATTTCAATTCTTAAACTTTTTTTTCGAATACCACGTGTGCCCTTTGTAAGATCGCTGACATAATTCTTCTCAGACCCCACGTAATACTAAATTTCCCCTCTTCATTTTCTTCTATATATTTATATACACTTTAGAATTTGACGCTCGAATTTTTAAATGAGAATTTTTATTGAGATGAATAAGTTCTTTAATATGGTATTTCCCGGTTTGATTAGATCTCATAAAAAAGGTATTTATTTTGATCTCCGAAAAAGTGGTCCATTGCGCGGTGTTTATTCGAAAATCTTGACTAAATGTTTCCTTTCCATAATATTTTTATTATCTTTTTATTACTATTAGTTTATTATTATTATTTTGTTATTTTACTATTATTTTGGTACAATTTTATTATTTTCCTATAATTTTCTTATTTTCTTATAATTTTCTTATTTTTTTATAATTTTCTTATTTTTTTATAATTTTTTTATTTTCTTATAATTTTCTTATTTTTTTATAATTTTCTTATTTTCTTATAATTTTCTTATTTTCTTATAATTTTATTATTTTGTTACTTATTATATTATTGTTTTAATATTTTTCATTTTTTAAAAACCAGTTTCAATGAATAAAATTAAAAAAAAAGAAATGAAAAAAATAATTAAAAGAATTTAAAAATTTGTTTTTGAATTCTTTGTCGAATAATTTTTAAATTGTGTCAAAATTACATCAAAAAGAAAAATATTACGGAAAAATTTTGTAAGCATTTTGTGTAATATATTGCGACGAGTCTTTTTCACAGAGACAAGTTTCGTAACAGAACAGGAAGTTTGTAATGATATTGACAGTAACGCATTTTTAAAAAAAGAAAAAACCTACTTACAATTAGGAACTCTGTGTTTAACAATAGAGAGACAATTATTTAAAAAAAACTTAGAATTAGTTTAGATAATTATTTGTTTGGATAATAATTTGAATAAAAAAAATTATTCTCAAAAATTTTAATAAAATTCTTAGAAACAATTCAATAAATTTTAATAAAATTTTTTCAAACCTAGAGGTAAAATTTTTTATTTATTTTTATTATTATTATTATTATTATTATTATTATCATTATTATTATTATTGAATTTGGAATTTGAATTTGAAATACAGCCGAAGACAGAGAAATTACCAAAGTTTCTCACTATGAGTCTTCTTGATAAACTTGCTTTCCTATAGATATTTGCTCCAAAGTTCCAGATAGTGAATTTGACCAATAAGAACGCAAATGACGTTTCCAGTGGGAAACTTTCCCTCAAAGTTTACTCATTATCTCGTGAGATAATATGTCCAAATAGTTGTAGATGACGTGTTCACATTCCAAGGAGCGAGATATATAGATCAAAGATTTTAAATTATTGAAAATCACCGTGAAATTTTTTGATGGTTTGATATTTATTTAGGAAAGATAGAAAAAGATAGCAAAGGATAAAATGATAAAATAAAAAAAAGACTTTAAATTTTTCCATCAGTATTGTATAAAAGAAGAGAGAAAAAAATGTTTAGTAATTTTTTTCAGTAGTTTAATAAAGTTTTAGTCAGACCGAATATTTTTTCTTTCTTCTTTCTAAAAGTACTGCCTCTAAATTATCGTTCATTCTAATTTTGTTCTATTTTAAATTGTTTTGGACTGAAAAAAAAATTTGATTCAAATAAACTATTATTTGTCTATTATCAAATAAATATTTACTTGAATCAAATAATTTTTATTTAAATTAAACAATAAATATTTGTTCGATTAAACAATTAAACAATAAATATTTGTTCAATTAAACAATTTAACAATAAATATTTGTTCAATTAATCAATTAAACAATAAATATTTGTTTAATTGGACAAATAAATTGTACATGAATCAATAATTTCAGTATTTGAAGTAAATTTGAATTGAACCATTAAATTAATTTAAATAAAAATTATTTGATAAGTAAATATTTGATTGATTGTCAAGTAATTGGTAATTTGAAACAAATAAATTTTTTTTTCAATGTAGTTTTGGAAAAAAAAATTTTGTGCATAAAAATATTTATGATAATCATTTTTTTACTTTTAAATTTTGCAGTAGGCACTGCAGTGTTTTCTTAAATCTTTTACACATTCTTTGTGGGGGATGAAGGGAAATTTATTCCCAAGGATTTCCGTGACTAGGAAGTAAATTTATCAAAAGCAGACTATTCTTAATGATTGCATTGGTCCGAATAATTCACAAAGCGATCACTGTGTGTTCAGAATCGAGATTTGCTATAATATAAACTTGGAAGCTTATCGACTCTGGCACATTTAACTTTTGCCTTAGAACCAACTTTCATGGTTTACTTTTTTTTTCTTTTAAAAACGCTTCTAAAAATCAATTCTAATTCTGAATAAAATTCTCAATTTTAACAGTGAAAATTAATTTTTAATTTTCTTGGGTTCAAAATACTATTATATCACAATTTTTTTGAAATTGAAAACTTTGAATCAATATTCTTCTCCGAAATTCAATTCTTTCAAACATTTTAATAAAATTCTTGTCAAAATTTCAATTATTTTCAAAAAGTTTACTCAATTCAATGATTTTCAACATTTACTATTTTAAAAAAATTTTCTAAAAGAATTCAATTATTTAAAAAAAATTTTAATAAAATTTTCCAAAGAATTCAATTTTATTTAAAAAAAATTTTAATAAAATTTTTCAAAAGAATTCAATTATTTAAAAAAAATTTTAATTAAATTCTCCGCAAATATTTAATTATTTTCATAAATAATAAAAATTTCACGGGAATTCAATTATTTAGAAATTTTTTGTAAATTTCTTCGCAATAATTCAATTATTTTCATAAACAATAAAATTCTTTATGAGAATTCAATTTCAAGAAACATTCAATTATTCAATAAATTATTTATTTTTGTATTTAAATAATTGAATTCTCGTGAAATTTTTTCTTAAAAGGTTTTGAAAAGGCTTTTGAAAAAGTTTCAAATTAAAATCTTTGAAAATATGAATTTTTCATATTTTTAACTAACAATTTTGTGGAATTAATTATTTTTGAGAAAAAAATTTATTTAATACTTTCAAGTATTATTTTTAATTTAATATTTAATTGTAAAATAATTATTATCAAAATATAAACATCAATCTTTTTTTTCTGAATATTTTTGTGTCAATATTGCTGCACATTTTTAATTAATTTACTAAGTAAACAATTTTTTTTCGTTGATCAACGTTGTGGACTTCAACTTGGTGAAAATTCTCAATAAACTTTTTTAAAAATGATTTAAAATATTGCATTAGTAGAAGAATTTCAGTTACAAACACGAAAAAAAATTTAATTTTGCAAAATAGTTAGAAATTATTGCAGAAATTCAATTATTTTCAAAAGTATTAATAATATTCTTCTATAAATATTGTTTAAAAATAATAGAATTCTTCTTAGGGATTCAATTATTTTTAATACAATTATTTTAATCGAATTTTTCGGAATATGTAATTATTCTTAAGATTTTTTTTTAAATACGTCAAAGGAATTCAATTATTTAAAAATTTGTTGATTAAATTCTTTACGGGAATTGAATTTTAAGAAAAATTCAATTATTTAATAAATTATTTATTTTTGTAGTTAAATAATTGAATTCTCGTAGCATTTTCTACTAAAAGTTGATATAAAAAATTAAAAATGAATTTCAGTTAAAATTTAAAATAATAATTGAATATTAAAAGTGTATTATTACAGTATGAATTTTTAGAATTAATTGAATTTTGAAAATTAAAATTAGGATCTTTGGAAATCTGAATTTTTCATACTTTTAACCAACAATTTTGTAGAATTAATTTTTTTGAAAAAATTTAATTAATTTTTTTTTAAATATTCAAAATTAAAATATTTTGTAGAAGACAAAATTTTGTTTGGAAATCAGGGAAAAACGAAATTCAATTTTTGTTGCAACCCAGTAGAATAATAATTTTTGAAAATTGACGAAGAAAATTTTTTTTTTTTTTGATTTTTTTTCGTATTTGTACGGATTGGCTCTTTGTCTTCTAGTAACCCACTTTTTATTATATAAATTTTTTTTTCGTGTCGAATTACATAATAGCGCCAAAACTTGTCCGATCTTATTTAGAGAGAAGAATGAAGATTTAGATTATCTGCCTGACTGAATAATCAGAGACCTTGGATTATTTTTTTTTTTACGCGAAGTTTCTTCTGATTGACAGAATCTATTCTCTCCATATGCATGAGTATATGAATACAAACAAGTGAACAAAAAAAAAAAAAAAAAATTTGTCCTTTAACCAATTTTTCCTTTTGTAGTTCTCAATGCTTTTTATTCGTTTTTTCCCTTTTTCCACTTTTTCCTTTTTTCCTTTCTTTATTTTTAATCTTTTACCTGTTTTCTATCTTTTGAAAAACTCATAAACGTGACCAGAGGCATAACGCCACTGTGATTTTACGACAATGATCTAGGCCGGTTCATTGAACTTTCGCACTATAAAGAAAATAGTCTCTTCTCTATATTGATCTATTATTTTCCATTCTGTCCCATTGTGAAAAAAAGAGAGCACCTGAAAACATTTTTTTTTTCGAAAGTAGCAAAAGAGAAGAAAAATGTTGATTACTTTTATTATCACTATCGGAGATAAATTTTTTTTTATCTTTTTTGACTTGTGGAATGAAAATTAAATTACGATACAATAAAGTTAATTAAAAAACAATTTAGTGATTTTTGAGTTTTGTAACTGGAAATAAGTGAAGAAATGGGAGTTGAGAACCACTTTTGCCTACACGATTGTTTCTTTTTTTGTAATTCAAATATATTCGATTTTTGATAAGGTCAAGAGCGTTGAATTTACTTGAGAAACTCCTCAATTATCCTAATAAATTACCGATGACGGCAATTAGCCGCTGAATTAAATATGCATACAGTAATAACCTCAAATGACTTTACAATCGCAAAAGTAGATTAAGATAAATGAATGCTCTGATTTTCATTTAATTATATATACACTGCGTTTTTATTTCTATATACCTAATAATTTACATACTATTTTTAACAGAGAACATTTTTACAAAAAAAAAGTAAAAAAAATAATTTTTCAAATAGAAAAAGAAAAAATCAGGAAAAGTCAAGGAAAGTAGAATTGGTCAGGGAAAAGTCAGGGATTTTTATTAAAAGTACTGGAAAAAATTAATTTTTGTAATTCATAAAAAAATTCTGATTTTTAGTGTCTTTTTTGTTTGCCTCATAAACTATGAAACTACCACGAATTCTAATACAAAACCTTGAACATTTTTTTCTATTTCTAACCAGAATGAATTTTTTAATATTATTTACTTATTTCAAAAGTTTTAATGCAATTATCTTGACAAATAACAAGATTCTTCACAAACATTCAATTATTCTTAGGAATTTTAAAAAAATTCTTTGCAAAATTCAATTATTTTTATAAATAACAACATTTATCACAAGAATTCAATTATTTTCAAAAGTAATAAAATTCTTCGAAGAAATTCAATTATTTTTAAAAATTTTAACAAATATTTCGTCAAGAATTCAATTATCTTTATAAAAAGCAAAATTTTTCGCCAAAAATTCAATTATTTTCAAAAAATTTAAATAAAATTCTTTGCAAAATTTCAATTATTTTTAAAAGTTTTTTGCATTTCAATAATTTTCAATATTCACTATTTTTATGAAATTCAAATTTATCAAAAAATTAAATTATTGTAAAAAATTTTTGATAAAATTCTACGAAAACATTGAATTATTTTCATGAATAATAAAATTTTATTTAGAAATTTAATTATTTTCAACACAGAATTTTAAATAGTTTTAATACAATTTTAAATAAATTCATCAAAAAATGCAGTTATTCTTAAAAATTTTCTTAAAACTTGATGAAAGAATTCAAATTTAAGAAACATTAAATTATTCAATAAAAGAATAAAATTCGTTGCAATGATTCAATTATTTTTATAAATCACTTTTAATTCGTCTCAGGAAATCAATTATTTTAAAAAATTTTTCGAGTAATTCTGCAACAGAATTCAATTATCTTATTGTTAAACAACAAAATTCTCCCCATAAAATCAATTATTTTAAGGAATTTGAATAAAATTTTTTGTAAAATTCAATTATTTTTATAAATAACAACATTCATCACAAGAATTCAATTATTTTCAAAAGTAATAAAATTCTTTAAAGAAATTCAATTATTTTAAAAAATTTTAAGGAATATTTGGTTTAGAATTCAATTATCTTTATAAATAGCAAAATTTTTCGCCAAAAATTCAATTATTTTCAAAAAGTTTAAATAAAATTCTTTGCCAAATTTCAATTTTTTAAAGTAGTTTTTTGCATTTCAATAATTTTCAATATTCACTATTTTAATAAAATTAAAATAGTGTTATTAATTAATTAAAATAGTTAAAATTAAAATAGTTAAAATTTAATTATTGGAAAAAATTTTTGATAAAATTCTACGAAAACATTTAGTTATTTTCATAAATAATAAAATTTTATTTAGGAAATCAATTATATTCACAACAGAATTTTAAATACTTTAAATACAATTTTAAATAAATTCCTTGAAAAATGCAATTATTCTTAAAGATTTTATTAAAACTTGACGAAAGAATAAAGATTTAAGAAACATTCAATTATTCAATAAAATAATAAAATTCGTCGCAATAATTCAATTATTTTCATAATTAACTTTTAATTCGTCTCAGGAAATCAATTGTTTTCAAAATTTTTGTAAGTAATTCTGCAAAAGAATTCAATTATTTTCTTAAACAACAAAATTCTGCTTATAAAATAAATTATTTTAAGGGATTTTAATAAAATTCTTTGCAAAATTCAATTATTTTTATAAATAACATTTATCACAAGAATTCAATTATTTTCAAAAGTATAATAAAATTTTTCGAAGAAATTCAATTTTTTAAAAAATTTTAAGGAATATTTCGTCTAGAATTCAATTATCTTTATAAATAGCAAAAATTTTCGTCAAGAATTCAATTATTTTTAAAAAATTTAAATAAAATTATTTGCAAAATTTCTATTATTTGCATAAATCACTTTTAATTCGTCTCAGGAAATCAATTATTTTCAAAAATTTTTTAAGTACTTCTGCAAAAGAATTAAATTATCTTGTTAAACAACAAAATTCTCCCCACAAAATCATTTATTTTAAGGAATTTTAATAAAATTCTTTTCCAAAATTCAATTATTTTCATAAATATCAAAATTTATCAAAAGAATTTAATTTTTTTGAAAAGTCATAAAATACTTTGCAGAAATTAAATTATTTTCAAAATTAAAAAATTCTCGTCAATATAATTAAATTATTTTTATAAATAGGTAGGGAAATTCTTCTCAAGAATTAAATTATTGTCAAAAATTTTAATAAACTTCTTGTCAAAATTTCAATTATTTTTATAAATTATTATTTAAATTCTTCTTAGGAATTCAATTATTTTTAAAAGTTTTAATAAAATTCTTCAAAAAGTTTTCAATTATTTTCATAAATTATTTATTTTTGTATTCAGATAATTGAATTCTCGTAGAATTTTCTAATAAAAAAAGAATTAATTTAATAATGAATTTCAGCTAAAATTTTAAACAATAATTTAGTATTAAAAGCATGTTAGCATGGATTTTTAGAAATAATTGAATTTTGAAAAGGTTTCAAATTCAAATCTTTGGAAATTTAAATTTTTCGTTTTTTAAAATAATAATTGACTTACAGAAGAATTTTAGTTAAAAATTCTAGAAAATAATAATTTAATTTAAATGATGAAAATAATTTCGATTTATTTTTAAAAATCTTGATTTTTTCGACTTTTCTTCCAAATATTTAAACAAATTTCCATATTTTTAGTATATAAAATGCAACTTTTATTTCGATTTTTATAGTGCGTGGAAAATAACGATAGACAAATCTTTCCAAAATTTTGAATAATTGTATAATTGAATAATTGAATAATTGAATCATTTTGAATAATTTTTCTAATTAAATTTTGAAAATGTAGAATTTGAAAAGATTTTGAATAATTTAAATTTTGTGAAAATGTCTGGAATTTAATTTCGAAAATATATAGATGGTGGCCACCCAACTATATATATGCCGGGATATAAAGTGTTTTCCTCTCGTTCGTATCTCTCTTTCTTGTATTTCTGTGGTAAAAAGAGCGCACTGTACGCGTCGCGCTCTCCTTATAAATTGTGATCAGCTATTTTAAGAGCACGACCATCTTTCGCGAACCCATTGCCATGAATAGTTCACCCCGCGAAATGCAACCTTTCAACTAACTGCTATATACTGTCTTAAGGACAAGCAAATTCGGGCCTTTGAACTTGATGCTTATAGAGACGCGCCCACGATTCTTCACTCGTCGATAATATATTTTATATATTTTTAAAAATCCTCTCTCTGTCTGAATATATCGTCTACTTCACACGCAATTTTATTTATGACCGCGCATTTTTTTTCATCAATATTTTCACATTTTTTCTGCAAATATGAAATTGAGACAAAAAATCGAATCAAAAGTGTTGCGAAGCAACATTTTTGATTCGATTTTTTGTCTCAATTTCTGAATTTTAATTTTACATAAAAATTTACATAAAAAATTTTACTATAAATTGCAATTTTACCCGAAGAAAAACTACAAGTTTAGAGTAATTTTAGTGTAAAGTAGTATAAGAAACTGTATTGGTCAGACAAAATCGATTTGGTGTTCAGTTAATTTTTGTATCAGTAGTAAAAGACAGTTTTGGTCAGACATGATAACTTCAGTATTTATAATTTTATTTTAATGTAGTAAAATTTTTACTCAAACAAGAACTTTGGAATTTCCTTAAAAAATAAGAATGAAATTTAGTACAAGTAGTAAAGGAAAGTTTTAGTCAGACATCTTTAAATTTCTATAATTTTAGTTTAAAGTAGTTAAAGACAGTTTTAGTCAGACGTGATAATTTCAGTTTTTATAATTTTATTTTATAAAAATATAAACTATAAAATATTTACTCAGACAAGAGCTTTGGAATTTGTTTAAAAAATTAGAATTAAATTTAGTACAAGTAGTGAAGGAAAGTTTTAGTCAGACATCTTTAAACTATAATTTTAGTTCAAAGTAGTAAAAATTCGGTCAAGTCAGACTTGGAATTTTGCAAAAATATTTCGAAAATAATTATTCTTCTTATATAGAAAAATCCAAATAAACAAAAAATAAAAATAAATAAACAGAAAGTAATAAAAAATATTCCAAATGGAAATTTTCAATTTTTTTTTTTTTTTTTTTTTGGTTAAATTGGAAAAATTGGGAACCACCGATGTGGATAATTTTCTATAAATATAGAAAGTAGAATAAAAACTCTAGTGACCTGTTTCGGGTCAAGTAAAATTACTGTCTTTTTAGATTGAAACTCATGAGTGGCTAGTTTCCTTTTTCAAACTGCACTATGTATTTAACGATTAACGGGTACGATGCGCAGACTGTACGCTTCTTTTTTTTCATAAATTGCGTCTTGATTCTAATTGACGTTTCAACGCAGCAATTAGTTCTGGAGTACTACTTTACTAACAAAGTCCGGCTTTGATCATCTAGATAAGCGTTCGTTTTTAGCTTTATACACTTACATTAATAGTCCATTGAAACCATTAGTTTTCAATTTAAAAAAATTCGTCCTTAAAAACGAAATTATGTCGACTATTTATTGACATTGTAAATTTTTACATTTTTTTCTTTTACGCTTTGGATATTATAACTTTTTCGATTTTTCCCAACTATTTTTAAAAAAACGACTTTTTTCGGTTTATTTTCAAATTTTCCCACTTCTTTGACTTTTCATCGAAATTTTGCAAAAAAATAACATATTTTTAGTATAAAATGCAACTTACTTTGATTTTTGTATTTTGTGAAAAATAACAAATAGACAATGTTTAAAAAATTATTTTTAAATCTTTTTTTTTTTATTAAGGGGAGGGTACATCTATATTTTTAACTATGTTAAAGAAATAATTTAAATATTCAACAAAATTATTTTTAAAGTAATTTTTTGTGAGGAATTCAATGGTCATAAAATAAAATATCGTTTGGAAAATATTTTGACACTTTTTGAATTTTTATCTTTCTTAAAAATTGTTGGATTTTGAAAGCCATACGTAATTTTGTAGAAAATATGTTTTTGAATCCACAAAAAAATTTCCAAATAAAAAAAATTGATTTTTATAATTTTTATAGCATTTTTTTGAAAAAAATCTGCTTTTAGGCTGATAATGCAAAAAGATACAATTATTTTTCATTTTTTTTCAAAAAGAAAATTCATTCGTTTATTTTTCTTACTAATTTGTAATTTCAGATCACAATATTATCTTCATTTCTTTTGTATTTTTATTTTTTATAAATAAAAATTATGATCTGAAATTAGTTAGAAAAATAAGGAAATGAATTTTCATTTTCAAAAAATGAAGAATAATAGTATTTTTTAGCATTTTTAGCCTAAAAACAGAGATTTTTTTCAAAAAAAATTCTCTATAAAAATTATGAAAATCAATTTTTTTATTTGGAAATTTTTATGTGGATTCAAAAACATATTTTCTTCAAAATTACGTATGTATTTCAAAATCACCACCAATTTTTAAACTTCAAAAAGGGTCAAAATATTTTATGACCATTGAATTCCTCACAAAAAATTACTTTAAAAATAATTTTTTTGAATATTTAAATTATTTCTTTAATATAGTTAAAAATATAGATGTACCCTCCCCTTAAATTTTCGAAATATAGAATTAAAAAGATTTTGAATCAATGAATTCTTGTAAAATTTAATTCAAAATAATTGATTTTTTTTCAAGTGTTTTATTATAACTTTTTTGAAACTCAACTTTTGAAGAATTTTAATTGCAAAATTTGAAAATAATTGAATTCTCGTAAATTTTAATCAAAAATCTTTTAAAATGTAAATTTTAGAAAATTAAAATTTATTAAAATTAGTTTTTAAAAATAATAGTAAAATATTTTTGAAAAAAATAATTCTTAGAAATAGAATACATGCAAAAAATAATCATATTAAAATTTTTAAGAATTATTTTTAACATTTTGTATAGAAAACATTCGTGTTCAACAAATTTGTAATTAAAATTCTTCAAAAAAGTGGGTTTCTTTTTAAATTATACAAAAATTCTTTTAAGAAATTTAATTATTTTCGAAAAAGTATATTACAATATTTGAAAAAAGCAAATCGGCAGAATCCTTTTATTTGTAATTTTTTAAAATTTAATTATCTGCGAACAAAGCAAATTAAAGTTTTCAAAAATTTACTTCTTTCAGACTTATTAAAATTTCAGAGAAATCATGTTCATATGTAAATAAATATTAAAATAATTAATAATTAAAATTCTTAAAAATTACGATTTTTTTTGATTTTTCAAAAATTTCATTATTTTTGAATCATTTTACGAAATTATAATTACGTTTGAAAGATTTTACCAAATTTCAATTACTTTTAAAAGATTAACCTAAATTTCAATCATTTGGAAATTTCTCATTTGTAATATAATTGAAAACCTATTAACTTGCAAAAAATATTTTAAAATATTTTTGAACAATTAATTTTAAGAATTTTTTTATTTTAATTTTTTGGAAATATCATACCTTAATAACTTAAAAAAAAAATTTGTACATTTATAAAAAAAAATTTATTTTTTATTATAAAAATTTGGGTTTTTGTACTTGAATAATAATTGAATTCTCAGAGAACTTTCGGAAAATTATTAAAATAACTTTATTGATTTAAAAACGAAATTAAGTTAAAAATTGTACAAAATAAATGAATTTTAAAAGGCTTATATAGTTGTAATTTTTAGAAATTTAAATATTTTCAGGTTTTAAATGGAAAATTTTTAAAAATTTTATTTCCCTTGAGAAAACAAATAAATATTTAAATATTTATTTGTCAAAATAAATTAAAATTTCGGAGATATCATATTATTTATAATTAAAATTCTTCAAAAATTTGATTACTAAAAAAAAGTTTTTTTTATATTTTTCAACAATTTAATTATTAATATATTAATTAATATTAAAAGTTCAGTAATATTAATATTACATTACTAAATAATAGTTAATAAATAATAATATTAACAGTAAATTATTAAATATTATTTCTTCGTCAAGGAATATTTAGACCTTTCTCAATACAAAATTTTTAAATACTAAGAAATATTTTTAAACATATAATTTAGCTGTAATAACAAAAAATCTCGAAGCTTTTATTTTTCGAAATAAATTATGTAAAACTGTCTATATGCCAACAAATATATAAAAGATTAAAAAAAAATTTTTTTTTTTAAATTTATGTTTTTTTTTTGTTTGTGTTTTTTTCTTTTCGGGAGAGGAGGAAGGTTCTTCTAAACAATATACGTAACAATTAATTTTGACGTACGTCAGTGTAAGTGAAGTATTTACAGCGTCGTCGAAATAGAGCAATCGAAATTAATTGCGAGCTTTTTTCAAATTATAAATCAATCCCTTGTCCCAGTTAATATTGCGTGATACCCACGCACTCCTACACGTTGAATGTTGACTTCTACATCAGTGGATAAATAAATTATTTTTCACTTCTCATTTATTCTGGAAAAAAAAGAGTTTTGTTCGATTTATGGAGATTTTTATTTATTTTTTTTTGTCTAAAGGTTCAAAATTCTTACAATCGTCATTAATGTTTTTGTAAAAAAACATTAATTAAAAAATAAAAGAAAAAATTATTAAAAAATAAAAATTAAAAAATACCAAACAATAAAGACTATAAATTAATATTTTAAAAATATGTTTTTTATTTGTTTTTATAGTTTTATTTTTTATTCTATTTATTTATTTCGTGTATATTAAATTGTACAATAAAATTAATAAAAAAAGAAATAAAAAAATTAAACAATAAAAGTAAAATAAAAAATATGAAAAATGCAAAATACTAAATTTACAAATATTATTGATAATGGTGCTTTTGATGGTGGTTTTTAGTATTTGGTAATTTTGTACCTAATTTTCGTTAATTGTATAGTGCAATTTGAAAGTTGGAGAGAATTGGAGATTTTTTTTATGATAATTATTATGATAATGATGAAAGGGGGTAAATTGAGACAACTGTGCCTTAATGTCATCGACTTTGTTTCCTGAAGCAAAGAAACCTCGTTGTGGAGAAGCTTTTGCATTTAATACAAAACCATTTCTAATGCGGCTTCCGTATAGAGTCGTGAAATAAACCGATTAGCGATGAGTAAGCGTCGTACGCGGAAGTAAATAAATGTACATCATTTATTTTTCTTTTCTTTAAACTTGTTTTATTTTTTCTATTTTTTTCCTTTTATTTACCAATTTTATGTAATACCTACAATTTTTTTATTTATTTATTTTTTATTTTTTTTATTATATTTTTTTATTTTCATAGAAATATTTTTGTTATTTTATTTTAAAAATTTTATATTTTGTTTCGTGCTTATATTTAGACATTTTATTTCATTTTTTTGGTTTTCATTTTAGTTTTTTATTTTTAATTATGAATTTTTATTTGTATGCATTCTTTTATATACAACTTTTTCGTTTTGCATTTTATTATTTTGTACAATATGCTATTTTATAGAAAACTTTTTTTTTGTTTTATTTTATAATTTTGATATTCATTGAATATAAATATTTTTTTTTTACTTTATCTCATTAAATTTCCTACGCGAAAAAATTTTTGCTAAATATATTCTAATTAATGGTCTATCGATTGTGAAATTTTGTAATTGACGGTTACGCTTTCATTTTTCCAATATTCTGTTCACAAATGAGGAATTAATGAGCAGAAGGAAAAAAAATTGTCATTGATAAATAGAGTAATCATAAAGTTGAAAATAGAAATGACTAATTTGTTTAGTATTTATATTTATTTTGAAATTTAAATTCATATCTACTAAATGCGATCGCATTTTTTTTTTAATTTCAAAACAGTGAAAATTTTTTTCAATCGTTATTAATAGTTTATAACGATTGTATAAATTACTGTAGATATTTACAAATAATTAATTTCCAAATAGTTGATTAATTATTTATTAATTAATTTTTAGTCAACTAATCTCTAGTTAATTAATTAATTTTTAGTTTATGAATTTCTAGTTTATTAACTTGAAATTAATTAATTTTTGGTGAATTAATTTCTAATTAATGCTTGCAATTTTTCAATCAACGAGAAAATGAGCCGACCCGATTTTTTTTTTGGAGAAAGGGAACTATTTTGCGATATTATTATTGCAATTATAATTTTCCAATTCTTTTGTTTTCAGATTTGAGAAATTTCGCAAATATTTTTCGTGACACACATTTTATTGGGAGGGTTACGAAGAAAAAAAAATAAACTAGTGCCGCAATTTTTTTTGTGAATATTCAGTGAAAGAGAAAATGTGAATAAAACAAAAAAAGTTTAATTTGAAATTACAGTTTTTCAAACATTTATCAATTTTTTTTTTTTGAAATTCGAAATAACAAAAAATAAAACTAAACAAAATGCATCAATCCACGTCGACAGAATCTGCATCGCCAGGTGGACGAAGACTTTCGCGAAGTTTTCATTCCTGTCTTCGAGGTGCTGATAACGATGATCAAGAATCAGGTACAAATTCTAATATAGAATATAATATTGAATTTGGAGAATTACATTTAAAATATTTATTCGAAAAATTTTATTAAAAAATATATTAAATTCGGAAAATTATTATGAAAAATTATATTAAATTTGGGAAAACATAATAAAAATTATAGTAAAAATGTGGAAAATTCTAATCAAAACATATACTTAATTCGGAAAATGACCGTAAAAAATATATTAAATTTAGAAAATTGTTTTCAAAATGTATTCAATTTAGAAAATTGTATTAAAAAATATATATTAAATTTGGAAAATGTTTTTAAAAAATATATTCAATTCTGAAAATTATATTAAAAAATATATTAAATTTGGAAAATTACATTCGAAAATATATTTAATTCGGAAAATTACCATACAAAATATATTAAATTTGGAAAATTATTTTCAAAAATATATTCAATTCAGAAAATTATTTAAAAAAAAAATTAAATGTAGAAAATTACATTCAAAAAATATATATTTAATTTGGAAAATTACATTCAAAAAATATATTTAATTCGGAAAATTACATTTAAAAGTATATTAAATTTGGTAAATTACCATACAAAATATATTAAATTTTGAAAATAATTTTCAAAAATATATTCAATTCAGAAAATTATTTAAAAAAAAAAATTAAATGTAGAAAATTACATTTAAAAAATATATATTTAATTTGGAATATTACATTCAAAAAATATATTTAATTCGGAAAATTACATTTAAAAGTATATTAAATTTGGTAAATTACCATACAAAATATATTAAATTTTGAAAATAATTTTCAAAAATATATTCAATTCAGAAAATTATTTAAAAAAAAATTAAATGTAGAAAATTACATTAAAAAAATATATATTTAATTTGGAAAATTACATTCAAAAAATATAATTAATTCGGAAAATTACCATAAAAAATATATTAAATTTAGAAAATTGTTTTTAAACTGTATTCAATTCAGAAAATTGTATTAAAAAATATATATTAAATTTGGAAAATTAAAAAAAAATATATTCAATTTGGAAAATTATTGGGGTACAGTTTTTCTAAAATGTATTTTCGAATTTTTTATTTTCTAAAAATTTTTTTTCTAAGAAAAGTGAATTTCTAAAAACTTTTTTCTAGTGAAGGTGATTTTCTAATTTTCTTTCTTCTAATAAAGATCATTTTCTAAAAATTTCTTTTTTCTAATAAAGGTAATTTTAAAAATTTTTTTTACAATAATCAATTTTTGTAATGACGATTAATAGATATATGATTAAAAAATAAAATTTACAAACATTTTTTAATTCTTTAAAAAAAATACTTGAGATTTTTTTTAAAAATTATAGTAAAAAATAGAAATTATGCAAATTTTTTAACAAAACTTTAAAATAATGTAGTTAAAAATCGTAATTAACAAATAGAAATTAAAGGGATTTTTTTCCTCAAGTTATTTAAAATTTACTAAAAAAGTGTTTTATAAATAAATTAATTTTTGAAACTTTAATATAAATGATATTAAATAAATAAATAAATGATGCAAATTATTTTTTTTTCTTACAAGAAAAACAAATTGTGATAAAAAATAGTAATTTTATAAAATTTTTTCTTCTTTTTCAAAAAGAAACTTATAATTTTATCAACAAAATTGTGATTCAGAAACAGAAAAAATGCAAAATAATTTTTATTTCTTAATCTTAGTTTTTTTTATCAATTTTTTAACTTTTATCAAAAATTATGGAATTTTTATAAATTTTAGGAAAATAAATATTAGAAATCATAACTTTTTAGAAACATTTTTTTTAGAAATCAAAACTTGTTAGAAGAACTTTTTTTAGAAAACAGATTTCATTAGAAATTGTTTTTTTTTTTTAGACAAAAAGGAGTAGAAAATATTTTTTAGAAAAAGTGACCTCCTATACTGAAAAATCGAAAATTATATTAAAAAGTATATGAAATTTGGAAAATTATTTTAAAAAATATATTAAATTTGGGAAATTATGTTAAAATAATATATTAAATTTTCCGATTATAAATTATTTCGAAATATTAATTTATTATTATTTTATTATTATAGTTAATTAAAAATTCTTTCGTAGAAAAATTCTGGGAAAATTCTAAAAATTATTAATTATTATAATTTATTATTATTATTTAAACATTATATTATTACTTGAATATTAAATATTCGACAAAATACATTGAAAACTGTTTTAAAAAAAAATTTACCAAATAAATTTAAAATATAGAAAAATTTAAAAACCAAATGATAAATTGACTAAATGTAAATTACTATATGCAAAAAATATTTTTTTTTTCCCTATAAAAAGTTGTTTTGAAATGGAAATGAAATACTTTTTTTTACATTGGATATTTATATATACATATATATATATATATATATATATATATATATATATATATATATATATATATATATATATAGTTTATTAGTGAGGAGGAAGAAAAATGCTGAATTGGCAATTTGTTATAAATATTCATGAAATTTGGGTATGTGGTGCAATTTTGGTGGAAGAGGGGGGGAGGGGGATTTTCGATTGAGGTACATAACGTATATAGAGAGGGTGAGGAAGGGGGGGATATTTCGCTACCTTTCGGTAGCTGATGACACGCTCACGCACGACCCACGTGGCTTTTACATTCATGTAAAGGTGACTATATACGTTACACACAAGTGCAAAACTGCAACGCGTTAATATTTACTCTCAAACACAGCCTCTGCAAACCACAGTTCCTTTCTGACGGTATTACTGTTCGGTATCTAACCGACTTTGCGCAAAACCAATCGGAATTCATTTCCCCCCCTCAAAAAAAAAGAAAAAAAAAAAAACAGTGGAATTTGTTGTTAATTTCCCTTTTTTCGTTTTCTTAATTTTTGTTATTATCAGTTTTTTTCTATTTCCATAGATTTGAACTAAAATAGTTCAGTTTTGACTCAATATTAAATTAATATAATTAATTTTTCAATTAAAATAAAAATATGTGAGTTTTCATTGTTGGGAGAAATAATGACGAGTGAAGTAATAAAAAATGATCAAGTGCGAAATTTTAAAGGGAGCTACTGTAAATTCCTCGGGGGTGAGTGTTTTTTTGAGGAAATCGAGTGGAAAATTAAAATATTCAAAAATGAGGATTAGATACGTACCACCGGATATTAGTAATTGTTACAAGCGTACGTATTTTTTTTCCTCCTCTGTATTTATTGGAATTTATTCATTTTTTCATTATGTGATTAATAAATTAATTTATTTGTTCATTTATTTTTTTTAATTAGGTGTTTACTTAATTATGTCATTTGTTTATTTATTTAGTTTTTACTTAGGTTTTTATATAATTAATTAGTTTATTAAATTAATTTTAATTAATTTGTTTATTTATTTATTTTCTACAAAGTTGTTTATTACATTAAAGTATTCTTTTTTTTGTTATTTATTTTCATTGTTTATTTCTTTTATTGTTATCTATTTTTTTTTTAATTAAGAAAATTTACATAAATAAATTTTGTTTATTTATTTAAACAGTTTTGCAACATTTTTGCTCGAAAAATTTAGTCTTCAAGTGAATTTAATATTTTTTTGAATATAAATAATTTTTCAATACCTAAAAAATGTTATTTCAATATAATTGCTTCTTTAATATAAATATTTTTTCAATACAAATATTTTTTCAATTCAAATATTTTAACAATGTTTCTTCAATATAAATATTCTTTCAATACAATTATTTTTTCAGTAGAAATATTTTTTTAATATAAATATTTAAAAAAAAAATACTCCAACTAGAATAAAAATTAAAAACGTAAATTAAATAGTTTAAAATTTTTAAAAATTATTAATTTTGTATTTTTTCAAAAAATATTTGTTTTGATAAAAATTTGAATAATATTTATATTGAAAAAATATTTATACTGAAAAAATAAATATATTGATAGAATATTTATATTGAAGAAATATTTACATTGTTAAAATATTTATATTGAAAAAAATGATTTATACTGAAGAAGCATTTATATTGAAAGAAAATTTGATATTGAAAAAGTAAATACTTGGAAAAAAAAAGATTAACATTGAAAAAAATATTAAATTCACTTGAAGACCGAATTTTTTGAGCAAACATTTTGCAAAACTGTTTAAATAAATTAATTAAATTAAATTTAAAAATTTATTTTTTAAATTAAATATTCATTAATTATAAAAAAATAATTATGAAAAAAATGATTATAAAAATTATTTTTTAAAATAATTTTTTTATAACAATTTTTTTATAATTATTTTATTAATTATTGTAATATTTTAAAATTATATAATTATTGTAGAATTCGCATGTAAATGTTGTTCTGCTTATTTTTTTTTGTTTTTTGTTTTGTGAAATATGATCTTTAAAGTATCTGAAAAATAATCGTCGAGAGTTTTTGAGAGAAAAGAAAAACAAAATCAAGTGTATGAACAAAAAGATTGTTATGACGGGGTGGACGATGAATTTCAAAAAGTACCGTATGTCTCTCCTCGTAAAAGAAACTGGCCGTTATTCCGGTACATGTGTTTCGCAGGTTTTTCTCTTTGCTCGCCGAAACTCGCGTAATAAACCATAAGGCCCAGCGCGATGTCCACAGTCGAATTTTTATATTTTTTAATTTTTATACACACTCTAAATAAACGATGCTCATTAACAACAAAAATCGATCACATTTTTCATATTAGTATATTAAGTCGATTAAATTTTATTCGCTATCATTACATTAATTCATTAATTATTATCCTTTGGAATTTTTAATTATTATTAGTCCCTTTTTTGAAGTCTAATTAGAAGAGTATTTTTTCTCTTCTTCTTTTTCTCTTTTTTTCCTTTTCTCTTTTTCCTTTTTTTCTCCCTTTCTCTTTTTTTCCTTTTCTATTTTTTTCCTTTTCATTTTTTTCTCCTTTTCTCTTCTTTTTCTCTTTTTTCCCTTTTCTCCTTTTCTCCTTTTCTTGATAGGTTTTTAAAATGAAAGAATTTTACCTCTTTTTCTGTATATTAATTTATTTAATAAAAAAGAAATAAAGAAAAAATATTAATTAAAAAATTTGAAAGTGAATTTTTGTTTTCTAAAATCGTTGCATGGGGAAAAAGTAAATATAAAAGTGACGTGAAAAGTTGGTGTGTCATTAAATTATTGATGACGACATTTATTGATGTCTTTGTTGAGGAGAAAAAAAATTCTGACTCATTTTCTCTTGAAAGAGGAGGAACTTAAGTTTTGTTAAAACTTTACGTTTATTTCTATAAGAACTTTTTTTCATATCTTAACGAATTAATTTGCTCGTAATCAATATTTAAATCGATAGGAAAAATAGGTTAGTTTCTGCAGGAATTTTTTTTTAATTTAAAAAACTGTCAGGAGAAAATAAAGAAAAGGAAATGATGATGAAAAATTAAGAGAGATGGAAAAAAAGCAGAGAGGAAGTGAAAGTTGAAAGGAGAAAAGAAAAAAAGTACTCATCTCCATCTTCTCTTTTCACAATTTCAATATAATCTTTCTGTTTTATTTTATTTATTTTTATATTTTTGAAAACAAATTTGTAAATAAAAATTGATTCACAAAATTGTTTCATTTCGAAAAATTCACGTAAAAAAAATTCTGTTTAGTAAAAATAATTAATAAGTAATTAGTTAATAATAATAATTGATTAATAAGTAATTAATTAATAATAATAATTGATTAATAAGTAATGAATTAATAATAATAATTGATTAATAAGTAAAAATAAATAGAATAAAAGTAAAATTAATTAAAAACCAGAAAATTTTCTTGTTTTGGATATAAAAGAATTTTAGATGTTTTTACATACATAAAAAATTTTTTTTTAATTATAAATAAAATTAGTTATTAAAAAAAAAATTAAGAATTGAAAAGGAGGAAAAAAATGTTGAAATTGGTGAAAATTTCTTAATTTTTAATAAATAGTGACATCACAGTGTATTATTTAAAGTTAGCGTCATATTATACAAATGGTAGGAAAAAATTATAAACTCCTGAGAGAATTTTATGTTCGTTGTTGTAGTTAGACTAATGTCAATTTTCACAAGAATGTGAATTGCTGGTCATTGGAGCTGTGATTATACTCTTATCATTGCAGTTCTCTATTTTAGGTTAATAGTTACCTTCTTGCCTCTCGAAACGCCACTTTATGACTCTTATTATTATTTTTATTTTCATTTCTTCTTCTTCTTCTCTTCTCTTCTCTTGATTTTATTTTTCGTTTTACATTGCCAATCCTTTAATGCGCACTCGAGACTATTATGGTGTTTTACTCCTTGGGTTTTCATGTAATACTCTCGTCTCGCACCACTATATGTGCGTTGATGCTGCCTCTTGATAGGACTCGTATTTTTCACATACACAATAACTGATCTCCAATCTCACTCTCGATATATTCATGAAATATCCTACATTTATTATTAAGAAATATTGTTAATATAAATTCAAAATTATTTTCTCGAAAAATTTTCACTAGTATTTTTTTTTTTTTGAGTATTCTCCGAATAGTAATTATCACGAAATTATTTTTCTTTCTTTTTAGATTTTTTCTTTTTTTTTGCATGCATTATTATTACTATTTTTAGTATTGTAATTATTATTTTTATGTACCATATAATTATAGGTAAAATAATATAATAATTATGGAATTTTAAATTTAATACTATTTTGAAAATATTTATTATTATCAATTATAATTATTAATTGTATTTCTTATTATTTATAATAATATAATAATTGTGATATAATTACTGTATGAGTGTCGTTATTTGGACGTGATGACTAAAAGAAAAATCGAAATAAAATTCGAAGAAAAAAGGCTTGTGAGATGGCCGAAGGGTTAACTTTCTGCATTCCTGACAAAAAGAGCGGGGTTCGATTCTTCATGTCTGGATTTTTTCTACTTAATTTTAATTCTATTTTTCTTTCATAAGATCGTCACAGTAATTGATAATAATTAAATAAATTAAGTTAAGACAAGTAATTAATAATAATAAATAATAATTCTAACAAATAATTGCAATAAATAATAAATAATTGCAATACATAATAAACAATTGCAGTGAATAATTATAATAAATGATTGTAAGAAATAGTAAATAATTGCAATAAATAATTCTAATAAATAAATAAAATCGTTCATTTCAACAATTTCTTATCTAATTTAAATGAATAATTGTAATCAATAAATAATTAAAATAAATAATAAACAATTGTAATGGTTAGTAAATAATTTTGTAATTAATAGAGAATTCTAATAAATAATTGCAACAAATAATAAATAATTGTAACAAATGGTATATAATTGCAACAAATAATAAACAATTGCAATGAATAGTAAATAATTGTGAAGAAATTATTGTGTTAATAATAGAAAATTATAATAATAAATGATTGTAACAAATGGTAAATAATTGCAACAAATAATAAATAATTCCAATAAATAAAATCGTTTATTTGAACAATTTGTTAACTAATTGAAATAAATAATTGTAATCAGTAATAAATAATTGAAATAAATAATATTTAATTGCAATGATTAGTAAATAATTTTGTAAATAATAGAGAATTCTAATAAATAATTGCTCTAAGTAATAAATAATTGTAACAAATGGTAAATAATTGCAACAAATAATAAATAATTCCAATAAACAAAATCGTTCATTTGAAAAATTTGTTAACTAATTCCAATAAATAATTGTAAATAAATAAATAATTGTAATCAGTGATAAACAATTGAAATAGTTTAATAAACAATTGCAATGAATAATTTAAGATACCAAAGTTCTGAACGTTCAAATGAACGAAATTTATTTATTTTTTCTACAAATTAAATTTTTATTGCAATTATTTTGTGTCATACAAAAAATTAATTATTGAGTTTCTAAACGTAAAATTTCAGTTTTTTAATTTTTTTGTAATTAGTAATTTATAAAAATATCTGCAATAAATTAATTATTAATTAAAATAATCTGCAATATTTCGTTCATTTGAACGTTCAAAACTTGGGGATCATAATAATTGTGAAAAATAATTGTATAAATAATAAACAATTGCAATAAATAATTGCTTTAAATAATAAAAAAATTGTAAACTGATAGTAAATAATTGCAGTAAACAATAAATAATTTTAGTAAATATAATCGTTCGTTTCAACTAATTTTTAAACTCATTTCAACAAAAAATTGTTATAAATAGTAACAAACAATTAAAGAAATAAGTAATAAACAATTAAAATAAATAATAAACAATTGCAATGATTTAAAAATAATTGAGCTAAATAATTCCAATAAACAATGCATAATTATAATCATTAATTAACAGTTGCAGTAAATAATAAATAATTGTAATTAATAATAAATAATTGCAATAAATAATAAAGAATTGTAAGAAATAGTAAAAAAAATAGTAAATAGTAAATAGTAAAAAAATAGTAAATAGTAAATAGTAAAAATTTGAAATAAATAATAAAAATTTGTAATAATTTCTAAATAATTGTTGTGCAATAATTGTAGTATAAATATTCTAGGACCTGCAAATAAAATAAGGAAATATTTGAAATAATATTTATTTTAAAAAAATTCTTTCAGGATAATAAACATATGGTATAAGTGAAAATAATAATCTGCGGAGAAAGATTACTTCTTTTTCTCTGAATTTTTATGGTAAAAAATAAAAATTATTAAGAGTCGGAGAATAGGAAAATTTTTTCCTAGGATTATTTCCTATACTATATACAAAGGCAGGCACCTTGTGTGCCTCTCGATTATTGCTATACATTTGCTGGGTACAATATATATATTTCTTACCCCGCTCGCACGTCATAATTACACCTACGGCAATACATACATGTAATACAGTTCGACTCGTAATTTGTTTTCTCTGTCAATTATTTACTAGCGTACAATATATATGCAGACTCGCTGTATGGTGTTTTATTTTTCATTCAGGCGCCCCCAGTGCGATACTTGAAACTGTATACACTTGAAGTTTATTTTTATTTATTTATTTATTTATAAATTTTTCTTTTTCTTTTTTTTTTTGGTTTTTACTGTTTTTTTTTTTTTTGCAGTTTTTTTGTTATGTCAGACGCTACATTCGAAGGTAAGGCAATATATGTATGAGCAAGCAAAGCTCTTGAAATTTATATATAGATAGTGTACAACAACAACAACAACAACAACAAGAATTCTTTTGCCAATTACGACTATTTTGTAATCTTCGTTTATAACGAGATACAGTATTACCGTGGGAAGTGCTTCTGCATTTTTATGGGGTGCTTTTCTTTTTTTTTTTTTAATGTCCAGTGAGAGAGTGTTGTCACAAAAATGTTTTGATTTATGTTCTTTCGGAAAGTTTCTAAATGGAAAATGTTTTTTTTTTTCAAAAGTGAAAATGATGAACATCGCAAATTTACAGTGTTAATTAACTATAATAATCGTTGTATTCTGTCCGCAGATTTGAAGTTTAGACTTTTGTGCATGCTTTCGTTTTTTTAAAGTTTTAATAGATAATATTATACTTCTTTATTTTTTACTATTTTTTTAACTTAATAATATTATTTTTCAAATAATTTAAAAATATTTTTATTCATCTAAAAAAATTATTAATTTTATTATTCATTATTTCTTTGTTTCTAAAAAAAAATTAGCATTTTCTAACAAACGTTTCAGGTAATTAACAAATGTAAATCCTGCAAAATATTATCCTTTTTTTTAATATGAAAAACTTAATTGTTTGACAAATCGAAATTATGCAGCTATTTTTTCCTTTTTTTTCTAAAAAAAAAAAAATTGAAAAATGGTTGGAAAAGTAAAATTAGAAAGTGGACAATATTTCGCACATTTTCTGTTTCTCAATTACAATTCATAAACAAAGTATAAATTTTAAGTAAAGGAAAATGTTATAAATCAAATTTTATTTCAGAAATTTTAAATTTATTTTGGAAAAAATATTTACAAAATTTCTATTTGTTAAAAACAATTTTAAAATTATTCGAAAACATCAAGAACTTCTTTTCTAAATAAATATTTAATCATTATTTGAATAATAAATATTCAAATCTAAAATGTTAACTAAAATTCATTTTTAAATCAATTTTTATTAGAAAATTCTACGAAAATTTTTATTATTTAAATGCAAAATAAATAATTCTTTGAATAAATAAATATTTCTTAAAATTAAATTCTCATAAAGAATTTCACCAAAACATTTTTAAAAAAAATTAATTTCTTTTGATGATTTTTAATAAAATTGTTAAGAACAATTACATTTTTCGAGGAATTCGATTAAAATTGAATTAAAAATAATTGAAATTCTGCGATGAGTTTTATTATTTATGAAAATAATTGAATCCTTAAGAAGAATATTATTATTTTTGAAAATCATCCAATTTCTGCGAAGAATTTTCTTACACTTGAAAATAATTTAATTTCTGCAATAATTTGTAACTTATCCAAAATAAAATTTTTAATTTAGTGTTTTTAACTAAAATTCTTCTTTTAATAATTTTCGAAAAAGTTCTTTGACAATTTTCAAATAAATTTGTTTACAATATTCAATTTTTCAAAGTTTCAATTATTTGTAAATTTTTCAATTAAATATGTATTAGAGAATAAAAACTTTAAAAAATATAAAAAATATTCAATTAAACTTTTTCGAAAAAATTAATTTCAAAATTTAATTACTTCTAAAAATCTAAAATTTTAACTGAAATACATTTTTAAATTAATTTTTATTACAAAATTCCACTAGAATTCAATTATTTAACTATAAAAATAAATAATTTATTTAATAATTGAATTTTTACAATAATTTGTAACTTATCCAAAATTAAAATTTTCTCTAAATCCATTATTTTTAATAATTTTTGAAAAAGTTTTTTAAGAATCTACTAGAATTCCATTATTTAAATGCAAAATAAATAATTCTTTGAATAATTACATATTTCTTAAAATTGAATTCTCATAAAATATTTTATCAAAACATTTTTAAATAATTGATTTCTTTTGACGATTATTAATAAAATTGTTAAGAACAATTGCATTTTTCGAGGAATTTCATTAAAACTGTATTAAAAATAATTGAAATTCTGCGATGAATTTTATTTATGAAAATAATTGAATTCCTAAAAAGAATTTTATTATTTATGAAAATAATTTAATAGCTGTAAAAAATTTGATTATTTATTGAAAATAATTAAATTATTGCGAAGATATTTATAATAAATTGTAAATAATAAAATTCATATGGAATTGAGAAAAATTTTCTTAAATAATTGAAATTTTGGCAAAAATTTTATTAAAAATTTTTAAAGTATTGAATTTTGTTAAGAATTTTATTAAAAATTAAAAAAAAAGAATTTTGTAAAAGAATTTGATTACTTTTGAAAATAATTGAATTTATGCAATCATTTATAATTTTTTCAATATTTAATTTTTTTTAGTGTTTTTGAGTAAAATGCGTCTATAAATCCACTATTTTTAATAATTAATTAAATATGTTTTAAAAAATTTAACAAATTTCCAAAGAATTTGAATTATTAAAATTTATAGAAACCTAAGTAATCTTTTAAAATCTTAGACTTTTGTGTATGATTTTGTTCTTTTTAATATTTCTCATATGTATGCATTCAACCTTTTTTTGCTTACAATAATTTTTACTTTTATTTTCAAAATATAATTTAATATGAAAATGAAGAATGTTTTCAAGTATGTTTGCGAACCATAAAAAAGAAACCACACGCGTTTTAGCGCGCGTTATTTTAGCTAGTTATAAATAATTCTTAACATTTCGTTACTAATTATTAATTTTACAATAATTATTTATTAACAATTAGTAAAGTAAAAAATTAATTAAGTAATGAATGAATTCTGTAATGAATTAATTAAATAATAAATTAATTGATTGTAATGAATGTATTAATGCTATACTAAATTAAATAATGGTTTTGTTTATTTTCAACGTTTCTACGCAAAGAAAATTTAAATTGAATAAAAAAATTTTAATGATGTAATTTTCTCTTTGTTTCAGGTGAGTCCAAAGCAAAATCTCTTCCTCGAAATTCAAAATATGAAAAGTTACATCGTAATGCAGAAGGTATGACTCCAAATAATTATAATATTCTGTAGCATTTAAATAAGGAGTGAAGTCATTAAATTTTTTGTCACGTCTACAAATTTTCCACTGACTCATCTTATAAATTTGAAGAAAAGGAAAAAGCGTAACAAATAAATTGATAATGAATTTTATTATTATTAATTCATTTTTTACACGGAGAAAAATTTATTCGTACTGATTACAATAGTCTATATTACTGCTCGGATATGTGACCACTTTTTGTGATGATTACTATAGCTGTTGTAAGGAGTACAAACGTGAAGGTATCCCTTACAACAGCTATAGTAATCGTTCCTACTAAATTCTTAACACATTACATAGTCTTCGTAATCATTCCAAAAAGTGGTCACATATCCGCGCTGTAATGTAGACTATTGTAATCATTAAAAATAATTTTTCTCCGTGTAGTTTCAATCCTCAGCAAAGTTTTAATTTTTCCAAAAAATTTCAAAAATTAGAAAAATTAAAATTTACTATCTACAATGAAAAAAATCAATAAAATATAAATATATCTTATTTACTACATTACATATAGACAAATGAATAAAATATATTTTTTCGTAATATATTTTGTGGCAAAAGCACACCATATCATCCTTTGCATTTGACGCCTTGGTGCGAGACCTACGCGGTTATAATATTCTCTAAAGGGAGGACTCAACTAACAAACAATGCTCTCGATTGAGAAACTAAACCGGTAGATTATTGCCCGACTATTGAGTCATTGTCCCCAGTAATTGAACTAAAAAATAGAATACAGTCGAGAAAAATATTACGATTTTACAATAATAATAATATTATTGCGCATATTAAATTCGAAAAAATAGTTTTCTGCCCGCATACATATTGAATAAAAAAAATTTTTTTAAAATTGCTTTATTCACAGCAGGTGATTAATCATAATCAATAAACTATTTGTTTCGATTCACCATTAAAATTTATACTACTAATTAGCATTTTATGAAATCTGACATAAATATTAATAATAATAATAATAATAATAATAATAATAATAATAATAATAATAATAATAATAATAATAATAATAATAATAATAATCTACTAAATAATCGATTAATTATGATAAAAATGAAATAAAAAGACAAAAAAATAATTGTATTAAAAATCGTAATAATTCTCTACAGTAAATAAAAAATGATAATAGTAATAATACGTAATACTATTTAAAACGCAGTAAATATGAAAATAATAACAATTACGAAACACTTTGGAAAAAATATAACTCGAATCAATAATAGATGCGATTATATAAATGGAATACATTTTTTTTTTCATAGATTTTATTTCAAATTGATTTGTTTGACGATTTTTTTTTATTTTACACTTTATTGTATACCGGATCTCGTCCCATAGTCTTTGTTTCTTATTTAGACGTTATATTCATGAATAATTCTGAGCAGAGTATTGTTACGTATATGCGTGAACCGTTAGATACCGTCGTGGTTATTAATTGCAAGGTTGGCTAAAGTGGAATTCAGTGGGCGCGCGATAATAATAATTTTTTCAGAATTAATTCATATAATAATTTCTATTTATGACAATCAATTGCTTATCGTTCTTTTTCTTTTAGTGATTAAAAAAAAGTTTTTCTAGAACACAAGTATTCTTTTTCAGAACTTTTTTTTGGTAAACAAATTAATTCGAAGACTAAAGAGGAATTTATAAAAAAGATTAGATGATAAAAAATGTCAAATGAAAGTGAATTGAAGATTTAAATCATATTTATTGGCAAACTTTGATTATAAATAATGGTAAAATTACGAATATTGACGAATAGATTAAGATTCAATATGAAGACGATATTCTCCACCTGCGAACGCCAAGGTCACCGCTAGATGGCAGTTCGGTTCCTTCTTGGAATTTTCACTGCCCTCTGGTGGCGACCTTGGCGTTCTCAAGTGGAGAAATTAAACCATTTTCAGTAAAAACTTACATCGATTTTTTGATTTTCTATTTTCAAATTAAAAGAAAACTTTTAGTAAAGTTTCTTTTTCCTTAGAATTAAGAAAAATGGTAAGAAAACAACTTTTTGAATTCGTAACGTAAAAAAGCTTTTTCCAAAAAAATGTTTAATAAAATTGTACGTAGATATTCAGTTAATTTCATAAATAATAAAAATTTTACAGGAATTCTATTATTTACAGATTTTTAAAAAAATATCTTCGCAATATTTCAATTATTATCATAAATAATAAAATATTTTACAGAGATTCAATTATTTTTAAAAGTAATAAAATTCTTCGCAGAAATTCAACTATGTTCAAAAATTAAAAAAAAATTCTCTTCAAAATTTCAATTATCTTTAGAAATAATTAAATTCTTCTCCAAAATTCAATTGTTTTCAAAAATTTTAATAAAATTCTTGGCAAAATTTAAATTATTTTTAAAAATTTTCCTCAATTCCATGATTAGCAATATCTACTATTTTAATAAAATTTACCAAAAGAATTCAATTCTTTAAAAACATTTTAATAAAATTCTACGCAAATATTTAATTATTTTTATAAAATAATTAAAATTTCATAGAAATTCAATTATTTACAAATTTTTCATAAATTTCTTCGCAATAATTCAATTATTTTCATAAATAATAAAATTTTTACAGAGATTCAATTATTTTCGTACATAATAAAATTCTTTTTAGGAATTCAATTATAAATAATAAAACTAATCGCAGAATTTCAATTATTTTTAATACAATTTTAATCAAATTCCTCAAAAAATTTAATTATTCTTAAAAATTTTAATAAAATTCGTAAAAAGAATTTAATTATTTAAAAATTTGTTGCTTAAATTCTTTACGAGAATTCAATTTTAAGAGACATTCAAATATTCAATAAATTATTTTTTTTCTATTTAAATAATTGAATTCTAGTAGAATTTTCTAATAAAAATTGATTTAAAAATTAATTTTAGTTAAAGTTTTAGATAATAATTAGATTTTGAAGAAGTTACAAAATAATTATGCAATTTTTAGAAATAATTGAATTTTGAAAAGGTTTCAAATTGAAATCTTTAAAAATCTAAATTTTTCATATTTTTAATTAAAAAATTCTGTAGAATTAATTATTTTGAAAAATTTAAATTCCAGTTCTTGAAATTATTTCATGTTTTTATTTTCTAATATATATTTAATTGAAGGCACAAATAATAAAACTTATCGTAGAATTTCAATTATTTTTAATACAATTTTAATCAAATTCCTTAAAAAACGTAATTATATTCATAAAAATTTTAATCAAATTTGTCAAAAGAATTCAATTTTTTAAAAATTTGTAGATTAAATTCTTTACGAGAATTCAATTTTAAGAAACATTCAAATATTCAATGAATTTTTTTTTGTATTTAAATAATTGAATTCTAGTAGAATTTTCTAATAAAAATTGATTTAAAAATGAATTTCTGTTACAAACAAATGAATAGGAAAATTTTTAAAGAACTTTTTCAAAAGTTATTAAAAATAATTGATTTATAGAAAAATTTTAGTTAAAAGACACTAAAAAAATTAAATTTTTGAGAAGTTACAAACTATATTGAAGAAATTAAATTATTTTCAAGAGTAAGAAAATTCTTCGCAGAAATTGGATGATTTTCATAAATAATAATATTCTTCTTAAGGATTCAATTATTTTCATGAATAATAAAATTCATCGCAGAATTTCAATTATTGTTAATAAAATTTTAATAGAATTTTCAAAAAATGGAATTATTCCTAAAAATTTTATTAAAAAGCGTCGAAAGAATTTAATTACTTAAAAATTTGTTGCTAAAATTCTTTATGAGATTGATTTAATAATAAATTTCAGTTAGTTTTACATAATAATTATAAATATTATAAGAAATGAATTATGAATTTTTAGAAATAATTGAATTTTAATTGAAATTAATTTTTTTTGAAAAAGTTTAACTGAATTTATTTTTCTATTATTTACAGATTTTATTTTCTAATATACATTTAATTGAAGAATTTACGAATAATTGAAATTTCTTAAAATTGAATATTGTAAACAAATGGATTTGAAAATTGTCAAAAAACTTTTTAGAAAATTATTAAAAGAAGAATTTTAGTTAAAAGCACTAAATTATAAAACTGAATGTTGGAGAAGTTACAAATTATTGCAGAAATTAAATTATTTTTAAGAGTAAGAAAATTTTTCATAGAAATTTAATGATTTTCAAAAATAATAATATTCTTTTTAGGGATTCAATTATTTTCATAAATAATAAAACTCATCGTAGAATTTCCATTATTTATAATACAATTTTAATCGAATTCCTTGAAAAATGTAATTGTTCTTAACAATTTTATTAAAAATCGTCAAAAGAAATCAATTATTTTAAAAATGTTCTGATGAAATTCTTTATGAGAATTCAATTTTAAGAAATATTTAATTATTCAGTAAATTATTTATTTTTGCATTTAAATGATTGAATTCTCATAGAATTACCCTTATGAGAATTCAATTTTAAGAAATATTTAATTATTCAATAAATTATTTATCTTTGCATTTAAATAATTGAATTCTAGTAGAATTTTCTAATAAAAATTTATTTAAAAATGAATTTCAGGAAAAATTTTAGATAATAATTGAATATTAGAAGAAATATAGCTCAAATTTTTAGAAATAATTGAATTTTAATTGAAATTTTTTTTTTTGAAAAAGTTTAATTGAATTTTTTTTTCTATTATTTGAAGATGTTATTTTCTAATATTTATTTAATTGAAGAATTGTACGAATAATTGAAATTCGTAAAATTGAATATTGTAAACAAGTGGCAGCATGTGACTGTTACAGAAATCAATGTTAATTTTTTCGACCACTTTTCTCTTAAAATATTAAATAAATTAAGCTAGTTTTTTTTGAATAACTCTAAAATATCATAAAGAAGGGCAGTGATGTGAAAAAGTTTTAATATTTTTAAAATAAATTATAAAAAAACACTTTGAAATCGGAAAAGACGAAAAATTGATTAAAAGTGATTTTGAGAACTGATAATTTTAAAGTTATTTTTTAATAAATAATTTTAAAAATATTAAAACTTTTCACATCACTGCCCTTCTTTACGATATTTTAGAGTTATTCACAAAAAACTAGCTTAATTTATTTAATATTTTAAGAGAAAAGTGGTCGAAAAAATTAACATTGATTTCTGTAACAGTCACATGCTGTTGAAAATTGTCAAAGAACTTTTTCGAAAATTAATTGATTTAAAGAAGAGTTTTTGTTAAAAATTGTAGAAAATAATAATTGAATTGAAATGATGAAAATAATTTTAAAAAAATTATAGTTAAAATATTCCTTTTATATAAAATAATGATTTTATCTCTCGGTCATCTTTAATTATTATAAAACATGAAGAAATCGATCTCTCCGAGTCGAAGACTCGGAGTTATCGATATCTCCATGTTTTATAGTTGTGAAAAAATTTAATTTATACTTTTAAGTAAAACGTTCTCTTATTTGATTCGAATTGGTTATATTTTTATCAGTAGTTGGTCCATAATTTTTCAATTTTGGTCCGTAAAGTTCGTATTTTTAAATACTTTCACTGATTCAAACCCTGATCAATTTCTTTCAATTAAGAAATTGTGATTATGTTTTAAATCCTTTGAAAATTAAAAAAGTGAATAAAATTAGGAATTGATTTAACTCAATTGTTCTTGATAGTGTGAAAAACGTTTATTTTTGTTCATTTTAATATTTAATATGGTAGTTGCGCATATCCTCTTGCTCTGATCATATTTTATGATCCAAGTCTGACAGAACGCCTTTTTTTGTCACACCCTTGATTCATCTCTTTTTTTCTCTATGGGCATTCGCAGACGAGAAAGAGAGATGACCCTGACACGAGCCATGGAATTTACGAGTGGACGTTTAATTACTTTTTCCGCCTCTCTTTTCTGCATTACACTATATATCCCTACTTCCTTTCACATGACCGTGGCGAGGATTTAATTACCTTTGTATGATACCCTGGCCAAATGTAACTAGAGTCAACAATTTTTTTCTTTCTTTTTTTTTGTAAATATTCATCAACTGTAACAAAATGGCCTTTTGATATTGTTGCCTTTTCTCCGATTTATATACAATAATACGACTTTCGAAAAAAAACAAGACTCGAGAGAATATAGAGTTTAATTAAAAATATTAGGTAAAATTAGAACGGAAATTATAATTGAAAAAAATTTACATAATTTTGTTACTTATCTTGTCTTGTAATTTATAAAACAAAAATCTAGACTAGCGTTTGTGTAGAAAGAAAATTATTGTATTTGTTATTATTAAATAGGTATTAAGTGAATGCGGATAATTTTTTTTTTATTAGAAAATAATTGACAGAAGCAATTAATAGTGTGTAGTATTTTTTTTTTATTTTTTATTTTTTTATATTTTATTAATTTTTTATGAGACAGTTTATCAAATAAATAATTATTAATAAGAATAAAAATAGGTGATAATAAATTATAAAATTAGGTAATTAAAATAGTATAATAATACAAAAAATAAAAAATAATTTTTAAGTATAGAAAAAATACTTTTTAAAATACGTAATTATGGGACAGGAATCTTTGTTATCCGTTACCATTTTTCTGTAGAAATCCAGTTTACTTGCGAGTGCACCGATAAAACAGATTCTCTTTCTAGTGGTGCCTCCTTCGTAATGTTTCTTCAACTACACGATCAGTGGTTGTCAACTAATAGCTAAACTATTTCACTTTCAAAACTCAACTCGAACTTTAAAGAAAAAAAAGAAAATCCAATAAATTGATTTTTTGTCAAAAAATATTTTTGAAAAACTTAAAAAATTTGTAAATAAATAAAATTAAAGTGAACAGTAAAATGTAAGTGAATAATTAAAATTAAAGTAAACAATAAAATGAAGGTAAACAAATAAAATTAAAATAAACGATAAAACGAAAGTTTTAAATTAAATTTAATTTAAATTAAATTAAATTAAATTAAATTAAATTAAATTGAATTGAATTGAATTGAATTGAATTGAATTGAATTGAATTGAATTGAATTGAATTGAATTGAATTGAATTGAATTGAATTGAATTAAACAAAAAAATGAAGGTAAACGAATAAAATTGAAATAAACAATAAAACGAAACTAAACAATAAATTGAATGTAAATAATTAATATTAGTTAAAATAATTTAAATTGACATTATAAATAATAAAATCTACAATAAACATTAGAAATGGATTTTATTTACATTATAAATTTTGGACTACTAGTAAAAAAGTTCTTACCAAGTATACAATAGAAATAGATGAAAAATATGTATCAGGTGTTAAAACATTGTTATTCTTATTTTTCAAACGCTATACATAATTAAAATGTAGAATATCGACTTTACACAGTAAGTGTTGTTTTACACATTGTTGTCAAGGCGACGCAAAAAATTTTATCGGAACTAAAACCAAAGGGGCTTTTAATGAAATTATGTTCTCAAATTAGTGTCACTTGAAACTAAAGCACTAGCACTAAAATTTATCGATTCACAAAAAAAACATGTGTTACACGCATACTATATAATACCTCTTGTGCTATGAATTTTTTATCAACCTCAACAATGCTCTCATATATATAGGTACATTCACTAAACTATCAAACCGCATAGGTAATAATTACAGAGGGGAAAATTATTCACCACTATTCTTTCTACTAGTTTTATATTCTCTTTTACTGCTACCTACTTATAATGTAACTGCCGTTTAATTGCAACTACCATCGGAATGGTATAATTAGAACCGAATTTGAAAGTTACAATTTTTTTTCTATTTTAATTTTTTATAATTATTTTTTTCTAAATTTAGAGGAATTTTATATTATAAGTATAATATTATTTATTTACTTTAATTTTATTTCGTATTGAATTATTTAATATTAATTTTGAATTAATAATCTAAATTTATATTTATTAAATAAATAAATAAATAAATAAATTAATTAATTAATAAAAACTTTAAAATAAATGCAAAAATAAAAACCGAAAAATTGAAATAAAATAAAATTAAACAAATAAAAGTAAATAGAAAAATGCAAAATAAATTTTGAAATAAATAAATTTGAAAGAAACAATACAAAAATTAACAAAAACTATCAAATAAAATACAGAAAGAAAATTCGATGAAAAAAATACAAACTATTTGCAATAAAATAAAATTGAAAGTAAATAGAAAATTATAAAATAAATTAATAAACAACTGGACAAAAAATAAACAATAAACAATAAGAAAATAGACAAAAATTAGAAAATTAATGCAAAGACAACAGAAAATTAAAAAATAAAAAATAGAAAAAATAGAAATAATCTAAATTAGAGAAAAGAACAGGTGAATGAAATAGACAGTGAATGAAATTTTGATAAGTCATTTGACATTTATAACACAAATGATCTCCCGATAAGTGACACAATCGATTTGACATTAAAAACAAAAAAAAATAAATAAATAAAAAAATAAAACAATATCATTCAATGAAACTCTCTCTATCTCTCACTCTCTCCTTGGTTCCGTGGATCAATAATCGATCATGTTTTATTATCGTATTATGCAATCGTTCACTTGATTTATTGGACGTGAACTGACCAGAGAACAACGTTTAAATGTCTCAAGAAAGTATGACCCTAAGGAGAGAGAACCTTTTCGCTTGGAACTTGTTTCGAGTCGAGCGTGCCTGCGGTTGCAGAGTCACGTATATTTTCTCTCTTTGTCCCGTTCTAACCGCAAGCAATTCTCTCATTCTCTCTTTATCTCCTTTCCCTTTTTTTTCTCCCTTTCTCCGTCTATATCTTGTTATCTCTTTCTGTTTTACGTCTGATCCCTCTGTGTTTAAAGTATAAACATTGCACTCATCTTCTACTCCCTTATACAGCATCCTTCTCTTATGGCCATCTTATATGTATTCCCTCTCTTTTCATTCACTTTTTTTTATGTGTGTGTGTCTCCTTTTCTCGGACAGCATCCTTCTTTCTTGTCTGGGATTAATCTTACATTTATTATTTCTCTCTCTCTCTCTCTCTCTCTCTCTCTCTCTCTCTCTCGAAATCCTGTCCCTAGACTGAGTGATGCGCTCGTAGTGTTTTTTTTCTCTCTACGATTAGCGCACTTATGAAACTTGGCAATTTTTCGGAAATAATTTATTCGATGATTTATTTTTTATTTTGAAAAAAAGAATTTTTTTTTAATTCTTTTCAATAAACGACTAAAATTTTGTTAAATATTATGTTTTGTCAAATTGAAATTATACAGATTTTTGTTCTCTACTTCTAAGCAAAATCAGAAAATTGTTAAACAACTGTGATTAAGAAATAGAAAATTTATTTATTTTGCATTATTTTTCTTTATGAATCACAATTTTTTTAACAAAATTATTATTTTGTTTTAGAAAAAGAAGAAAAATATTTGCACAATTTCTATTTTTAATCTTATTTTTGGAACAGGATTTTTCCACAGGAATTAAGACACTCAAAAATTTTAAATTCAAACCTTTTTAAATTAAAAAAAATAAAAAAAATTCTTATAAAACATGAAGATTACTCCGAGTCAAAGACTCATCATTTTCATTCATTTTCATTCATTTTCATCATTTTAATTCAATTATTATTTTCTAGAATTATAAATTATTTTTTATGAAAATAATAATTGGATTCCTTAAAAAACATTTATTATTCGTGAAAATAATTGAAATCCTGTGAAATTTATATTATTTATAAAAATAATAAAATGTTTGGATACAATTTTATTAAAATTTTATAAATTTTCAGAGAGTTTCATTAGAAATTTAAAAGATTACTTAGGTTTTTAAAAATTTTAATAATTCTAATTCTTCGTAAATTTGTAAATTTTTTTAAAACATATTTAATTAATTATTAAAAATAGTCGATTTATAGACGCATTTTACTCAAAAACACTAAAAAAATTGAATTTTGGAAAAAATTATAAATGATTGCATAAATTCAATTATTTTCAAAAGTAATCAAATTCTTTTTTAAAATTCAATTATTTTGAAAATTTTCAATAAAATTCCTGGCAAAATTAAATTTTTTTAAAAATTTATAAAAAAATTGTTGGCAAAATTTCAATTATTTTTAAAAAAATTTCCTCAATTTCATATATGAATTCTATTATTTACAATTTTTTTTATAAATTTCTTCGCAATAATTTAATTATTTTCAATAAATAATAAATTTTTTTAAAGGGATTGAATTATTTTCATAAATAATAAAATTCTTTTTAGGAATTCTATTATTTTCATAAATAAAATTCATCGCAGAATTTCAATTATTTTTAATACAATTTTAATCAAATTCCTCGAAAAATGTCATTGTTCTTAAAAATTTTATTAAAAATCGTCAAAAGAAATCAATTATTTAAAAATGTTTTGATGAAATTCTTTATGAGAATTCAATTTTAAGAAATATTTAATTATTCAATAGATTATTTATTTTTGCTTTTATAACTAATTGAATTCTCGTAGAATTTTCTAATAAAAATTGATTTAAAAATGAATTTTAGTTAAAATTTTAGATTTAAATATTTATTATTCAAATTATTTTAATATTAAAATAATATTTAAATATTAAATGCATTATAACGGGAATTTTAAGAAATAATTGAATTTTAAAAAGGTTTCAAATTAAATTCTTTAAAAATTTTAATTTTTCATACTTATAACCAACAATTCTGTGGAATTGATTATTTCGAAAAAGTTTAATTGAATTTTTTTCTGAAATTATTTGAAGTGTTTATTTTTTATTACGTATTTAATTGAAGAAATCATCAGAATTTTTTTCAATTCTTTTTATTAAAAGACTAAAATTTTGTTAAACATTATGTTTTGTCAAATTGAAATTATGCAGATTTTTGTTCTTTATTTCTAAACAAAATTAAAAAATTGTTAAACAACGGTGATTAAGAAGTAGAAAATTTATTTTGCATTATTTTTGTTTCAGAATCACAATTTTTTTTAACAAAATTATTATTTTGTTTACATAAAAAATTAAATTTTTGTTTTAAATAAATGCAAAATTCCTATTTTTAATTTTATTTTTGGAACAGGATTTGGGAAATTTTATTAAAATAGTAGATATTGAAAATCATTGAAATTAGAAAAATACATTTTATTTTTGAAAATAATTGAAATTAGGACAAGAATTTTTTTGACATTTATGAAAATAATTGAACTTTGGAGAAGAATTTTGTTATTTATAAAAATAATTTGGTATTTTTATGAGAATTTTTTTTCAAATTTTGAACATTGTTGAATTTTATAAGAAATTTATTTTTTTTGTTTGAAAATAATTGAATTTCTGGAATTATTTGTAATTTCTCCAATATTGAAGTTTTTGAGTGTTTTCATCAAAAATTTTAATTAGAAAATTTTTAAATTCAATTTTTTTTTTAAAATTTATTGATAATTTTATTTAAAAAAGGCAGTAAGAAGTTAGCCGCGTGAATTATTACTAGTTTATTCTTTATTTTGGATTTCCTTTTCTATCTCTTGAGATTCTTCGTTTTTTTCTGTTTGTTTTCTTTAACTTCTCTTCTTATACATTTTAATCTGTTTAAATATTTGAAATCTCTTTATTTATTATCTCCTTTTGTATATTTTTTCGCTTTTTCACATTTTTATCTCTTTTTGTATTTTTACACCTTTTTCCTTTTTTTCATCTCTTTTTTGTATTTTTACGCCGATTTATTTTTTATCTTTTTTTAATACTTTTGTACCTTTTTATCTTTTTTTTTGTATTCTTGTGCCTTTTTATATTTTTTCTTATAACTTTGAGACCTTATTTTTTATCTCTTTTTGTATTTTTATGTTTTTTATATTTTTTTTTTTGTGTTTTTGAGACTCAATTTTTACAATGAAAAAAAAAATGTATTTGATTCAAATAACGGACAACTTGTCTATTGTCAAATAAATATTTATTTGAATCAAATATTTTTTTTTTTGAATCAATTAAATGGTATATTTAAACCAATAATTTCAGTATTTGAAGCAAATATAAATTGAATTGATAAAAAAAAATTATTTGATTCAAGTAAATATTTAATTGATAATAATCAAGTAATCGGTGAAAAAATTTATTTGATTCAAATAGAATCAAATAAATTTTTTTCAGTGTTTTTTTTTTGTATTTTTGGTTTTTTTTATTTTAAAGATAGATTATTATGTTTTCTTTTTTTGTTCTTTTTCTTTTTATATTTTTTCTATCTTTTTGTTTATTTTAATTATTTTCGTCCCCCAATTTATTTTATTTCATTAATTATTTTTATTTCCTACGGAAATAATTTCCGTCGATATCTAGAGAGGAAGCAGAAGTCTTTAAATAATCAACAACAAAAAAATCAATTATAGATTTATAACGAAGCTGGTCCGTTATGTTCCTACTTCCTAAATTATTTTTCTGCAATACTTATAATAAATTTTTTTAATTAAAATTAGTAAAATATGTTAAATTTGTTTTAACAATTTTATTTTAACTAAAATTAGTAAAATATGTTAATTAGCAAAATTTTACTGAAATATAAGTGAAAATAATTAGAAATTTAGTGACTGCAGACTTTTCTCTTAATTTCTAGAGAGTAGTTTGCCTATTTTTTAAAATTGGAACAAAAAATTTTTTTTTTGCACATATTTTGTAATTTGTTTATTACCGGAAGTATGACTGGTGAAAAATGGCTGATTCCAACAGTATGTATATAGTCATCATTTAAATACCCTGCCCCCTCATCCCCCCGTGTCAAACGAACGGAAGTCGCGTGTTCGTGTGTACAAATCACGTTTTGTTACTTCCGTTCTGTCAAGCAAATCATTCTAAAGTCATGCCTTCGCAGTAGTTTACATTTATTTACGTAATTTTCATAATTTCAAAATTTACCGTTTTGTTAAAAAAAAAATTGTTTTATTTTATATTGTTCTTTCATTTTTTTCTTGTACTTTTAGTTTTATTTGTTCTTTTCTACATTGTTTTCTATTTTTTTACTTTCTATTATATTTTCACTTTTTTTACTTCTCTTCTGATTTAGATTTTTTTTAATAAAATAATTGAGCTTAAATAAATAAAATTTGTTTTTATTTCTTTCTTTATTTTATTTATTATATCTTTTTCTTATTATTATTATTATTTTTATTATTATTATTATTTATTATTTATTTATCGTTTATTGTTTTTTTATTATAGTTATTATTTTTTATATTTATTATTGAATTTTCTATCTATTTTCTTATTTATCATTTAATTTGTTTGTTTTGTTTGAAACAAAATAATTAACGAAGTAAAATAAATAATGATTTTTTTTATTTATTATTATTTATTATTGTATTTTCTATTAATTTTCTTATTTATCATTTTATTTATTTGTTTTGTTTAATACGAAATAAAATAAATAGGGGATAAATATAATTAAAGAAACAGATAAAAATTAAAAAACTACTGAACAAATCTTTGTTTGTTTATTACAATTATCAATAAAGCAAAAAAAGGTTTTTTTATATAAATTTTGGAAAAAAAATTCCTTTTTTTTGTGATATAAATATAGTTTTTAATTATAATGCTTGGCAATCTTCTTAATTCCCGCTCTCACTCCTGACGAATTTATTTCTTTTGTCTTTTATCCTGGAGGCAGTCCAACACTGCTCGAGAATTCCCAATGGAACGCAACAACTTCCTGCCGTCAGTATAAAAGAGTTTGTTTGCTCTTTTCATACATATTATTGGCAATGTCGTGACCCCCATACGAAAGTACATTATAATAAAAAATTCACCCCACAATGAATGGCTATGTTTCCTTTTTTTTTGTTTTTTTTCTTGTAACTTTTATCATTATACAAAAAAATAAGGAAATTTTGCTAAAATTTTGTTTTGCCAAATTTACAGGATTTATTTTATTTCAATTCATTTATATTCTTTGCCTCGTTCTGTTCTGTATCTCTGTATTTTTTTTCTCTTTTCATATTTTAAAGTCTCTTTCTGTAATGTTTTACAAGAATTTTGAATACTTTTTAATTTTGAAAAGATTTAAAAGATAATTGCAATAACATTTCTTAGTTGAAAGAAATTTTTTAATTTTTTTTTTTTTTTCTTCTTAAATGACTTGAGGCTTGGCCAACTGTCAGAACACACACTCTTATATACCAACTTGATTTTGCGTTTCTACAGAACGACTTTGAGGTTAGGAGTACTCGCATTTGCCTGGACCACCCGTCTAATGGGTTTTCTCGCCAGTGGAGAGGGAAACTGTAGAAAACCTCTCCGAGTACAACCGGTTTATCGACAGTCGAATTCTGATGGTGTGTACCGGACAATAATCGACGGTGCACATCATTATACTTCGACGTCAAACCTCCCGCTCAGATTATCTCACGTGCCGGAAAAATCCCAGGCTAATGGGCGCGAACCAAGTACCCTTGATCCGCCCACCGAGCCAGGCATTTATCCGACCGAGCTAATCTGTCGGTTAAATTTTTTAATAAAATGGTGGTTAAGTTTCTCCACTTTAGAACGCCAAGGTCACCACCAGATGGTGGTGAAAATTCCAAGAATTGTAAACTGCCATCTAGCGGTGACCTTGGCGTTCGCAGGTGGAGAAGAATCTCAAGTTGTTCGTAATTTTACAATTATGATTTAAAATTAAATTCAAATTTGAAGGTGATATTTAGATAGTTGTTGCTGTAAATAAATAGAAAAATGTTACTGTATATTTTTATCCCGTAGGTACAAAAATAGAATATGCGGTAAAGTATAATTTTAATGTACTTTTCAATCTTTTGTTGTATTATTACTATTTTGTATTTCATCTTTCTCTTCCCGATTCACCATTTTTGACGTTTTATGACTCAACAAGTTTTCTCGCTTTCTGACTTGACCGGCAGTATGCAACTACGAAGCAAATGGTCCAGGTCGTTGTACCTTTATTTTTTTTCAATTTCTTAAAGTTTTCATAAATAGATGAATATTGAAATTTATTTTATAAAATTACAATTTTCAATGAGTTTCATTAGAAACTTTAAAAATTACTTAGGTTTTTAAAAATTTTAACAATTCAAATTCTTCGGTAGTTTGTTAAATTTTTTAATACATATTTAATTAATTATTAAAAATAGTCGATTTATAGACGCATTTTACTCAAAAACACTAAAGAAATTGAATTTTGGAAAAAATATAAATGATTGCATAAATTCAATTATTTTCAAAAGTAATAAAATTCTTTTGGAAAATTAAATTATTTAAAAAATTTTTAATAAAATTCTTGGCAAAATACAATTTTTTAAAAGATTTTAGTAACATTTTTGGCAAAATTTCAATTATTTTAAAAAAATTTTCTTAATTTCATATGAATTCTATTATTTACAATATTTTTTTATAAATTTCTGCGCAATAATTTAATTATTTTAAATAAATAATCAAATTTTTTTAGAGGGATTGAATTATTTTCATAAATAATAAAATTCTTTTTAGGAATTCCATTATTTTCATAAATAAAATTCATCGCAGAATTTCAATTATTTTTAATACAATTTTAATCAAATTCCTCGAAAAATGCAATTGTTCTTAACAATTTTATTTATTATCGTCAAAAGAAATCAATTATTTAAAAATGTTTTGATGAAATTCTTTATGAGAATTCAATTTTCAGAAATATTTCATTATTCCAAGAATTATTTATTTTGCATTTAAATAATGGAATTCTAGTAGATTTTTCTAATAAAAATTGATTTAAAAATGAATTTCAGTTAAAATTTTAGATTTTTAGAAATACCTAGGTAATTAAATTTTGAAATTATTTTTTTTTGAAAAAGTCTAATAAAATTTTTTTTATATTATTTGAGTTTTTATTTTCTAATATATATTTAATTGAAAAATTTACAAATAATTGAAACTTCGTAAAATTGAACATTGTAAACAAATTGATTTGAAAATTGTCAAAGAACTTTTTCGAAAATTATTAAAAGATGAATTTTAGTTGAAAACATTAAATTGAAAAATTTAATTTTAGAAATTGGATGAAAAATGTAATTGTTCTTAACAATTTTATTAAAAATCGTTAAAAGAAATCAATTATTTAAAAATGTTTTGATGAAATTCTTTACGAGAATTCAATAATTGAATTTTGAAAAGGTTTCAAATTAAATTCTTTAAAAATTTTAATTTTTCATACTTATAACCAACAATTCTGTGGAATTAATTATTTTGAAAAAGTTTAATTGAATTTTTTTTTTGAAATGATTTGAAGTGTTTATTTTTTAATACGTATTTAATTGAAGAATTTCTGAATAATCGAAATTTCACGTAAAATTTAATTGTAAACAAATGGATTTAAAAATTCTCAAAGAAGAACTTTTTCAAAAATTATTAAAGATAATTGATTTAAAGAAGAATTTTACTTTAAAATTCTAGAAAATAATAATTGAATTAAAATGATGAAAATAATTTTAAAAAAATTACAGTTAAAATATTCCTTTTATATAAAATAATCTTATTATTCGGTTATATTTAATTTATTATAAATAAATAAAAAAAAAGGTTTAAAAAAAAGGTTTGAATTTGAATCTTTTGAAGAATTTTAATTCCTATGGAAAAATAATAATGATTCAATATTTATTTAGAAAATAAGTTATTGATGTTTTTGAATAATTTTAAAATCGTTTTTAAGTTTTAACAAATAGAAATTTTGTAAATATTTTTTTTCAAACAATTAAGTTTTTCATATTAAAAAAAAGGATAATATTTTGCAGGATTTACATTTGTTAATTACCTGAAACGTTTGTTAGAAAATGCTAATTTTTTTTTAGAAACAAATAGAAATAATGAATAATAACATTAATAATTTTTTTAGATGAATAAAAATATTTTTGAATTATTTAAAAAATAAAAATAATATTATTAAATGAAAAAATAGTAAAAAAAATAAAGAAGTAGGTATAATATTATCTATCAAATATATAAATCAATTTGTAAATAATTCATTAATTTTTGTACTTCCTCCTTTTTACGCTTTTTTTTACAACAAATATAAAAATATGGAAAAGTTTTTCGGGAAATAAATGCGTGGATGAATATGACTTAAAAGTTCATAAAGGATGAATTTTTTTGAGATGAAAATAAATTCTCCGTAAGGGCAGAAGCAATAGGATAGCTGTCGTCATATTTCACGGGATTTTGCAAGCACGTGTTGGAAACTGCGAGTTGATTAACAGCTTCTTTGTCTGTTGTACTTTGCGTGACTTTGGCGAAAGAGTTGCATTCGACATCAAAGTTAAAAATTTTCTGTAAACTTCTCAATATATATATATTCTCAATTTTCTGATTTAGTAAATTATAGGATATACTTTGTATAAAATTATACACTTTCAAATAATTACTTCAGAGTTGCAGGTTGCTACAAAAAATATACTGTTGTCAAGAATAGAAAAAAAATTGAATGTTTATTAGAATTCGTGGTGATTTCATATATAGTTTATGAGTCAAATAAAAAAGACACGAAAATTATAATTTATTTAACCAATAGAATATTGTGTCAATAAATAGTATAAATTGTGTAGACTTTGTTGGTGGTCCTGACCGGAAGAATAAATTGACAAAATAATCCGATGAAAGTACCTTATTGACTACCGTTGGTCGTTTGTCCTCGGCTGAGATTTGAGATGATAAGAACTTATTTTTTTTTCACTCGAGAAGGTGTGGTCTTGGCATTTTTCTCAAATTCAACCGTCAACAATGGAAAATATCAGGTTACATGTGTGTGTGTGTGTGTTGGTATCGAGCTTGACTTACTTCCCAGCTCGGCGGCGATTTATATACCTTTTTTCTCCTGCCCGAACTGAATCCCTTTTTTCTGGAAACATCAAAAAATAATGGAATTTTAAAAGAACAGGAGATTTGTTATGTTGTCCTTTTGAAAATTTTCAAGAGTTTTCGTATTCTTTCTACCTCTTAAAGTATAATAGAGAAAACTTACTACGATATAAAACTTTGTCAAGTCAAATTTAAAATATGTTTCCTAAAATCAAAAAGATTTATTTTCATACTGTAGAAGCTATTCTGATTTTTGTTTCTAAAAATGTATCCAAATAAAAAGAACATATTTCTTGTTGATTTGAATTTTTAATTAAAATTCATAATTATTGTGATTATAATTATTATTCTTGGGAGTGGAAGTTTCGAGGTGTCTCGTTTTCATCAAGAGTGTAGAATTTGTGGGCGTGCGGATCACATGGACCATTAGTTGTTTATCGTCAAGATGACACTTGAACAGTATACTTCCTGATGGATATCGTGAGTGGAACAACAGGTGGGCTGCGATGGATCACGTGACTGTCAGAATCAAATTACATCTCAAATGAGTGATCAGACAGTTGTGTTGAAAATTTTAATGATACAACACATGCTTAATAGAGACTTTAAGAATTCATTATTTTTCCGAATATCATTCTACTTTTCCCTTTCTTTTTAATTAGATTTTCTGAAAAATAACCAATCTTTAGGTTTACCGAAAAGTTGAAACCGAGTTTGGGCATAATTTTAGTTAATCAATTATCACAGGGCTCGAGCTAGGTCCGTAAATCCCGTAAAGGTCCGTAAATTTGCTTCAAGTCCGTAAAAGTCAGTTTTTTTAAAAAAAAGGTCCGTAAAGTTCGTAATTTGATTGAGAAAAGACGAAAATTTCGTAAATTGCACAATATAATTTGGAGAATTTTAGAGAAATTACAAATTGAAAAAATTCAATTATTTTCAAAAGTAATAAAATTCTTCGCAAAAATACAATTATGTTCAAAAATTAAAAAAAAAATTCGAGTCAAAATTTCAATTATCTTTAGAAATAATAAAATTCTTCTTCGAAATTCAATTATGTTCAAAAATTAAAAAAAAAAATTCGAGTCAAAATTTCAATTATCTTTAGAAATAATAAAATTCTTCTTCGAAATTCAATTATTTTCAAAAATTTTAATAAAATTCTTGGCAAAATTTCAATTATTTTCAAAAATTTCCCCCAATTCAATGATTTTCATTATCTACTGTTTTAAAAGAATTTTCCAAAAGAATTCAATTTTTTTAAAAAAACTTAAATAAAATTGTACGAAAACCTTTCATTATTTTCATAAAATAATAAAAATTTTACAGGAATTCAATTATTTACAAATTTTTTAAAAATTTCTTCGCAATAATTCAATTATTTTCATAAATAATAATTTTTTTATAGGAGTTCAATTATTTTCGTAAATAATAAAATTCTTCTTAGAAATTCAATTATTATTTTCATAAATAAATAAAACTCATGGCAAAATTTCAATTATTTTTAATTTAATTTCAATCGAATTTCTCGAAAAACGTAATTATTCTTAAAAATTTTATTAAAATTCGTCAAAAGAATTCAATTATTTAAAAATTTGTTGATAAATTCTTTACCAGAATTGAATCTTAAGAAACATTCAATTATTCAATAAATTGTGTTTTTTTGTATTTAAATAATTGAATTCTAGTAGAATTTTCTAATAGAAATTGATTTAAAAATGAATTTCTGTTAAAAACAAATAAATTTGAAAATTCTTAGGAAAATTTTCCAAAAATTATTAAAAATAATGGATTAATAGAAAAATTTTGGTAGTTGGTCACTTTTTCTAAAAAATATTTTCTAATCCTTTTTGTCTAAAAAAATCGATTTTTAATGAAATATGTTTTCTCAAAAAAGTTTTTCTTACAAGTTTTAATCTCTAAAAAAAATTTTTCTAAAAAGTTATGATTCCTAATATTTATTTTCCTAAAATTTTTTAAAATTCTATAAATTTCGATAAATAAGTTAGAAAATTTTTAAAACATTAAGATTAAGAAATAAAAACTATTTTGCATATTTTCTGTTTCTCAATCACAATTTTGTTTACAAAATTATGTTTCTTTTTGGAAAAATAAAAAAATTTTTATAAAATTACTAGATTATTTTAAAATTTCGTTAAAAAATTTGCATAATTTCTTTTTTTTATTATAATTTTTTAACGAAATCTCAAATATTTTTTTTGTTTAGAATTAGAAAATTTTCGTAAATTTTATTTTTTAATTTGATTGTCATTACAAAAATTGAATATTGTTATAAAACGAATTTTTGAAAATGAACTTTATTAGAAAAAGAGAGAGAAATGTTTAGAAAATAACCTTTATTAGAAGTAAGAAATGTTCATTTTTTATTAGTTATGAAAAATTTAATTTATAGTTTTAAGTAAAATGTTCTCTTATTGGACTCGGACTGGTTCTATTTTTGTCAGTAATTGGTTCGTAAATTACAACAAAATTACAAAAAAATTCAAAATACTAATTTTTATTTTTTTCTGTTTCAGGTAAGAATCAGTGTTCTTTTTCAAAAGATGTCTTCAATACAGGAGGTAAATTTATTACAATTTTTTTTTGGAATTACGAAAAGAAATTTTAACCAAAATGCTACTTTAGTAGCAAAATTTTTGGTGGTTTCAATTTAAAATTTCGCTATTTTATAAAAATGTATTGTTGTTAACAAAAAGATTATTTTTTTTAATAATAATATTTTTCATTTTTAATTTTTTTAATTTTTAATTTTTAATATTTTAATCGAATTTTTCGAAAAATGTAATTATTCTTAAAAATTTTATTTAAAATCGTCGAAAGAATTCAATTATTTAAAAATTTGTTTATAAAATTCTTTATGAGAATTGAATTTGAAGAAACATTCAGTTATTGAATAAATTATTTATTTTTGTATTTAAATAATGAAATTCTAGTAGAATTTTGTAATAAAAATTGATTCAAAAATGGATATCTGTTAAAATTTTAGTTAATAATTTAACATTAAAAACATTAGAGCGTGAATTTTTAGAAATAATTAAAATTTGAAAAGGTTTCAAATTAAAATCTTTGAAAATCTGAATTTTTCATATTTTTAACTAAAAATTTTGTGGAATTAATTTTTTTGAGAAAGTTTAATTGCGTTTTTTTGAAATTATTTCAAGTTTTTTATTTTCTAATATATATTCAATAGAAGACATAAATAATGAAACTCATCGTAGAATTTCAATTATTTTTATTACAATTTTAATTAAATTCCTCGAAAATTGTAATTATTCTTAAAAATTTTATTAAAATTCGCCAAAAGAATTCAATTATTTAAAAATTTGTTGATTAAATTCTTTATGAAAATTCAATTTTAAGAAACATTCAAATATTCAATAAATTATTTCTTTTTATATTTAAATAATTAAATTCTAGTAAGATTTTCGAATAAAAATTGATTTTAAAATGAATTTCTGTTATAAACAAATAAATTTGAAAATCCTTAAAAAACTTTTTCAAAAATTAATAAAAATCATGGATTTATGGAAAAATTTTAGTTGAAAACACTAGAAAACAAATTTAATTTTGGAGAAGCTACAAATTATTGCAGAAATTTAATTTTTTTCAAGAGTAATAAATTCCTTTGCAGAAGTTTAAATATGTTTAAAAATAATAAAATTCTTCTGATAGGAATTCAATTATTTTTATAAAGATTAAAAATTATCGCAGAATTTAAATTATTTTTAATACAATTTTAATCGAATTTCTCGAAAAATGGAATTATTCTTAAAAATTTTATTTAAAATCGTCGAAATAATTCAATTATTTAAAAATTTGTTTATAAAATTCTTTATGCGAATTGAATTTTAAGAAACATTCAATTATTGAATACATTATTTATTTTTGTAGTTAAATAATATTGAAATTCTAGTAGAATTTTGTAATAAAAATTGATTTAAAAATGAATTTCAGTTAAAATTTTAGATAATAATTTAATATTAAAAGCAATATAGCATGAATTTTTAAAACTAATTGATATTTTGAAATTAATTTTTTTGAAAAAGTTTAATTGAAATTTTTTTTATTATTTGAAGTTTTTATTTTATAATATTTATTTAATTGAGGAATTTACGAATAATTGAAATTCGTAAAATTGAATATTGTAAACAAATGGATTTGAAAATTATCAAAGAACTTTTTTGAAAATTATGAAAATTAATTGATTTAAATTATGAAATTTTAAATTATGAAAAATAATTGATTTAAAGAAGAGTTTTAGTTAAAAATTCTTAAAAATAATAATTGAATTGTAAATGATTTTATCACTCGGTCGTCTTTAATAATTATTTATTATAAAACATGAAGAAATTGATCACTCCGAGTCGAAGACTCGGAGTTATCGATATCTTCATGTTTTATAGAATTATGAAAAATTTAATTTATAGTTTTAAGTAAAATTTTCTCTAATTTGACTCTGACTGGTTATATTTTTGTCATGTAATTGGTCCATGAATGTTCCGTAATTTTTCATTTTTTGTCAGTAAAGTCCGTATTTTTAAATACTTTCACTAGTTCGAGTCCTGTTATCAGCATAATTTTTAAAATTGCAATTCACATAAAAATCTGTAAAAAGAATTACAATTAGACTATTAGAGAAAATGTGAGGTGAAATTTGAATGATTTAGTTTCTTCTGTATGGGACGAGAATGAAAAAATCAACTGTAACTAATTTGGTCAGTTAAAATGTACCTTGTGTGCTTTGGGACATCCGTCATTTCTGAATCCAAAATAAGTATGCTGACCAACGTCCGTCAACCTTATATGCAAATGGAACATCAAGCTCCCCCAATTGAAAGTGGCATTCTACATCTGCTACTTCCTCTTGGTCCTGGCTTCGATATTGCGTCCATTATTCACGTTCAAAGAAATTACTCGTGTCGTAATGCAGTTATTACTACTTAGATCTTGTGCATATTCTGCAATTGCTTCCATTCTGACACACGCATAAAGGGCACATTGTAATCATTTTAATTCACGAGAGAGAATATTACAGGTCTCTCTCGCATTCAAATTGTCCCTGTGCTTTGGTGATTTTTTTTTTGCACTCTTTTTTCTTTCAATTGTCAAATTTAATTTTTTTCGATTAGACTGCGGGGGAAAAATTTATTTGACTTTATTTTTGCATTTTTAGAACTTTGTGTTTTGTTTTTATTTTTTAACTCTGCAGACTGGTATTTTAAACTATTTACAAGCGTGTATTGTGGAAAAAAGGAAGAACAAGAAGTAAATAATTTGCGCTCCTCCAGGTTTTGTTCTTCCGTTGCGTTGGTGAACGCTCTCATAAATTAGACGTTCATGGCCCTTAAATCTTTTCGAAACCCACCCTATAGTAATCCTGCGGATATTTTGGCTTTTATATTTAAGTTGAAAACATTTTTTTTTCCACTAGACATAATAAAAAATATTACCTAAAGAATTAGAAATATTTCTCTCTATTCCCGAGTGGATTTTTTCTTTTTAACTTTCGAATTGGAATTACTTTCGAATTAGAAATACGTAAAAGAAATTTTATTAAAAATTCAACTGTAATTTATAGTAAACTAAGATATTAAAAAGCTTAAGATTTGCAACTGAAAAAAGATAATAATTTATATTTTTGATGAAAAATTCGATGGGGAGAAAAAGAGCACACTCGTCAAGTAGATGACACATGCGGTTTTTAAATGAATCTTATAAACATTCAGAGGTATTCGTGTTGCGTTCTAGTTCTTTTTTTTATCCACGTGTAAAGAGAGAGGGCATTTACTCTTTACTGTCAATAACATTACTTACAAGAGAAAGAGAAGCGGAAGTCAGAAACATCCGCCGGAGCAATTTTTAAATAAGAAGAAATATAATCTTTGTCGTTTATATAGACATGTCTCACAATTTAATGAGTCAACGACAATGGAACATAATTATGTTCCATAATACTTAAATTACCAAATATAAAATTTAATATCAAAACTAAATTAAAAGACCTAAATCTTTAAATTTATTTAAATAATAAAGATAATTGTATAGCAATAATAATTAATCATAATTATCTTATTATTATTATTATCTTATTATCTTATTATCTTAATTATAATTATCTTAATTATCTCTTTAAATTTTAATTAGTGACTGACTTTTTGCTTTTGAATAAGTATAGTAATTTTTACTAATCCCAATTTAGAGAGAATCAGAGCTCGAATCAGTGAAAGTATTTAAAAATACGGACTTTACGGACCAAAAATGAAAAATTATGGACCAATTACTGACAAAAATATAAGTCAGAATTAAATAAGAAAACATTTTATTTCAAACTATATAAATTAAATTTTTTATAATAAATAATTATTAAAGATGACCTAGTGATAAAATCATTCACAATTCAATTATAATTTACAAGAATTTTTAACTAAAATTCTTCTTTAAATCGATTATTTTTAATAATTTTCGAAAAAGTTCTTTGATAATTTTCAAATCCAATTGTTTACAATATTCAATTTTATGAATTTCAATTATTCGTAAATTTTTCCATTAAATAAAAATTAGAAAATAAAAACTTCAAATAATAAAAAAAAATTTAATTAAACTTCTTTCAAAAAACATAATTTCAAAATTCAATTATTTTTAAAAATTCACGCTATATTGCTTTTAATATTCAATTATTATCTAAAACTTTAACTGAAAGTAATTTTTAAATCAATTTTTGTTAGAAAATTCTACTAGAATTCAATTATTTAAATACAAAAAAAAACACAATTTATTGAATAATTGCATGTTTCTTAAAATTAAATTCTCATAAAGAATTTTATAAACAAATTTTTAAATAATTGAATTCTTTCAATGATTTTTAATAAAATTTTTTAGGAATTACATTTTTCGAGGAATTCGATTAAAATTGTATTAAAAATAATTGAAATTCTGCGATGAGTTTTTATTATTTATTAACATAATAGAATTCCTAAGAAGAATTATTTTTAACTAAAATTTTTTCATAAATCTAATATTTTTTATAATTTTTAAAAAAGTTATTGAAGAATTTTCAAATTCATTTGTTTTTAAAAAATATTCCTTTTTGAATCAATTTTTATTAGAAAATTCTACTAGAATTTAATTATTTAAATACCTACAAAAAAATAATTTATTGAATATTTGAATGTTTCTTAAAATTGAATTCTCAAAAGGAATTTAATCAAAAAACTTTTGAAGAATTGAACTCTTTTGACGATTTTTAATAGAAGTTTTAAGAATAATTACATTTTCCGAAAAATTCCATGAAAATTGTATAAAAAATAATTAAAATTTTGCGATGAGTTTGATTATTTATGAAAAAAGGTGAATTCCTAAAAAGAATTCTATTATGTACGAAAATAATTGAATCCCTGTAAAAATTTTATTATTTATAAAAATAATTGAATTTTTCTATAAATCCATTATTTTTAATAATTTTTGAAAAAGTATTTTAAGAATTTTCAAATTCATTTGTTTTCAACAAAATTCATTTTTTAATAAATTTTTATTAGAAAATTCTACTAGAATTTAATTATTTAAATACAAAAAACACAATTTATTGAATAATTGCATGTTTCTTAAAATTAAATTCTCACAAAGAGTTTTTTAAACAAATTTTTAAATAATTGAATTCTTTTGAGGAATTTTTATAAAATTTTTAAGAATAATTACATTTTTCGAGAAATTCGATTAAAATTAAATTAAAAATAATTGAAATTTTGCCATGAGTTTTATTTATTTATGAAAATAATTTAAATTCTAAAAAGAATTTTATTATTTACGAAAATAATTGAACTCCTGTAAAAAAGTTATTATTTATAAAAATAATTGAATTATTGGAAAGAAATTTTTTAAAAATTTGTAAATAATTGAATTCCTGTTAAATTTTTATTATTTTATGAAAATAATGAAAGGTTTTCGTAGAATTTTATTTAAGTTTTTTTTAAAAAATTGAATTCTTTAGGAATTTTTTTTTTAAAATAGTAGTTAATGAAAGTCTTTAAATTGGGGGAAATTTTTGAAAATAATTGAAATTTTGCCAAGAATTTTATTAAAATTTTTAAAAATAATTGAATTCCAAAGATGAATTTAATTATTTCTAAAACTAATTGAAATTTTGCCAAGAATTTTATTAAAATTTTTAAAAATAATTAAATTTCAAAGATGAACTTAATTATTTCTGGAACTAATTGAAATTTTTACGGGAATTTTTCTAAATTTTTGAACATAATTGAATTTTTGCGAAGAATTTGATTACTTTTGAAAATAATTGAATTTCTGCGAGCATTTAGTAATTTCTCTAAAATTCTCTAAATTATATCGTCCAATTTAAAATCTTTTCGTCTTTTCTTAATCAAATTACTCAATCAAATTCCCAATCATATTAACAATTCCACAGAATTGTTAATAAAAAATATAGAAAATTCAAATTTTCAATGATTTTAATTTAAAACTTTTTCAAAATTCAATTATTTTTAAAAATTTACTTTCTCATGCTTTTAATATTCAATTGAGGCCTTGGATCCAATAACTCGCCCGACGCTCGGAGGAACGCGCAACTGCCAGTCAGTGAGCAGTGAGCGCCTCTGGGCCACTCACTGCTACCCGACTGGTATTAGCGCGTGCCTTCAAGCGTCGGGCGAGTTATTGGATCCAAGGCCTCAATTATAATCTAAAATTTTAACTGAAATGTGTTTTTTAATCAATGTTTATGAGAAAATTCTACTAAAATTTAATTATTTAAATACAAAAATAAATCATTTATTCAATAATTGAATGTTTCTTAAAATTCAATTCCCATGAAGAATTTTGTAAACAAATTTTTAAATAACTGAAGTCTTTCGACGATTTTTAATAAAATTTTTAAGAATTTTTGTGAGGAATTTGATTAAAATTGTATAAAAAATAATTGAAATTCTGCAATGAGTTTTATTATTTATGAAAATAATTGAATTCCTAAAAAGAACTTTATTCTTTACGAAAATAATTGAATCCCCGCAAAAATTTTATTACTTTGAAAATAATTGAATTTCTGCAATCATTTGTAATTTCTCTAAAATTATAAATCGTACAATTTACGAAGTTGAAGTTCACAACGTTGATCAACGAAAAAAATTTATTTCATCTACTCGAATATTATTTTTAATTTAATATATAATTGTATAACAATTATTATCAGAACATAAACATCAATCTAGTATTTATAAATACTTTTCTGTCAATATTGCAGCAATATATTTTATTAATTTACTAAGTAAACAATTTTTTTTTTTGATAAACTTTGTGGACTTCAACGTGGTTACAATTTACCATAACTTTTCATTCTTTCGGGCTTTACGGATTTTTTTTCAAAAAAACGGACTTTTACGGTATTTACGGACCTACTTTAAGCCCTGGAGAATGTAATGATAAACAACAATAATTAATAATATAGTATAGTAAATAATAACTATTAGATAATAATTATTAATTATAAATAATTACTCAGAAAAATACCAAAAATTACTTGTAAATAACTGCGATAATAAAAGTAATTATATATGATCTTTTTTTTCTCCCAGCGAAGAAATTGATATTCGGGAGATTGGTTCAATTTTTTTCTCAATAAAGACGTCGTCATTTAAAACTGTTAATTGGATCTCCGTTCTTTTGCAAGATTTCAGTAATATTTTCAACAGGGTAGGTAGATCATCACTTAAAATGCCGGGAATGAAGAAAAGAAAAAAAGGAATAAAAAATCGTTTAAAAAAGCTGTAACGAGATCTTGAATGACCGGCTGGCACGAATCCTGCTTCTTTGTCGCGAGTTGGGCGTCGACTTTTTTTTCATTTTTTTTTTACCCTTTTTAGCTCTCCTCTCTCACTGTATCTTATATATATATATATGCAGGAAGACTCGCGGTCTTTCGACTTGTATAAGTATTCACTGTGTATATACCAATATATACCCGTTTTACTTACTTTGAAGCCAAAAGACAAAATTCATAAAATTCAGACAGGAAATTGGCGTCTAGTGTGACATGTATATATAGATAGTAGGTGCATAAGTACAAAAATTATCCCCCTTTTGTATATATACGTATAGACACACTTTTATCTCGGAAGCACTTTAAAAAGTATCAAAATATGTGCGTTCATCCTGCGGATGAAAAGACGCCTTTCTTGAAGCCTATGCTGCTAATTTTAAATTCCACGCGGGTCTTCTTTTCGTAAAGTTTTTCAATATATCATAAAAGTTAAATGACTCGAGAACATTTTTTTTCGTGGGGAAAGATTTCGTAAATTTAAACTTCGTCTCATTTTCGACACGAACTTCTTTAATTTATAATTTAGCGCAAATTTAAACCTTTCCTTCTTGAAGGATTGAGAAATAATTTCTTTTTACTAATCATTATCTATTCTCTTTGGAATAGATAATGATAATTTTACCACCTGTACAAAAAATACAGGTGGTAAAAGATACCCAATAAATAAATTTTGTCAATAATTGCAAATGGTAAAATTTACACAATTGCATAAATAAATTTTTTTGAAAAAAAAAATGAGGAACGAGATAATTATTCGAAATTATTATTTCGAACGAGATAATCGAAATTTTGATGATTGTAATTAAATAACTTCTCTCTTTCTGAATGTTAAATACATTAACGTTTTCGGCATCATTAGTCTCGCTAAAATGTTCGACATAAAGAACTCTTTATGCTGATATTTAGTGGCCAACATATATCAACATTATGAATAATAAATTTCGAAGGGCGGACACGTTCTGCTTTTTGTTTCACCTCCCGCTGACAATAGTTTTTAGAGAGACTGCGCTGATTTTTTACTTCACCTTTTTTTTAATTTTTTGTTTGTAAAGATGAGACATTTTTTATAATTTTAATTATATAACTAATAGTTTTATATTTTTCATTCATGCGTTAAAAATGCGATTTTTAACTCAGCGTTTAATAATAAATTTAGTGAATCAATTTCTCCCCACTTGAGAACGCCAAGGTCGCCACCAGAGGGCAGTGAAAATTCCAAGAATTGTAAACTGACATCTAGCGGTGACTTTGGCGTTCGCAGGTGGAGAATAGCGTCTCCATATTGAATTTCAAGTTGTTCGTAACTCGTAAGTAATTCAATTAAATAATGAAATTTTCACTGGAATTCACTAATTTAAAATTCCATTTTCATGAACCTTTTCGAAAAAAATTATTGAGAATATTTAAATAAAATTCTTTGATAGAAATTAATTATTTACAAAAAAAAAAAAAATTGATAGAATTTTGTTTACAAGAATTTAATTATTTTCAATACAATTTTTCATAAATTCCTCGATAATATAATTATTTTCATAAATATAATAAAATTTATCGCAAGAATTCAATTATTTTTCATTTATATTTGAATTCTAATACAAACCCTTCAACATTTTTTTCTAATTCTGACTATAGAATGAATTTTTTAATATTATTTAATTATTTCAAAAGTTTTAATGCAATTATCTTGATAAATAACAAAATTCTTTACAAAAATTCAATTATTTTTAGGAATTTTAAAAAAATTCTTTACAAAATTCGATTATTTTCATAAATAACAATATTCATCACAAGAATTCAATTATTTTCAAAAGTAATAAAATTCTTCGAAGAAATTCAATTATTTTTAAAAATTTGAACAAATATCTCATCAAGAATTCAATTATCTTTATAAATAGCAAAATTTTTCGACAAAAATTCAATTATTTTCAAAAATTTAAATGAAATTCTTTTCAAAATTTCAATTATTTTCAAAAGTTTTTCGCAGTTCAATGATTTTTAAATAATTTTAATTTTAAATAAATTAAGGATTTAAATAAATTAAAATTTAAGAAACATTTCATTATTCAATAAAATAATAGAATTCGTTGAAATAATTCAATAATTTTCATTAATAACTTTCATTCGTCAAAGGAAATTAATTATTTTCAAAAATTTTTAAGTAATTCTGTAAATAAATTCAATTATCTTGATAAACAACAAAATTTTCCACATAAAATCAATTATTTTAAGGATTGTTAATAAAATTCTTTTCCAAAATTCAATTATTTCGATAAATATCCAAATTCGTCATAAGAATTCAATTCTTTTGAAAACTAATAAAATACTTTCCAAGAATAAAATTATTTTCAAATTTTTTTTAAAAATTCCCGTTAAGAATTAAATTAACTTTTTTATAAATAGATAGCGAAAATCTTCTCAAGAATTAAAATTATTGTCAGAAATTTTAATAATATTCTTGGGAAAATTTCAATTATTTAAACGAAATTTAATAAAAATTCTTCACATGAATTTAATTATTTTCATAAATTATTATTTAAATTTTTCTCAGGAATTCAATTATTTAAAAAAATTTTAATAAAATTCTTCAAAAAGTTTTCAATTATTTTTCAAAAATTGTTATAAAATTCTTTAGTATAATAAATTTCAGTAAAATTTAAATTAAATTCCTTAAAAGAAATTAATTATTTTCAAAAGTTGTTAATGAAATTCTTTGTAAAAATTAAATTCTAAGAAACATTCAATTATTGAATAAATTATTTATTTTTGTATTTAAATAATTGAATTCTCGTAGAATTTTCTAATAAAAATTGATTTAGAAATGAATTTTGGTTAGAATTTTATATAATAATTCAATATTAAAAGCATAGGTAAAGGGGGAATATTTAGAAATAATCGAATTTTGAAAAGGTTTCGATTTTCAAATTTTTGAAAATCAGAATTTTTCGTACTTTTAACTATAATAATTCTACGTAGAATTAATTTTATTATTAATTCACTGGGTTTTCTTCAATTCAAATTCAAATCTTTTGAAATACAATTGTATTTCAAAAGATTTGAATTTGAAATTTTTGAAAATCTTAATTTTTTTCTGGTCAGGGAAAAAGCTAAAATTTTGTCTGGAAAATCAAGGAAAATTAAGGGATAAACGAAATAAAATTTTTGTGGAAACCCTGATTTATTATATTTAATACAAACTTTAATTTAATTATTGAACAAATAATACAATTATTCTTTTAAATTTTAATAACATTTTTCTGAAAAAGCTTAATTATTTTTTAAAAAATTTAAGAAAATTTGTTCAACAATTCAATTACCTTCACAAATATAATAGAATTCGTAGCAGAAATTCAATTTAATTTTTTACAAATAATAAAATTTCTTACAGGAATTCAATTATTTGAAATTTTTTTAATAAAATTCATCTTAAGAATTTAATTATTTTTGAATACAATTTGAGATAAATTATTAAAAATAGTTCAATTATTCTTTTAAATTTTAATAATTTTTTTCGAAAGAATTTAATTATTTTTACAAAATGCAATAAAGTTTTTTTAAGAAATTAAATTTTTAAATGTGTGATGATTAGTACTATTTTTATTATTATTAGTATTATTTTTATTATTATTATTTTTATTATTATTATTATTATTTTTATTATTATTATTATTTTTTATTTTTAACATACAATTTTTATTATTATTGTTCCTTTTGTAAAAAAAATTGTTCTTAAAAAAATATTTTGCCTATTTAAAATTTAAAAAAATCAACGAGCCCACTGCAGCAAAAAATATCAAAAGGAGTAAATCCAGAGAAAATTGGAGAGAAAATTGAAGATAGAAAAAAAGATAAAGAGAGAGAGAGAGAAATCTCATAATATAATAATATACAATGGAAGTCTGGAGGAGTGCATCGTAGTAAACGAAATGCGTCGCGAGTCTTAACGGCCTGCCATCAGAGGCGCTGAGTGTTCAGTAGGAAAAAGTCGACACTCCTGAGCAGATAGTCGTGACTTCGTTCGGCAAGAGGTTGTTTATATCGCGCTCTCGTATCCGCGATTGTGCACGCTTTTTCACTTAATTTTCAAAAAAAAAACAACAGGAATATTTTTTCCTTAAAAAAAATTTTAGACAATAATTCCTCTAGTGTTTTACACATCGGCGGATAAAAAAACAAAAATTCTCTTTGCAAATATATTAGAGAATTTACAATCTGAAAACCTGTCCTCTTGAGAAAACCAGTCCTTAAACGAATAAAGAATCTGTATTTTCTTTTTCGAAAGAGGAATTACTTGTGAATTATTGTAATACTCTAACAATATACCAGTTCAAAAAAAATTACTCTAATATACCAGTGATACTTGTAGAGCAAAATACCAGTAATACACTAGAAAAATACTAGCAAAACACTAGTATATACCACTAGTACCCCAACAATACCACCTACAATACCTACCCAACATAATTTCTTTTCTATTTTCTTTCCCTTTTTTTTTAACTATAAATAGTAAAATCGATTAAATGTTAAATGCAACAAATAAATAAAGTGTCTATAGAAAAAAGAAATGTGACAAGTTGAGTGTTTTGTGTGCCGAAGAAGTTGAATGTTTGAATCGAAATACTTTGTCGTGGAGAGTGAAGAAGGATATCTTGAGACAGGAGAGGAGAAAATACTTGTTTGAAACTTGTTTTGAACTTGAATTGATTCGAAGGAGTTAAACCACGACGAATGTCAATTCGTGTGATGCATCCACGTGCTTTTAGCACTACTTGAATTCATTTTAGGGTGGGAGTTGTGCCACAGTGTGTTTACGATATTTCACTCTTGGTTGAGAAGTTTTATAGTTCACATATATGTCCTCCTGAGAGCCATTGATCTGACAGTCAAGCGAGAAAGAGATATCCCTTTTTCTTATAGCGTTCTCACGATTGGCCAAGAGGAAAGGCGACCTTTTCTCTCTCTCTCTACCTTCTTAGCATTTAACCTGTCCCTATATCAGGAGCGTACATTTTTTCACTGATGAAACATTTCATCATTCTTTAACAAGTTTAACATCCTTTAACAATCTTTAACATCTTTTAAATCTTTTAACAACCTTTAACATCCTACAATTCTACAAATCCTTTAACAACCTTTCTCAAACTTTAAGATCCTTTCACAACCTTTAACATCCTTTAACAATCTTTCTTTTGAGAAAAAAGTTTGCTTTAAGATCCTTTCACAATCTTCAGCATCCTTCAGCATCCTGTTTTAACATCGAATTTCCCGATTAGAAAACAATCCCAAAGAAACATTGGGAACATTTGGAATGGTTCAAATTCTGCTGAAATTTGAAATGTAATTGAGTCAAAATGCTCGAGCAGGAGGATTCTCCAAAGCGGAGATCGACATTCTATGTTTCACTTGATGGAGAATCGCGTCAAGGGACAATAACAATTTCCCCCAATTCGGAGAAATATTGTAATACATTTCCAATTGGTACGAGTACAAAAGTGGTGAATAATTTGACACGCACTTTGAGTAATCATGATAATCTGACAAGTAGTGAGAAGATTGAGCCACGCGGTAAGGTGCAATCGTTGACGAGAATTTTCGAGACATCGAAAGTGGATGATGGTTTGGAGCAACAGCAGCAGCAACAACAGAAAAAGAAGGTTGAGAGGACCAGGTCCTTTAAGACGATAGAAAGGTTTCAGAGCCGGTTTACCGGTAAGAAAGATGCTGCGAGAAAGGACAACAGACTGAATAATAGTTTAGGTTCCATTGATACTGAGAATTGTAATGATGATGCTAGACGTAAAAATCGAAGTGACGATCGTCATCAGCATCAGAATCAGAATCAGGATGATAATGAGGATGTTGAAAGGAGAACAACTGTGCCGAAGATTAAATCGAGAACTAGGGAATCAAGATCAATTGTCGAGCAGAAAATGTCGAAACAATGTGGTGGGAATAATAGTACGACTTTCGCGAATTTAATAAGAAGGACGCATAGTACAAAATTGGCGAGGAGTACAAGTGCTTTGGTTAGAGCTGGGAGGCAGCATACTCTTGATGATTCTGGTAATCATGAGGATTTTTCGGGTGATCATGAAAAGGATAGTCTCGATGATACCATTGGGAGGAATGAGTGTCCAGATGGATGTGTTTTTAAGGAGACTGATGTCGATGCTGGGATTCATTCAGGTGATGATTTTTTAATTGAAAAGTTGTATTTTTATCATCTTTTGGCACTTGTTTCATTTTTTGGTACTTCTTTCAGTTTTTCTCCTTTGTTTCTTCTTAAGATATTTGGTACCAATCTTTCAGTACTTCTTTCAGTTTTTTCTTCATTGTTTCTGCTTAAGAAATTTGGTACCAATCTTTTGGTACTTCCTTCAGTTTTTTCTTCTTTGTTTCTTAAGAAGAAACAAAGAAGAAAAAACTGAAAGAAGTACCAAAAAATTGGTACCAAATTTGAACCAAAATTTTTAGTGATTTGATGACATTGGAAGCAGATTGGTACCAAATTGAAATAAAATTAGTGCGGAAAGTTGAATCAAACTGGTACCAATTTGTATCAAACTGATAACAAATAGATGCAAAAGTGTATCCAACTGGTAATTAAATCCAATTTGTACAAAACTGAATCAATTTGGTACCAAATCAAATGAAGTTGTTAAAACTCTATTAAATTGGTATCAATCAGATTGGCACAATTTTTGGTTTAACTTTGCCAAAATGATACCAGACAGATTTAAAATTGCATCAAACTGGTAATTAAAGCAAATTTACTTAAAACTGAATCAATCTGGTACCAAACGGAATCAATTTGCTACAAATTTGAATGAAACTGGTACCAAATTAAATTCAGTTTATACGAATCAAACTGCTACTAAATTAATTAATTACTGATTAATTAAAATTGTAACATGGTACCAAATTGAATCAAACTGCTACCAAACAGAACCGAACAGAAACTTTGATACCAAAAGTGCATCAAAGTGGTACCAAATGAAATCAAATTTTTACAAAACAGAATCTTGGTACCAAATCGCAAAAATGAAATTGACACAAAAATTTTAAATGATCATTGGATCCATAAATAATGTTGCTTTGAATTCCCAAAACTAATTAAGTTGCAAATTAGGTAAAGCAAAACTGATTAAAAAAAATCGTTGCAATTTTCAAATTTAAAAATAGAAATTCAGTAAGCTATAGTTTTTTTTTTATTCTGCCGTACGCAAAACAGTTTGCAAATGATTCTTGAAAGTTATTGTTTAGTTGTAGTATTGCCAAACAGATGTTTTGTGCTGTAGCTCTTTCATCAATTCACGAAAATTATATAGTTTCTCTTTTTATCGTTCGACTTCTATAATAATTGATCAATATTTTTAGTGCTACTTGTTCTTTTCTCGGATTTTCTCATAGCAATCGGAAGTTATTTTAGAAACTGTTTCTGCTTCTTGGGAAAAACAAACGTTGAAATAATTGTAGAGAATAGCACTTTTTGTTTTTTGTGGTATTTTTGAACTAGATATTTTGCTCATAATTTTAGATTATTATTATTATTATTACTAAATTTTGAAACTATTGTTTTCATTACTATTTTAATTTGATTTCTATTTTGATTTTGCTACAATTTTAATTTTATTTCTATTTTGATTTTGTGACTACTTTAATTTTACCACTATTCTAATTTTGCCACTGCTGTTTCATTAATTTTTTCTGTTTTTCTCTTGCCACTACTGTTACTTTTTTTATTATATAAAAGTCATTATAGTAATAATAATTTCAACAATAGATGATCTAAGAGCAACATCTTTCTCCATATTTTACAATTAAGTCTAACAAAACTACATAAAGTAGTTGTTTCATAATTATCATATTTATATATAATTTCACATTATTCTGTATGCGCGGTTTTTCGAAAACTTATATACATACTATGCTATCATTTTCCTTTAACGCTTAATTTCTATGCAGGATTCTCAAGGATGTTGTGAGAGAAAACGATAATTCTAATAATATTCTAAATGATGCAATAAAATTTATACGATGAATGATGAAGTAATACATAATTTATCATATCATCAGCATAATGAAAAATCGTCTTATTTGTATATACAATATATATATTTATTTATTTTTCAAATATCAAATAAAGGGAAAATTATTCTAAAGGAATATTTTTTTTAATGCTCAGTCTCTAAATTTTGATTTGTGAAAAGTGCAGTAATTCGTCATTTTTGTTTATTTTAGTCTCTTTTTATACGAAAAATTCGTAAATTTGACGATATAATTTGGAGAATTTTAGAGAGATTGCAAATGATTGCAGAAATTCAATTATTTTCAAAAGTATAATTAAAATCTTCGCAGAAATTCAACTATGTTCAAAAATTTTTAAAAGTTCTCGTAAAACTTTCAATTATCTTTGAATTAAATTTTTAATCTTAAATTAAATTTTTCTCCAAAATTCAATTAATTTCAAAAATTTTAATAACAATCTTGGTAAAATTTCAGTTATTTTCAAAAATTTTCCTCAATGATTCAATGATTGTCAATATTTACTATTCTAATAAAATTTTGTAAATGAATTCAATTATTTTTAAAAAATTTAATAAAATTCTACGCAAACATTTAATTATTTTCATAAAATAATAAAAATTTCCCAGGAATTCAATTATTATTTACAAATTTTTTATAAATTTTTTCACAATAATTCAATTATTGTCGAAAAAATAAAATGTTTACAGTCAATTATTTTCGTACACAATAAATTTCTTTTAAGGAATTCAATTCTTTTCATAAATAAATAAAACTCATGGCGGAATTTCAATTATCTTTAATAAAATTTTAATCGAATTTCTCAAAAAATATAATTATTCTTAATAATTTTAATAAAATTCTACAAAAGAATTCAATTATTTTCAAAAATAATAAAATCTTTCACAGAAATTCAATTCTTTGTAAACATTTTAATAAAATTTTTCGCAATAATTTAATTATTTTCATAAATAATAAAATTCTTCTCAGGAATTTAATTATTTTTTGGAAATTTTAATAAAATTCTTAGCAACTATTCAATTATTTTCATAAATAATAAAATTCATTGCAAGATTTCAATTATTTTTTCATACAATTTTAATTTCAATTTTACAGGAATTGCTCGAGAAATGTAATTTATTCTTAAAAATTTAATTTCAATTCCTCGAAGAAATATATTATTTAAAAAAATGTTTTTTAAAATTCTTTGGAAGAATTCAATTATTATCACAAATAAAATTTTTCTCAATAATTCAATTATTTTCATAAATAATAAAATTCTTCGCTGGAATTCAATTATTTTTGAAAATTTTTAGCCACTATTCAATTATTTTCATAAATAATAAAATTAATCGAAAGATTTCAATTATTTTTTATATAATTTTACAGGAATTGATCGAGAAATGTAATTGTTCTTAAAAATTTAATTTCAATTTCTCGGAGAAATCGATTGTTTAAAAAAATCTTTTTTTTCAATTCTTTGGATGAATTCAATTATTTACAAAATTTTAGGATTTTCCACAGGAATTCAATTATTTTCAAATATTTTAATAAAATTGTTCGAAAGAAATCAATAATTTTAAATAGAATTTTAATTAAATTTTTTTGAAATAATTCAATTATTCTTTTAGAATTTAATATAATTCTTCCCAAGAATTAAATGATTTACGTAAATAATTCTTCGAAAGAATACAATTATTAAAGATAAATAACAAAATTATTCCCGAAAATTCAATTATTTTGAGGCAATTTAATAAAATTCTTTGCAAAATTGAATCATTATTATAAATAACAATATTCATGACAAGAATCCAATTATTTTTTTTTTAAAAGCAATAAATTTTTTCTTTTAAATTCAATTATTTAAAAAAATTCTAATTAAATCGTTCGCAAGAATTCAATTATTTTCATAAATAATAAAATGCTTTTTAGGAATTCAATTATTTTCAAAAAAATTTAATAAAATATTACACAGATATTCAATTATTATATTATATCGTCGAAAGAATTCAATTATTTAAAATTTTGTTTACAAAATTCTTTATGAGAATTGAATTTTAAGAAACATTCAATTATTGAATAAATTATTTATTTGCATTTTATTTGTATTTAAATAATTGAATTCTTGTAGAATTTTCTAATAAAAATTGATTAAAAAATGAATTTCTGTTAAAATTTTAGATAATAATTGAATTTTGAAAGAAATATAGCATGAGTTTTTGGAAATAATTGAATTTTGAAATTAATTTTTTTTTAAAATGTTTAATTGAATTTTTTTATATTATTTAAAGTTTTTATTTTTCTAATATATATTTATTTATTTATTTCAGTAGTAAACGGGACTATGCCCTTAATTATTTAATTGAAGAATTTACGAATAATTGAAATTCGTAAAGTTGAATATTCCAAACAAATGGATTTGAAAATTGTCAAAGAACTTTTTCGAAAATTAATTGATTTAAAGAATAATTCTAGTTGAAAATTCTTAAAAATAATAATTGAATTGAAATGATGATAATAATTTTGAAGAAGATTCGGACTGATTATATTTGAATGATAAAGCTGAGAATTATTATTTTTATTTAGTATAGGACAAGAAAATTCGTGTGAAAAATGTTATTCATAAATCATTTTTCTTTTTCTTTGGACAAAACAAAATGGTATTACACTATATATTACGAAAGAATGTCATTTACACATTTTCCCTTTTCTTCCTTTTTATTCTCAAGTGATTCATTTTTCTCACGATCGATTGCAATGGGAATGTAAAATATTTCTCCACATTTCAGATAAATTGCAAAAATATACAAGAAAAGATAATCTGTAATAATATAAAATGACTAATACAGTTGGAATTGTTTGGAGAAATTTTTTTTTTTTTATTTTTCAACGAATTCAAAGTAAAATTTTCTTTTGAAACTTTTTATCTTGTCCCAGCGCATTTTTCTTGAAGATAAAAAAAAATAAGTTATTGACTCACCAGGGTATTTATTTTTGTTTACGAAATAACGAAGGGCTCAATACGTTTAAATTGTGGAGTGTATAATTTTTTGTTCTTTATAATTACAAATTATGCCATGTGCGCGCCCCTCGTAAAAAAGTATAGCAACGTAAAATTTTCAAAAAATTTTATGTTGCGTGAGAAAAAATTTTTTACTCTTTAAATTTGAATTATGACACTATAATTTAGGAATGAGAGCCAAATATTTTAATATAATAATTATTTTTACAATTATGAATGATTAATTAATAAAATTTAAAATTAAATTATCTTTAACCCTTCTTCTTTTTTTAATTCATTTCTTATAGTAAATAAAAATAGTAAATAAAAAGTAGTAAAAATTGATAGTAATGATGATAAAAATAATAATAATAGTAATAATAAAATATACACGTGGGAAAAAAGTAGGGCTTTGGAAGATATTGCATGTTGGTTTATAAGGGGAGTCAAAAGTAGGCGAAAGAGTTGTTCCATAATGTATGAGCTGTTCCCGTGGGCTCGTTATTATTTAAGGACAAGGTATTACATACAAGACTGCGAAGAGGCGAATTCTTATTATTTATTCATCACTTTGCACCGTTTCTTCATCAATTTAAGAAGAAGACAAAGAAAGAAAGAAAAAATAAATCCGAGCGAAAAAATGCGTCTCTTTTATCGAAGGGCGGACTTTTAAAACAGTCTATTGAAATTTAAATCTGAATTTTAAAGAAATGCGTAGAATCGAAAAATAACAAAGTGAAAATTAAATATTTATTTATATTTGAAAATTTATTTACCCAATTTTTTTAAGGATCAAATTGAGACAAAGAAACGTATCAAAATTGTTCGCATCAATTTTGATACGTTTTTTTTTGTCTCAATTTGATATCCTTAGGAAAATTGTGCATATGAAAATGAAATGAAATAAAAATATAAAATAAATATAAATAATATAAAATAAGTAAAAAATGAAAATGAAACTGAAACGAGAATATGAAAAATGAAAATATTTTTTCAAAAAGACTTGAAATAATGACCTGATGGGAAAAGATAATAATTGTTGGACGACACTTTCTACTATTTAGTATACCCAATGGGAAAAAAACCATTGGCGCATTAATGGCCCAATAATGGGAGCCAGGCATGCCATTAATGGCACCCATTAATGGACCAATAGTGGTAAAGTAATGGGCTGACTACGTCGTTGCCAATAATTGGCAGCCATCATTGGCACATTAATGGCCGCCAATAAAACGCCAATAATAAAAATTTTTTAAATTAACAAAAATTATTTATTAAAATTATAATTATTTAATTATAAAAATTAAAAATTGTTTATTAATTTTTTTTTAATTATTATATTTGTAATAGAAAAAAGTCATCACAGTAATTAGTGAGATCTTTTCTCTTTCAAAAAAATTGCCTCACATCCTGTGCAAAAATAGGAGAGGCAGGGGGCAGAATTATTATATTCTACGAATGGACCTGAGGAGTTCAGCCTTTATATACACGGGCTGGAGTAACTTCGATGCGAGTAGAACTGATGTTTGCTCGCCCTATGCGGCACGGTTGGAACTAACTTCCAAGCACAACGCGCACACGTGTTCACGCATGCGGGAAGATTTGAATAATTTTCAATTATTTGCCTATTAATTCCTAATCTATTCTATTCTAATAAAATAAATAATAAAATAAAAAGTAGAAATAAAATAAATAATAATAATAAATTAATAATATCTATTATTTTGAATTGTCTTATAAAATAAAACAAAATTTCATTTCTTTTCAAGTATTTCTATAACCCAAAAGAAAAAAAAATGCTGAGTATTCTTTGAAAATAATATTCAAACTTGTATATTTATAAAAATCTATTATTATTCATAAATTGTGATTTATAAATAGAAATAATGTCCACTTTTTATTTATTAAAAATAATTTATAATAAATAATATTTTCAAATTTGAAATTTAATGAATTTGCCAATTTCTTAATTTATTAAATTAGCCAATTTTTTCAATTTTGAAATTCATTTAATTTTTTTTTAATAAAAACGAAAATTCAACAAATATCGTATTATTTAATACTACTAAAAATATTTTTACATATAAACAATGAAAGTAATTGACAAATTTCTAAAAACAATTTTGTTGGAAAAAGTAATTTTGATATTTATTAAATTAGTAAATTTTCAAATTCATTCAATTTTTTTTATTCAAAATGAAAATTCAACTAATTTTGTATAAAATTGATAAAATATCGCTGTTTTTCGAAATTTGTCAATAATGTTCATTCTTTTTTTGTCAAAATGTTTTTATTAGTATTAAATTATACGATATTTGTTGAATTTTCGTTTTGAGTAAAAAAAATTGAATGAATTTCAAAATTGTCTAATTTAATTTTCAAAATTTAAGAAATTGACAAATTCATTAAATTTCGAATTTGAAAATATTATTAAATTCAAAATTAATTTTAAAATTAAAAAATTTATCAAATTCTTTTATTAAAAAAAATCCCAATTATTTTTTAGAATGTGAGTTAAAAAAATAAATTGTAAAACTATTTTTTAATTTCGATTTTTAACAAAATTCTATCTATTATTTTTAATAAATAAAAAGTGGACATTATTTCTATTTATAAATCACAATTTATGAATAATAATAGATTTCTATAAATATACAAGTTTGAATATTATTTTCAAAGAATACTCAGCATTTTTTTTTCTTTTGGATTATAGAAATACTTGAAAAGAAATGAAATTCTGTTTTATTTTATAAGACAATTCAAAATAGTAGATATTAATAATTTATTATTTATTTTATTTCTACTTTTTATTTTATTATTTATTTTATTAGAATAGAATAGATTTGGAATTAATAGGCAAATAATTGAAAATTATTCAAATCTTCCCGCATGCGTGAACACGTGTGCGCATTGTGCTTGGAAGTTAGTTCCAACCGTGCCGCATAGGGCGAGCAAACATCAGTTCTTCTCGCATCGAAGTTACTCCAGCCCGTGTATATAAAGGCTGAACTCCTCAGGTCCATTCGTAGAATATAATAATTCTGCCCTCTGCCTCTCCTATTTTTGCACAGGATGTGAGGCAATTTTTTTGAGAGAGAAAAGATCTCACTAATTACTGTGATGACTTTTTTCTATTACAAATATAATAATTAAAAAAAAAATTAATAAACAATTTTTAATTTTTATAATTAAATAATTATAATTTTAATAAATAATTTTTGTTAATTTAAAAAATTTTTATTATTGGCGTTTTATTGGCAGCCATTAATGTGCCAATGATGGCTGCCAATTATTGGCAACGACGTAGTCAGCCCATTACTTTACCACTATTGGTCCATTAATGGGTGCCAATAATATACCAATAGAAAATCAATGGCTCCCAATATTGGGCCATTAATACGCCAATGGTGACTCTTGGCAGTTTCCCATTGGGTATATAAAGATTGTCTATCGACTTAAATAGCTTTTCGTTGGAATTTCGTCCAGCAAACCGTGACTAAAAAAAATCATTTGACAATTATTATGTCAGACACTAAAATAGGAATACGTTAATTACAATGGTCTGAGTGCGAAAATACGACGAGAATTAAAAGAAGGAAGTTTTATTGCGTTCAACCGTTCTTGTTTCCGTTCGAATATAACGGGATCCGATTTGCGAATACTGAATACCGATTTTTCCCTCCATCTCCATTGTGGCTCTCTTTCTTTCTCTCTCGGCTCCCCTTTTCCTGTTTTTGTAAATAATTTATATAACAATGAGAATTCGTTTCTTTATAAGCATTCCTTCAAAAATATTATACATACTTTTCCCAACCGGAAAATTCCTGCGATATTGTTTCATTTCCAATGTTGTAATTTCTCTTTTTCTCATTCTCCTTTTTTTTCCCTGGAAAAAAAAATTTGTTAATTGAATAGGAAAATGTCTTTTTAATTTCTTGCAAAATGGCAAATTGAAGTGAATTCAAAATTTAAGTTCCTTTTTACTATTTATTTGGTGAGTTTACCAAATTACCAGATTCATAATTAATTAGTTAAAAAATTTATAAAATCGTAAAAAAAATCGTCAGAAATAATAGTAAAATTATACGAACAGATTGAGAATTAATATGGAGACGTTATTCTCCACCTGCGAACGCCAAGGTCACCGCTAGATGGCACTTCACAATTCTTGGAATTTTCACTGCCATCTGGTGGCGACCTTGGCGTTCTCAAGTGGAGAAATTAAATCACCATTTTATCAAGCAATTTTTTTCAATTAAAAAATGTTATTTTACATAATATGCGACTATTTGCAACAATTACAAATTTACACTACTTGAAATCCGTTAATAATTAAAATAAAGAAAATTCAATTATTTTCAAATTTTTCTTTCAATTTTTTGCAAGTTTTCAATTATTTTTACAAATGTAATGAACTTCTTCGTAGGAATTCAATTATTTTAAAAATCTACAATTTTAATAAAATTTCTCAAAAGTATTCAATTTAAAAAAATTTCCAATATGCAAAAATTCAATTATTTCCGTAAATAATGAAATTTTTACTAGAATTCAATTATTTACAATTTTTTTTTTATAAATTTCTTCGTAATAATTCAATTATTTTCATAAACAATAAAATCATTACAGGGATTCAATTATTTTCGTACATAAAGAAATTTTTACTGGAATTCAATTATTTAAAATTCAATTTTCATAAACTTTTTTTGGAAAAAATCAATTATTTAGAATATTTTAATAAAATTCTTTGAAAGAAATTAATTATTAACAGAAGTTTTAGAGAAATTTTGTTTATAAGAATTTAATTATTTACAATACAATATTTTTAATAAATTTCTCGAAAGTATTATTATTTATTTTCATAAATAGAATAAAATTTATGGCAAGAATTTAATTATTTTTAATACTGGTTTATTAAAATTAATCAAAATAATTCAAAAGTAATATTTTTAATTTTAATAACATTTTTGGAAAGAATTTAATTATTTTCAAAGAATTTAATAAAGTTTTTTTAAAAATTCATTTATAGAATTATTTTTAAAAATTTAATAAAATTTTTTCAAGAATTACATTATAGAATTATTTTTAAAAATTTAAATAAAATTCTTCGACAGCATTCAACTATTTTCATAAATTATAAAATTTTCTATAGAAATTCAATTATTTAAAAAAACTTTAATATTTAGCGTATGAGTTCCATTATTTTTAATACAATTTTAATTAAATTATTTAATATAATTTTTATAAAAAAAATTTTTTTTTTATTTTTATTTAATATTATTTTGCATAACATTTAATACAATTTTTTTAAAAATTCAATTATTTTCACAAATAATAGAATTTTTCTTAGAAATTCAATTATTTAAAAAAAATTTAATAAAATTTGTTGCAATAATTTAATTATTTTTAATACAATTTTAATTAAATTATTTTAATTAATTGAATTATTTTGCATAACATTTAATACAATTTTTTCAAAAATTTAATTATTTTCACAAATAATAGAATTTTTCTCAGAAATTCAATTATTTAAAAAAAATTTAATAAAATTTGTTGCAATAATTCATTTATTTAAAAAATTTTTAATAAAATTTGTTGCAATAATTAAATTTAAAAAAAAATTTATTAAATTTGGTGCAATAATTCAATTATTTTTATAAAATAATAAAAATTTCACTGGAATTTAATTTAGGAAAATACAGAATAAAATTTTTGTGATTTTTCTAAACCGACTAAAAAGTGTTTTTTTTAGTCGTCAAATTATTTTTTTTTATTTTTACTACTTTTTTTTTAGTCTTAAAGTTATTTATATTAATTTAATTAGTGAAATTTGACAATTCTTGTTGATATTTATTTTCTTATTGAGAATTAGTAATTTTTTAGTAACAGTTATATTTTTTATTAAAACTTGAAGCAAAAAGTCAGCTACGATTTTACTAATAATTAGTTATTTTTTACTAATTCAGATTACAGTATTATTAATAATTATAATGTAAATTAATATTAATTTAAATTACTGATTGACTTTTTGCTTTTGATTTAGTAAATTTTACTAATTAATTAGTAGAAATTACAATCTATTAGTAAGATTTACTAATTTACTCTTAGTAAACCTTATTAATAGTAAATTTTACTAACAAATTAGTAGAAATTACTATTTTTTAGTAGAAATTACAATTTATTGGTAAGATTCACTAATTTACTATTAGTAAATCTTACTAATAGTAAATTTTACTAATAAATTAATAGTAATTACTGTTTATTAGTAAAATTTCCAAATTCCAAAGCAAAAAGTCATTCACTAATTCAATTTAGTAAATATATTTACTAATTCAAATTTACAGAGAGTGAAGTCACATAAAAAAATGGTTTTTGTTTTCCTCATCCAAATCTAAACTAATGAGCGTATAAATCGAGTACTTTGTTAAACAATCATAATGAAGTGAAAATATGTGCAAGCAGTTAGTGAGGTACTTTCCGTGAATCTCGATATTATAATTTTTTATTTGAACTTTTTCTTCTTCTCCTTTTTTTTCTTGCGTTCGAATAGCGTGCGCGTATGAAAGTTTTCGATGCTTGGTTGATCTTTAGTGCATATAGAGTTATTAGTTGGGAGCATGCAGCGTATAAATGAGGCTTTCACGGTTGTTTTTCTTTTGAGAAATAAATACTTGCGGGTTGAGGCCACGCGACAAGAGAGCAAGAGAGCAAGAGAGAGAAAGAAAATCCCATTCCAATCAGAGAGATACATTAATGTGTCCTGTCTCTCGAATCCTTTCGATCGGGTCGTGGACCTTCATCAAGATTTTCAGGGACCTACTTATATGCACTGAGAGCCAGCATCTCCATAGAAAACACGAGGCACCTGCCTCGCCACTCTCTGCTACACCGGACCCAAACGAAAATACTCTACACTCCCCTCGACCATACTTCCCAACGTTTTCAAAATAATTAAATAACCCACGTTTATGCTGCAACTTCAGTTGCAATAAAAAAAGATTTTTTATTTTATCACAATAATTTTAAGTCTCATATAAAAAAAATTGAATTACAAAGTTTCTCAATATGTTAAATTTAAGTTTTTAATTTTTATTGTACTCAGTAATTTTTTAAAATATCTTTGAAAAATATTTCATTCATTTGAAGGTTCAAAACTTGTGGATCATTCATTGTAACTATAGAGAATTTTAACAACCTTTGGCTATGATTACCAACTCTCTAATTTTAAATTAAACAATATTTTGACTTTTTGCTTTTGAATTACAGGCTTCAGCCACTAAAAAGCTACTATTTCTGTTTTTTTTTTTTTGAGAATTTCCACTACTTTAAATTCGCTAATATTAGAAATCAAAAAACTGTTCTCAAAAATTATAATATAATTCTTTAAATCGATTCAATTATTTTCAAAAGATATTCGAAATTCAATTTTCAATATCTAGTACATATTCTCATAATATTTTGCAAAACAATTGAATTATTTTCAAAAAAATTGATAAAATTAATCCAAAATTCAATTATTTTCATAAATTAATAAAATTTCGACAGGAGTTCAATTAATTAAGAATGGCATTTCCAAAAAAATTTCGAAAAAATCAATTATTTAACAAAATTTTTAAACAATTCTTCACAATAATTAAATTACTTTTACTAATAATAACATTTTTCATGAAAATTCAATTATTTAAAAGAAAATTTTTAATAAAATTCTAAGCAAGAATTCAATTACTTTCTCTCTAAATCTGAATCAGCGAAACCTCGCTGATTCTCAGCGGATAGTCGCTGATTCAAATAGCTATAAGTATACCACTGAGAATCAGCGAATAGTCGCTGGTCCAATCAGCGGTGACGTATTATCGGTTACGCTACGAGTATTTGACACTTCTGCGCACACGCAGAGTTGGCTGATTTCCTCAGTGACATCCACTGATCTTCAGTAACTTCCACTATTTTTCAGCGGAAACTTCGTTCACTGATAAAAACAGCGATTTTTTCGCTGATTCAGATTTAGAGAGTTCATAAATAATAAAACTCATCAAAGAATTTCAATTATTTTTAATATTATTTTACATTAATTAATAGAAAAATTCAATTCTTTTCACAAATAAAATTTTCTACAAGAATTCAATTATTTAAAATAAAATTAAAAAAAAATATTTTTAAATAAATTTTTTATGAATAATTCAATTATTTTCAAAAATAATAAAATCTTTCACAGAAATTCAATTCTTTTTAAACATTTTAATAAAATTTTTCGCAATAATTATTTTTTTTATTAATAATTATTTTAAAAAATGTTTTATCAAAATTCTTTGTAAGAATTCAATTATTTTTATAAATAACAAAATTTTTCGCAATAATTCAATTATTCTCATAAGTAATAAAATTCTTCGCAGGAAGTCGATTATTTTTGAAAATTTTAATAACATTCTTAGCGACTATTCAATTATTTTCATAAATAATAAAATTCATCGCAGGATTTCACTTATTTTTTATACAATTTTACAGAAATTGATAATTAAAAAATTCTTTGGAAAAATTCAATTATTTACATAAATAATTCTTCGAAACAATTTAATTATGTCGCGATAATAAATAATAAATTATGACTGAAAATTCAATTATTTTGAGGCAATTTAATAAAATTCTTTGCAAAATTCAATTATTATCATAAATAACAATATCCATGACAAGAATTCAATTATTTTTAAAAGTAATAAATTTCTTCTTGGAAAGTTAATTATTTTAATAAATTCTAATAAAATCGTTCACAAGAATTCAATTATTTTCATAAATATTAGAATTTTTTACAGGAATTCAATTATTTTCATAAATATTAGAATTTTTTACAGGAATTCAATTATTTTCAAAACAATTTAACAAAATACCACACAGACATTTAGTTATTGTCAAAAATTTTAGTAGAATTCTTTGTATAATTATTTTTAAAAACTTTTTACATTTCAATGATTTTCAATTTCTTCCATTTTCATGAAATTTCCAAACAGAATTGAATTCTTTCAAAATTCTTTTGTAAAAAGCTTCATAAGAATTCAATTATTTTCATGAATAATAAAAATGTCTTAGGAAATCATTTGTTTAAATTAGAATTTGCATAAAATTAGTCTAAAGAAATCAATTTTTCAAAAATTTTTATAAAATTCTTCGCACGAATTAAATTATTTTTATAAATATTTAAATTCTTTCATGGATAATGAAATTCGTTGCAGAAATTGAATTTATTACCAGGATAAGAAAAAATTAAATATTTTTCATGAAAATTAGGATAAAGTGAGGAAAATAAAAAATATGGATTTAAATTATTGTCAGTTTTGTGAAGTTCCTAAAATGAGTTTTTTTTGGTCTTCAAGTTTAATTGTTCGATGGCTTCTATTTACTACTTTTTTTAGTTTGAAAGCTACTTTTTCAAAATTAATTATCGAGTGCAAAGTCTGAAATTAGCAAATTTTACTAATAAATTAGTAGAAATTACCATTTGCTAGTAAAATTTAGAATTTACTAATTCAACAGCAACAAGTCAAAATATTTTTAGTAATTAAAATTCAGAGAGTAGTTACAACTACCAGTAGTAATTACTAATTTATTTAACCACTGGTAGTTATAAAGGACTGGTACAGTTAAAATAATTGGATTTAAAATAGATATTTACAAATAGTTTTTTGTTAAAATAATCAACATTTTTAAAATACTTGTTAGTTAAAAATTTCATAAGTTACAAATATAGTTGTAACTTATATGGCTTATTGTCAAAAATATTTTTTAACTACATACCACTATAGTGGTAGTTAAAAAATATTTGCTAATTGTTTTATGAACCTAAAAGAACTTTTCAATTTTTCAAAAATATGAATGGCTCTAGTAGAAAAAAAAATGTTAAGAGGGTTACGTATTGGATTGCATCGAATTGCATAGGCGAGAGCTGCGAAACAAGAGTGTTATTCAGTCTACAAAGCGAGCGCGGCTTTTTTTCTCTTTCAAAAAAACCAAGGGGTTCCTTCTATTATATGTCTTTCATAAACGAGCCAAGAAAATACCTTTTCATCGCTTCCTTACAATTCTTCTTTTCTCACACTGCACTCCCCCCTTACCCCCCTCCTCACTCTCTTTACCTATTTATCTTTATCTATCTCTATCTCTGTCATTTACTGTATATACATATTCTTTAAGAGCACTTTCAAGACATTCACACACACAAAAAAAAGAAAGCAAAGGGAAAGAGAAAATAGAAAAGGAATAATAAGAAGAAGACTTATGATCCAAAAGATTTTAATACTTAAATTTATGATCTGTAAATTTCTCTATTCCCAACAGATCATTATTCATATTCACACCTTGTTGTAAAAAGAAAATAATTATGTTACAAGTGTGGTGACAATTATTTTTCTTCTTCAAACAACGATTTTAATTTTTAATATTTAATCACAATTGAAAAATGAATATTTCTTAAAGAAGATTAAATGACTGAAAAAAAGGTTTTTGAATCATATACATAATTATATATGAGAATAAATACATATATGGTATTTATTTATAAAATTCTTTCTATAGAGAAAGTTAAAAGTTAATTTTTTAAAGAAGAAAAAACCTTTTCTTTTAAGAGAGAAAATCTTTCAAAATGTAATTTAAAAGAAATATTTTCCATGGAGCTTTCTTTTTCTCTTTTTCTCCCTTCTCTTTGTAACCAGTCTTTCCTTTTCGGTTTCTTTAAAAGTTTAAATCAACCTTTTTTTAAAGTTAGGAACGAAAAAAACAAGGAAGGAGAAAAAAATTACCGTGAAAAGCAAGTTTGGTTCTTTCAAACAACATGAGGATATAAATTGCCATTGAATCAGATTCCTGATTGGTTCAGACTGCAGTTGCTGAGCAGTTCACAAGAAACTGATTCTATCACGTGCCTCGAATCCTTCTCTCATGTTTATAATACTCACAATCAGCAGCGTCTTTGCGCACTATTTGCCTTTCAAAAAAATTACAAAGAAAAAAAATAAATTCTTTCGATATTCGGTTTTTTAAACGTGTTTGCAAAAAAAAAATTTTGTCTACTTCGCCAATTTTTCTGCAGATATCAAATTGAGAGACAATAAACGAATCAAAAATGTTGCATCGCAACATTTTTGAATCAAAAAAAAAAAAAAAAAAAAAAAAAAAAAAAAAAAATATGAAAAATATGCAGAAAAATATGCTATTGATTTCTGGAAAAAAATGTTTTTCCTTAAAAAGATTGTGAAAATCTACAAAAATTTAAGGAAAATTATCAAAAAGATTCTAATGAATATGTTTTCCCAAAAAAATTAATTGATATAATTTTTTTCCTGACTTTTTCCTAATTATCATAAAAAAAATTGACTTCTTTTTTATCCTACTAATAAATTGAATTCCTGCAACAAATTTTATAATTCATGAAAGAATTTAAATATTTATAAAAATAATTTAATTCTTGCGAAGAATTTTATAAAAATTTTTGAAAAATTGATTTCTTTAGACTAATAATTTTATGCAAATTCTAATTTAAATAAATGATTTCCTAAGACATTTTTATCATTCATGAAAATAATTGAATTCTTATGAAGATTTTTACAAAAAAATTTTGAAAGAATTCAATTGTGTTTGGAAATTTCATGAAAATAGTATAGAAATTGGTTTAAAAATAATTAAATTTTACAAAGAATTCTATTAAAATTTTTGACAATAATTGAATGTCTGTGTGGTATTTAGTTAAATTTTTTTTGAAAATAATTGAATTCCTAAAAAGAATTTTATTATTTATGAAAATAATTGAATTCTTGCGAACGATTTTATTAGAATTTTTTTAAATAATTGAATTTCCAAGAAGAAATTTATTACTTTTAAAAATAATTGAATTCTTGTCATGAATATTGTTATTTATGATAATAATTGAATTTTGCAAAGAATTTTATTAAATTGCCTCAAAATAATTTAATTTTTGGAAATAATTTTGTTATTTATCGACATAATTGAATTTTTTCGAAGAATTTTACTAAAATATTTGAAAATAATTAAATTCCTGGGCAAAATTCTAATACTTTTGTTAATAATTGAATTCTTCCAAAGAATTTAAAAAAAACATTATTTAAATAATTGATTTCTTCGAGGAATTGAAATTAAATTTATAAGAATAATTACATTTCTCGAGCAATTCTTGTAAAATGATATTATTTATGAAAATAATTGAATAGTTGCTAAGAATTTTATTAAAATTTTCAAAAATAATTGAATTTCAGCTAAGAATTTTACTATTTATGAAAATAATTGAATTACTGCGAAAATTTGTATTTGTGGAAATAATTGAATTCTTTTAAAGAATTAAAAAAAAATATTTTTTTAAATAATTAATTTCTTCGAGGAATTAAAATTAAATTTTTAAGAATAATTACATTTTTCGAGCAATTCCTGTAAAATTGTATAAAAATAAATAATTGAATTCCTGGGAAGAATTTGATTATTTATGAAAATAATTGAATTATTGCAAAAAATTTTATTAAAGTGTTTAAAAAGAATTTAATTTCTGTGAAAAATTTTGTTATTTTTGAAAATAATTAAATTTTGCAAACAATTTTATTAAAATGCCTCAAAATAATTGAATTTTCGGAAATAATTTTGTTATTTATCGAAATAATTGAATTGTTTCGAAGAATTATTCATGTAAATAATTGAATTCTTGCGAAGAATTTTATTAAAATCTAAAAGAATAATTGAATTATTTTAAAAAAGTTTAATTAAAATTGTATTTAATATAATTGATTTCTTTCGAACAATTTTATTGAAATATTTGAAAATAATTCAATTCCTGTGAATTCTTCCAAAGAATTAAAAAAAACATTTTTTTAAATTATTCATTTCTTTGAGGAATTGAAATTAAATTTTTAAGAACAATTACATTTTTCGAGCAATTCCTGTAAAATTTTATTAAAGGCGTTTGTAACATTATATGTCATCACACATTGTGCAAAGGATGTATTCTCAAAACTGTGACGTCATAAAGGTTCAAATGCCCTTAAAAATAATTAAAATTCTGCAATAAATTTTATTATTTTGTAAAAATAATTGAATAGTTGCAAAGAATTTTATTAAAATTTTCAAAAATAATAAAATTCATGACAAGAATTTTATTATTTATGAAAATAATTGAATTAGGTTGCGAAAATTTTTTTTAAGATGTTTAAAAAGAATTGAATTTTTGCTTAGAATTTTATCAAAAATTGTTTTAAAAAATTGAATTTTCATAAAAAATTTTATTATTAGTGAAAGTAGAATTTTATAAAGAAATTTTGTTAAATAATTGACTTTTTCGAATTTTTTTTAAAATGCTATTCTAAATTAATTGAATTCCTGTGAAAATTTTATTATTTATGAAAATAATTGAATTTTGGATGAATTTTATCTATGTTGGTTGTTGGTAGTTAAAACCATTGGCAGTTAATGTATAAAGTATACTATACCAACTATAGTTGGTAGTAGTAGTTAATAGTAATTAATAATAGCAGCTAAAATAATAATTAGAAGCTTTTGTTAATATTAATAGTATTTTTAACTATTCAATACTATCTTAAGTTTAAACAATCATTAGTTTAAATAATCATTAGTTTAAACTTTAAACTATCATAAGTTTATACAATCATTAGTTTAAACTATCATAAGTTTATACAATCATTAGTTTAAACTATCATAAGTTTAAACCATCATTAGTTCGAACTACCATTAGTCATACAACTGCCACTGGTTACATCTCCCATTTTTTTTCCAATGATCATCACTTCCGAATAACAATACTCTTTGCAGCAATTATCTCAACATTGTCAATTCCATTTTTCTTTTCATCTTCATTTATAAAATTATTCCAATAACCCACTTTTACAATGTTATTCTCCTCTCCTCGTTCAAATTAAAAAAAACCAACTCTCAAGCATTTAATTCACATGAGAAAACGTGAAATCAAATTATCATGCTGCATCATTTTTCACGCAGGATACAAATCATCTGGAAATGAGATGTTACACATCTGTTATCAATTTTCCATATGTATGTCCGTTGAGATCCATCATGATAATTCAATGATTCTTTATAGGAATACAATCTACCGTTACGAAATTCCTCAACGAATTATTTCATTATCGGCCGTATTTAATCGCAATTTTTTCGCGATTACCGTTTTTTTTTAGTGACATACATCTCTATATCAAAACGACGCTTCCGTAAAAGAGGAAAAATTCGACAAAAGATTTTTCGAGGGGGATAAAGAAAGTATGTTTTTAGGGATATTGTGCGTGTGCGTGATTAAAACAGATGCGCTACTCCTTTTATAAATGTTTCGATTCATTTTTTTCCTTTCTTTTTTCTTGTTTTTTTTTTTTTTGAGAAAAGAGTGTATAAATATATAGTATACAAGGAAGGAAGGGAAGAGGTGTTCAATCATTGTATTAAATTGGTACGACAAGTTTTTTTGGGGGAAAAAAGAATAAGATTCTATATAGAAAAAAGGGTTATTTTTGAAATCTGTGTGCTTAACATTTGTATTTATTGTCTGAGTATTTTTTTCGATAATTATTGAAATTATTATTGAATTATTATTATTATTATTATTATTATTATTATTATTATTATTATTATTATTATTATTATTATTATTAAAATTATTATTGAAATAAGAAAACAAGTTGTATATTAAAGAATTTTTTAAAACTTTTGTTTAATAACAATTTTAACCAATTTTTGATTCTAATTGCAATGAAAAAAAATTTATTTAATTCAAATATAATTATTGCTTCAAATATGATTTAAGATTAAGTGAAAATTATTTGAATCAAATAATTTTTTTTTCAGTGTGGAAAATAAAGTCGAAAATGTTTTATTTGCTGGAAGATATAATTTTTATTTGAATTGAAATTGATTTCTAATTCTTCGGTCTGTATATGTAACTGCGATTATATATAGTTAGGAGTATAAAATCAGCATAAAGAGATTCCAGGCCGCGTTTAAATCTAATATGTAGGCCTCTCATTATAAATTGCGCTTTCACAGAATGACAGAATATGATCATCATCATCATCAATATTGGCTAATTAATGCTGATTCTATCCAGCAATAATAAATTTTAATTGCACTTCTTTTAGTTCCTATTTATCTAGGCAAAATTGCCCATCATGAATGTCTCTCCTTTCTCCACTCTTTTATGATTCGCAATTTTTCATAACTAACAAAACGTACAATTACCGTTTCGAATGGAGAGAAATAATTTTTTTTTCTAGTTATAAAAATATTAAAATAAAAAAACAAGAATAAAAGAAAACTAAAATAAAATAACAAAAATGAAAAAACTAAACTGGATTGCCACAGGTCAGGGAAAAGTCAGGGATTTTTATTAAAAGTACTGGAAAAATTTAATTTTTGTAATTCATAAAAAAATTCCGATTTTTGTGTCATTTTTGTTTGCCTCATAAACTATGAAACTACCACGAATTCTAATACAAAACCATCAAAATCTTTTTCTATTTCTGACCAGAATGAATTTTTTAATATTATTTAATTATTTCAAAAGTTTTAATGCAATTATTTTGATAAATAACAAGATTCTTCACAAAGATTAAATTATTTTTAGGAATTTAAAAAAAGAATTTTTGCAAAATTCAATTATTTTGATAAATAACAACATTCATCACAAGAATTCAATTATTTTCAAAAGCAATAAAATTCTTCGAAGAAAATCAATTAATTTAAAAAATTTTAACGAATATTTCGTCAAGAATTCAATTATCTTTATAAATAGCAAAGTTTTTTTTGCGAAAAATTCAATTATTTTCAAAAAATTTAAATCAAATTCTTTGTAAAATTTCAATTATTTTAAAAAGTTTTTTGCATTTCAATAATTTTCAATATTCACTATTTTCATAAAATGTATCAAAAAATTTAATTATTGGAAAAAATTTTTGATAAAATTCTACGAAAACATTTAATTATTTTCATAAATAATAAAATTTTATTTTGGAATTCAATTATTTTCACGACAATTTGAAATATTTTTAATACAATTTTAAATAAATTCCTCGAAAAATTCAGTTATTCTTAAAAATTTTTTATTAAAACTTGACAAAAGAATTCAAATTTAATAAACATTCAATTATTCAATAAAATATTAAAATTCGTTGCAATGATTCAATTATTTTCATAATTTACTTTTAATTCGTCTCAGGAAATCAATTATTTAAAAATTTTTTTTAACTAATTCTGCAAAAGAATTCGATTATCTTGATAAATAACAAAATTTTCCCCATAAAATGAATTATTTAAAGGAATTTTAATAAAATTCTTTTCAAAAATTCAATTATTTACATAAATATCAAAATTTATCACAAGAATTCAATTGTTTTCAAAAGTAATAAAATTCTTCGGAGAAATTCAATTATTTTTAAAAATCTTAAGGAATATTTCGTCAAGAATTCAATTATTTTTATAAATAGCAAAATTTTTCGCCAAAAATTCAATTATTTTCAAAAAAATTAAGTAAAATTCTTTGCAAAATTTCAATTATTTTTTAAAGTTTTTCGCATTTCAATAATTTTTAATATTCACTATTTTTATAAAATTTCTCAAAAAAATTAATTATTGAAAAAATTTTTTGATAATATAATTCTACGAAAACATTTCATTATTTACATAAATAATAAAATTTTATTTAGGAATTCAATTATTTTCACGACAAAATTTGAAATATTTTTAAAACAATTTTAAATATATTCCTGGGAAAGATGCAGTTATTTTTAAAAATTTTATTAAAGCTTGACGAAAGAATTCAAATTTAATAAACATTCAATTGTTCAATAAATTATTAAAATTATTTTCCAAAATTCAATTATTTTCATAAATATCAAAATTAATCACAAGAATTCAATTTTTTTGAAAAGAAATAAAATACTTTGCAGAAATTAAATTATTTTCAAAACTTTTTTAAATTCTTCTTAATAATTAAATTATATTTATGAATAGGTAGCGAAATTCTTCTCAAAAATTAAGTTATTGTCAAAAATTTTAATAAACTTCTTGTCAAAACTTCAATTATTTAAAAAAAATTAAATAAAATTCATCACATGAATTCAATTATTTTCATAAATTATTAATAAAATTATTCTGTGGAATTCAATTATTTTTATAAATTTTAATAAAATTCTTAAAAAAGTTTTCAATTATTTTGAAAAATTGTTATAAAATTCAATTATTTCCATAAATTATTTATTTTTGTATTTAAATAATTGAATTCTCGTAGAATTTTCTAATAAAATTTGATTTAAAAATTAATTTCAGTTAAAATTTTAAATAATAATTTAATATTAAGAGTATTTTAGCATGGATTTTTAGAAATAATTAAATTTTGAAAAGGTTTCAAATTCAAATCCTTGAAACTCTAAATTTTTCGTTCTTTTAAATAATAATTGATTTAAAGAAGAATTTTAGTTAAAAATTCTAGAGAATAATAATTGAATTTAAATGATGAAAATAATTTCGAAGAAGTTATGAATAACAATATTCTTATATAAAATAATAAATTTTATCCCTGGTTTATTATCGTTAATTATTATAAAAGCATGAAGAAATCGATTGCTCCGAGTCGAAGACTCGGAGTGATCGGTTTCTTCATGTTTTTAATAATATTCTTAGAAGTTATTAAATTTCAAAAGATTTGAATTTGAAATTTTTGAAAATCTTAATTTCAATGGAAAAATAATAATGATTAAATAATTATAATAAATAAAACAATTGTTTTCGAATTATTTTACAATTAAAGAAATTCGCAAGTATTCGAACATTTTTTTGAGCTTCTATAATCATTTAATCATTTAATCTTCTAATCATTTTCAGAGTGAATCAGAATATTCTTTACTGTCAGGGAAAATTTCAAAATTTTGTCTGGAAATCAGGGAAAAGTCAGGAAAAAACAAAGTTACATTTTTGTGGCAACCCTGATAAAATAAAGAAACAAAAATGAAAAAAAAAACTTAAATAAAAACAAAAATAAACAAATCTAAAATGAAAAACAGAAATAAAAACACAAAAATAAAAAAACTAAGGTCGAATAATTAAAAAAAAAATAACGAGAAAAAAGCAGAAAATAAAGAACTGAAATAAAAAAAATTTTGTCTCTATTTTCCAGTAGAGAGGAACTTTTAAAAACTAAAATTGAAATAGTCGTAATTTTCCAGATTGTCATTTCCAATTTGTAAACTTGACATTTTCATTCAGACATTTCTTTTCTTGCAACATGTTCTTGTGAACATTGTGTGAGTCATTATCATTAAATTTCCACCCCCAAGTGAAAATGCATTTTTTCTCCCGACAAAATTCTTTCTATATTTTTCCTGAAATTCGCTGACTTGCGGATAAATTTCGCAGTTGGATACGAACGCAATGAATCAAGTTTTGTGCTGAAGGACAATGCAAACATCAATCTATGACTGTACCTGCGGGCGGAACTATAATTCTGGGGATTTAGGGCACGTGGTAAATGTCACACCTGGATTTATAGGATGCATATATATATATATATATATATATATATATATATATATATAGATTTCCTCCCTCCCACAAAATCAAAAATCAAACCATCATTACTATATTCCAGTGACAATGTTGTCAGTGCGAAAGGACCGAATGAATTATTGCCGCGTTTAGTCAAATGTGTATAAAATCCTGCCATATTTTCCAATTTCGATAGAGTATTCTATACTTAATAGGATTTTTATTTCTATTTATTTATAGAAAACGGATTTGTTTTTTATTTCGACAGGGGGAATTTGGGTCAATTCCTATTCTTATAGCCATACGTCTGTATTTTCTATTTTTTCAAAAATTAATCCAGAATATTAATTATAATTAAAAATTAAAAGAAAAAAAAAGAAATTAAAGAAAAATTAAAAATTTTCAGAAGGTTGGAATTTAAAATTTTTGAAAATCTTAAATCTTATGGAAAAATTATAATGACTAATTATTTAATTTTGGAAAATATAAATGTAGTTTTAAAAACCGTTTTTTAACCTGGAAAACCAGGAAAAGTCAGGGAAATTTCTTTTTTTCCCCTTTTTCTTTTTTGAAAGCGTGGCAACCCTCGATTGGCGAAAAAGCATTTTTTTTCGGAAATTTAAAAAAAAATGTGACGGAATATATTTAATTGATGTAAATCACAAATACTGTGTTCTGTTATTTCAGATGGTTCCAGAGTTTTAGAGTAAAGAGTCATTAGATTATTTACAAGAACAGGGAGAACCCTGCTCTTTCAATTTTTTTTTCAAGTTTACCAAACTCGAAGCAGATTCACCCCACATCAAAATTCCATAGTGTATATAATATCGGCATTTACGCTATAAATAGGGTTCTAATAGATCCACCCCAAAAAGCACAAGTTTGTCTAATATTATCTAATATAAAAAAGGAAAAAAACCGAAGCTGGAACTGTCTACGCGAGTGATCAATTGGTTTACATAGACAAGGCACGTGTTTATTCTTTTCAGTGAAGCGTGTAAGTAAATCCTCTGTAGTCAAAAGATGCTTCCTTCATTCAAAATACAATTCAACTCTTCATTTTTTTGTTTTACTAAATAAATATAGTGGTATTTTTTTTTATTGTGAAATATTGCTTATTTGGTAATTAATACCCAAAAATGGAAGTCTAACGTTTAGATTGACGTTTTTTTGTATTTTTTTTTTATTTTTACAACTTTTCGGTTATTTTACATTTCCATAGTTAAAATTCTTTGCAAAACCCTAAAAAATAATTTTAAAGTATAATCAAACGAAAATAGGGTAGAGGGCCAGTTTTTATGTAAAATCACTTTTGAATTTTTTTTCAAATGTAATATTAATGATAGATCGTCCAACATCCTTCCGGCAGGACGAAAAAGACTCAGGTGAGTCCCTCCGAAATCACTAAAGAAAACTAACATGGATTAAGATAAATAAAAAATGAAATATATCATTGGAAAGGTAACGAAACAAGCTATCAGCGCATATAAATATCGAGCTTGTAAGTTCAAAACTAAGGGCTGGGTAGTTTGAAGAAGTTACACGTTCCAAAAATTCACATAATTTTTAGTCACAGAATGACGAAGCCCGGTCCTGCCGGCAGGACGCTTTTCGCTTTATTTAAGAGACTACCTAGCCCAGGTTTATAAATTTAAAGACTCGATATTTACATCATTTGAAAGCTTGTTTCATTACCTTTCCAACGATATATTTAGTTTTATATTTATCTGCTTCCATATTAATTTTATAGAGCAATTTCGAAGGGACTCGCGCCTAAGTATTACTCAGATATACTGAACAATATTAAAAATGAATTTTTTTTTTAATTGAACAATTAGGTTTCATTCTTTGAACGTTTCTGAAGAGAAAGAGACTTGTCCGGTCAAAAAATATTGATTTTTGGGGATTTTACATTAAATTTACGAAAAAATGATTTTTTCACTGTTTAGAAACATAGTAAGTTTGAAGGCTTTGAAAAATGGTTTAATATTATTATTTTAAAAAGGCAAAAATATGTATTTTTTCGTCTTTTCGTCTACTTTAATCCCAAAGAGTGCCAGAAAAGAAAAGTTGAATTCCCTTTTTTTAAAAGCCTTTTTTTCGGAACGTCCTTCCGGCAGGATGGGCACTTGGACGATTTATCATTAAAATAATAATTTTGGTGTTATTTTTGAATGAAATTTTACTTTAAATAAAACACCAAAGTCAACGATTTGTAAAAAATCAACGAATTTAGCTTCTCCAGGGAGAATAGTAAGTTAGTAAGTTAGTTACTAACTTACTAACTAACTAACGAACTTAGTAAAATTGTTACTAAATTTAATTGTGTTCAAAAATTTAAAAAAATATTCGTCAAAATTTCAATTCTCTTTATCAATAATAAAATTCTTCTCTGATAATATTCAATTATTTAACAAAATTTAAATCAACTTCTTGTCAAAATTTCAATTATTTTCAAAAGTTTTCTAAAATTCAATGATTTTCAATATTTATTTTAAAAAATAATGAAACTCGCATGGAAGCATTTCAATTATTTTTAATACTATTTTAAATTAATTAATAGAAAAATTCAATTATTTTCACAAATAAAATTTTCCACAAGAATTCAATTATTTAAAATAAAATTTTCATAATATTTATTATATTTCGAAAACATTAATTATTTAAGACTATGTTTATAAAATTCTTATAAAGAATTCAATTATTTTCAAAAATAATAAAATTTTTCACAGAAATTCAATTCTTTCTAAACATTTTAACAAAATTTTTCGCAATAATTCAATTATTTTCATATGAATGATGAAATTCTACTCAGGAATTCAATTATTTTTTAAAATTTTAATAAAATTCTCAGCATCCATACAATTATTTTCATAAATAATAAAATTCATCGCAAGATTTCAATTATTTTTAAACAAATTTACAGGAATTGCTCGAGAAATGTAATTTATTCTTAAAAATTTAATTTTAAATTCCTCGAAGAAATTAATTATTTAAAAAAATGTTTTTTCAAAATTCTTTGGAAGAATTCAATTATTTTCATAAATAATAAAATTCTTTACAGGAATTCAATTATTTTTGAAAATTTTATTAAAATTCTTAGCAACTATTCAATTATTTTCATAAATAATAAAATTTTTTACAGGAATTCAATTATTTACAAATCTTTTTTATAAATTTCTTCGCAATAATTCAATGATTTTCATAAATAATAACATTTTTACAGGAATTCAATTATTTTTATAAATAATAAAATTCATTTATAGGAATTCAATAATATTTTCATAAATAATAAAACTCATTGGATAATTTCAATTATTTTTAATGCAATTTTAATCGAATTCCTCGAAAAATGTAATTATTCTTATAAATTTTATTAAAATTCGTCCAAAGAATTTAATGATTTAAAAAATTTGTTGATAACATTTTTTATGAGAATTTAATTTCAAGAAACATTGAAATTAATAAATTATTTATTTTTGTATTTATATAATTGAATTCTCGTAGAAATTACTAATAAAAATGGTTTTAAAAATGAATTTCAGTTAAAATTTTAGATTATAATTAAATATTACAAGCATTATAACGTGGATTTTTTAAAATAATTAAATTTTGAAAAAGTTTCAAATTGAAATCATTGAAATTTTTAATTTTTCATATTTTTGACAAACAATTCTGTAGAATTAATTATTTTAAAAAGTTTAATAGGATTTTTATTAAAATTTTTTCAACTTTTTATTTTTTAATTTTCGAATAACTGAAATTTTTTCAAGTTTTTATTTTTCAATTTTCAAATAATTGAAATTTTGTAAAATTGAATTGTAAAGTAAACGAATGAATTTGAAAATTCTCAAAGAACTCTTTTTAAAAAATTAATAAAAATAATGGATAAATAATGGATTTATTGAAGAATTTTAGTTAAAAACAGAAGAAAAAAATTTAATTTTAGGGAAGTTACAAATTTTTGCAGACATTCAATTATTTTCAAAAGTAATAAAATTCTTCTTAAGGATTCAATTTTTTATACTAATAATAAAACTCATCGCAGCGTTTCAATTATTTTTCATACAATTATAATTGAATTCCTTGGAAAAAGTAATTATGTTCATGCAAGTTTTAATACAATTCGACAAAGGAAAAAAAAAAATTTGTTAATAAAATTCTTTATGAGAATTGAATTTTTGAGAAACATTCAATTATTCAATAAATTATTTACTTTTGCATTTAAATAATTATAAATTCTTGTAGAATTTTCTAATAAAAATTGTTTTTCATTTCATAAAAATGAATTTCAGTTAAAATTTTAGATTATAATTGAATATTAGAAGCAATGTAGCGTAAATTTTTGAAATAATTGAATTTTGAAATTAATTTTTTTGAAAAAGTTTAACAGCATGTGACTGCTACAGAAATCAATGTTAATTTTTTCGACCACTTAAAATATTAAAAATAAATAAATAAAAATAATATTAAATAAATATTAAATAATATTAAATAATATTAAATAAATTAAGCTAGTTTTTTGTGAATAACTCTGAAATATAATAAAGAAGAGCAGTAATGTGCAAAAGTTTTAATAATTCTAAAATAAATTATAAAAAAATACTTTGAAATCGGAAAAGACGAGAAATTGATTAAAAGTGATTTTGAGAACTGATAATTTTAAAGTTATTTTTTAATAAATAATTTTAAAAATATTAAAACTTTTTCACATCACTGCCCTTCTTTACGATATTTTAGAGTTATTCACAAAAAACTAGCTTAATTTATTTAATATTTTAAGAGAAAAGTGGTCGAAAAAATTAACATTGAATTCTGTAACAATCACATGCTGTTAATTAAATTTTCTTTTATATTATTTGAAGGTTTTATTTAATCAAAAATAGCACTAATAATTAGCAGCAATTCCAAATAATTATATCGTTCATTTATTCCATGTAAATAAATGTCTTTGATTTAATTTCCAGCATTTTTCTTTCATTACTATTTAGGGATGTATTGGGGCTTGTGTGACAGACGCGCATCCATTAAAAATTAAAATGTGTGACTTATGCGTTGAAATGAATTGAAAACTGTCTAATTGTAGTTTGTTTAATGTTTATGCACGTTCCGTGCACATCCCCTCCATTATGATCTACAATAGACGGCGTGCAGCGAAGGGATGTTCTGTTTGTGTATTTAGGACATTTTTCTAAAAAGGGATCGTCGAACATTTTGACATGACTCCACGCCTCGTAGGCAAATTTTACTCGCTTTTCTTCAGCTCTACAATATATGATTTATACCAAACTCCCACTGTATATTTATTTATATTCTCCCTAAAGCGTGGCAAATTATTTTACTCATCAGTATGCCCACCAGCATCCCTTACGTTCAGAAAGAGGAATTTTTTCCATCCTTTTTTTTAACTCTGTGGAAACAATTTTTTTTTTAGATTAAAAATTATTACTATACCTTTCTGAGGGATTATTTATTATATTCAAATCTATTGATGGAGATTAATGTTTGTTTTGCCAGAAAATATTAAATAAGTGATTTATATTATTGAAACGGTGGAAAAAAAAAATCCCTATGTTTAGGGCTCGAACTAGGTCCGTAAATCCCGTAAAAGTTCCCGAACTATGTTCAATAATTTTAACAAATTCTCGTCAAAGTTTCAATTATATTTAGAAATAATAAAATTCTTCTTCGAAATTCAATTATTTTCAAAAATTTTAATAAAATTCTTGTGAAAATTTCAATTATTTTCAAAAATTTTCCACAATTCAATCATTTTCAATATTTACTGAATTAATAAAATTTTCCAAAAGAATTCAATTATTATTTAAAAAAAATTTAACAAATAAAAAATAATTTCACAGGAATTCAATTATTTTCAAAAATTTTAATAAAATTCTTGACAAAATTTCAATTATTTTCAAAGATTTCCCTCAATTCAATGATTTTCAATATTTACTATTTTAATAAAATTTTCCAAAAGAATTCAATTATTTTAAAAAAAATTTAATAAATAAAAAATATTATTTCACAGGAATTCAATTATTTACAAATTTTTTATATAAATTTCTCCGCAATAATTCAATTATTTTCATAAATAATAAAATTATTATAGGGGTTTAATTATTCTCGTATAGGTACTCAATAAAATTCTTTTTAGGAATTCAATTTTTTTTATAAATTAAAAAACTCATTGCAGAATTTCAATTATTTTTTAAACAATTTTACAGGAATTGCTCGAAAAATGTTATTATTCTTAAAATTTTATTAAAATTCATCAAAATAATTCAATTATTTAAAAATTTGTTGATTAAATTCTTTATGAGAATTGAATTTGAAGAAACATTCGAATATTCAATAAAATTATTTTTTTTTTGCATAAGATAATTGAATTCTAGTAGAATTTTCTAATAAAAATTGATTTGAAAATGAATTTCTGTTAAAAACAAATAAATTTGAAAATTCTAAGAAAACTTTTTCAAAAATTATTAAAAATAATGAATTTATAACAAAATTTTGGTAGGTGGTCACTTTTTCTAAAAAATATTTCCTGGTCCTTTTTGTCTAAAAAAATCAATTTCTAATGAAATCTGTTTTCTAAAAAAAGTTTTTCTTACAAGTTTTAATCTCTAAAAAAAGTTTTTCTGAAAAGTTATGATTCCTAATATTTATTTTCCCAAAAATTTGTAAAATTCTGTAAATTTTGATAAATAAGTTAAAAAATTTTTAAAACATTAAGATTAAGAAATAGAAACTATTTTGCATATTTTCTGTTTCTCAATCACAATTTTGTTTACAAAATTATAAGTTTCTTTTTGAAAAAGTAGAAAAATTTTTATAAAATTACTAGATTATTTGAAAATTTCGTTAAAAAATTTATAAAATAATAATAATTTAATAATAATAATAATAATAATTAATAATAATTATTTCTTTTTTTTATTATAATTTTTAACGAAATCTCAAATATTTTTTTTGTTTAGAATTAGAAAGTTTTCGTAAATTTTATTTTTTAATTTGATCGTCATTACAAAAATTGAATATTGTTATAAAACAAATTTTTAAAAATGAACTTTATTAGAGAAAGAGAGAGAAATTTTTAGAAAATTATCTTTATTAGAAGAAAGAAAATTAGAAAATAGTCTTCATTAGAAAAAAGTTTTTTAGAAATTCACCTTTATCAAACAAAAAAAATTGTTTAGAAAATAAAAAATTAGAAAATTTGAGAAAAACTATACCCTAACCAAAATGTTAGATAAAAACACTAAAAGAAAAATTTAATTTTGGAGAAGTTACAAATTATTGCAGAAATTCAATTATTTTCACAAATATTAAATATTGTTGAAAAATAATAAAATTCTTCTTAGGAATTCAGTTATTTTCTTAAATAATAAAATTCTTCTTAGGAATTTAATTATTTTCTTAAATAATAAAATTCTTCTTATAGGAATTCAATTATTTTCAAATAAATAATAAAACTCATCGCAGAATTTCAATTATTTTTAATACAATTTTAAATCGAATTTTTTGTAAAATGTAATTATTCATTAAAATTTTATTAAAAATCGTCAAGAGAATTCAATTATTTAAAAATCTGTTTATAAATTGAATTCTAGTAGAATTTTCTAATAAAAATTGATTTAAAAATGAATTTTATTTAAAAGGTTAGATAATAATTTAATATTAGAAGAAATATAGCTTGAACTTTTAGAAATAATTAAATTTTGAAATCAATTTTTTTGAAAAAGTTAATATAATTTTTTTTTTATATTATTTGAAGTTTTTATTTTCTAATATATATTTAATTAAAGAATTTACGAATAATTGAAATTCGTAAAATTGAATATTGTGAACAAATGGATTTGAAAATTGTCAAAGAACTTGTTTGAAAATTAATTATAATTTAAAGAAGAATTATAGTTAAAAATTCTTAAAAATAATAATTGAATTGAAATGATGAAAATAATTTTGATGAAGTGTAATTCTATTCTATTTAAGAATATTATAATATTCTTATAATATAAAATAATGATTTTATCAATTTGACATCTTTAATTATTAAAAACATGAAGAAATCGATCACTCCGAGTCTTCGACTCGGAGCAATCCATTTCTTCATGTTTTATAGATTTATGAAAAATTTAATTTATACCTTTAAATAAAATGTTTTCTTATTTGATTCGGACTGGTTATATTTTCGACAGTAATTGGTCCGTAAATTACAAAAAAATTACAAAAAAAAATTCGAAATACTAATTTTTATTTTTTTTCTGTTTCAGGTAAGAATCAGTGTTCTTTTTCAACAGATGTCTTCAATGCAGGAGGTAAATTTATTACAATTTTTTTGTATAAGAAATTTTAACCTAAATGCTACTTTAGTAGCTAAATATTTTTAGAGGTTTCAATTAAAAAATTTCGCTATTCTAGAAAAACGTATTGTTGTTGATAAAGAGATTTTAAAAAAATGGTTAAAAGTCGGGAAAATTAATTTCGAGTTCGAATAAAATTCTATTAATTTCTATTTATGAGAAAGAAACAAAATATCTTTGATATTGATTGCTGATGAAACGATTGCATATGTAGAACATGCATTTGAATATTTAAATGAGCATAGCGTGAATTCGCATTCTTATTAACCCACATATATATGTATGTGCAGACAAACAGCAGATGTAAAGCGTAAAAAGGCTTTCCGACTTTTATCAAGTTCAACATTCCTCCGGACGTGATGTCATTAAAATCTAGCCATGAACACACACACACACGACCCACGATTTTATTCTTTCGTCAAAAATATGCGTCGTTATGACAAATTCTCGCGCGTTAATTTCTTTATGCACTTGGGAAATTAACTCTCTGCTAATCCTACGTCGAAAATTTTCGTAATTTAATCTTAATCTCAATATTTTCAATTTTCAAGGTGATAAAATTAATTTCTCTACTGTTACATTCATTGGAGATAAATTTATCAGCAAAGCGGAACAATAGAAGCAGATTTTTACTGCTAGTTATTTTATTATTTATAAAAAGAATTGAATTCTTTCGAAGAATGTTATTAACTTATTATTTAGGAAAATAATTGAATTCAGGAAGAACTTTCATAAAATGATTATAAAAATAATTGAATTTTGGAAGGTAATTTTTAGTTATAAGTTTCAGAAGCTTTTATGCGATAATTATTATTTTTTTGTTATACAATATAAAAAAGTGGGGAATAAGTTGTAAAAACTTTTATTTATTCTCTATGCAAATATGCTTTGGGGAAAGTCGCAGCGAATGAGCGAATATAGTGCATTAAAGATTTGTATAACGAATGTTTCTCAACGCAAATTCAACTTTATAACACTAGCCTAATGATTAGTGCGCAATTTTTAATAAAATTCCGTGTGCTTTCTACTTTCGAATCAGGAGTGTAAATTGCTCTGTTGCGCAAATAGGAAACAAATTTTTTTTAATCCTAATTCTCTGACAACAAAAATATTTAAAGATTTACACCATTTTTTTCATTCAATTTTCGTCTTTAATTATAAAACATGAAGATTGACATTAATGAACATCCATTGTCATTGATTAAATTAAAATACGACCGATTGATAAAATCATTATTTTATATTTTATTTTTCAAAAAAAATGTTCAAGAATAACAACTGCCAAAATTTTTAACCTCATAATCTTTATTATATAGGGACATCTGTATATAATTCTAATGGGTGCCTTATTTTAAATAATAGCTCAATTCTTCGGTAGCTTGTTAAAATTTCCAAACGACAATGGTGATGACAATGAGAATTTTTAATCCGTAAAAATGTGGGCATTGTACTGCAGCATCCCCCTTTCCTTATATATAGTTTTGCAATCCCTTAAAAGCTTGTTTATGATACGTGCACGTCAGATTTTCGTCCACATATATAAGAGCTTATCCCCGAAAAGAAAACAAAAAATTTTTTAACACTAGAGGGAAAAATAAAAGAATATCAAAAAAAAAAATCGGTGTTCGAGATAAAAATCGGTATTAAGCAGAGTATCCTGTAGTGATGGGAGAAATGATAATAAAAGTTAGTTTTTTTTCTTTATCAAGCTTGTTTATACTGAACACCCCCCTTCCCTCTCTCCCTGTCACCTTTTATAAATTCTCGAATAGAGCTCCACTTTGCTTAAATGGAAAATTTGCATAATTCCTCAGCTTCTATTCGCATATGCGATATTTGCTCTTTACACCCTATCTCTTAAAAACTTGACTTTGGCATTCACTTCCGCTTGTTTTCGATTTTATACGCTGGTCATTAGTTCTTTCCCTCTAGAGATGAGGAGAGTAAAATGCCAAAGGGTCAGAATTCTTCTTTCGTAATTCGCAAGTGAATTGGAATTTTACTTTTTTTAGGCTTCGTATACTCGATAATTAATTAAGTAGCTTTAGTGTAAATTCTCACACAGGAAAAAAGAAGTGTTATTTTAACACTAAAAGAAGTGTTAAAACTACACACAACATTTTTAACCGTTTTTAACCATTTTTAACATTTCAGTGATTTTAACACTACATTGGTGTTAAAAAATAACAATAGAGTGTGTTAAATTAACACTCGAGGGTGTTAAATTAATATACATTTTAAATGGGGTTAAAATAACACCCAAATTATGTTAAAACAATACACTATCTGAAAACTGTACGCAACACATTTAACACTTATTTTTTTCTGTACAAACTTGAAAAAAAGTAGCTTTTAGTGTAAAAAATAAAAAAAATAGTAAAAAAAATAGTATAGGTTTTAGTAGATGAGTGCGAGGCCTGTTTTTGTTTTCAAAAAAACTTGTGTCTATAGATTATAAATATTGGTTGAAGAATGGTTCCAAATGTTCTACTTTCATCGCTAAAAGGCCCAAAAATTAGTCTTCGTCACTAAATTCAGGGATGATAATAATATTTATAGATTCGCTCCCCTTTATTCCCTTTTTCGTTAAGATTTATTTGCTCAACGATGGGTTTGCATTATACCGGTGTTGGTGCGTTTCTCAGTTCAACGACATTTCTTGTTATTTAAAGCTTCCGTTTCCCCACTGAGAATTCCACCCTTTCACGAATCTGAACCCTTGAACTAATATTTTTTCTACTGGTTTAACCTCCGCCGTTGATTCTCTTTCTGTATTTCCTAACTGAAAATTCGATAAAATCTTCAAGAATCTGGGTTTGTATTAAAACTGGGCAAATTCTTTATAAACTTCGAATTAGATTTATTGAAAATAAAAGAAGCTGACAGTTTTTTTGAAAGAATCAAAATTGATACGCAAGTGGATCAAATTGATACCAAATGAAATTGATCAATTTTTTCTTTGATCCAGTATTTTTGGTAGCAATACGGTGAAATTTTTTCTTTCTTTTGTTCAGAAATTTCTAGAAATTTTCTTCAAAGTATCAAATTAATATCCAAGTGGATCAAATTGTTTCCTTAAAATTAGGATAAATTTCTTTTTGATCGACATTTTTGGAAAAATTAAATTTGACGACTGAATTTTTTCATAATTTTGATAAATTAAATTACCTTCAAAAATAGAATATATTTTTTCAAATAAATATTTAAATAGGTACGTATTTGTTTTTCGATACGAATAAAAAAAATTGTAAATGATTTTAATGTAAAGCCATTTTGAAGTTTAACTACTTCTAAAAATTACAACTGCAAATTTTCCAAAATTAAAATTTTTTTATTGTTGAAATTTTGAAATAAAATTATTCAAAACTTTAATCATTTTATTTCAAATTAAAAATTCAAATATTATAATTGTTTTATAAACATTAAAATTTTCATAGATTTCTATTAAAAAATCTTTTGCAATATTATTTCTACAAATTTAAACTATAAAGTATCTAATATTTAATTATTTTCTAAAATTTTATAACTAAAATATTCAATTTTAAATCAATTCTAAATAGAAAGTTTACGAGAATTCAATTATTTAAATACAAATATAAATAATTCAATTTTTCTGTCCCTCACACTCTGAAATTGTCTTTTGTTTATACTTTTGTTTTTTGTTAACTTTAGAGAGATTACATATTTTATTATTATGTTATAATTATTATTATTTTATAATTAATTCAAAATTGTAATGACAAATAGAAATCATCAGAATTTTTTTCACTTCTTTTCATAAAAAAACTAAAATTTTGTTAAATATTATGTTTTGTCAAATTGAAATTACGCAGATTTTTGTTCTTTACTTCCAAGCAAAATTAGAAAATTGTTAAACAACTGTGATTAAGAAATAGAAAATTTATTTATTTTGCATTATTTTTGTTTGTGAATCACAATTTTTTTAACAAAATTATTATTTTGTTTTAGAAGAAGAAGAAAAATATTTGCAAAATTCCTATTTTTAATCTTATTTTTGGAACAGGATTTTCCACAGGAATTAAGACACTCAAATGATCGAAAGATAAAATCATTATTTTATATTATAAGAATATTGTTACTGTAACTTCATCAAAATTATTTTCATCATTTTAATTCAATTATTATTTTCTAGAATTTGAAATTATTTTTTTAGCAATTTAATATATTCCTTAAAAAAAATTTATTATTTATGAAAATAATTGAATTCCTGTGAAATTTTTATTGTTTATGAAAATAATTAAATGTTTGCATACAATTTTATTAAAATTTTTTTAAAATAATTGAATTTTTTTCGGGAAATTTGATTAAAATAGTAGATATTGAAAATCATTGAAATTAGAAAAATGCATTTTATTTTTGAAAATAATTGAAATTAGGACAAGAATTTTTTTGCCATTTATGAAAATAATTGAACTTTGCAGAAGAATTTTGTTATTTATAAAGATAATTGGGATTTTTACGAGAATTTTTTTCAAATTTTGAACATAGTTGAATTTTATAAAACGAATTTTATTTTTTTTTAAATAATTGAATTTCGGCAATTATTTGTAATTTTTCCAAACTTGAATTTTTTTTAGTGTTTTCAACAAAAATTTAAATTTGAAAATTTTTCAATTCTATTATTTTTAAAATGGCTTTAGCGCGCATATTGTTGCTAGTGTTTCTTAAAATTTGAATTCTTATAAGAATTAAGAACTTCATCAAAATTATTTGAAAATAATTTAATTTTTACGAAGAATTTCATTTTAAAATTTTTAAAAATGATTGAATTCTTTCAAAGAATTTTACTAAAACTTTTAAGAATTATTGCATTTTTTGAGGAATTTATTTAAAATTGTATTAATAATTTAAATCCTGCAATGAATTTTATTATTTATGAAAATAATTGAATAGTTGCAAATAATTTTATTAAAATTTTCAAAAATAATTGAATTTCTGAGAAGAATATTATTATTTATGAAAATAATTGAATTATTGTGAAAAATTCTATTAAAATGTTTAAAAAGAATTGAATTTCTGTGAAAAATTTTGTTATTTTTAAAGATAGTTGAATTCTTTATAAGAATATTATAAATATTATTTAAATAATTAAATTTTTCGAAATATAATAAGTATTATGAAAATCTTATGATAAATAATTGAATTTATGAAAATAATTGAATTCTTGCTTAGAATTTTATAAAAAAAATTGAATTTCCATGACAAATGTTATTATTAGTGAAAGTAATTGAATTATTGTAAAGAATTGTAAGAAAAATTTTTGTTAAATAATTGATTTTTTCGAAATTTGTTTGAAAATGTTATTCTAAATTAATTAAATTCTTACAAAATTTTTTCGACGAATTTAATTAAAATTTTATTGAAAATAATTCAATTCTTATATTTAGATTTTTAATAAAATTTTGAAAAATAATTGAATTTCTGTGAAAGAGTTTCTTAAAATTTTCAAATAACAATTGAATTTCCAAGAAGAATTTCCTCAAAATTCTTTTAAACAATTGACTTTTTTCGAAAAAATTCAATAATAAAAATTGTATTTTAAATAATTGAATTTCAGTAAAAATTTAATTATTTATGAAAATAATTGAATGTTTACAAAGAATTTTATTAAGATTCTTTTAAATAATTGAATTCTTTTGGGAAAGATTAAATAATAGTATAGATATTGAAAATAATTGAATTTCTGCGAAGATTTTCATTACTGGATTTTAAGATTTTATTATTATTATTATTTTCATTATTATTTGGGAAAATAGCTAATTGAATTTTTACGAAGAATTTCATTGAAATTTTTGAAAATAATTAAATTCTTTTAATTTAAAGAATTTTACTAAAATTTTTAAAAATAATTGAAATTTTTGAGGAATTTATTTAAAATTGTATTAAAAATAATTGAAATCCTGCAATGAATTTTATTATTATTTATGAAAAATTGAAATTTTGAAAAGAATTTTTTTATTTGGCAAAACAATTTTTTTGCACGTGACTAATTGTGGAGAATTTCTAATGTCGGGTCTTGTGGTTAGTATATGTTGAGCATTAAGCAAATAGTAGAGATTATTATTGAAATATAGTTGAAAGCTGCATCAAATAGACCACCCCGAGTATAATATATAAATGTATGAATGCACGTATGTGTTTAAAATGATTTCCTTATGCATCGATCTACTTTTCCCAAAGGCATACAATATATCACGATATCGAGTCTAGTCTATTGATGTCGGGGGAATTAGCATTACATTATGTGCCCATTTACGAGCGCTTTCCTTTGCATATTTGCCCCGGATGTCCCAGTTCTATCATGTCAGCTTTAGTTAGTCTTAGCTGGAAGCGTTTACACACAGTCAACATGACTTGAAACATTGCTTGCTTGTTTCTTGTTGTTTTCATTCGCGGGAAACTTGATTCCAATTCTGACAGGCCGCAGACAAGAGGCGGATATATATATAAATGCGAATCTTAATTGCTTACGTAACAGGCTTTGTTTTCACTATTTCAGGCTTTTCGTACTAATCTACTAAAACCCCTACTATTTTTTTCATTTCATTTATTTTATTTTTTTAAATTTAATATATTTAACATCATTTTATTATTTTAAATTTATCTTAAATTTTACTATTTTTTAAACTGAGTTTTTTTACGATTTTCAAATCATCAAGAAAAGTTATTGAAATAAATTAGGAAACAAAAAGGCAAGAAAAAACAACTTGAATCTGTAAACAGACATCTGGAATACTGCAAGGATTTTAATAAATCCTTCTAAACAATTGAATTATTTTTTTAAATAGTAAAATTTTTACATAAATTCAATTATTTTCAAAAAAATTTTAATTGAATTCCTCGGAAGAATTTAATTTTTCAAAAAATTTTTAACACATTTCAGAGAAATTTAATTTTTTTCTAAAATTTTAATAAATCCATCGAAAAAATTCAATTATTTTTATAAATAGTAAAATTCTTTGCAGGAATTCAATTATTTTCAAAACAATTTCAATTAAATACCTGGGATGAATTTAAATATTTTTTAATGTTTTCATAAATTTCAATTATTTCCTAAAATTTTAATAAATTCTTCGAAACAATTCAATTATTTTTATAAATAGTAAAACTCTTTGCAGGAATTAAATAATTTTTAATCAAATTTAAAGAAAATTACACGAAAGAATTTAATTATTTTCAAAAATTTCCATAAATTTCAATTTCAACAAGAATTTAAAATTCTCTAAAAATAATTAAATTATTACAAAATATTTTTAAAAAATTCTGTATAAAAATTAAATTACTTTCAATGCAATTTTTAAAAATATTCGTAAAAAAGAATTGAAAGAATTCAATTATTTTCGAAACAACTTTAATTTAATTTTTGTCGAAAAAAATTCATTATTTTTAAATATTTCTATAAAATTCTTCATAAGAATTTAATTTTTTTTTTAAATTTTAATAAATTATTCGAAATATTTTAATTAATTTTATAAATAGTAAAATTCTTCGCAATAATTCAATTATTTTTATAAACAGTAAAATCCTTTGCAGAAATTCAATTCTTTTCAAAACAATTTTAATAGAATTCCTCGAAAGAATTAAAATTTTTAAATATATTAACATAAAATTCATTTGTTTTCTAAAAGTTTATTAAATTCTTCAAAACAATTCAATTATTTTTATAGATAGTAAAATTCTTTGCAAGAAATCAATTATTTACGTAAATAATAAAATTCTTTGAAGAAATTCAATTATTATCATATTTTTCGATAAAATTCTTTGCAACAATTCAATGATTTTCAGAACATTAATTTTAAAATTGAAAATATTTTAAAACAATATTGTTTACAAGCTCATTTTTTTTCTTTTGGGAAGAAAAACATTTAATTAAATATTTAGTAAATTCTTCCACAATTATTTTATAAATTAATTTTTTCAATTTTTGGAAGACGTATGTAAAAGGTAAAAGAAAAACACTCTTTTACTTTTTTATAAAATAGATATTAAAAATGATAAAAAAGAGAAAAATTTTTGAAATGAATTGAAATTTTGACAAGAATTTTATTAAAAATTTTGAAAATAATTGAATTTTGAAGAAGAATTTTTTTATTTTTATAAAGATATAATAATTAGGATTTTGTCGAGAACTAAAATTCTTCTGTAAATCCATTATTTTTAATAATTAATTAAATACATATTGACTAATTTAACTAATTTTAGAAGATTTGGAATTATTAAAATCTTTCAAAAATTTAAGTTCATTAAAATTTTTAATTAAGTTCATTCAAATTTTAAATTTTATAAAATAGAATATATGATTATAATTATAATAATATATTAAAAATAAATATTTCAATTTATATTCTATTTTTATAAAAAATAAATTTGAATTAAAAATTTTTACGTTCTATTATTTTTAAAATTGCTAATTTTATTTATAAAAAAAGTGAGTGAGAAGTCAGATGCGCGCGAATTGTTGCTAGTATTATAATTAATTATTATATATAATATTACAATCCGTTTTTTTAGTAACAGTAAATTTTATACTTTTAACAATAATTTTTCTCTAATTTTCTTCACGAGTAATTTTCATTTTTTTAAAATGCATTTATTTTCGATGCGTTTCATAAACTTTTGAAACAAAACTGTTTTGTATAAAATAAAAGTGTTTGAAACTGTTTCATATATATGGTAAATAAGTGCAAAGCTATTTTTTTCCCAACATTTACATAATTGGAGTTAATTGACTGGTAAAACTGCGAGCATTTTGCAAACGTAAGAGTTCTCCCTGCCCTTTCTCTTTTCTACCGGTCCAGATATTGTGTGTGAATAGGTGAGGCCGCTTTAATGCGTCATGTTTTTAGCAACAGAGAAAGAAAGAGAGAGAGAGAGAGAGAGAGAGATGATAAAGAAATAGAGCGTGCACTACGTGATATGAGTCATAAAAAATTATTTTTCTCAAGTACGAAAAAAGAAAAAAAAGAAAAATAATTAAATTGTAGTATTTTTATTAGTAGAAGGAAGAAATTTTTTTTTTTTTTTGCATAGTTTAATATTCTCTAAATTTGAGTTAGTAAAAATGTTTACTAATTTTATCTGTTTCAATTTGAATTCATAACTGACTTTTTGCTTTCGAATTTGTAAATTTAACGAATAAATTAGTAGAAATTACTATTTGTTAGTAAATAAATTTTAAATAACTTAAATTGTAGATTAACTTTCTTAAAAACGAGCTTAAAAGTTCTTTATTATAATTAACTTAGAAATTATTATAATTAAAAGAAGTTGCAATTTTCAAGAAAAAAATTTTAAACCTAAAAAAGGTTTTTAACTAATTTTTGAAAATATCAATCACTGTGAAAAAATTAATAATAATTAAATACTTGTTTAAAAAATTTTCTCAGTTTCAATTAGGTACTTTTATTTAAAATTATGAAAAAAATTTGAATTTTGAGAAATTTCAATTCAATTTTTTTAAAAGGTTATGATCGGAACTTTGTAAAATCAAATGGAAATTAATTAAATTTCTTAAAAAATTTCACTAGAGATTTAACAAAATACTGATTTTTAGAAGTATTTAAATTTAATAATTAGTAAATAATTAAAAGAGTCACAATTGAATGAATTCGAAATTAGTGTAAAAAAGTAGCATTAAAGAGTCTTAGCATCTCAAATTTTTCATTTCATTACTTATTAATTTTAAAAATATTTAAATAAAATTTTAAAAGAATTTTTTTACAAAAATTGAAGTTTCGAAACATTTTGTTCAAACTTCTGAAAAATTAGGTTTTTTTAAAATATTTCAGTTCTATTTTTTAAAGATAATTGAATGTTTATAAACAGAAATTTATAATTTTTTCCAAATCACAATTGAAATTTCCTAAAAATTTTTTAAAAATAATTGAATTTTTCAAGAGTTGCGTTCACAATTTTTAATAATAATAATTGAATTTCAAAAGGTTTCATGTAGAAATTTTAGAAAACTTCAATTTTTAATAATTTTAATTAATATGTCTGGAAAGGTTAGTCTTTTGAAAAATTGTCATTGAAAATTTTTTTTTTTTAATTAATTGCATTATTAAATATTCAAATTAAATATCCAAATTAAATATTCAAATTAAAATAATATTCAAATTAAAATAATATTCAAATTAAATATCCAAATTAAATATTCAAATTAAGTTTATATTTAATTTAATTGAACCTAAATAAAATTAATATTAAATATGTTTAATTATAAATATTCATAATATTCATAAATCGGTACTTTATTTCCTTATTTATTTGTTTTTATAATTATCTAAAATGTGTTTAGTCCCAGAAACTTATGTAGGTCGATAAAATTATTTCCATAATCTTTTTTATGATTTGAGATATATTATATTCTTATTACGAAATTATAGAAATTTTTTTTTTCACTTAATTCCCTCTAAGTGGTTTTTATCGGCAAAACAAGAATTTAGAACATATTCGTATGTATGCGTACGCATTCGATATCGATATCGAAATAATGGCTTAAATAAATGAGTCAGAATTTAAGCCTCTTATCAAATTGTCGATCATGAACGTTTGAGATTTTATATTTAACAGGCAAAAAAGCAATTTTCTTCATAATCCCCCTAAAATCATTCTCAAGGAGAATTTTTAATATTTAAAGAATAATATTCCACTGTTAAATCTTTAGAAATTTTATTGTAATTAAAAAAAAAGTAGTTTCTTAATTTTTTCCACTAGAGTCTTAACTATTTATTTTTAATTTTACAAAGAAATTATTTATCTTTTATGGAATTAAAAAATTATTTATTTATTTATTATTTATTTATTTTTATTACCCCTTATTATTTAAATTTTAAACTCTCATTGTTTAAAGTTGTATTTTGTAATTACTTTTAGTTTTTTAAGTTTTGAGAATTTGAGCTTAAAATTAAAAGTTCAAAGTTAGAAAATTTAAAATTATGCAAAAATAGTTCAAACTTGATTTAGAAAAACATTTTTAATTTTTGAATTATTATTTAAATTATTCTGAAAAAAACAGTTACTCGGTCCCAAAGAGACACGTGAAGATTAAATTTCACGTCTATTTTCATACCTCCGGTCGCGAATGCAAAATCGCGAGTTGCAATTTCGACGACGAAACAGAAATGCATAAAAATAAATTCACAAAAGGCCTGTAAAATAATTTTCAATTTTTTCCTTCGTAAATAATATAATTTCTTTCCCCCAAAAAATAATTATTTTTTCTTTTTACCGCAGAAGTTTTTAATGGAGATTTCTTTCCTTATTAAAATTTTTTTTTATTTTCTAACACAGAAATGTTTTTATAATATTAAAAAATTTTAACGATCAAGAGCAAAATATGAAAATTTTATAAAAATGTATTTAAAAAAATATATTTAAAAAATATATTTAAGAAAATATATTTAAAAAATATATTTAAAAAAATATATTTAAAAAATATATTTTAAAAAATATATTTAAAAGAAACTATATTTAAAAACTGTATTAATATAAAATTAATATAAATATATTATAATATAAAAATATTTTTATTAAATATATATATATAAAAAAAAGGTGAAAATTAAAAAAATAAAAACTCGGAAATATTGAATATTATAAATAAATTAATAGAAATGTCTAAAGAAATATTAGAATGTTCCTAATAGAAATCGAGCTTGGATTACGTTTAAAATATTATGTAAATAAATATAGACGAGAGGAGAGAAGATGAAATCTAGATTCCGGGTCAGTTGAATCTGTCCCTTCCTAGAAAATGATTCACGCGAAGAGGATATGTGGCTTTTAGCTCGAGGCGAAATCTCCACACGCAGCATCCAACAAAGTCTATTCAAATTTCTTTACAAGAAGCTGTATTTCTCTTTTACCGCGATGATTCATTAGACACTGCTGATGCTGCTTTTCTGAATAAATGTCCACAAACTTATATTGTCTCCAGACAATAAGGATGTGAGAAATTTTCAGCGTACAAACAGTCGTCAAATAGAATGTGTCGTAAATTATTACTATTATTTTTATTATTACTAATTATTATTATTTTTATTACTCTATTAATTTTGTTATTTTTTATTGCTATTTCTATTTACTATTTTTACTAATTTTTTTATTTCTTAATTTTTTATTTAGTCAATATAATATTCATTATTATTATCATTATTATTATTTTATTTTGTTTATCGTTATTATTACTCTCATTATTTTAATTGTTATTATTTTTGTAATTTTTATTATTATTAATAATAATAAATCGTTAAAACCGTTTTTTAATATATATAAACAAAATTATTAGAAAATAATAATAATTATTTATATTATTATTTAAATGTAAAATAATAAAATAATAATAATAATTATTATTATTATTATTATTATTTAACGCTTCCTTTTTTATAGAAAGCATATCCTATAAGAAAGCGCGAGTCATTAACCACAATTTTTTATCTTCAAAGAATTTTTATTTTCCAATAATTATCAAATCGTTAAATAAAGTATGCATTTTTCTATACGAAAATAGCTACATTTCCTTATTATCTATTACGAATATGAAAATAAAATAAATAATACAATAATACGATATAAACAAATTAAAAAAAATAAATAATAATTAATCAATAAAAAATAATAAAGAAAATAATAAATAAATAAACTAAAAAATAATAAATAAAAAACAACTAATTTGTTTGTAATTTTTTACATCCGTTTTTTTATTTGTTGAGTAATAATTATTGTATAACTAATTAACTAGCAACAATTTGCGCGCGGCTGACTTCTCACTCACTTTTTCTTAAAATAAAATTAGCAACTTTAAAAATAATAGAACGTACAAATTTTTTTTTACCACGAATTTTAATACCTACAAAACCTTCAATTTCTTCAATTTCTGACAAAAATAAAATTTCCTTTTAAATAACTTAAATCTTGAACAACTATCATAAAATAAATAAATTTTTTAAAGAATAAGTTTACTTCAATATTTCAATATTAATATAATTTTAAAAAAGTTGCGTTTACAATTTTCATAAATAAATGAACTTCAAACGGTTTCAATTTGAAATTTTCGAAATATTCAATGTTGAATGAATTTAATTAGATATTTCAATGAACTTAGATTTTTGAAAAATTTTAATAATTCAAAATTTTCTAAAATTAGTTAAATTTGTGAATATATATTTAATTAATTATTAAAAATAATAGATTTGTAGAAGAATTTTAGTTGGAAAGCACTAAAAAAAATTAAATAAATTTTAAAGAAGTTACAAATGATTGCAGAAATTTAATTTTTTTCAAAAGTAATAAAATTCTTATCACAAAATTCGATTATGTTCCAAATTTACAAGAAAATTTCGACAAAATCCCAATTATTATCTTTATAAATAAAAAAAATTCTTCTTCAAAATTCAATTATTTTCAAAAATTTTCCTCATTTCAATGATTTTCAATATCTACTATTTTAATAAAATTATCAAAAAAAAAAAATTCAATTAATAAATCAATTAATAATTTATTCAATTATTTAAAAACAATTTGAATAAAATTGTGCGTAAACATTTAATTATTATTCAATAAATAATTTACTTTTGCATTTAAAGAATTGAATAAAATTTAATTAATTTTATAACAATTTTTTTAAAGTTGATTAATTTTAAAAAGATTTGAATTCGAATGTTTTGAAAATCTTAATTCCTATGTAAAAATAATAATTAAATATTAATTAAAAAAGAAATTATTGTTTTCGAATAATTTTACAATTAAAGATATTCGTAAATAAATTTAACAAAAAATTTTGTTTAATAAAATTTTTTCCTTTTTTTTCTTAAAATTCAAAAATTTTCTGTTTCATTTACAATTAAATTTTCTAATTGACAAACATAATTTATAAACATTTTTTATAGTTATATAGTTAATATTTATTTATTATTTTATTTTCAATTTATGTACATTATTTTTTTTATTTTTTTATTTTTTTTTATTATTTTATATAGTGTCAAGTGATGAATTTTATTTGCGAACAATTTCATGACTATAATAGTTGCACGAGGTTAGTCCAATCTTCAATCGGTTAATTAATGAGAGCATGAGTTCGTTAAGCGAATAAACTATTAATTAACGCTAAAGCCAATGTACTTTTCCTTTTATTTTGCCATTGTTCTGTATTTGTATGTAGCAGGCAGGAAAAAAAATATCACAATGAAAACGAAAACTGAAATTTCACTTTAAAAAAAAAATTCACGACTTTTTGTGTTTACGTTGAAAAAATAGTCGAATGAAAAAAATATTTAAATTTATAAAGTTAAAATATAAAAATGAAAGAATAGAAATAAAAAAGAAAAATATACATTTTCAAAGTAAAATTAATTTTCATTTAAATCCACAAATTTTATTTGTTCCACATAAATTATTTTTTTCTAATAGAATTTTGTTTGGTATAGAAAACTAAAAATTTTATTTGTTTCGAATAAATTTTGTTTGATTCAAATTAAAATTTTATCTCTTTCGAATAAATTTTCTTTTTTAAATAACATGTTAAATTAATAGAAAAAATAGATTCTCTGACAAATATTAATTTATATATTTAACTCAATTTCATAAATTATGTTTGGTTGAAATAAAATAATTTCTGTCAGACTGAATTATTCATAAATATATTATTATAATTAAACCCCTTGTTAATAAAGCACAATTTTTAATTTTTATAATTTTCTATATTAAAATTAATGTAAAAAAATATTTTGAATTAGAAAGTTAAATTAAATTAAAAATGAATTAAAGATTAAAAAATTTCCAATATAATTTCTCTTTTGCAATAAATTTTGAGAAAAATTTCGTATAAGCACTTTTGACGAGAAATGGAATTAAAACGACTAATTTCCTGAACGATAAAAGTGAATTATTTTCTTTTATGTGGAGTAAAGAGAGAGAAAAAAAGTGAAAAAGGTAGAGAAACGATGTTCATCGTTTCTTTAAAAACAAATTTGTCTCCTATACCTTTGCCGCGTGGATGCTTTTAATTTCAAAGAGCCCCTGATGTTTTAGTGTTTTGATAAAACTTTACAAAGTACCTCGTTAATAACGAGTCTTGTGATCTATTTTATAAGCAATTTTTTTCTCTTTGAGATTCAATTTTTTCATCCCCTTTTTTTATGCTCTGATTATTGTTTTAACTCTCTGTGTTTTACTATGTTTATCACATTTCGAAAATTATCGATAATTATAATATTTTTTAATGTTTAATTCATTTTTAATTTTAATTTAATTTTAATTTAATTTTAATTTATTTTTCATTTAATTTCTACAGTTAAATTTCTATTTAAAAATATTTTTTTTTTTATATTTTTATTTGTACTTTTTTTTATTATTTTTTATTTTATTATTATTAATTTTATCTATTCTAATTTTTCTTCTCGACGTTTTTCGTTTTCTTTGATTTTTATTTCATTTTTTAATTTTTTGTTTAATTCATTACTGTTTTTTGTTTATTTTATTATTGTTTATTTAATAATTATGATTTTTTCTTCTTTATTTTTTTTCTTCTTCATTTTTTTTCTTTCTATTTTATTTTTTACTTTAACATTTTTATTTTATCAATTATTTTATTATTGTTTATTTTGTTTATTGTTATTAATTCTTATCAATGTTTCTCTTCTTTTTTTTGCTTGTAATTTTATTTTTTATTTTTACTTTTCTATTTCGTTATTTTTAGATTTATTATTGTTTATTTTATATATTATTTTTTCTTCTAAACTTTTTTCTGTTTCACTACCTACTTTTTATTTTTCGTTTTTAATTTTTTTATACTTATTCTTCTATTAATTTTGTTTTATTCATAATATTCTTCTTTTCTTTCTTGTTATTTTTTATTTTTACTTTTCTATTGTTCATTTTATTTATTTTTATTTATTATTCTTAATGTTATTTTTCTTTTTGCTTGTTATTTTATTTTTACGTTTTTATTTCGTTATATTTATTTTATTTTATTATTGTTTATTTTATTTTATTTCTATTAATATTTAAAAATTAAATAATACAATTAAGTAAATAAATGAAGATTATTCTTCAAATTTTTTTCTTTTTTTCACTTATTATTTTATTATTTACTTTTAAGTTTATATTTCGTTATTTATTTTATTATGTTTTACATTTACGTTTATATTTCGTTATTTATTATTTATTTATTTAATATTATTATTATTATTATTATTATTATTAAAAAAATTATTATTAAGTTAAATTATTATTTTGTGCATATAATCTGTGTTTATTTGTTGTTGAAATGGAAAGGGTGTTATCTTAATTATTCGCTCTTTTGCGCCTTGTTTAAAAGCGCGAGATTAAAAGAGATAAAATTTCTCCCATCGTGCTCATTGGAGCCGATCTTTCCTCAACATCTAAATTAAAAGACGTATCATCGGCTACGCTAATTTAGAATTTTTCCACACTACGAGTTAACCAATTTGCGCATGACTCGTTTCGTAGTGCACCGATTACAGAAGGACGTAAAGCAAATGGGATCTTTTATTTATAGAAACTTTATAATAAAGTAAAAGGGCTAATAAAAAATAATGGTGAAAAATTAACTGAAAAAATTAGCAAATAAAAATTATTTTATTTTCTCTTTTTACTTTTTTCAAGTTTAATTATATTTACAATTATTTTATTCTCTCTTTTTACTTTTTTTCAATTTAAATTATTTACTAATATTTATTATTATTATATTATTATTTGTATTATATTGTAATTATATATTTAAAATTTTTCAATGATATTTTTTAATTATTTTTTAATTATTTTTTTAATTATTTTTTTAATTATTTATTGCTATTATTTATTAATTTTCTTATATTTATTTTACCCAACAGAAATTATTTTAATTAATTATTATTTATTATTTTATTTACTCATTATTGTTATTATTGCTTTTGTTATTAATTTTTCTTTTATTACTATTTTTTCTTCTATTATTTTGTTTCTAATCTTATTTTCATTCATTGTATATTATATCGATTTATTTAAATTTGAATTTACAAGTCTTATCACCTCTGTGTTTGTGTCAATGAAGAAATGATAACCCAATTTTTTACGCAATCGCGATTAAAAAAATTTCATTGCTAGAATAAATATAAATATTGATAAAGAGACTTAGCATTTATTTTGAAATTTCTTTAATCGAAGGAAGTAAACAAGTCGATGATCTCAACTTTTTGCATTTTTTTTTTTTTTTTTTTTTTTTTGCAACTATATGTAATAGAAATGAAATATTGCCGCCAGTAAATTTATTCGTCGATTTCGGTAAAGAAGTGCGGAGCTCTTTAAATTATTATTAACAAAAAAATAAATAAATAAATAAATTATAAAAATAGCGGAGAAAATTGCTACAGTATAGAGGGAAAATAAGGAAGAAATGAAAATGTTGTTCAGTGAAAAAATAGAAGAATATAAAGGCAAGTTTTGAAAAAAAAATCGAAATTTCCTGCCACTCACTATCGGTCAATCGCTTCAAACTTGTGCAATTAAATGCACCAAGTTTCCGTGTCTCGAAGGTAGAGATTTATTTTCCCCTGTCTTTTTTTTTTGTTGGTTTAGAATTTTTTACCAATTTTCTTTCTTTTTGTGAGTATATAAATAAAATAAATAAAAATAAGTAAATAAATAAAAAAAAAATAAAATATATTAGTAATATTAATATTATAGATAATAATTGTGATATTAATATTAATCATATTTATTATTGTAAATTTCAAAGAACGGAATTTAAAAAAGAGAATAATATTTATTATTGTAAATTTCAATGAACGAAAATTAAAAAAGACAATAAAATATTTATTGTTGTAAATTTTAATGAACAAAAATAAAAAAAGTGTAATATTTATTATGAAGTAAATTTCAGTGAACGAAATAAATTGTAAAAAAGAGACTGAAGAAAAAAAAAGTGTTGCAGACTGCGTGAAAATTGAAAAGCGGATTCACGTGGTTCATCCCTTGAAAATAAATTCGCGATGAAAGCAAAGTGACTTGAGAGAGAGAGAAAGAGAGGAAGAAAAAGAAAATATATGCAAACAGTCTTAGAATATTGCACACTCGTAGTGTCGTGATGTGTGTACATTTGATATTAATGTTTGTGAGACTGCAGCTGCAGCACCTGCAGTCTTTCCAACCACTAACCGCTCGTTTTCCACCCTTTCTTTATCCTTTTTCTTTTTTTTTTTTTTTTTATTTTAAAAAGTCTACTTGTCCTCTGAACGCGGTTGCATCTGCCACTGTGTTATGAGTCGCGTGCCAAGCTTTGCTCCAATTACGTCTAATTACTAAGATACTCACCATTATTGGAGCGGAATTCCGATAGAGAGCCGAGATAAATAGCAATTTTTGCAAAAATGAAAATTTAGCGCTTTTCCCATGGAAATAATTGCTTTGAATAATTTTACTAAAAATTATTTTAATTGTAAACAATTAAACTGTTAATAATATAAAGTATTTACAAATATTGGTAATTACAATAATAGGCTTCACACTCATCTACTAAAACCAACTATTTACAATTTTTTTTTACGATTTGCTACTATTTGAATATTTTTTTCTTTGTAGTTTTTTTTCAAATGATTAATTTATTATCAAAATTTTTTCGAAATTCAATATTATTCTCAATATCTACTTTTTTAATGAAGAATTTACGAAAAGAATTCAATTATTTAAAAACAATTTAATTAACTTCTTAACAAGAATTCAATTATTTTTATAAATAATAAACTTCTTGACAAGAATTCAATTATTTTTATAAATAGAATTCAATTATTTTATTCAATAATTATTTTATTCAATAGAATTCAATTATTTTATAAATTATTTTTATAAAAGTTTATTATTTATAAAAATAATTGAATTCTTGTCAAGAATTCAATTATTTTTATAAATAATAAACTTCTTAACAAGAATTAAATTATTTTTATAATTAATAAAATTCTTCTCAGGAATTCAATTATTTTTCATTTGAATAAAATTTCTTGCAAGAATTCAAATATTTTCATAAATAATCAAACTAATCGCAAGATTTCAATTATTTTTAATACAATTTTGAATAAATTCCTCAAAAAATGCAATTATTTTTAAAAAATTTAGTCAAATTCTTTGACAGAATTCAATTATTTTCAAAAATTTTAATGACATTCTTCGTAAAAATTCAATTATTTTCCCAAATAATGAAAATTTTCGCAGAAATTCAATTATTTTCAATATCTACTATTATTTAATCAAATTTTCCAAAAGAATTTAATTATTTAAAAGAATCTTAATTAAATTCTTTGTAATTCAATTATTTTCAAAAATAATAAAATTTTTACTGGAATTCAATTATTTTTTATCCAATTTTACATAAATCGATCGAGAAATTAAATTTATTCTTAAAAAATTAATTTTAATTCCTCGAAGCAATTAATTATTAAAGAAATGTTTTTTCTAAAATTCTTTGGAAGTATTCAATTATTTCCATAAATAATCAAATTTTTTTGCTGGAATTCAATTCTTTTTGAAAATTTGAATAAAATTCTTAGCAACTATTAAATTATTTTCATAAATAATAAAATTCATCCCAAGATTTAAATTATTTTTAATATAATTTTACAAGAATTGATCAAAAAATGTAATTATTCTTAAAAATTTAATTTCAATTTCTCGAAGAAATCAATTATTTAAATAATGTTTTTTTTTAAATTCTTTGGAAGAATTCAATTATTAACAAAAGTATTAGAATTTTTCCCAGGAATTTAATTATTTTCAAATATTTTAATAAAATTCTTCGAAAAAATTCAATTATGTCGATAAATAACAAAATTATTTCCAAAAATTCAATTATTTTGAGGCAATTTAATAAAATTCTTTGCAAAATTCAATTATTATCATAAATAATAAAATTTTTACTGGAATTCAATTATTATTTGAAAATTTCAATGCAACTCTTCACAGAATATAATTGAATTTATCTCAAGTATTTTATCATAATAAAATACTTGAGATAAATTCAATTATATTTCGAATAAAATTTTAATAAACTTCTTCGCAGAAATTGATTTATTTTCATAGATAATAAAATTTTTAGAGGAATTCAATTTTCATAAAATTTTTCGAACAAAATCAACTATTTAAAAAATTTTATTTTTTGAAAGACTTAAACTATTTTTATAAATAATAACACGTTTCACAGAAATTAAATTATTTTTTATACAATTTTAAATGAATTCCTCGAAAAAATGCAATTATTTTTAAAAATATTATTAATATTCTTTGAAAGAATTGAATTATTTTAAGAAATTTTGGAAGAATTACAGCTGCAATTTTTAGAAGTTGTTAAATTTCAAAAAGATTTTACACCGTAATCATTAAAAAAAAATTGTAATTTCTGTGGATAAATTAATAAGTATTTAAATATTTATTTAACAAAAATTATTCAAGTTTTGAATGTAATTTAATTTGAAAATTATGAAAAATATTCGTCTTTTGAAAAATTGTATGTAATTAAAAAGTTTTGAAGATAATTGAATTCCCATAGATTATTTTCACAAGTTTAAATTATCAATTTCAATTATTTAAAAGTATTGTCAAATTTAATTCAAATAAATTGTACATTGAAATAAATTTTTTTTCTACATTTAAAAATTATTTTTAAATATAATCGTATTTTTGTAGAATTTAAAATTAAAATTTAGAAAATTATTGAATTTTGTAAAAATTTAGAATTCAAGTTATTTGCAGTATGAGAGAAAATGTAAATTTTTTTGATGAAAATTTGGAAAAAAAATGCAGAATTAAATTTTTCGGATTTTTCTGAATTATCTAAAAGAGTTTTTAGTGTCGTTAAATTTAATTTTTCAATAGCTACTTTTTTACTACTTTTCTTTGGTCTTAAAGCTACTTTTTACTACTTTTTTTAAAATTAATTATTAAACACTTAAGAATAAAATTATAACCATAATAAATCCTTTGGAAATAAAATCGTAATTCAAATAATTAAAATTCTTCTCCAATATTTATTTGAAATATTGGGCATTCATTTTCTCGATTAAAGAAAGTCTATATAATTATAAAAACAAAATTCACTTCCTAATATATTTCATTTCCCATCAAATTCCTTATTTATATATAAATCTCATAAAACTTGTGTATGAAATTCTAAAATTCTTTACAGAAATTATCATATTTCAGAGAAAATTAAAAGAATTATACTAAACGAGAAAATTTTTTCAAATACTCAAAATATTTTTGAAAATATATTATATATTTTCAAAAATATTTTGAGTATTTGAAAAAATTTTCTCGTAATATGGGTTTGAAGCAGATTTGAAAATAATTTTTAAAGTTATCAAATAGGGAACAGTGGATAATGAAAATACAGAAAAGTTCCGTTATAAAGCTCTCGAACTGATTTACAAGTTTCACGAAACTTATAAGTGCCCCAGGAAAGTGCGTCTTATACACATACTCTCTCGAAACTGTAATTTACAGTGAAAATAAATTACGAGTCGCCATTCCGTAATATTCCATAATATTTCATTATGCGTAATTACAGGAAATTATTAGTCGTCTCTGTATAAAGGAGCCTTTATATCATATACGCATCTTTCCCCCTCCCCTTTTTTTCACAGCGTTTAAATACAAAAAAAAGCGTCACGAATATTGCAATCTTATTACATACGTTTCAATTCTTTGATGTACATTATTCGAGCCTAACGATCGTCTTGATCTTAGTTTGCGAATAAATCGCCATCGTTAGTCTTAAAAATGATATAGTTCTTGAGGCTTGAAATACTTTATTCTAAGTCTATTCAATTCTATTCGCACAGGAAAGAGACAGGAGGGGAAATAAATGTAAATAATTAATAAACTCATGCGACTATATTATAATTAATAATTAGTACCAAAAAAAAAAATTATCCTAAATACTAATTTCTAATTTTTTTCTGTTTCAGGTAAGAATCACTGTTCTTTTTCGCGGCAAATATTCTTCAATACTGGAGGGTAAAGTACCTATAATTAGATGTTAATATTAAAAGCAGGAAGGAAAGATAAACCCAAAAGAAAAATAAAACCATAAATATAAAAATAGCAAGAATTCAAAATTAAAATCCAATATGAAATACAATATTAATTGTAAAACTTTCTAGGATTCAATATCTGATCATAAATAATAGTAAAATTAATTAATTAATTAATTAATTACTTATTAATTAATAATATTGACGAAAATATTGAAATTCAATATGGAGATGTTGTTCTCCACCTGAGAACGCCAAGGTCACCGCTAGATGGCAGTTCAGTTTCTTCTTGGAATTTTTTACTCCCCTCTGGTGGTGACCTTGACGTTCTCAAGTGGGGAAATTAAACACCATTTAATCGAATAATTTATTTTAGTTAAAAAATGTTACAGTGAGAATAATTTTATTTTTCTTTCGGTAAAAACTTTGATCACAGGCTTTGAACTCATCTACTAAAACCTACTATTTGGGTTCTCTTTTTAGATTTCAGTCACTAAAAGCTACTATTTGTTTTTTTTTTGAGAGAGAGAGAATTTCGACTGCTTTAAATTCGCTAATACTAGAAATCAAGAAACTATTCTCAAAAGTTATAATCAAATTTTTTAAAACGATTCCATTATTTTCAAAAAAAATATTCGACATTCAATTATTTTCCATATCTAGTATTTTCACAAAATTTTGCAAAAAGAATTCAATTACTTAAAAAAAAAATGGTGAAATTCATCCAAAATTCAATTGTTTTTATGAATAATAAAATTTCAACAGGAATTCAATTAATTTAGAATAGCATATTCAAAAAAAATTTCGAAAAAATCAAATTATTTAACAAAATTTTTATATAATTCATCTCAATAATATTCAATTATTTTCACTAATAATAACATTTTTCATGAAAATTCAATTTTTATTAAAAAATTTTTTTAATAAAATTCTAAACAAGAATTCAATTATTTTCATAATAAATAAAACTCATTGAAGAATTTCAATTATTTTTAATACTATTTTAAATTAATTAATCGAAAAATTCAATTATTTTCACAAATTAATTTTTTCAAAAGAATTCAATATTTGAAATAAAATTTTCATAATATTTATTTTATTTTGAAAAAATTAATTTTTTAGAACAATGTTTATGAACATTTTATAAAGAATTGAATTATTTTTAAAAATAAAAAATTTTTCACAGAAATTCAATTCTTTTTAAACATTTTAATAAAATTTTTCGCAATAATTCAATTATTTTCATAAATAATAAAATTCTTCTCAGAAATTCAATTATTTTTGAAAATTTTAATAAAATTCTTTGCAACTATTCCATTATTTTCATAAATAATAAAATTCATCGCAGGATTTTCATTATTTTTAATATAATTTTACAAGAATTGATCAGAATATGTAATTTTAAAAATTAATTTTAAATCCTCGAAATGATCAATTATTTAAAAAAAAATTTTTTTATATTTTGGACGAATTCAATTACTTAGAAAAATATGAGAATTTTTCACAGGAATTTATTTATTTTCAAATATTTTAATAAAATTGTTCGAAAGAAATTAATTATTTTAAATACAATTTTAATAAAATTTTTTTTTAAATAATTCAATTATTCTTTTAGATTTTAATAAAATTCTTTGCAAAATTCAATTATTTTCATAAATATCAATGTTCATCACAAGAATTGAATTATTTTTAAAAGTAATACATTTTTTCTTGGGAAATTCAATTATTTTAAAAAATTCTAATAAAATCGTTTATAAGAATTCAATTATTATAGGTATCATAAATAATAAAATGCTTTTTTGAAATTCAATTATTTTTAAAAACAATTTAATAAAGAACCACACAGACATTCAATTACTGTCAAGAATTTGAATAGAATTCTTTGTAATATTTAATTATTTTTAAAAACTTTTCGCAATTTAATTATTTTCAATATCTATACTATTTTCATTAAATTTCCAAACAGAATTGAATTATTTCAAAATTTTTTGTAAAAATTAAATTGTAAATTAAAATGTAAATTAAAATGTAAAATTTTCTTGTAAAAATCTTCATAAGAATTCAATTATTTTCATGAATAACAAAAATGTCTCAGAAAATCATTTATTTAAAATTTTGAATTAGAATTTACATAAAATTTGTCTAAAGAAATCAATTTTTCAAAAAATTTTATAAAATTCTTCGCAAGAATTAAATTATTTTTATAAATATTTAAATTCTTTTATGAATTATAAAATTTGTTGCAGGAATTCAATTTATTAGCAGGATAAGAAAGAAGTAAATATTTTTTTGATGAAAATTGGGGAAAAATCAGAAAAATAAAATATAGAATGTAATTTTTGTCAGTTTTGTAAAGTTTCTAAAACGAGTTTTTTTGGTCGTCAAGTTTAATTTTACGATAGCTACTTTTTTACTACTTTTTTTTTAGTTTGAAATCTACTTTTTGAAAATTAATTATCGAGTGCGAAGTTTGTGATTATAATAATATCCTTTCTTAAAAAACAGAAAGCCGAATGTTAAAATAAAAATTAAAGTTCCTAAATGTTATTTAGCATTATATAAAAATTCAAACTGGTAAAAAAATATTAAAAATTAAAGTAAATGTTATTTAGCATTATATAAAAATTCAAACGGGTAAAAAAATATTAAAATTTAACTTTATAACTACCAAAGTGTAAAACAACCATAATAAAACTGCCAAAAAAACCCTTTTTTTAAAGAATATTCTTGAAATGAATACGCATCAATATAATGGCAGCATTAGTTTTAGGTATACATTATTTTAAAGGTGTATATTTAAAAGCTTGTGGTGGTATCAGTGTGTACGCAGAATGCTTGCAATGAATTAAGTACGTGAAGTGCATTCAAATGAGCAAAGGCGAACTCTCTCTCTGTCTCTGTCTCCCTTGCTGGAATATACATTACACTGACAACGTTAGGGCGGACTCGGTACCTAGGCAGATGTTTCATTTTCTATTGACATTATCCGATGAAAAAGTTACAATTTAACCACTTTTCTTCTTTTCTCCTCTCCTCCATCTTGACATTTTTTTTTTTTTTAATCCATTTAAAACTTGAAATCTATGTAAGGTAAATCGTGGACAGAAAACATACATTTGTAGTCTCATTTTTGATTGATCCCTTAATATTAAATCGCATTTATACATATTTATGTGTATATCTATCATTATTGTTCGGCGATTCAGAAAAAAAACTGTCTGTCAAAACTTCAGGTCCTTGATTTTGAATATAATAAATACACTTGGGTTATAAGCTGATAATTCGAATGGGGATTTTATGCAGATGCTTTTTGGGATTAGGATGCTGTATGTGACGAAAGGGTTAAAAACCGGTTGGGAAAAAATTCCTGCTATTTCTCTTTTCTGCTAATATTCTTTTTTGTCTAGTATTATTAAAATTATCAGATTGATGGCAAAGGACAATGAAATAATAACTTAATTATCAAAAATTATCAGATAGCAAAAATTAGATGGAGAATTAAGAAAATTAAGAAAATTAAGAATTTAAGAAAAAGAAGAAAAAAACAATTAAGGAATTAATTATTGTTACAAATTATGAAATAAAAATTATATTATTATGTCGAATTGATACAGTTACACAATATAGTTTACACTGAAAGTTTTCTTTCATATTTAAAATTCAAAACCAATAATGTTAATTTTCATGTATATAGTAGTTAAAAAGTTAGAATAAAAGAATCAAAATGAAGAAATAAAATGATTCATAAAGGAGCAAATTGGCGTCTAATTATTATCAAGGATAGAAATGATCGGATAGTTTATACAGCAAGCAATTGGGTTATCTTGACCTCGAATGCCTCCGACTCTCTTGACCTCAGAGTAATAGTTGATTCCACTTCTAGAAACTATACCTAACATACTTTCAACTTTTATAGTGACAAACGCTTGAGTAACGTGTATAGATAACGGCTTTTCCATAAACGATTTTCAAATATAAAACCTCTTTCTCTCTAGTTCAATATCTTCAGTATATTCTTGAAAATTTTCAAATTCTTCTTTTTCATGTAAAGAAATTTTTCTTCTCTAACAAAAAAAAAAAAAAAAAAAAAACAACAACAACTGGAATCTAGAAAATTTTGCAATTGATCCTTTGTTTCAGTCTGTGTCTCAATTGACAATCCAACTTGTTGTTAATTCCTTGTTTCTATAAACAAAATGCAAGTGAAGAAATAAATAGAAAAAATAAAATTCGAAAAATTTAGAATTTATATTCAAAGTTTCAAATTGAATAACAAAAATTGTTATCTGTAATTAATGGAGATAAAAATAGTCTAACGGAAAATTGCATCACCCATGACCTTAGAAAACAGCTTCCTATACTTCAATCGGGTGTACAACATATTCACTCCACGTAACTGAAATATTTTTCTTAAATCTTGTATGTAAAAAATTAATTTTTTAAATTTGTAAAAATTAATATGGAATAATCAGGGTTTCCACAGGTCAGGGAATTGAGGAAAAAATTAGGGAAAGTAAAATTGGTCAGGGAAATCAGGGAAAAGTCAGGGATTTTTAGTAAAAGTACTGGAAAAAATTGAATTTTTCAAATTCATGAGAGAAAACTCTGAATTTTGATGTTGTTTTTGTTTGCCACGTAAACTATGAAATTACCACGAATTTTAATACAAAACCTTCAATTTTTTCTATTTCTGACAATAATTTTTTTTTAAATAATGTAATTTTTCCAAAACTATCATAAAATTATTTAATGAATAATTTTTACAATTTTCCTAAATACTAGATTGATAGAAGAATTTTAGTTAAAAATACTAAAAAAAAATTGAATTTTGGAAAAGTTGCAAAAAATGATTCCAGAAATTCAATTATTTTCAAAAGTTATAAAAATTCTTCGCAGAATTTATCAATTGTCTTTATAAATAATAAAATTCTCGTCAAAATTTCAATTATCTTTATAAGTAATGAAATTCTACTTCGAAATTCAATTGTTTTTAAAAATTTTAATAAAATTCTTGGCAAAATTTAACAAATTTCTTTTCAAGAATTCAATTATTTTTATAAATAATATAATTCTTCACCGAAATTCAATTATTTTTAAAAACTTGAATAAAATTCTCGTCAAAATTCCAATTATCTTTATAAATAATAAAATTCTTCGACAATCAATTATTTTTAAAAAATTTCATAAAAATCTTGGCAAAATTTCACAGAAATTCAATTATTTACAAAATTTTTAATAGACTTCTTCGAAATAATTCAATTATTTTCATAAATAATAAAATTTTCACAGGAATTCAATTATTTAATATACGAAAATTCATAAAATTTTTCAAAAAATATCAATTATTTAAAAAGATTTTTATAAAATTCATTCAAATTATTTTTATGAATAATAAAATTCTTCACCGAAATTCAATTATTTTTATAAACTTGAATAAAATTCGTTACAAGAATTCAATTATTCATATAAATAATAAAATTCTTCGCCGAAATTCAATTATTTTTAAAAAATTGAATAAAATTCGTTGCAAGAATTCAATTATTTTCAAAAGTAATAAAATTCTTCGCAAAATGTCAATTATCTTTATAAATAATAAAATTCTCGTCAAAATGTCAAGTGACTTAATAAATAATAAAATTCTTCTTCGAAATTCAATTATTAAAAAAAATTTTAATAAAATTCCTGGCAAAATTTCACTGGAATTCAATTATTTTCAAAATTTTTAATAAATTTCTCCGAAATAATTCAATTATTTTCATAAATAATAAAATTTTCACAGGAATTCAATTATTTAATATACGAAAATTCATAAAATTTTTAGAAATGTATCAATTCTTTAAAAAGATTTTTATAAAATTCGTTGCAAGAATTAAATTATTTAAAAAAAAATATTATTTCTAAACTTGAATAAAATTCGTTGGAAGAATTAAATTATTTTCAAAAGTAATAAAATTCTTCGCAGAAATTCAATTATGTTCAAAATTTAAAAAGAACTTATTGTCAAAATTTCAAGTATCTTTATAAATAATAAAATTCTCCGAAATTTAATTATTTTAGAAAAATTTTAATAAAATTCTTGGGAACATTTTAATTATTTTCCTAAATAATAAAACTCATCGCAGGATTTTAATTATTTTTGATACAATTTTAATCGAATTCCTCGAAAAATGTAATTATTCTTAAAAATCTTAGTAAATCTTGTCAAAAGAATTCAATTATTTAAAAATTTGTTGATAAAATTCTTTATGAGAATTTAATTTAATCAAACATTCAATTATTTAAGAAATTATTTATTTTTTATTTTAAATAATTGAATTCTTCTAGAATTTTTTAATAAAAATTGATGTAAAAATTAATTACCGAATAATCGATTTATTATTTATAAAAATAATTGAATTATTGCAACGAATTTTATTTAATTTTTTTTTAAATAATTGAATTTTTTTGAGAAATTTTACTATACTTATAAAAATAATTGTTTTTTTGCGAAGGATTTTATTAGGATTATTGTAAATAATTAATTTTTTTTTTGAAAAATTTTATGGTAATTTAAATTATAAGAAAACATGAAGAAGGCGATCACTCCGAGTTTTTGACTCGGAGTGATCGCCTTCTTCATGTTTTATAATAATATTCTTATGAGTTGTTGAATTTCAAAAAAGTTTAACAGCATGTGATTGTTACAGAATTCAATGTTAATTTTTTCGACCACTTTTCTCTTAAAATATTAAATAAATTGAGCTAGTTTTTTGTGAATAACTTTAAAATATCATAAAGAAGGGCAGTGATGTGAAAAAGTTTTAATATTTTTAAAATTATTTATTAAAAAATAACTTTAAAATTATCAGTTCTCAAAATCACTTTTAATCAATTTCTCGTCTTTTCCGATTTCAAAGTATTTTTTTATAATTTATTTTAGAATTATTAAAACTTTTGCACATCACTGCTCTTCTTTATTATATTTTAGAGTTATTCACAAAAAACTAGCTTAATTTTTTTAATATTTTAAGAGAAAAGTGGTCGAAAAAATTAACATTGATTTCTGTAACAGTCACATGCTGTTAAATTTGAATGTTTTGAAGAATTTTAATTGCTACGGAAAAATAAGAACGATTAAATATTTATTTAAAAAAGAAGTTATTGATGTTTTTGAATAATTTTACAATATTAATGAAATTTGTAAATAAATGTAATTGAACATTTCTTTTCAGTATCTAATAATTTTTAGAGTGAATCAGAATATTCTTTAGGGTCAGGAAAAAAGTCAAAATCAGTCAGGAAAAAGTCTGGAAATCAGGGAAAAGTCAGGGAAAAACGAAATTAAATTTTTGTGGCAACCCTGAATATCAATAAAAAAATAATAAAAGATAAATATTCTCTTCGTGATAAAACTATATGTGATGTGATGCTAATTCAACATTTTAAGATTGCGTGATCTACAGTTTCTCACGAGAGATACATTGCATAAAAGTGAATTTTAGACTGTCTGTCAGAATATATTATATTTACTATTATTATAATCTATATTCATGTTTTTCGATTACTATCGTGCTCCTTCTGTATATTTATATATATTTATACCGAAGAAAGTATAAGGAAGCCTAGAGGCATGACTATGAAAATTGTTCATTATTTCCTAGTTAATTTAACGAAATTTAATTGAATAACAATTTTTTTTTATTGTTGAAATTTTTAAATAAAATTATATACAAAACTTTAATAATTTTATTTTAAAATTCGTATTTGGTACAAATAACTTTTTATTTGATATACTAAAAATTAAAATATTTATGTCCAGTAAATATTTACTTAGCTAAAATAAATAAAAACAAATAAGTAAAAACAAATAAGTTTAAATACAACCGAACGAGCGTCAACGAGTGAGGATATGCCGCTATTTTCAATGAACCAAAGTGTTTCATCAACTTTTTCATTATATTCTTTTTTAGTTATTTTGTTTATTTTAAGTTGACATAATAATTTTAACGTGGAGATTTTTTTATGCATTGTAAAAACAATATTTTCTAATGCCAAATTTACTTCTACAGTTTTTGCTGTCTTAACTAAACTATCAATAAATTCAATTAGGTTAATTTTATTCACTAAATTTCTTTCCATAGTGAAATTTTTAATAATATCAGTGATATTTTCGAGAATTTGAATTTTAACCTGTGTACCTGAATGATCTAATAAAGGATCAATATTCTTGTATAATTTTCCCCAATATGCTTCTTGTTCATTAAGTATATTTTTATCATGGCTTTGAATTAAAGCATTGAACGTATGATTGAACCAGCCATTCACTTTTATTGATAATTCATGAAATTCATTCATGTTCAGTAAATTTTCATTAGTCTGTTGTAGGCAAAGTTTTGAGTTGGCTGAAAATGTAAAACCTATATCCTGATGAGATGGCTTTCTTATGCTATCGCAGTTATTAATTGCTGAAATAATATTATCATTGATATCAGAAGTAAATGTCCCTAATTTTTCTGCTTTTCTAAAGAAGGCTACGCGTTGGTTATTCTTTATCATATGTCGTACAAAGTCTTTTGAAACTTCGGATATAGCTAATTTTGAACTTGATAATAAATTTGTATTTAATTTATTATTTATGTATTGATAATTGACTGGAACACCATTATTAATTTGTTTAGGTGCTTTTGAAATAATTACTGATATACTTGGGAAAATATTTTTTAACGTGTTATTAAAATATCCTTCTAAAGTATTTAAAACTGTTAAAATCTGATTAACACCAGTATTAATATCGTCAAAGTCGATAACTAAAATAAGTTTCAGAGAATCGACCTTTTTTGTCAAATGATACAGATGAAAGGCATTAATTAAATCTTGCATTACACTTCTTGTGTCCCAAAATCCAGGAGTATCCCAAATGTCCAAATTCTTTAATTCTTGCCTCGTTGAGCTCCATTCTGAGGGAATTGTAGTCACTAACACTGATTCAGCATCAGCACCAATTTCTGGTCCTCTGACATTATTGTCAGCTTTTCTTATTTTTATTTTACCTTTCTCTTTATAAGCTTTCAATTCATTTCCCATTAAGTAATTAATTAGTGTACTTTTGCCACTTCTTGCATTACCTATGACAATTGCCGCATTTCCACTTTGACCTCGAGTTTCTTCTTCCATACGACGTTCCGAATCATGGAAAAGTTGTCTCAATTTTATTACATCATCAATGCCAAAGTTACAATTTTCGCTTTTGATCATGGAAATTAGAAAACAGATTATTGCTAATCTTATCATGATTGTTAACGAATATATTGTTACTTTTCCCAGTTGATATTCAAAGATCTGAAAAGTATACAAAGTTATTGGCTATCGAACAATAATGAGACTATAGTCTATGTTAAAATCTTTGTCATACCGGACATTTATATATGGATGATTCCCTGAGTCGAAATTTAAACCCTACTTACATGGTAATTTAACATAATTATGAGATAATAATTAAATGCCTGGAAGAATTTAAAAAAAAAATTAAATTCAGAGTTGACAGCTCATTTCAAATTCCCTGACTTTTCCAGGTTTTTAAAACTACATTTATATGTTACAAAATTTAATAATTAAGTTATAATTTTTCCATAAGAATTAAGATTTTCAAAAATTTCAAATTCAAACCTTTCTGAAATTAAACAATTTATAAAAAATTGTTATAAAACATGAAGAAATCGATCACTCAATCGAGCAATCAATATCTTCATGTTTTATAATAATTAAAAATGACTGACTGATAAAATCATTATTTTATATTCTAAAGAATATTGTACTTCTTCAAAATTATTTTCATCATTTCAATTCAATTTTTATTTTTAAGAATTTTTAACTGAAATTCTTCTTTAAATCAAATATTTTTAATCATTTTTGAAAATTTGTTTTTGAAAATTTCCAAATTCTTTTGTTTGCAATTCAATTTTTATGAAATTTAATCGATTATTCGGAAATTCTTCAATCAAATATATATTAGAAAATAAAAACTTCAAATAATTTCAAAAAAGTTCGATTAAACTTTTTTAAAAAAATTAAATCTACACAATTTTCAGTTAAAATTATTAAAAATTCAAACATTCAAAGATTGTAATTTGAAACCTTTTCAAAAGTCAATTATTTCTAAAAATTCACACTATAATACTTTCTGTATAAATTTGAATTTGTAAAAATGTTTATTAAATAATTGTAATTAGTGACTGACTTTTTACTTTTGAATTAATAAATTCTACTATTAAATTAGTAGAAACGACTATTTATTAGTAAAATCTGCTAATTGAAAAGCAAAAAGTCAGTCACTAATTTAAATTAAAAAACATTTTTACTAATTCAAATTTAGAGAGTTGAATATTCAGTTATTATCTAAAATTTTAACTGAAATTCATATTTAAATCAATTTTTATTAGAAAATTCTACGAGAATTCAATTATTTAAATACAAATAAAATGCAAATAAATAATTTATTGAAGAATTAAATGTTTTTTAAAAGTCAACTCTCATAAAGAATTTTATCAACAAATTTTTAAAATGGTATTTAAATTTCTTTTGACGAATTTTAATAACATTTTTAAGAATAATTTCATTTTTCGAGAAATTAAATTAAAATTGTATTAAAAATAATTGAATCTCTGTAAAAAATTTGATTGAATTGAGAAAAGCTTTTAAAATAATTGAAATTTTGACAAAAAAATTTTATTAACATTTTTGAAACATTTTTGAAAATAATTGAATTTTGGAGAATAATTTTACAATTTTTAAAGATAAATGAAATTTTGAAGAGAATTTTTATAAACTTTTAACCGTAATTGAAGTTCTGCGAAGAATTTTGTTATTTATGAATTACGAAAATAATTGAATTCTTTCGAAGAATTTTATTAAATGTTTTGAAAATAATGTAATTTTTGCCAAAAATTTTGTTATTTTGAAGATAATTGAATTTTTGATAAGAATTTTGTTATAAATTTTGCAGATAATATTGAATTCTTGGAATCATTATACTAAAATTTTTAAGAAGACTTGATTTATTTTACAGAATTTTTTTTAGAACTTTAAAAAATAATTAAATTATTTCAAATAATTGAATTAAAATTGTATTGTAAAATGATTGAATACTTGAGAAGAATTTTATTAAATTTTTTGAAAATAATTGAATTTCTGTTGTTATTTCTAAGATAATTGAATTCATGATAAGAATTTTGTTACAACTTTTGCAAATAATTGAATTCTTGGAATAATTTTATTAAAATTTTTAAGAAGAATTGATTTGTTTTGAAAACTTTTATTAAGAACTTTTAAAAATAATTAAATTATTTCAACAAACTTATAATTAAAATTGTATTGAAAATAATTACATTCTTGAGAAGATTTTTAACAACAAATTCTTAAATAATTGAATTCCTTTGACGAATTTAAATAAAAGTTTTAAGAATAATTGCATTTTTTCGATGAACTCGATTAAAATTGTATTAAAAATAATTGAAATTCTGCGATGAGTATTATTGATTATAAAAATAATTGAATATGTTTAAAAAATTTGATTATTTATGAAAATAATTGAATTATATTAAAATTGAATTAATTTTGAAATATTTAAGAATAATTAGATTTCAAGAATAAGCACAATTACTTTAGAACAACAATCATTTTCCAGGATTCCCATCAAAATTCCCTGACTTTTCCAGGTTTTTTCAAGGTTCATAAAATTCCCTGACATTTCCAGGTTTTCCAGGATTCCAGGTTGCCTGGCAACCCTGTAAATTGTTCTTAGTTATAAACAATTGAAATTTAGTGTCCTGCAATTAGGAGCAAACTAATTCATTTTTTTCTGCCGAGCACACTCAAAAATAAATTTTTAAGAAACATAAGGAAGCACTTTTTAGAATTTCGATTTTTTATTATTATTATTTTAATGCAAATAACAAATAAATGATGACTTTAATAGCTTTTCTTCTCTTATATTAGGAAAAAAATTGTTTCTTCTCGATATTGCGTAATTCTTATGAGTAATAAACTTATGGAGGACAAAAAACGATATTTCGACAATAAAATTTTTTTTTTATAATTTTAAACAACTTTTAATTTAAGTTAAATTAAGAAATGAATAGCTCGCTTGTTTATAGTAGAACAAAATTTGTTTCTTTTCTAATGGCTTTAGAATTACGTCAACAGCTGTATATAAACTTCAATTGTTTATAACTAAGTGAAATTTAATTTTTTTTGAAAAATTCTTCTAGGCATTTAATTATCTCATAATTATGTTTCATTTTCATGTATTACCAAGTACATAAAGTAAATCTTAAAATTTGCTGTTACATTTCAGGAATTTTTACTCAAATATTGTCCTTTTTTTTATCAAATATTATTATATTTATTTAAAATTATTTAATTTTAAATGTGTCAGTTTATAAATTATTATTTGGATATTTGACATATGTTATGAATATAAGAATGTTTATTATATAATATTTAAAGAATTAGGACTTTAGTAGATTTATTTTTTAAATCTAGTATTTAAATATATTGTATTTAATAGTACATTGTTTCTTTAAATAGAAAAAAATTCTTTTTATTTTAACAATTATTAACAATTAGCAATCAAATTATTTTAAAAATGTATGATTGTGTCATTTTATTTTTTTAAATAAAATCGCATAAAAATTCGTAGTATATTTGAAAAAGTATTTTTTGATCTTTAGTATTGTAAATTTTTACCGTCTTGGTGTGAAAATTATTTGTATATTTGATATACAGGAAAAATTGGATGAATTTCAATATTGTTTTGTTTGTTTGAAACTTATTGTCACGTAACGAAAGACTTTAAAATAACGTTTAGAAATCTGACACGATTCACCAACTTATATATTTTCCATATTCAATATAATTAAAATTATCTCTAAATTTTATTTTCTCTTACCCAATAGAAAAACTATACAGGTTAAAATTATTAAAATGACATTAATTTCGACTACATCTGTATGGTTATTATATTTTTTTTTTTATTAATTTAACAGGGAAAAAAATCCTTAGCTGATAAAAAACTGTTAAACTGTTAGCAACTCCAATTGAAATTGGTAACAGTTTTTTGTAATTTTTAATATTTCCTTATTTTTATATTTTTAAATTTTTTTTATTAATTTTACACAGAAAAAAAACCTTAGCTGATAAAAAAACTGTTAAATTGTTACCAACTCCAATTTGGAGTTGATAACAATTTAACAGTTTTTTATCAGCTAAGGATTTTTTTTCGTATAAAATTAACAAAAAAAAATTCACAATGTGAAATATTTGCAGAAATTCCGTACAGAAATATTAAGGGGGAGGGGAGTAAGGTTAATTCAGTGAAAAAATTTCTTTTTGTCGTTACAGAGAGATTTAATTTTTATTTTATCAGTTTTCATATATAATTCTGCAACATTTGAACAATATATTTTTTCTAAAGTTATAGTTAAAGTTATAGTATTTTCTGATTTTAGTTGTTAATATATTTTTTTTTAAACGACTAGAATTGAATAAAGTTGTTGTATTTTGATTGGCAGTTATTGTTGACCCACTTGATACGAAAGACAAAAAAAAAAAAAAAATGGGGAAAAGGAAGAGGACAAAAATTACTACAGCGTTATTGAAATATGTATCCATAAGCGACGTATGTGTATTGTTACCGCGATTTCTATGAATTCAGTGAGGCATGATCAATTCGCGGTCTTTTGTATTAAATACTGGTATAATGGCGGTAGGACGAAAAGTGTAATGATTTGACACGAATGATTTGCGTCAGAAAGCAATTTAACTTCATTTACAGACGAATGATTTTAGATTGAAAGCTAAGGGCGCGGGAAACTCAATGGATTCATATTTTTTTTCCCTTCCTAACGAAGAATCTGTTGCAATTTTTTTTTCCTTTCCTTTTTTTATCAAACAATTAAAAAAAAATTTTTTTTTATGTTTATCGAACAATTTTTCAAGAGTAAAATAAAAATTTAATTGTAAGTGGTTATTTATTTTAATTTAACAATGATGAAGACTTAAAAATTATTTATTTTAATTTAACAATGATGAAGACTATTAAAAATTATTTATTTTAATTTAACAATGATGAAGACTTTTTAAAAAAAGGAATAAAATAGAAAAATTTGAATTAATAAAATAAAAAAATAAAATGAAATAAAAATACAATAAACTATTAGGAAAAGGTAAAAATAAAGAAAATAGGAGTAAATTCCCCAAAGTTGTGAATTTATTTATTTATTACTTATACTCGTGGAGGGGAAGAGGTAAATTTATCGTTTACAAATGAGCATTGGAGTTTCCCCAGTAAATAAAAGTCAGTAAGCGTTTTTAAATGAATGAACTCTCCCGCTCGTTGATGCATTTTTGTCTCTTCCCCTCTCCCCAGACATTAAAATTTGTAAACAAGCTAAAATCGGGTGCATTTCATTGATACGCGTAAAGATATCTATAAAAATTCGGGTAGTCGTTTATTACACATACTTGATTGTTACAAAGCTCTTCCACCAGGAAATGGAAATCCAAACCTAAATTGTTTGGTCATCCTTTGGCTATAAATATTCTCAGGACAATGGACGTGATGTAAGGACAGCTGAACGCCCTTAAAACTGCGCACAGAACGCTCGACGACCACCGTCACCAAAGAGAACTGTATGTGACTCGTTTCATCGGAATTATTTTTCGATTGACTGACCCAGGAGTCACTATAAAAAAAAAGGGTGAATAATAAAAAAATAAAAAAACAAGATTACAAGAGCATTAGTCATACAGTATCCCAGTTTACATTGTCGTCCTTTTCTTTATGTATATGTTAACACAATGTTTAGAGAATAAGTTTGAACATTACAATAAAACGCATCCGATTTACGACTTGATTTAATTTTACGATTATTTCAATTCGAAAAAAAATTTTTCTATAAATTATTTGTCCCTATATGATGAAAAAAGTATCAATAGTTGCTTGAATCCGAGGCTTCTAATAGTAGTTCAGGGTTGCCACAAGTCAGAGAAATCAGGAAATTCAGGGAATTCAGTGAAAAGTCAGGGATTTTTTATTATTAAAGTGCTGGAAAAAATTGAATTTTGGAGAAGTTACAAATAATTGCAAATATTCAATTACTTTCAAAAGTATTATAAAATCCTTCGCAGAAATTGAATTATGTTAAAAAAATTTAAAAAAAAAAATTTTTTTTTTCTCGTCAAAATTTCAATTATCTTTAAATATAATAAAATTCTTCACGAAAATTCAATTATTTTCAAAAGTATAATAAAATCCTTCGCAGAAATTCAATTATGTCAAAATATTTAAAAAATTTCTCCTCGAAATTTCAATTATCTTTAAAAATAATAAAATTCTTCACCAAAATTCAATTATCTTTAAAAATAATAAAATTCTTCACCAAAATTCAATTATTTTCAAAAGTATAATAAAATCCTTCGCAGAAAATCAATTACTTTCAAAAATTTTAATAAAATCCTTCGCAGAAATTCAATTATGTTAAAAAATTTTTAAAAATTCTCGTCAAAATTTCAATTATCTTTAAAAATAATAATAAAATTCTTCACCAAAATTCAATTATCTTCAAAAATAATATTTTTCATCAAAATTCAATTATTTTCAAAAATTTTAATAAAATTCTTGGCAAGATTTCAATTATCTTTAAAAATAATAAAATCCTTCAGCAAAATTCAATTATTTTTAAAAGTATAATAAAATCATTCGCAGAAATTCATTTATAAGTTCAAAAATTTAAAAAAATTCTCGTCAAAATTTCAATTATGTTTAAATATAATAAAATTCTTCACCAAAATTCAATTATTTTCAAAAGTATAATAAAATCCTTCGCAGAAATTCAATTATTTCAAAAATTTTAATAAAATTCTTCGCAGAAATTCAATTATGTTCAAAAATTTAAAAAAATTCTCGACACAATTTCAATTATCTGTAAAAATAATAAAATTCTCGTAAAACTTTCAATTATCTTTAAAAATACTAAAATTCTTCACCAAAATTCAATTATTTTCAAAAATTTTAATAAAATTCTTAGCAAAATTTCAATTTTTAAAACATCTTTTAGAAATAATTAAATTTTGAAAAGGTTTTATATTGAAATCTTTAAAAATTTGAATTTTTCATACCTACTTTTAACTGAAAATTCTGCAGAATTAATTTTTTTGAAAAAAATTTAATTGACTTTTTTTAAAAGTTATTTTAAGTTTTTATTTTCTGAATATTTAATTTAAAAATTGTCGAATAATCAAAATTTTGTAAAATTGAAAAGTAAGAAGATAGATTTAAAAATTCTCAAGGAACTTTTGCAAAAATTATTAAAAAATTAAAATAAATTGTAAATTGAATTCTTTCGAAGAATTTTAATAAAATTTTTAAAAAGAATTATATTTTTCGTGGAATGTTTTTAAAATTGTATTAAAAATAATTGAAATCCTACGAAAATATGTTATAACGAATTTTATTATAATTTTGTTAAATAATTGAATTCATATGAAACATTTTATTACTTGTTAAAATAATTGAATCTACTTGTTAAAATAATTGAATCCTTTCGAAGGATTTTATTACCTTTTTTAAAAATAATTGAATTCTTTTGAGAAATTGCGTATTAAAATAGTAAATTTTAAAAATATTTCAATTTCAACCAAGAATTTCATTATTTGTGAAATGTAATTGAATTATTGCAAAAAATTTTTGAAAATAATTATATTTTCCGTGGAATTTATTTAAAATTGTATTAAAAAAAATTGAAATCCTATGAAAAATTTTATTATTTATGAAAATGATTGAATTCATACAACCAATTTTATTAAATTTTTCTAAATAATTGAATTTATGTGAAAAATTTTGTATCTTGTAAAATAATTGAATTCTTGCAAAGGATTTTATTAAAATTTTTAGAAATAATTGAATTTCAGAGAAGAATTTTATTATTTATAATGATAATTGAAATTTTGACGAGAATTTTTTTAAATTTTCGAATGTAATTGAATAATTTTGGCGAAATTTAATAAAATCCTTAAGAATATTTACATTTTTCGAGAAATTTGATTAAAATTGTCCTAAAAAAATTTAATTAAAATTAAATAATTGAAATTGTGACCTGAGTTTTACTATTTATGGAAATAATTTAATTCTTGCAAGAAATTTTATAACATTTTTTTTGTTTTTAATTAATTAAATTCTCTTGAGAAATTTTGTTAAAATATAGTAGATTTTGAAAATATTTGAATTTCAGCAAAGAATTGCATTATTTGTAAAATGTAATTGAATTTTTGCAGAAAATTATTGAAAATAATCTTATTTTTCGAGGAATTTATTTAAAATTATATTAAAATTTAATAAATAAATAAATTTATTAAATTCATATATTTTTTAATTTATGAATATAATTGAATTCATGCAACGAATTTTATTACATTCTTTTAAATAATTGAATTTATGTAAATGTTTTTTAAGTGAATCAGAATATTCTTTAGGGTCAGGGAAAAAATGAAAATTTTGTCTGGAAATCAGGGAAATGTTAGGGAAAAACAAAATTGAATGTTTGTCGCAACTCTTTAATTGCAAACTATAATCACTTCAACTAATGATATTTGCATCCACTGGTTGTAGAAAAAAAACAAGAAAGATTAATTATTGAAAACTACACGCAGAGGAAAAAATTGAATGAAAGAAATAACAAACTCTCGGTTTACGATTGGAACATGGCATTAGGTGTAGTGTGGTAGGTCAGTCACGTTGAGCAAAAGAGCGTGGGATCGGAGTTACTGTTACACGAGAGTGTATAACGCGTATAGTAAAAAATGGATAAAAAAGAAACGTGTCGAGCGTCTTCGGTTTGAATATTTTGCTTCTTTGTAGGAATTCCCTTCTTTTTTTTCTCGAACTTTTCCTTTTTTTCCCCATTTTTTTTTCTCTTAATTTTTTGCGATTACAACAAAAATGCTTCTCCCACACACAGCTGTTTAACTAAAGCGAATTGCATAAAAAGGAAGAGTGATAAGCCGCTATAGCAAATGTATAGAAGGAAGTTTCTCATATGCGATAAATAACAAAAACTTGTTCTTCGGGTCTCATGTATAGATAGATAGATACTCGTGTGTAAGTGTGCAAAAATATTGCTACACACGTTAAATATCAACGTATCATGGAAATAATGACGTGACGAGATTAATTTTTTTTTTTGAAAAAAGAAACACTTCCTGAAGAGCAGATGCAACTTTATACCGTACATGTACTTATGAGATAAAATTGTAGCACTTGCTTTAGTCTGAATTTATCAGCATAATTTTTTTTAATACTAACATTAAATCTATACAGTTTTTTTTTTTATTTTTTCATTACATCATACATAATAGAAATTAAGTTTAAATTTAAAAAATCCAAAAGAAATGACAGCATTAATTGAAAAAACTATTATTCTTCAATTATTGTCATTTGTCTATATTGTTTTTCAATTTTCATCCAAACTTTTTTAATTAATGCTTAAACAATTGTTGCCTCTAAATATAAAATAATGTGCATTGTGAATAAGAGCGGAAGTCGTGTGCGTATTCATATTGCTGTAGAATTATAAAATGTGTCAAGGTTCGATAAACTGAAAAATGAATATTTCTCTTGTCCGGTAAAAAATAAGTATTATTAATGTTTACTATAATATGGAATTTTAAAGTAACATTTGCCCTGTTATTAGTTTACACAACCGCACACCATTTGGCAATGTCACGTGCCGGCCACGCGACCAATTATCAATGACATAAATGTAATGAATTACTTAGTGTATAAATTATGTACATATATATAATATACATAATTAGAGGATCCGTTTCGATTATTATTGTATTCTATTAAGTAAATTGTCAATCTCATGAAATAATCTTATTTTTCATTCACGACTATAATTTTTACTTTTATCTAAGGATTCTTTGAGTCATTCTTTATACACATTTAAGCTTCTAATATTCAAAATATTCAACAAATAAAAATTATTACATGATGTGGTTTTTAAGAATTTGTAATAAGGTTGATGATTACCGAAACATGCCAACTAAATAGAAAATAAAAATCAAAATTTATTTTTTGAAATTATGGAATTTCTTTCTTAACCTCCCTACGTTTTAACCCGATGAGTATACTCAGGTGTATCTTTTATTTATTTATTTAAAAAAAATTACTTCAAGAGTCATATAAATAAAACTCGCAGTGTAACTTGAAGCCAAATAGTTGTATTTAATATCAGAGTAAAAATAAAATAGTCAAAATTAATTTTTAACAAAATTATACATTTATATCCTGCAAAATTGAAAAATGATAAAACCGCAGGTTAATATCAACGTAAAATAACGTTTGTTTAGATACAGTAAATGACAACATCTCTTTTAGTCTACAATTATTTCATTTATCCTAATGCTATTGGATTTGACAGTGCACCAGAAATATACTGCCATATTTTTTCCCAAATGCTTTTCTCCTTTTTAGGTATTTCTATATTTCGTATTTTTTCTTCCAACTTCCTAACTGCTTCTTCTTGCGATCTTCTAAGTTCTATCATTCTACGGTGAAATTCAATTCTATCAATATTGTTTAGCATAAGTTGACATAATGAAATTAATAATGATAATCTGTCATATAGTATTTTAACAATAGCCTCCAATAAAATGTTTATTCTTTTTATTTTTCCTGACATAATTATGCTATCAATAAATTCAGTTAGGCTGATTTTATTCTCTAATTTTTTCTTCGTAATAAAGTCTTTAACAATATTATCACTCTCTTCCAGAATTTTAATTTTAAACTTTGCATCAGAATTATCCAATGAAGAAATATCAATACGACTGTAGATTTGCTGAAAACTGGATTTTTTTTTGCAATAATACACTTCTATCTAACGTCCTGTTCAAATCATTGTAGTTATCATTGTACCTGTTATTCACTACTGAAGTTAATTTTTTAAAATCATTTATGTTCAGTAAATAATCATTAGTCCTTTGCAGGCAAACTTTCGATTTGACTGAAAATGTGAAACCTATATCCTGATAAGATGACTTGCTTATGCTCTTGCAGTTAGTAATAGCTTGAGTAATATTATCATCGATGTCAGAAGTAACTCTCCCTACTTTTTTCACTTTCCTGAAGAAGGCTACACGTTGGTTATTATTTATTATATGCTGTACAAAGCCTTTTGAAACTTCGGATATATCCAATTCTGGACTTGATAATAAATTTGTATTTAATTTATAATTGAGGAATTCAGAATCGACTGGATAAACATTATTAATTTGGTTAGGTGCTTGTGAGATAATTACTGATATACTTGGGAAAATATCTTCAAACGTGTTATTAAAATATCCTTCTACAGTTTTTAAAAGTGTTAAAATCTGATTAATATTTCCACTAATAATGTCGTTATAGCTGATAACTAAAATAAGTTTCAGAGAATCGACCTTTTTTGTCAAATGATACAGATGAAAGGCATTGTTTATATCTTCCTTCTGACCTCTATTGTCTCCAAATCCAGCGGTATCCCAGATGTCCAAATTCTGTAATTTTGGCCTACTTGAGTTCCATCTTGTGGGAATTGTAGTAGTTGACAGTGATCCAGCACCAATTTCTGGTCCTGGACTATTTTCATTAGCTTTTCTTATTTTAATTTCACTATTCTCTCTATAAGCTTTCAATGCATTTCCCATCAAGTGATTAATTAGTGTACTTTTGCCACTTCTTGCACTGCCTATGACAATTGCCGCATTTCCACTTTGACCTCGAGTTGCTGCTTCGATTCGACGTTCAGAATCATGGAAAAGTTGTCTTAATTCATATACGTCATCAATATTGAAAATACATTCTTCGCTTCTGATCATCGAAATTAGGAAGCAGATTATTGCAAGTCTTATCATGATTGTTAAAGAATATACTTTTAATTTTCCCAGTTGATATTTAAGTGTAATCGACCGCAAACACTAATACAATCTGTAAACATTACTAATAAAATAATTGGAATAAATATTAATTTGATCTTTAAAATAATATATGCTTACCACCTTATGGTGTCAAACTTATTCGTATGTGTAATACACAGGAATAATCAGACCAACTTCACTATTTCTTTTTTGTTTCAAACTTTAATGTCACGTAACAGAAGGCTTTAAAATAGCGTTTAAAAATTATACGCGATTCTCCAACTTATATACTGTTCATGTTGAATATTATTTAAAATATTTCAAAATTTTATGTACTGTTACCCAATATAAAATTAACAGGTGTAACGAATTAAGATTAGGAGAAAAATATATTATTTATCGTGAATAGATGTACTTTTAATCAATAGAAAAACTACAGGTGTAACAATTTCAGATTAGATAAGAACATTTTTTTTTATTATAATATGTCTACAAATAATGGATATATTTAAGGGGACACCTTAGTGGAAAAATGACAAAAAAATCGATTTTTTTAAATTTGATTTTCTAAAAGTAGACTCAATTAGGAATAGAACAAGACTTTTTAAAACCTTTTCTGAAGAGTAGAAAAAATCTTATTACATGATTCTGAATACCATGAGTTTTTAGTATTTTTTCTTTTTTCGTGTCTCCTGTAAAAATGTTTTTTTCCAATTTTTTAACTTTCGGTACACTTTTCTCCGAATCTACTAAACCGATTTGTAATTTTTTTTTTACTTTGTTCAGTATGGTTCCAAGAATACGAATAAGAAGTTTAACATCATTTTGAGTTGTACAAACGGAGATATGAGTCAATGAATCAGAGAAAATGGGATTTTTATTTTGCTTTGGGTATAAATATTCATAAAAAAGTTTCTATTGAAGATAACGTCGTATTACTTCTTATTCATATAATTGATTATATTTGTAATCGAATGAAAAAAGGGCGAACGCAATTGGAATAATAGTTTTCGAGAAAAGTGTACCGAAAATTGACTCTTTTTGCATTGTTTTTAGGTGACTTGGGTCGGGTGTTCCCTTAAGGTTCATGTACAAATTTACGGTATGTTAAGGTCCTTGCTGAGAATTTTATTTCTGTTATTTTATCAATTAACTTAAATTTCAAGAAAACAATTGCATAGTAAAAATTAATTAATCATTTTCAGTTTTTCATTGTTTGTATCTGGTCAAAAACTAAATTTATATTAATTTTTAAATAACTTTTTAAACCACTCACTTGAACGTAATTTCGTTCAAAAATTTTGCCATGTATCTAATTCCGTTCCAACTTGTCCATAATTGCGGCATATTCCGTTTTCACGCATATTTATATATAAATATATAAAATATCAATCTCTTTGACAATAATTATTTTTCATAAAATTAATAACATAATATACTTCACGGTTATTAAAGAATATTGGAAAATTCAGTTTTTTTTAAAACATTTCGAGCATTAGCTCTTAATTAAAAAAAAAAAATTTTAAATATTCACCCTTTACTTTTCTTATTCTTACAAAGATCACCTCCAGTCATAGCTGTCACTCGAAGCATACATTGTACAACGCTCAGTCGTCGACTGACTGACAAAAAATTTTTTTTTGAGTACATAAACAAAATAAATGCAATTAATGCACACAATGTTGATCTAATAAATAGCAAAGTTTGTAATGCAATTTTTCACTTGTTGAAACATTTTATCAATTTTTTATTTTAATTAGTATAAAGAAATAGCACGAAATAACGTACTAGGTCGTAATTTTGTACATTTATAATATCTCTAAATCTTATGTTCTGCTGACGAATAGAAGTACTACATGTGCAACAAGTTCATATATTCGAAAAGAAAAATATTATTTATCAGTGAATACATGTTCTGTTAACCAATAGAAAATTTACAGATTGGAAGAAATAACTATTATTATTAATCAGTGTATTGATGTACATACTGTTGACCAACAGAAAAACTACAGGTGCAACGAATGTATTATAGATTTGTAAAGAAAAATGTTATTAGAAATTTTGAAAAAATAACTTTTTGTGGATTCTTGGTTCTAAATTTTCAATAATGTACGAAAATAATGCAATACATAAAATTCATAAAATTGTATGTTCTGCTGACGAATAAAAATACAACAGGTGCAACAATATTGTAGATTAGAAGAGAAAAACAACCGCTGCCAAGTTGTACATTTATATTATTTTGGTGTTCATTTCATGAACACTTTGCTTCCTCATAGAAATAATAATAATAGAAATATAAGAATTACTTTTTGTAAAAGGGTTAAAAATCATTAAATCCTGGTCCAAAAAATGTGTTTTTTTGGACCAAGATTTATAAGATGATAATAATTGTTTAATAATTACACATAAGTTAATAAACAAGAATGTTGAAAAAATTATATTTTCCACAATTTTTGATTTTTCAAATACCAATAATTTCATAATTTCTGACCGAATAATCAGGTTCAAAAATAGGTCAATCGAAGCGTTTGTTAATGCTCTACAAGTTGGTAATGATACTTTTAAAGTTACTTTTACATTATTCAACAAAATTTTCTGAGATCAAATTACATCGAAATTTTTATTTATTTCTAACATTTATACGGGCAGTGCCTATTCGTATACATATAAAGTACTAAAAGAGTAGGTATAACGAAAATAAGTTTATAAATATGTCAAAAAATCACAATCGAAAATTTTGCTAATAAAATCCTTTCTCTATGAGGAAGCAATATAAACAAAAAACAAACGGTTTATTTTATATTGATTTATATTGATTCGTGTAGTAAAATCATTAGATTTCCGCTAAATGCTTTTTCTAATATTTTCATGAAATACAAGATAAATAGTTTACGAATGAACAATGTAAGGAATATTGCAGAGTAATTTGTGGTGAAGCTCTATATAAGTCATTTAACATAAGGCTATCGCGTTCAATGTTCACCCCGCGGGCAACTGGCACTTTGTACAGCCGATTGGTATACATATATATACGGGACTCGATTCGAGGACACGAATGGCTCTCTCACTTCCGAGAGAAAATGGAAGAGTGTATACCTATACATATACAATATATAACCAGATAGAAGAGGGTGAGAGAGCGAGGACTCTCGAGATCCTTTTGTGTTGTGCCCATATATACATACTCTTCAAGTTGATTCGCACGAATTGAGACGAGAGAGAGAGAGAGACATCGAAAAAAACCCTTCACAATTCGGATTGTGCATTTCACAAGAGCGGTCTGCCGGACCATTAAACTCGAATCGGTTTTTCTAACCAACGTTTAAATTAGGTTTCAACCCTAAATTCTCGTTATCTTTAAACTACCACTGCTTAATCGTCGTTCGTTAATAACAATAACAAAAGTATGAAATTTTTTTTAACTAAACAATTGTTATACTTGAACTCGGAAAAAGGGAAAATTTATCTAGAACAGCCAGGGCTTTTGAACCAAGTGAAAGTATTTAAAAATAAAGACTTCACGGACCAAAAATTAAAACTCATGAACCAATTACTGTCAAGAACATAATCAGTATAGTTCAAAATTTATTTTGACATGAATTTAATATTTAAATCCAAATATTTAAATTTCGATACTGGAAAGGGTTCTAAAATTTTAGTCGGAAGGCCAGTATAAAGGAAAATTTACTAAAAATTTGAAAAATATTTTATCAAAATCGATTTTTTCAAGGGTAAAAGTGAGAAAAAAACCATAAGGAATTTTGAAATTAATTAAATTTACACTTTTTTCGGATAACAATTTCAGGGTTGACACAAAAATTTGTTTTCCCCTGATTTCCAGAAAAAATGTTGCCTTTTTCCCTGACTTTAAAGAACATTCTGTGATTCACTCTAAAAATGATTAAAAAAAACATCTTCAAAATAATTTTCATCATTTCAATTCAATTATTATTTTCTAGAATATTTAACTAAAATTCTTCTTTAAATAAATTATTTTTAATAATTTTTAAATAAGTTCTTAGAGAATTTTCAAATACAATTGTTTACAAATTTAATTTTACAAAATTTCTATTATTTGGAACTTCTTCAATCAAATATACATTAGGAAATAAAAACTTCAAATAACTGAAAAAAAAATTCAATTAAACTTTTTCAAAAACATTAATTCTACAGAATTGTTAATTAAAAGTATGAAAAAATTCAGATTTTCAATATTCAATTATTTCTAAAACTTCATGCAATAATGCTTTTAATATTCAATTATTATCTAAAATTTTAACTGAAATTCTATTTTAAATGAAATTTTATTAGAAAATTCTATGAGAATTCAAATATTTAAATACCTACAAAAATAAATAATTTTTCTTAAAATTGAATTCTCATAAAGAATTTTATTAACAAATTTTTAAATAATTGAATTCTTTTGATGAATATTGAAAAAAATTTTAAGAATAATTATATTTTTCGAGGAATTCAATTAAAATTTTACTAAAAATAATTAAGTTATTGGAATTCTGCGATGAATTTTATTATTCATGAAAATAAGTGAATTCTCAAAAAGAATTTTATTATTTATAAAAATAATTGAAATTCCTAAAAAGAATTTTATTATTTATAAAAATAATTAAATGCTTGCATAGAATCTTATTGAAATAATAGATTATTGAAAATCTTGGAATTGAGAAAAATTTTTGAAAATATTTGAATTATTGTGAAGAAATTTATAAAAAAAATTTGTAAATAATTGAATTCCTGTGAAAATTTTATTATTTATGATATCAATTCCTAAATATTTGCTTGTAGAATTTTATCAAAATATTTTTTTAAATAATTGAATTGTTTTGAAAAATTTTATGAAAATAGTACCTAGATATTAAAAATCATTGATTGAGGATAATAATTTTGAATTTTGAAAATAATTGAAATTTTGCTAAGAATTTTATTAAAATTTTTGAATTTTGAAGAAAAATTTTATTATTTATAAAGAAAATTGAAATTTTGACGATAATTTTTAAAAATTTTCGAATATAATTGAATTTTTGCGCAGAATTTTATTATTTTTGAAAATAATTGATTTTCTGCAATTTTTTGCAAACTTCTCCAAAATTCAATTTTTTTTTTAGTATAGTTTTAACTAAAATTCTTTTAAAACTCCATTATTTTTAATAATTAATTAAATATATATTTAAAGATTTAACTAATTTCAGAAGAATTTTAATTTATTGGAATTTTTCAAAAATCTAAGTTCTTTAAAATTTCAAATTAAATTTATTCAAAATAGAAATTTTCTAAAATTTCAAATTAAAACCTTCAGCTATTTATGAAAATTTTAAACGCAGCTCTTTTAACTTTTAACAACTATTTTAAAATTTAATTAATTTTGAAATATTTTACTAAAATTATTCATTAAATAATTTATAACTAATAATTTTACGAATTAAAATTTAATTTAAAATTTAATTAATTCAGAAATATTTGAGTAAAATAATTCATTAAATAATTTATAAGTAATAATTTTATGATATTGAAGTTTTTTTTCAGAATTCGTGATAATTTTTATATTATTTATTGTTTATATTATATATCTGTTGGAGAAAAATTAATTAAAATTCTTATTGTACGACAAAATGCTTTTGAGAGCATTTGACAAACTAAAGCATATTTTAATGACGTCTTAAATCAGTACTGCAATTGACACGCACTTTTTTTATTTCATTTTTTTTTTTTTTGCGCCCGGCAGTGCGTTAATGGTTCGTGTATTGTAATTTTGAAGCGCCCCATAAGGCGTAATAATAAAGCAATAAATTAAGAGAGTGGTATGTATGTAGCTTAAAAATAACCCCCATTTAAAGCATAGGTGACTACAAGTTTTTGAACCAGATCGCTTTTTGGGCGCGTTAACAGTCATCATGGGGTTAATGGCCCGTGAATGTCGCCTTCCTTGCGTATAAAGTTCAACTCAGTCCAGTGGAAACTGGTTTGTGCACTGAAATAATAATTATTACATGCAAAAAAAAATTTCTCGGATTCACCGCAAAAAAAGAAAAATTATTTATCGATTTTTTCTAATTATATATTTATAATTTTCTGACTGACAATAATTCTAGTTGTCAGTATAACTAATGACATGGAGGAAAAAATTATTTAAATAAATTCTTTGCGCAGAGAAGAATAATTTGTGATTTAAGGAGGTTCTCCGGCTGCTACTCTTGAAAAAATCGATTTTCTTCCAATTTTATTTAAATTTTGAGGAAATGTTTCTTCGAGTGCGCTCTAAATGTGGTAGAAATTTCAGAACCCTTTGCCATGCTAAATTTTGAAATATTTAAGTTCAAACTTCAGCTTCTACATGCGATTATTTTGAAAATGAAAAATGCCAACTACGATATCTCGTTTTTTGACATGGAAAAGGGTTCTGAAATTTCTACCACATTTAGAGCGCACTCGAAGAAACATTTCCTCAAAATTTAAATAAAATTGGAAGAAAATCGATTTTTTCAAGAGTAGCAGCCGGAGAACCTCCTTAATGTAAAAGTGAGTAATAAGAAAAATTATATCAGAATTAATAAAAGGTTGTTCTTGTTATTAATAAAACTTGGCAAAAAATGGTGAGTTGTCAGTAGAAAAAAGTTGGAAAAAAGCGCTAAAGATATTTTTACTTGACTCTAAAACAATTTCACGGTGAATTGAATAAACTTTTAAATTTAAAATAAATTTCTTTTATGATACACCATATTTCTTTAGAAGTAGACTATTACTGTAACATAGATATAACGATTTTCTATGTTTCTGTATTATTAAAGTTTAATATAAATTAATATTGTCCTTTTTCTATCAAATATTATAAGATTTATCTAAAACTAGCAACACAAAATTAGCTAATTTCATCCTTACTTTTTTTTAAATAAATTTAGCAATTTTTTAAAATAATAGAACATAAAAATTTTTATTACAAACTTTTGTTAAAAACACTAAAAAATTAAATTTTGGAGAAATTAATTAATTACATATAATTGCAGAAATTCAATTATTTTCAGAAGTAATAAAATTCTTCTCATAAAATTCAATTATGTTCCAAAATTTTTAAAAATTATCGTCAAAATTTCAATTATCTTTATAAATAACAAAATTCTTCTCCGAAATTCAATTATTTTCAAAAAATTTTTCTCATTTCAATTATTTTCAATTATTTTAATAAAATTTCCCAAAAATAATTTAATATTATTTAAAAAAAAAATTGTACGCAAACATTTAATTATTTTCATAAATAGTAAAAATTTCACAGAAATTTAATTATTTACACAAATTTTTATAAATTTCTTTGCAATAAATCAATTATTTTCATAAATAATAAAATTTATCGCAGAATTTCAATAATTTAATTATTCTTAATACAATTTTAATCGAATTCCTCGAAAAATGTAAACATTCTTAAAAATTTTATTAAAATTCGTCAAAATTATTGAATTATGTTGAAAAATTAAAAAAAAATTCTTGTTAAAATTTTAATTATTTTTGTAAATAATAAACTGCTTGGCAAAATTTTAATTATTTTCAATATCTATTTTAATAAAATTTCCCAAAAAGAATTTAATTATTTTCAAAAAATGTTAATAAAATTGTAGACCCAAACATTTAATTATTTTTTATAAAATAATAAAAATTCCACTGGAATTCAATTATTTACGAATTTTTTTTATAAATTTCTTCCCAATAATTCAATTATTTTCATAAATAATAAAATTCATCGCAAAATTCCAATAATTTAATTATTTTTAATACAATTTTAATCAAATTCCTCGAAAAATGTAAACATTCCGAAAAATTTTATTAAAATTCGTCAAAATTATTGAATATTATGTTCAAAAATAAAAAAAAAATCTTGTTACAATTTTAACTATTTTTATAAATAATAAAATGCTTGCCAAAAATTTAATTATTTTAAAAAATTTATCCCATTTCAATTATTTTCAATTGCATCTACTACTTTATTAAAATTTCCCAAAATGAATTTAATTATTTAAAAAAATGTTTTAATAAAATTCTACGCAAACATTTAATTATTTTCATAAATAATAAAAATTTCACAAGAATTCAATTATTTACAAATTTTTTTATAAATTTCCTCGCAATAATTTAATTATTTTCATAAATAATAAAATTCATCACAGAATTCCGCAATTATTTAATTATTTTTAGTACAATTTTAATCGAATTCCTTGAAAAATGTATCCATTCAGAAAATTTTTATTAAAATTCGTCAATTATATTCAAAAAATGAAAAAAAATGCTTGGCAAAATTTCAATTATTTTTAAAAATTTTTCTCATTTTAATTACTTTTAATATCTACTATTTTAATCAAATTTCTTAAAAAGAATAATTATTTTAAAAAATTTTTAATAAAATTCTCCGCAAACATTTAATTATTTTCATAAAATAATAAAAATTTCACAGGAATTTTATTATTTACAAATTTTTTTTATAAATTTCTTCGCAATAATTCAATGATTTTCATAAAAAATAATTTGAAAATTTTAGAAAATTATAATTAAATTAAAACGAAGAAAATTTTTTTGAGTAAAATTTTTCCCTTTATTTTCCAAAAATTTAAAAAGTTTCATTTTCAATTAAAATTTGTAATTAACATATAGAATTTATAAACATTTTTTTCTGTTTTTTTTTAAACTTTGAATTTTATTAAAACAATTGTAATTATTAAGAAATAAAAATAATTCAAAATTTCATATAAAAATTGAAAATTTTCTACAAAAATATTATGAAACGGGAATATGTCATATTTTTTCCCCCAAAGAAAAGAATCAGTTTTAGATCAATATTATTGAGAAATAAAATAAAGAAATTTTTTATTAATAAAATAATTTTATGCATAAAATGGCTATTTATTTTCTATTTTTTAATCAATGAACAATTAAATTTTTTATAAATAGAAAGGAGAAAAATTTGCATAATTTAGATCAGTCAAACGAAAATTTGTTATAAAAAAATTATTGAAAAAAACAACATTTATTTGTTAATAATTTTTTTTTAATTTTTTAATTTCAAATATTATTTTATTATAAATTATGAAATGCTTCAAACATATTGCACTTATATTTTATGAATTCTAATATAAAACTAAAATGATGAGCGCATGTTGTTGCTGCTGTTGTTTTTGCCATGAATCTCGATGAACGAGAAATGACATTTTAAACTTCGTCATTTATTTCTTTACGAGTTCACTTTTATGTGAGTGGCATTATACGATTTCACTGTCTCGTTATATGATCGTGACAAAAATCTACCTGCATCATGTGAGTGAGAGAGGAAAATCTCACTATATATACGAGAGTGCCATAACAAATTTTGCCTTTTTTTCTATAGAATTTTTTTTTACACCACATTCCAAACTTCCAATTTCCATCACAATTCAATTTTTTCAGTTCTACATGAAATCAGGTTTTTTTTTTTTTTTTTTTTGAAAATCACTTTTTTATTTCTCAGTCACGTCCCAAAGTTTTCAAATCTCTGGACATGAATTTATGTAACTTTTTTTATCTTCTGTTCTTTTTTCGTCGAAGAGGGAATAAAATTTTGGTATTAAAATCGAAAAAAAAGAATTCAGTGGAAAATGGGTAAAAAAAAATAGTAAAATACGAAAAACGAGAAAAAAATTTTTTTTTAATTCGAATTTGTTATTTCGTCTAAAGAATAATTTTCTATAAAAATAATTTTTCATGAAATCTCAATTTATGGAGAAAAAAAGTAAAATTTTTACTATTTTATGTAAAAGAGTAAAATTACAATTTATGTAAAGATAATAATTTTTTAGAAAATTCCACTTTGTGTATAAATAATAATTTTTTTTATAAAATTGCAATTTATTTTAAAAAAAACTAAAAATAATTTTATCTAAAATTCTAAAGTTAACAGTAACGTTTATTGAACGCTAAAAACTGACAAAGGAAATCATAAAAAAGTAGAAATAAAAATAAGAATGTGAAAAAAAAATTTATGAGTCATGCGTCGCGTCGGGTAAAAATTTTTATAGTTTGGGACTTGATCTTAGCCCTTAGGTTATTTTCGTGACATTTAATTGCGTGCTTTTCAGTTGAGATTTAAGGTGAAGGAAAAGGTTTCATTGAATATAAAACCGTCGACAAATAAAAATTTGGGGTCCACTGTATGGTCATTGAGAAATTATATGGTCTTTCAGGGTCCTTGATATTAGACGCGTGTTCCACTGCCCCCCTTCAATTTTTCATCTATTATACTGATTCATTTTTACCTCTCGAATTCCCTCGATCCATTAGTTAATTTAAATTCACTTCTTGAAATTTTTTTTATATTGTAAAAAATTTTTCTTAAATAATAAATTACAAGGAATATTTCACTAATGAAATTCTCTTTCTGTTTCAGGTGAGAATCAATTTTTTTATTAATGAAAAAAAATTGAAGGCCTAGGATATCAATATTGGTAATGTAATTAAACACTACTAATAATTCAAACTACTGATAATTAATAATTAATTATTAATTGACTACTCCAAGTTAATTAATTATATAACTATTGATAATTAAGATTACTTTTAAACCACTAAATTAAAACTACTATTAATTGAAACTACTGATAATTAAAATACCTATTAATTATAAATACTGTTCTCAATTAATTATAGTAATACTTTATTACTTTCAACTTTTTTTATTAAAATTTTCCCAGAAAAATTACTATGTCAATTAATTGCTCAATTCTTTTCTAATTCAAATTCAGTTTACTTTGTGTGTAGAAATTTTTTTATCAAATTTGAAGGAGATTAATTTTTCATAATATCGTGAATAATAATAATGCGACAATAAATAAACTGAATTATCTAATTATTTTTAGTACAATTTTAATCAATAATTACTCGAAAAATGTAAACATTCTAAAAAATGTTATTAAAATTCGTCAAAAGTATTGAATTATGTTCAAAAATTAAAAAAAAAATTCTTGTTAAAATTTAAATTAGTTTTATAAATAATAAAATTCTTCTCCGAAATTCAATTATTTTCAAAAATGTCAATAACATTCTTGTCATAATTTCAGTTATTTTCAAAAATTTTTCTCATTTCAATGATTTTCAATATTTATACTATTTTAATAAAATTTCCCAAAAAGAATTTAATTATTTTAAAAAAAATGTACGCAAACATTTAATTATTTTCGTAAATAATAAAAATTTCATAGAAATTCAATTATTTAAACAAATCTTTTATTAATTTCTTCGCAATAATTCAATTATTTTCATAAATAATAAAATTCATCGCAAAATTCCAATTATTTAATTAGTATTTTTAGTACAATTTTTTATTGAATTCCTCGAAAAATGTAAACATTCTGAAGATTTTCATTAAAATTCGTCAAAAGTATTGAATTATGTTCAAAAATTTAAAAAAAAATTCTTGTTAAAATTTAAATTAGTTTTATAAATAATAAAATTCTTCTCCGAAATTCAATTATTTTCAAAAATGTCAATAACATTCTTGTCATAATTTCAGTTATTTTCAAAAATTTTTCTCATTTCAATGATTTTCAATATTTATACTATTTTAATAAAATTTCCCAAAAAGAATTTAATTATTTTAAAAAAAATGTACGCAAACATTTAATTATTTTCGTAAATAATAAAAATTTCATAGAAATTCAATTATTTAAACAAATCTTTTATTAATTTCTTCGCAATAATTCAATTATTTTCATAAATAATAAAATTCATCGCAAAATTCCAATTATTTAATTAGTATTTTTAGTACAATTTTTTATTGAATTCCTCGAAAAATGTAAACATTCTGAAGATTTTCATTAAAATTCGTCAAAAGTATTGAATTATGTTCAAAAATTTAAAAAAAAATTCTTGTTAAAATTTAAATTAGTTTTATAAATAATAAAATTCTTCTCCGAAATTCAATTATTTTCAAAAATGTCAATAACATTCTTGTCATAATTTCAGTTATTTTCAAAAATTTTTCTCATTTCAATGATTTTCAATATCTATACTATTTTAATAAAATTTCCCAAAAAGAATTTAATTATTTTAAAAAAAAATGTACGCAAACATTTAATTATTTTCGTAAATAATAAAAATTTCATAGAAATTCAATTATTTAAACAAATCTTTTATTAATTTCTTCGCAATAATTCAATTATTTTCATAAATAATAAAATTCATCGCAAAATTCCAATTATTTAATTATTATTTTTAGTACAATTTTTAATTGAATTCCTCGAAAAATGTAAACATTCTGAAGATTTTCATTAAAATTCGTCAAAAGTATTGAATTATGTTTAAGAATTAAAAAAAAATTCTTTTTAAAATTTTAATTATTTTTGTAAATAATAAAATGCTTGGCAAAATTTCAATTATTTTCAATATCTATTTTAATAAAATTTCCCAAAGAGAATTTAATTATTTAAAAAAAATTTTAATTAAATTATACGCAAACATTTAATTATTTTCATAAATAATAAAAAATTTTGATTTTCACAGAAATTCAATTATTTACACAAATCTTTGATAAATTTTTTCGCAATAATTCAATATTATTTTCATAAAAAATAATTCAAAATTTTTGAAAATCTCAATACCTATGGAAAAAGAATAATAATTGAATATTTTTATTTAGAAAAGAAGTTATTGATGTTTTTGAATTATTTTGCAATTAAAAAAATACGTAAATAAATGTAACAGAACATTTTTTTTTTGAGTAAAATTTTTTCCTTGTATTTTGTAAAAATTTGAAAAGTTTCAAATTAGAAATTTTTTATCGAATTTGAAGGAGATTAATTTTTCATAATATCGTGAGTAATATTAATAATGCGACAATAAATAAACTGAATGAAGCAATTTTTCAGAAGTTGGTAAAAAAATATTTTATTATTTGGAAGAAAAAAAAAGTTTCATGTATGTTAGTCAGTAAAATTTTCACGCAACATTTATCCCGGAAATTGTGTGTTCACACACAAGAATTGTATTATGAAAACGAATTGTGTTGATATATGAAAAGCATGTTTCAACATCGGAGTTCTCAGATTATTTTATCTCGCGCATAGAAAAAAAAAGTATTACGCATATATATATATATATATATATATATATATATATATATATATATATATTTCGAGATTGAAATTCAATAAAGAGTATATAAATTCTTTTCATTTTAGATAGTAATCTATAGAAAATCGTTTCTATTTGATTTTGTAAATTATTTCAAAATGTCATTTGCAACATTTTTTGAAAAATAAATGTTACTACTACTATTATACTTTTTTGTGAAAGTAATATTTGGTTTTTGATAAGACAATTTAATCAGTTATATGTTTGGAAAAAAGAAATATATTTATTTAATGTTACCATCTGTAAAAATAGTAAATTCAATTGAATTAAAAATTGAAATCCGTTTATATTAATTATCAAACTTGAAATTTCATAATTATAATAATAATAATAATTATGTAATATATAATAATTATTATAAATAATTATGAAAATTTTACAAACAGACTGAGATTCAATATGGAGACGTTATTCTCCACTTGAGAACGTCAAGGTCACCGCTAGATGGCAGTTTACAATTCTCGGAATTTTCACCACCATCTGGTGGTGGCCTTGGCGTTCTCAAGTGAAGAAATTAGGCCACCTTTTTATTATAAAATTTTTTTTTATTTAAAAAATGTTATCGTGAATAACACACTTTTTTTTACTAACATAATTATAGTCGTTCGATAATTTTTAATCGAGAAATTTATTTAAATATCGAGAAATTATTGAAAATAACTTAAATACTTTAAGCTTCGATCGATTGAATTTTAATTTATTTATTTTCCATTTTTTCCCCCTTTTTTTTGCGTCACTAATTTTCGAAATCAATTTTCTGTATTTCGAAAATGTATTTCGACCAAGATGTCGAAGAAAAATGAAATACGACTTCAGAGAGCTCCAATTACGTCACTAAAATATTGTGGAATGCTTTAAATGGTCAACCTTGAATTTTATATTTCAATCACGAATTATTCGAGTCATTTCGTGCGATTTGTTGTACAAGAGAATTTTTAATTTAAATTTTATTTTTAATAAATATCATACTTCACCGTATTTTTACCACATTTTCGTAAATAACCAAAATCTCATTTATGATAACTTTAAAAACTTTATTATAATAATAATAATAAAAATAACAAATTTTGCCAAAAATTATAAAAAATTAAAAATAAATAAATATTTATAATATTATTTAAATATAAGTAAATAAAACATTTTTACATCTTTATCTAAATGAGATTTTGGTTACACGTCATAGAGAACTATTGATTTTTCAATTATGGTTCTCGATTAAAATTGAATTAAAAATTCCGAATTAATAAGATGTCATATACATGAATGAAAATAGAAAACTTGTCGTTGTGGGATTAAGTCATTATATCTCGTAGGTTAGGAAAAAAAAGAAAAAAAATCTGGTGAGAGATAACCAACGACTCTATACAATCCTTTACATGTCCTTTTATGTACTTGAAGCTCATTCTCACACGTCATAAATCATCGAGGTACCCTCTTTGATATCGCGGGGTGGAAAATATACTTCTCACACAGAAGCGAATTAAAAACTTTTTTTTTTAAATGAAACGTCATCTTTTTTAATTAATCTTATATTCCGTTATTTCTACACCATCCAACTGGTTTATAAATAAATTACTTCAAATATTTTCTGTTTATTTTATTATCTATATTATATCATCTAATTTTATTTATTTGATTCTCGAATTATTTATTTTATTTATTGTAAAATAATATTTTTTAACTAAAAGAAATTATTCGATAAAATGGTGTTTAATTTCTCCACTTGAGAACGCCAAAGTTCACCACCAGATGGTGGTGAAAATTCCGAGAATTGTAAACTGCCATCTAGCGGTGACCTTGGCGTTCGCAGGTGGAGAATTGTGTCTCCATATTGAATCTCAATCTATTCGTCAATAATCATAATTTTATTATTATTATTATTATTATTATTATTATTATTATTATTATTATTATTATTATTATTATTATTATTATTATTATTATTTTTATTACTTTTTCGATTTTATAAATTTTATGACTGATTTTATGAATCTAGAGAGTTTGACAATTAATATATGAACCATTCGCTCGAACAACGGCTTAAGTTGATTTAAGCCGTTTTTCAAAAGACGCTTACCATCCTGTTAATTAACATCTAAATTATAATGTTTGATTGGAATTGTTTAAAGCAAAACCTATTAAATTAAATAGTAATGCTTTAAATTACTTAGAATTTATAAATTAGTGTTAATTTTAAGACTTTCCAAAATGCCTCAAAAACACTTAAGCCGTTATTCGAGCGAACGGTTCATATGGATTTAAATTTTGAAGTCACTTTAATTTGTTATTTTTATGGTCTAATTTTATTTTTAGGGGTTAATTTTTAGTCTTAGAATTAATTTGTTCAGTTGGAAATAAAACTTATGATTTTAATTTCTATTCAAGTAAGAAAAGATTATTTTAATCGACAATCATATTAAAATCAAATCCATCTGTGAATTTATTTCGAGATCTCTTTATTTCCCAACTCTTGATTTCAATAAACGTTATTTAACGATATTAATCTTGAAGTTATTATTCAATGGTAAATGAAAAGACGAAGGAATTATGTACATATACATTGAAGAGAAAATGAAAGTAGAAAAAGAAATGTCATTAATGATAGTGCTTTACGTTTCACTATTGAAAATGAGGGAGAAAGGGGAGACTTCTAGAACCTCCCTCTCAGTGGTCATATACAGTAGTTATTAATACCTTCTTGAATTCCATTTCGTTTCAATTTCAATTCAAAGTACAAATGTATATATAAATTTTTATATATGATAGAGTTTCATTCTCACGTGTGTGGTGCAGTCGGCCTCCCTTGGATACTTTTTTTTTTGCAGCTGCATATATTGCGTATCCGGAGAGTTGAAAATGAGAGAGAAAAAATTCACAGCGGGAGAAATAACAACGATCATGATCATTAATGCAGAATGTAGGCCAATCGTTACGAATGCAAGAAAAAACCTCAGACTCTCATATTATACACGTTTCATAAAATGAATTTTTCCCATTTTTTTCTATTGCGGTACAATTATTTTCTCTTCGGGTTATATTTATAATGCTTGTTTCGTAACTTTTTCGGCGTGTGGTTTACACGCCGAGTATGAGGAATAATAAATTTCGAAATTCAAATTTCTTTCTTTTATTGGTCCTAAATTATTTCCAAACTTTTTCCCTGACCCTAAAGAATATGATTTTTCTCACCTGTGACTAAGTAATGTTTTTTTAGATATCAACCACTAAAAGTTTTTTTTTCCGAATTTCCACTTCTTTCAATTCGCTAATACTTAGAAATCAAAAAAATATTTTCAAAAATTATAATCAAATTCTTTAAAACGATTCAATTATTTTCAAAAAATATTCGAAACTCCAATTATTTTCAATATATCTAGTATTTTCATAAAATTTCGCAAAAGAATTGAATTATTTAAAAAAAAATTCATAAAATTCATCCAAAATTCAATCACTTTTACCATATTTATAAAAAGTTATTCATATATTTCTATTATTTTTATCTCCATATGAGGAAAAAAAGTGTTCATGAAATGAGCACCAAAATTATAAAAAAAAATATACAACTTAACAGCGATGTTTTTTTATAAATAATAAAATTTCAACAGGAATACAATTAATTAAAAAAACCATTTTCAAAAGAATTTCGAAAAAATCAATTATTTAACAACATTTTTAAACAATTCTTCACTTTCACTAATAATAACATTTTTCATGGAAATTCAATATTTTAAAAAAATTTTTATTAAAATTCTAAGCAAGAATTCAATTATTTTTAAAAATAACAAAATTTTACACAGAAATTCAATTATTTTTAAAAATTCTTATAAAATCGTTCGCAATAATTGAATTATTTTCATAAACAATAAAATTCTTCTCATAAATTCAATTATTTTTGAAAATTTTAATAAAAGTCTTTGCAACTATTCAATTATTTTCATAAATAATAAAATTCATCGCAGGATTTTAATTATTTTTAATATAATTTTACAGGAATTGCTAAAAAAATGTAATTATTCTTAAAAATTTAATTTCAATTCCTCGAAAAAATAAATTATTTAAAAAAATGTTTTTTTTTAATTCTTTGAGAGAATTGAATTATTTACAAAAATATTAGAAATTTTTATAGAAATTCAATTGTTTTCAAATATTTTAATAAAATTAATAAAATTGTTAGTAAGAAATCAATTATTTTAAATACAATTTTCATTAAACTTTTTTTAAAATAATTCAATTATATTTTTAGATTTTAATAAAATTCTTCCCAAGAATTCAATTATTTTCATAGATAATAAAATTTTTCTAAGAAATTGAATTTTTTTTTTTATAATAATTGATAAATTCTTTCTTTAATTCTTTACAATTATTCAATTTTTTTCAAATAATAAAATTTTTCACTAGAATTTAATTATTTTCAAATATTTTAATAAAATTCTTCGAAAGAAATCAATTATTTAAAATATAATTTATATAAAATTTTTTTAAAATAATTCAATTATTATTCTTGAAAATTTTAATAAAATTCTTAGCAACTATTCAATTATTTTCATAAACAATAAAATTCATCCCAGGATTTCACTTATTTTTTGCACAATTTTACAAGGAATTTTATAGAAATTCTTTGGAAGAATTGAATTATTTACAAAAATATTAGAATTTTCCACAGAAATTCAATTATTTTCAATAATATTTTAATTAAAATTGTTCGAAAGAAATCAATTATTTTAAATACAATTTTAATTACATTTTTTTTTAAATAATTTAATTATTCTTTTAGATTTTAATCAAATTTTTCCTAAGAATTCAATTATTTACATAAATAATAAAATACTTTTTAGGAATTCAATTATTTTCAAAAAAATTTAATAAAATGCCACACAGAAATTCAATTATAGTCAAAAATTTAAATAGAATTCTTCATGAATTATAAAATTTGTTGTAGGAATTCAGTTTATTAGTAGGATAGGAAAAAGGTAAATATTTTTGATGAAAATTAGGAAAAAGTCAGAAAAATAAAATATAGAATGAAATTTTTGTCAGTTTTGTGAAGTGTCTAAAACGTGTTTTTTTGGTCATTAAATTTAATTTTTCGATAACCACTTTTTTTAGTTTGAAAGCTATTTTTTAAAAATTAATTATCGGGTGCGTAGTCTGTACTTGTTACAAATAAAATTTTCGAATAAAATAATATTACTCCACAGGTGCAATCACTCTTAATTAATGTTTCCTAAATTAAAAATGCAAATTTTTTTGCCCTCGAATTTTCAAGTTTGTGATTTCGCATTTCAAGTATGAAAGCACTATATATAGATATATAACGGTTATTAATATATCTTGCAAAACACGTAACGATTCAAGACGTAATTTAACGACTCTTAACTTCCGTCTCCGCAAGTATGTCACCTGTTCGCTTATTATTGAGTAATTTTGTTAAAAGTTCAATTAAACCATATAATTGTCAAAGTAGAAGAAAATAAAAATTCGCGTGAGAATCTGTCGAAGAAAAAAGAAAAGGAAACTTTTATCACATACCAAGCGGCATTTAATTGGCTTCCGATCGTTTAATAGATCATCAGAAAATACCATCACGCACTGAAACAATAACGGCACGTGCATTATAGATTATAAAAAAAACGAAAAACAAACCTCGCTCTAAGCTGGAAAATTGTTTACTAAAAATAAATTCATATTTTATTTATTTTAAACAAATTATAGTAATTTACAGTATTATTTGGATATTTTATCAATTATACCAAGTACAAATGATACTGAAGTCCGCAACGTTTTTAAAAACGAAAACGAAAAAATAAAGGGACGATTTTTTTATTTTTGATTCTGAATCATGTTAATTTTTAATAATTGTATCTTAAGCAATAATTAATTTCTTAAAAATTAAGAAACATGAAAATTAGAGATGAATTTAACTTGGAAAAGAATTCTTTTTTGATTTTTCGTTTTTAAAAACGTTGCGGACTTCAGCTTCATAAGTACAATCGGAGCAAAATTTACTTGAATAAAACAAAATTTGCTTGAATCAAATAAAATTTACTTGAATTAAGCAAAATTTGCTTGAACCAAATAAAATTTACTTGAATTAAGCAAAATTTGCTTGAATCAAATAAAATTTACTTGAATTAAGCAAAATTTGCTTGAACCAAATAAAATTTACTTGAATAGATCAAAATTTACTTGAATCAAATAAAATTGACACGAATAATGAAAAAGGTCGAAAAAAATGTATAAATTATGAAAATATTGATGGTTTTTTTTCAATTGTTGCTAAATTAATGCCATATTCTGTTTCGGGTTGTACATTTGGCACGACTATGAAAGCGAGACGACAACCTATTTCTGTGATTGTCACTCGTCGTCGCTGACTCTGTCGCAAAGGGAGGAGGTTGCCAGCTGTATTTGCAAAAATACCCGGAGAGTAACGTTTCACATTTTGTCGTTCCTATTATGGATTTTTGCGCCCTATGATAGGACATCATATAGTGCGCGGGGCTAATGTTCCACATTCACAATGGGTGGTTGTATGTCAATATTTTAACCCCCTCACTTCAAAATGAGAACTATATGGAGATACCCTTTCTAAATATCTCTTATATTATACTGTTCTGAAAAAAATAATATTATTTTTTCCCCCTTTTTACTCTTGCTTATACAATAACCGAAACGGACCGCACTTGAATCTGAATAAAAGAATGATAAGTTTTATCCAATCACAGCTAATTTCAATGTATCAAAACTTACTCTCTACAAAGTCGTAATTTTTTTTTTTAATTAAAATACAATCCTTTCTCTATGAAGATAAATTTTTTCTTTAAATTTCCTATGCAGATCTTTTTAATAAAGCTTGAAAATAATTATTTTGTTTTGTCCATTAATAATATAAATAGTTTAAAAAAACGAATAAAATTTATTCTGAGCAATAAGCTTATTGTGACAATTAAGTAATATTACAAAATATTTAAACACAAATCAATTTTTAACGATTTATGGTAGAAAAAATAAATTAAACACTTTTGTGGAAAACAAATAAATAGAAAAGTTTTTAACATAATAATATTTTTAATATTCTTATGCGATTTTACTAAAAGAATAAAATGACTGAAGCAATCGTAAAGTTTTATAAATAATTTTCCTATGTTTCGAAAGTTCAAATGAACGAAATTATTTGTCTATTTAGAAATTTTAAATATATCTATAAAAAATTATTTTAAAAAACTATTATAAAAAAATAATTATAATTAAACTTTTAATTAGTTAAAAATTAATACTTCGAGTGTACTTTTTGTAAAAAACAATTTTCATTTAAAACAGTAAAAAAAATATTGTCGTTTTATTTGAACATTTAAAACTTTAGGGACATTAAAAGAACTACTTTTATATTCTAAGCAATGTATTGATAAAAGTCGAATATTATTTTTATGCTTCGTTAGATTTATCAACTTTTCAATCGTCCTTTACTAATATTTTTGAAAATATTTTGAAAATACAATTTTTATTGTTTTAAAATTTTGTCTATAAAATCGCAATCTAAAAACATAAACATATTTTTTTATAAAGTTAAAATACGAGTCATGTAAAGTTGGCACTACTTTTTTGAAAAATCAAAAATTTTACAAGAGTTCTGGGCACTTTACCAATAGTTCTAGAATTCTCTAACGATTATTTAAATAGTTCTGATGATTAACAATAAAAAAAGCGACAATGAAAAATCATAGTGCTAACTTTGCATAGCACTATGATTTTTGCAAAAAAGAGTTCTGACCTAATATTCTGAAAGAGAATAAAGAGTTCTAGAGTTCTCTACCAAAAAAACAAGAGTTCTGATTAGATTTCAGGCATCATCATAAAGAGTTTTACACGTATTTTTAATGACATTTTTCTCTATACAAAAAATCCAATTGTTACAGGACTTTGAAAATTACAAAAAAATTTCAAAATTTTAAAATTTAGAGTTCTGAAATTTCTGAAAAGAGTTGTAGCATCGTTATAAAGAGTTCTATAAGAATTTCTAATGATATTTTACTCTGAACGCAAAATACTAAAAGTTAGAGGACTTTGAAGATTTCAAGAAATTTAAAAAATTAAAAATTCTGAATTCTGAGAATATAATGTTTAATAATTTTGGGACAATCATGTTGCACTTTCCTCAAACAGTTAAGAGGTTAAAGTCCTGTAATTTTCTGGATTTTTGGCTCAGAGAAAAATGTCATTAGAATTGCTTCTAGAACTCTTCGCAATGATGCCAGAACAATAATAAGAACTGTCAGAACTCTGAATTTTAAAATTTTGAAAATTTATGAAAATTTCAAAGTCCTGTAACTTTTTTGATTTTGGATTTAAAACAAAATGTCGTTAGGAATACTTATAGAACTCTTTATGATGATGCCAGAACTTTTTTCAGAACTCTCAGAACTCTAAATTTTAAAATTTTGAAACTTTATGAAAATTTCAAAGTCCTGTAACTTTTTCGATTTTGGATTTAAAACAAAATGTCATTAGAAATACTTATATAGAACTCTTTATGACGATGCCAGAACTCTTTACAAAACTCTCAGAACTCTGAAAAATTTCAAAATTTCAATTTTCAAAATTTCTGAAATTTTGAAAATTTTAGAAAACTTCAAAGTCCCGTAACTTTTTTGATTTTCGATTTAGAACAAAATGTCATTAGACATACTTATAGAACTCTTGGCAACGATGCCAGAACTCTATTTAGAACTTGCAAAATATTATTTTCATAACTTTTTTTAATTTGTTAATAACTTTTGAAATTTTGCAGAACTCTTGTTTTTTTGGTAGAGAACTCTAGAACTCCTTATTCTCTTTCAGAATATTAGGTCAGAACTCTTTTTTGCAAAAATCATAGTGCTATGCAAAGTTAGCACTATGGTTTTTCATTGTCGCTTTTTTTATTGTTAATCATCAGAACTATTTAAATAATCGTTAGAGAACTCTAGAACTATTTCTAAAGTGCCCAGAACTCTTGTAAAATTTTTAATTTTTCAAAAAAGTAGTGCCAACTTTACATGACTTAAAATACAATCTTTCAGAATTACTCAAATTCCAATTTTGCGCAAATTACATTTTTTAATTTTACATATTTAATATTTTAATTCATAATTGGTGATTTCACTAAATTGATAATTTGAATCCATTATAATAATTGTAAACTAAAAAAGATGTTGTCATTTACTGTATCTAAACAAAAGTTTTTACATTGTTCTTAAGAAATAAATTCCATAATTTCAAAAAACACATTTTGATTTTTATTTTCAATTTAGTTGGCATGTTTCGGTAATCATCAACCTTATTACAAATTCTTAAAAACCACATCATGTAATAATTTTTATTTGTTGAATATTTTGAATATTAGAAGCTCAAATTTGTATAATGAATGACTCAAAGAATCCTTAGATAGGGTAGTGGCACCAACGAAAGAACATTTTTTAAGGGAATATATACTTTCGATATTTTTTACTTTTAATTACTATTCATGAATTTTGTTTTAAATATATGCTTTGAATAGCAAAATTCCTATAGAATTTGAAGCCTATGATACAAATTTTATAAATATACAATAATAAATAATATTTAGAATTTTAATGAATTGCTTCCTCATAAAGATAATAATAATAGTAGAAATATATGAATAACTTTTTATAAATATGATTAAAGTGATTAAATTTTAGAAAAATCGACGTATTTTTTAATACTCTACAAGATAATTATAATAGTTTAATAGATAAAGAAAAGTTTTCAAATAAAAAAGTTAAGAAAATATCATTTTCCACAATTTTTGGTTTTTAAAATATCAATAATTTCAAAATTTATCATTGAATTAGGTTCAAAAACCTACAATTTAAAAAAAAATTGTCCCTAAAACTCTTTATGATCTCAAGATATTTATGAAAATATGTTTATATTTTCCTGATTATGCACACAGAAATATTATTTATAATTGCACCTGAAACTTGTAACCTTTTTTCTGTTTATGCTTCGTTCATTTGTCATGTTCATAACCTAACAAAAAATCAAAAAATTATTTTTAAAAATAACTTGCATATTAAATCTATTATTTTATCATAAACTATATTTTGAAGAAATAAGGAATTAAAAAATATTTTTTTCATACTGTTAAAAGTTATAATTTGTGAAGTATCGTGATAAATACACAATTTGTTCTTTCACAATAGAAATATTTGAAATACATAACAGCATGTGACTGTTACAGAAATCAATGTTAATTTTTTCGACCACTTTTCTCTTAAAATATTAAATAAATTAAGCTAGTTTTTTGTGAATAACTTTAAAATATCATAAAGAAGGGCAGTGATGTGAAAAAGTTTTAATATTTTTAAAATTATTTATTAAAAAATAACTTTAAAATTATCAGTTCTCAAAATCACTTTTAATCAATTTCTCGTCTTTTCCGATTTCAAAGTATTTTTTTATAATTTATTTTAGAATTATTAAAACTTTTGCACATCACTGCTCTTCTTTATTATATTTTAGAGTTATTCACAAAAAACTAGCTTAATTTATTTAATATTTTAAGAGAAAAGTGGTCGAAAAAATTAACATTCATTTCTGTAACAGTCACATGCTGTATTAAATATGCACAATGCTAAAGTTTGATAATTGTATAATATTTTTAAAAACGTTATACATTTAGTCTTCTGTGAATTAAATTCTTGCAACGAATAATTTAAAAATTAATAATAATAATAATAATAATAATAATAATAATAATAATAATTTAATTTAATAATAATACTATATTATTTTAAAAATTTATTTATAATAAATAACAAAATGTTTTTTTGAAAAATTGTTATTTAAAAACCTTGAGAATAATAAAATTATTTTGAGAAAAATAAATTACAATAATATTGTATTGAAAGTCGATTAATTCTTATAAACAAATTTTATAAAAATTATTAAAAATGATTTAATTTCTCTCGAAGAATTTTATAAAAAAAATTTCCAAATAATTAATTTCGTTCAAAAAATTGTATGATTCTAAATTAATAATTTATTTAAATAATTCAATTTCTAATGTGAAAATTTAATTATTTTTGTTCATTCTATCTATTCACTAATAAATAATCTAATCTATACATTCGTTGGACCTGAAGTTTGTCTATTGGTCAACAGTACATCTATTTTTTGATAAATAATATTTTTTTCCCCCAAATCTCAATTCGTTGCACCTGTACATTTTCTATAGGAAAACAGTACATAAAATTTTGAGATATTTTAAATAATATTCAACATGAACAGTATATAAGTTGGAGAATCGCGTATAATTTTTAAACGTTATTTTAAAGTCTTCTGTTACGTGACATTAAAGTTTGAAACAAAAAAGAAATAGTGAAGTTCGTCTGATTATTCCTGTGTATTACACATACGAATAAGTTTGACACCGTAAGGCGGTAAGCATATATTATTTTAAAGATCAAATTAATATTTATTCCAATTATTTTATTAGTAATATTTACAGATTGTATTAGTGTTTGCGGTCGATTACATTTAAATATCAACTGGGAAAAGTAACTGTATATTTATTAACAATCATGATAAGACTTGCAATAATCTGCTTCCTAATTTCGATGATCAGAAGCGAAGAAAGTATTTTCAATATTGATGACGTATATGAATTAAGACAACTTTTCCATGATTCTGAACGTCGAATGGAAGCAGCAACTCGAGGTCAAAGTGGAAATGCGGCAATTGTCATAGGCAGTGCAAGAAGTGGCAAAAGTACACTAATTAATTACTTGATGGGAAATGCATTGAAAGCTTATAGAGAGAATGGTGAAATTAAAATAAGAAAAGCTAATGAAAATAGTCCAGGACCAGAAATTGGTCCTGGATCAGTGTCAGTGACTACAATTCCCACAAGATGGAACTCAGAAAGGTCAGCATTAGAGAATTTGGACTTCTGGGATACCGCTGGATTTGAGGACAATAGAGGTAAGAAGGAAGATATAAACAATGCCTTTCATCTGTATCATTTGACAAAAAAGGTCGATTCTCTGAAACTTATTTTAGTTATCAGCTATAACGACATTACTAGTGGAAATATTAATCAGATTTTAACACTTTTAAAAACTGTAGAAGGATATTTTAATAACACGTTTGAAGATATTTTCCCAAGTATATCAGTAATTATCTCAAAAGCACCTAACCAAATTAATAATGATTATCCAGTCAATTCTGAATTCCTCAATTATAAATTAAATACAAATTTATTATCAAGTTCAGAATTGGATATATCCGAAGTTTCAAAAGAATTTGTACGGCATATAATAAATAATGACCAACGTGTAGCCTTCTTCAGGAAAGTGAAAAAAGTAGGGAGAGTTACTTCTGACATCGATGATAATATTATTCCAGCTATTACTAACTGCGAGAGCATACGCAAGTCATCTCATCAGGATATAGGTTTCACATTTTCATTCAAATCGAAAGTTTGCCTGCAAAGGACTAATGATGATTTACTAAACATGAATAATTTTACAAATTTAATTTTAGTAATAAATAACATGTACAATGATAACTACAATGATTTGAACAGGACGTTAGATAGTAGTGTATTATTGCAAAAAAAATCCAGTTTTCAGCAAATCTACAGTCGTATTGATATTTCTTCATTGGATAATTCTGATGCAAAGTTTAAAATTAAAATTCTGGAAGAGAGTGATAATATTGTTAAAGACTTTATTACGAAGAAACAATTAGAGAATAAAATCAGCCTAACTGAATTTATTGATAGCATAATTATGTCAGGAAAAATAAAAAGAATAAACATTTTATTGGAGGCTATTGTTAAAATACTATATGACAGATTATCATTATTAATTTCATTATGTCAACTTATGCTAAACAATATTGATAGAGCTGAATTTAACCGTAGAACGATAGAACTTACAAGATCGCGAGAAGAAGCAGTTAGGAAGTTTGAAGAAAAAATACGAAATATAGAAATACCTGAAAAGGAGAAAAGCATTTGGGAAATAATAAAGCAGTATATTAATAGTGCACTGTCAAATCCAATAGCATTAGGATAAATGAAATAATTGTAAACTAAAAGAGATGGTGTCGTTTACTGTATCTAAACAAACATCTAAATAAACAAGCATTTAAGCAAACAAACAATCATTTTTTTGAAATATCTATTCCATAATTCAAAAAAGAACATTTTTAATTTTTATTTCTAATCTACAATCACCAACCTTAAAAATTCCTGAAAACAACATTTAACCATTTTTATTGGTCTATTAAATGATATATTATTTTAAAACTGATATTTTGAATTTTAGAAATAAGTTCGAATTTCTAATAAATAACTCTAAAATCTTTAGAAACAATACTTTATGAAAGCTATGTGAAAAATATATTTTTTAGAAATATGTTCGAATTATTTTTAATCAAAGCCCCAATAATCCCCCAGATACACATTTTTATGAAAAACAAAATAATAAAAAATGAAGTATATATTCGCAAATAATACAATTGAGGCCTTGGATCCAATAACTCGCCCGACGCTCGGAGGAACGCGCAACTGCCAGTCAGTGAGCAGTGAGCGCCTCTGGGCCACTCACTGCTACCCGACTGGCATTAGCGCGTGTCTCGGAGCGTCGGGCGAGTTATTGGATGCAAGGCCTCAATTGAAAAAAATTTTGTCAGTGGATTCAAAAAATATGGTCGGTATTTAACAAACCAAATTATTTAGATGAGAAAACTGAATAATTTTTTAAAATGTTTTTTTAAACATTTAGTACAACTAAAACTTTTTTTAAAAAAAAATTAAAAATTGTATTCTTTCTTATGCTTTTCTTTTATTATTTTATTATTTACAATTTAAGGACTAACCATAAATTATAATACTACAACACTTCTAATATTCAATTATTATTTAAAATTTTAACTGCATTTATTTTTTAATCAATTCTTTCTAGAAAATTCTGGGAAAAGTTAATTATTTAAATACAAAAATAAAAATCGCTGCAAAGTTAAAATTCTAATTTTGGTACTCATTTTATGAACACTTTGCTTCTTCGTAAAAATGATATTTTATGGATTTTATGTATTGCATTATTTTCGTGCATTATTGAAAATTTAGAACCAATAAACCACAAAAAGTTATTTTTTCAAAATTTCTAATTTTTCAAATGCCAATAATATAATATAGAAGAAAGTGCTTTTTTAAACCATTTCTAATTAAATCATAACTTTTGTTTAAAAATATATTTTTTTCGATTTGAAAATAATTTTTAAAATTATCAAATAGGGAACAACAGTGGAGAAATCAAAAGTGACCACTGAGTGAAGAATCACCCATTAAAGTATATTATTCATAAAAAAAACTCCGTGGGAAAATATGCAGTTGTTTTGAATATATTTTCGCCTTATTTTGCGCGATCGTAAAATTGAAATTAATTATCAGGTAGCGCACAAACAAAAAAAAAAGAGAGAGAGAAAAAAGAAATGACTGTATAGAAATTACTATGGATGTTTATGAGGATCATAAAAAAGGCACTTCGGAAGCAGCTCGTTAATAAATTACAGTTCGAATCTATGCGTAAACGTTTGACATTCAAACGTATACATATATACATATATACATTTATAATGAAACCTATACATATATAGGTATATAATAATGCTTGTTAATCCCTTTTCCGGTTATAGATTTTAAACTATATTATCATATACAGTCAATCGCATGAATATTATTTATGATCATTGAAGGGAACCAGTAAATCATTAACCAATCAGAAACCATAATTTGCCAATGTTCAATAATTTTATTAATTGCTTTAGTCACGTTTTCAACTAGACCACATTCTAAATTATCCATTCTCTTTATTCTCTTCCAGTTGAGTATTTTTTTTTCTTCTCGTATTTTACCGCATTTGCGTTCGTCATAATAGATATTAATAGAATTAAAATAATAAAATAATAAATAAAGAAATATTTAAATAAAATAATAAAAGAAAATTAAAAAGAGGTATTAATAGAAAAATGGAAAATTTTGTGAATTTTTAAATAAATAATTTAGAGTAATTTTTTTCTGTTGAAGTATTAAATTATTGTAAATACTCGCTTAATTTTGAATTAGTAAAACTTACTTTTCTGCATTGGTGGCTGACTTTGCTTTTGAATTAGTAAATTTTACTAATAAATTATAATTTTCTCTAATTTAGTGAGTGACTTTTTGCTTTCGAATTAGTTAATTTTACTAATAAATAGTAATTTCTATTAATTTATTAGTAAAATTTACTAACTCAATAGCAAACAGTCAGTTTGTAGAATTCATATGAAAACTCTGAATTTTTTGCGTCTTTTTTCTTGTTTGTTTGCCTTATAAACAATGAAACTACCACCCAGGCGCGAGCTGACAGTGAGTTCAGGCTTTACGAAGCTTGATTGAGACTTGGTCAGTATTGGTTGAAGATTGGTGGGACAGCGAAAGCAAGGCTACTTGAGTCCGGAATAGTAACATCGATGTAAACCTGACGCTCAGTCTTTGTTGAAGACTGGCGTTCAATCTTCAATCAATGCTGCGGAAGCCGAAAGCAGGACTGAACAAGACTGCTTCCACTGTTCTCAAATTTACACGCTTCTCACGCGTTCATTCAATATAACGTGAATATATTAATTATTATTATTAATAATAAACAGTATTGTTATTAATATATATGTATTTACATATTTAATGACAATAAGTTATTATTATAATAATTATATTATTTTCATATAAATATTATATGACTAACAATAAATGTCATTTAACATAATAATATTGAAAAATAATTTTAGCAAAAAAAACACAATTTGTGATAATTTGTACATTTTTTAACTTCATTTTTGACAGACTTTTAATATTATTCACAAACAAGTTCACAAGTTTTTATTCACAACACTTATTAATTATACAGATTAAATAGTAATTTTATTATTTTATGTAACCGCTTATAATGAAAAAATCCGCTCGCATGTGGGATCGAACTCACGTCCCCCCGCCCCAGACGCATTCCGGAAGTCCTAGACGCAACCACTTAATCCGCACGGCCACTGAGTCTCGATGAGACCTCGGGCTAATGTAATATATTAATGCCAGTGCCGTATACTTTGTTACTTATAAGGGCAAAGTGAAAACTATGACTAAAACATTTTACAATTAAAAATATTTAATGGATAATTTAATAAACATCGATAAATAATTGATATTTTTTATTATTCAGTAACAAAATTATTAACATTTATTATTAGATATATTAATAATATATTATGTAAATAAATATAATTTGGAATAATAATGGATTATAATGTTAAATATTATAATTATTATTAATTATAATATGATTTATTAATTGAATAATAATTATTAAAATTATAATAATTAATAAATAAATAAATAATAATTAATTAAATTAATATTAAAAGTTAACATAATTAATAAAATGATTAAATATGATGCAGTGTCAGGAATATTTATTGCACATTTTAATTATTATTTATTAATTATCTATAATAATTTTGAAAACATTTATAAAAAAAAATTTCCCATTTAACTTTACAATTAATAATATATTTATATACTAAATAAATATAAATATTTATTTATCAATTGATAACTTAATGTTAATTATTATTATTATTTGAAACAATTATTATAATTATAATTATTATAATATTATTTAATTAAGTGAACACGGTAATAAATAAAGATAAACTGAATATTGAGTAAAGATTGATTCAAGCTTGAATCAAGATTAGATGTTCGAGCTTCACTCATAAAGATTGACCGAGTCTTGAATCGAGCATGGGACTGAATTTTTGATGACTGAATTTTTGCTTTCGATTTAGTAAATTTTACTAATAAACAGTAATTTCTACTAACAAATAATAATTTCTGCTAATAAATAGTAATTTCTATTAATTTATTAGTAAAATTTACAAATTCAAAGGTAAAATGTCAGTGAATTAGTAAATTTTACTAATAAAGAGTCATTTCTACAAATTTATTAGTAAAATTTACTAATTCAAATTTAGAGACTAAATAATGTAACAAAGGAGTATTATTTTAAAGTGTAGGCCATTGATTAAGGACAACGAATTATTACAAATTTATTAAAAAAAAAAAAAAAAAAAAAAAAAAAAACTGAAATCAATGTATAGTAAGTGATAACATTCGAAATAAATGAAATCATGTTCGGTTAAGTGCGTTAGTAGGTATATATAGGTATATATGTAGTAGCAACATTTGAAACGTAAGTTGATTTCAAGGAGACCTCCTTTCAGTGGAATTTACATTTGCATTATCTCCCCTTACTATCGACTAAAAAACTTGATAATGAAATAGAAATATATTTTAAGAGTATTTGAGGTTTTTTTCTCTTTTTTTTGGTATTTGAGTCTTCTCAGCGATAAATATAAACTTATCTTATTGATATTAATTCAATGTACTGTAAAATTAATTCAATTAGTTGAGCATGGAAAAAAAATTTATTTGATTCAAATAACCGATTACTTTGACTTAAATTAAATGTTTTCTTAAATGATTATTTGAAATGTTTACTTTTTTAATCAAATATAATTGTACCAAATAATTTTTGTTTGAAGATCAAATCAATTAAAATATTAATTTTTTCATTTTTATACTTTTGTTGTATAAATCGAAAATTAGTTAAATTATTTTTTTAGAAAATTATATAAAAAAATAGAAACGCAAAACAAAAAAGTATTAAAAAAAATAAAATCTAGAATGAAGAAAAATAAAAAAATTAATAAAAATACGAAAAAAGATCAAAATATGAAAAAATATAAAAATATAGGAAGTAATAAAAATGTAAAAGTAGTAAAAAAAATTTGATAAAAATATGAAAAAATAAATTAAAATTTTTAAAAAAATATAACAATATTTATTTATTATTATTTATAAGAAAGACAATAATTGAGAATATCAATAAAATAAATAAATTTTATTCGCACTGTATGAATTCGTAGAAGCATAAATATCATTAAAAGAGCTTTTAAGAGTTGAAACACGTGCAAAAAAAAGGAAGAACGAAACGCAAAGCTTCTTATAATGCTACTGCCGAGAGACAGTGTAATCTCGTGCTTGGCGGTATTTTTTTGACAATAAAGAAGTCGTTGATCTTGATTTTCTTTTTTGCAGTACGACGCGCGAAGGACGTCATTCTTAAAAATTTTTCGGTCAACTATATGAGGAGAACCCTCTTGGCATTCACGTCCATCACATTGCCGCTTATTAGGCGCTGAGCAATTATTTACAATTATTTTTTTTTTTTTATTTTAAAATCATTTTATATATCTTAATTATAAGGAAATCATTTATATATCTAATATCTTTATTTGGAAAAAGAAAATTGTATATTTTATTTTTTTCTATTTCATTTGGTTCGTATGAAAATTTTAGTTGGTAAAAATAAAATTTTTATTTACCTACAAAATTATGTACAATTTTGTTTTAAATAAAATTTTTATTTACCTTCAAAATTATTGATTTCGCTTTAAATAAAAATTTTATTTTTATCGAATAACATTTTTTTTTTTTTGTTGAAAATTTTACACTTATGGAATAAAATTTGTATTTAAACCAAAAAAATTTATTTTTTAGTTTCTGAGACAAGTATACTAGTAATTAATTCAAATATAAATTATATTTGGGTTTTAATAAAAAAATTTTTAATAAATAAAATTATTTTTATAATAATAACAATAATAGTTATTGTAATTGTCATAATAAAAAAATTATTATTTTAGTATAAGAATAGTCGGTTAGAGTGAATAATAAATGTTCAGTGGAAATTTTGTTCTATAGAGTTAATTTTTTCCTTTTCATTTTATTTTTTTTTCTCTGTTTGATTTCTGTTGATATACTTTTGGAATGAGAGCAAATAAGTGTTTTTAGGCCCCTTTCTTTCAGATAAAGATCGACCGTGAGTGCAAGGTCTCGATTCGAATGGTCATATTATGCAACGGGTGCGTCCAACTTACATAATATCGCACCCCAATTGAAAAAAAGAAATAATATATTCAAATGGTGCACATTCGAACGCACGTGCGTCCTCGACTTTTCATATTTTTACCCTCTAATAGCCCCTCACTTTATTCAAAGTCACTTGAAAATTTTTCACAAAAGAGTCCGATTAATTATTTTAACAGACGAAAAAAAAAACAAGAGAAGAAAATAATTCCAATCTTGTAAAAAAATTAATTTCATTGTTAAAAAAAATTCAAAGTCAATTAATTTTTTATAATTATAAAAAACAACTCGTAAATGATTCAAAAAAATTACAAAAATTTAATTCTACATTTTTTTTTATAATTACCATAAAAAATATTTACATTTTTTCTTGCTAATAATGTAAATTTTTTATTTTTACAAAATTCAATAATTTTCTAAATTTTAATTTTAAATTCTACAAAAATTCAATTATATATTTAAAAATAATTTTTAAATGTAGAAAACAAAATTTTTTTCAATGTACAATTTATTTCAATTAAATTTGACAATATTTCTAAATAATTGAAAATATAATTTAATCTTTTTAAAATAATGTACGGGAATTCAACTATCTTGAAAACATTTTTTAATTGCAATTTTTCAAAAGACGAATATTTTTCATAATTTTCAAATTAAATTACACTTAAAACTTGAATAATTTTTTTTAAAAAAATATTTAAATACTTATTTATCCACAGAAATTGCAATTTTTTTTAAATATAATTACTGTGTAAAATACTTTTTTGAAATATAACAATTTCTAAAAATTGCAGCTGCAATTCTTTCATAATTCAATAATTTTTTTTTTTTATTGAGGTTTTTAATTAAAATTATTCAAAACTTTAATAATTTTTTAAGAAAAAAATAAATTTACATTTAAAAAAAAATAAAAACTTGAATATTGGTACTGTTTTATAATAATTAGATTTTTCTGGAAAATTTTCAAAAATTATAATTTAAAAATCTTTTGAAATTTAATTATTTCTAAATATTTATAATATAATAACACTTCTAATATTTAATTATGAACTAAATTTTAAATTGAAATTCAATTTTAAATCACCTCTTTCTTATAAAGTTCTAAGAAAATTCAATTATTTAATTATAAAAATAAATAATTGATTGAATAATTGAATATTTCTTAAAATTGAATTCTTATAAAGAATTTTATCAAAATTTCTTCAAATAATTGAATACTTTCGAAGAATTTTAACAACATTTTTAAAAATTATTGCATTTTTTTGAGGAATTTATTTAAAATTCAAAATTTATACTCGTATAAATTTTGTGAAACGTATTTATAATTTATAAAAATAATTTAAGTCTTGCATAGAATAAAATTTTTTAAATAGTTGATTGTGTTAGAAAAATTTTATGAAAATGGTATTTTAAGTCATTGAATTCATGTAAAAATTTTATTATCTATGAAAATAATTAAATTTTTGCGAAGAAGTTTATTAAAATTATATTCAAAATAATAGAATTTATCTAAAGTATTTTATTATTTATGACAATAATTGAATTCCAGTGAAGAATTTTATTATTTACTTGACTAATTAAATTCTTACAAGTTTTTTTCGACGAATTTAATTAAAATTTTATTCAAAATAATTCAATTCTTATATAAAGAATTTTAATAAAATTTTTTTAAAATAATTGAATTTCTTTGAAAAGTTGCATTAAAATTTTTAAATAATTAAATTTCCGAGAAGTATTTTATAAAAATTCTTTTAAATTAAATAATTGATTTTTTCGAAAAAATTCAATGAAAATTGTATTTTAAATAATTGATTCCTGTAAAAATTTTATTATTTATGAAAATAATTGAATGTTCACAAAGAATTTTATTAAGATTCTTTTAAATAATTTAATTTCAGCGCAGATTTTCTTTATTTGGAAAAGTAATTGTATTTTTACGAAAAATGTTCTTAAAATTTTTGAAAATAATTGAATCGTTTCAAAGAAATTAAAAAAATTTTTGAAAATAATTTTTTATTTTAATTATTAGCTGATTTAAAGCAGTGAAAATTCTAAAGAAAAAAGAAAAAAAAGTTGCTTTTAGTGTCACAAATCTAAAAAAAAGTATTCAAATAGTAGCAAATCGTAAAAAAAAGTAGTAATTAGTTGGTTTTAGTAAATGAGTGTGAAGCCTATGATCCTTGTAATATTTCTTTTAATTACTTAGGTGATTCTTCAAATCATTTAATTTTTTTGTAAAAATGATTTGAACAATAAAAATTTAAAAATTTTAGAAGACCAAAAATGTTTGGTCTCTAAAATTTGAATCAAATGATTCGTTCGTTTAAATGATCAAAAATTTTTTTCTCTTTAAATATTTTTCAAAAAATTATAGTGATACAAAAAAGAAAAATAATTAAAATTAAACATTTCTTTAATTAAAAATCCTCTTTTGGATATGAAAAATAATTTTTTTGATATATTAAAATTAACTGAAGAAAAAACTTTTTATCTTCTTTCTAAATCATAATATTTTTTTCTTCGAATCTATATACTCGTTGTACTTGTATTCTTCCTATTGGTCAACAGTGAATCTATTCACTGATAAAGAATTTGCTTTCAAGCTCAACTCGTTACACCTGTAGTTTTTCTACTGGCGAATAGAACATTAAATTTAGAGATATTTTAAATTTATAATACCAAATATGACAAATAACAAAAGTTGGCAAATTGCGTTACATTTAGTCTTTGGTTACGTGGCACTAAGTTTGAAACAAAAAAGAAATCTTGAAGTTCGTCCGATTATTCCTGTGTTTGACACCAAGAAGGTAAGCGAATATAATTTTAACAATCAAATTAATATTTATTCCAATTATTTTATTAGTAATATTTACAGATTGTAAATTAGTACTGCTTAACATAACAGAAACAGTGCTCCTTTCTTTGTACCAATTTTTAATAATTTTTATTTTATTATTAATTTTCTCTTACTCAATAGAAACTGAAGTTTAATTACAATTAATCTAGTCAATAACTTTGTATACTTTCAGAGCTTTAAGTATTAACTGGAAAAAGTTGCAATACACTGTTTAAAATCATGATAAGATTTGCAATAATCTGCTTTCTAAGTTCCATGATCGAAAGCAAATATTGTAACTTAGGTATTGATGAGTTAAATGAATTAAGAAAACTTTTCAATGATTCGGAACGTCGTATGGAAGCAGCAACTCGAGGTCAAAGTGAAAATGCGGTAATCGTCATAGGCGCACAAAGTAGTGGTAAAAGTACACTAATTAATTACTTAATAGGTAATTTATTAGAAGCTTACAAATGTCATAAATATGATCCCCTGAAATTAAGACTAACTAACAACAACATTAAAGGACCAGAAATTGGTGATGAATCAGTGTTAGTGACTACAATTCCCACAAAATGGAACTCAACAAGGCCAGAATTACAGAATGTGGACATTTGGGATACAGTTGGATTTGAGAACAATAGAGATGTAATGCAAGATTTCAACAAATCCTTTCATCTCTATCATTTGACAAGAAAAGTTAATTCTCTGAAATTTATTTTAGTTATCAATTTTAATGACATTGATACTGACAATATTGAATGGATTAAAAGACTTTTAAATACTTTAGAAAGTTATTTTACTGATAGGTTTAGAACCTTTTTTCCAAGTATATCAGTAATTATCTCAGAAGCACCTCACGTGAATTATTTTCAATTTCTAGTCAATTATGAATACATAAATAAAAAATTAAATACGAGTTTATTAACAAACTCACAATGGTCTGTATCCAAAGTTTTAAAAGACTTTGTACGTCATATAATAAGACATAACCAACAAATAGCCTTCTTCAGGGAAGCGCCATCTGAAGGGGTAGTTAATTCTTCTGCTATCGATGATAATATTATTCCAGCTATTAATAACTGCGATAGCATAAAAAAGCCATCTCATCAGGATATAGGTTTAACAATTTCACAAGAATCAAAACTTTGCCTACTAAGTGCGAATGAGGAGTTGATGTCTTTAAATAAAATTTCCAAGTTTCAGACTACACTGGACAACTCGTTCTCTGCTTTTTGTCAATCCAATGATACTAATACTTTACAAACCAATAAAGCCGATTTGAATAGAATCAACGAAAGCTTGAAAACTTCTTTAGGCAATAATTCTGATGCAGAGGTTAAAATTCAAATTCTGAAAATGATTAATGATAATTTGAAAAATTACATCAAAAACGAAAAATTGGAGAATAAAATAAGCCTAATTAAATTTATTGATTCTATACTTAAAACAAAGAGAATGAGTCTTATAGCTAATTTAGTAAATGGTTTTGTTGAATTAGTACGTTTAAAAATCTTATCATTGATTACATTATGTTCGTATAAATTAAATAACATAACAGAATGAATATAGAAAAAAGTTGAAGATTCCAAGAACTTAAAAATAATAACTAACAAATGTGAAGTATTATATTTCTGTGAGTCCTTACTCACCTTTTTTTCATGAAATGTAAATGAGTAATGTATGGAAGAACTTAAACAATTGTAAACTAAAAAAGATGTTATTGTTTACTGTATCTAAACAAAATAATGTTTTACATTAATATTAAAAAATAAATTCCATAATTTAAAAAAATACATTTCGATTTTTTACTTTCCATTTCTAATTTCTAAGTAATCCGAGATGACGCTTAACGATAATTGATTAGAAATTTTAATCCGCAGATTACTAATACTATTTCTGATCAAAAAATAAATTTTAAACTTTTAATCAAAAAATGTTGTAAGGGTATATTTAACATTTTATTATGATTAGATTAACCAGAATTCTCGTAAATTTAACGAGACTTTTTTTTGTGATATTGAAACACATGACAATTCTTGCATTAAAATAAATAAAAAAAAAAATTTTTTTAAATAAATAAAAATTAATTAATTAACTATAATAATTTGAATGTTCTTTCATTCATTCACTTTTTCTGTCCCTCACACTCTGAAGTTGTCGTTTGTTTATAATTTTGTTTTTTTGTTAACTTTAGATAAATTGTATATTTTATTATTATGTTATAATTATTTTTATATTTTACAATTAATTCAAAATTGAAATGACAAATAGAAATAAACAGAATTTTTTTCAATTCTTTTCATTAAAAGACTAAAATTTTGTTAAATATTATGTTTTGTCAAATTGAAATTATGCAGATATTTGTCATTCACTTCTAAACAAAATTAGAAAATTGTTAAACAACTGTGATTAAGAAATAGAAAGTTTATTTATTTTGCATTATTTTTGTTTATGAATCACAATTTTTTTAACAAAATTATTATTTTGTTTTAAAAACAGAAGAAAAATATTTGCAAAATTCCTATTTTTAATCTTATTTTGGAACAGGATTTTCCACAGGAATTAAGACACTCAAAACATTCAAATTCAAACCGTTTTGAAATTAAACAAATTATAAAAATTTGTTATAAAACATGAAGATATCGATTGCTCCGAGTCGAAGACTCGGAGTGATCGATTTCTTCATGTTTTCCAAAAATTAAAAATGACCGAGAAATAAAATCATTATTTTATATTATAAGAATATTTTTACTGTATAACTATACATCAAAATTATTTTCATCATTTTAATTCAATTATTATTTTCTAGAATTTTAAATTATTTTTTATAAAAATAATTGAATTTCTCTGAAATTTTTCTTATTTATGAAAATAATTAAATGTTTGCATACAATTTTATTAAAATAGTAGATATTGAAAATCATTGAAATTAGAAAAATGCATTTTATTTTTGAAAATAATTGAAATTAGGACAAGAATTTTTTTTGACATTTATGAAAATAATTGAACTTTGGAGAAGAATTTTGTTATTTATAAAGATAATTGGGATTTTTGCGAGAATTTTTTTTTTTTAATTTTGAACATAGTTGAATTTTATAAGAAGAATTTTATTTTTTTTTTTGCAAATAATTGAATTTTTGTAATTATTTGTAATTTCTTCAAAATTAAATTTTTTTTTAGTGTTTTCAACAAAAATTTCAATTAGAAAATTTTTAAATTCTATTATGTAGTTCCAATAAATTTTATTTCGATAAAACAATAGTTTGAATAAATTGTGGTTTGAAAAATTATAGTTTGAGTAAATTCTATTTTGAACAAATTTTAGTTTAGAAAAATAATGGTTTGAATAAATATTAAAATAGTATTTTGAAAAAATTCTTATTTCAATAAATTCTATTTTGAACAAATTTTAGTTTAGAAAAATAATGGTTTGAATAAATATTAAAATAGTATTTTGAAAAAATTCTAATTTCAATAAATTCTATTTCGAAAAAAAACAATAATTTGAGTAAATTCTATTTCGAAAAAATAATAGTTTCAAATAAATTTTTGTTTGATAAAAAATACTTTTAATAAATTGTAGTTTGAAAAAATAATAGTTTAAAAAAATTGTAGTTTGAATAAATTCTAGTTCGACAAATTAATAGTTTCTAATTTCGAAAAAAGACTAATTTCAATAAATTCTATTTCGAAAAAAACAATAATTTGAGTAAATTCTATTTCGAAAAAATAATAGTTGCAATAAATTTTTGTTTGAAAAAATAATAATTTGAATAAATTGTAATTTAAAAAAATAATAGTTTTTTCGACACGTTTTTTACTCTCATTTGAAAATGATCGCAGTAACAAGCAAATTTTTTGTTAACCGACTTCTAACCACTAGAATTGCAAATGTTTTTCTCGCAATTCAATTATTATTGGTTTTTTTTTTGTTTCTATTAAGATTCCGCAAAATTGTTCAGTTTCGTATACTAATTGCAAGTGACCCCGGCTTAGAAAGTTGGAAACAAAATAATCAATTAGAAAATTAGAAAGTCTGTGTTTTTTTTTAAATATACACTTTAACTCGGTGGAATTTTCATGCCAATGATGATAAAAAAAATACTTGCATTCCTTGCATACTCTCACAATAACAATGCTTCGAATAATTTTTTGCTCATTTTTTTTTTTGCTTTTAATTGTAAGCATATAAATATTATAATTTTTATTTTTTATTATATTTATTTAATTCATATATTACTCTTTATATTTTGTGATTCATTTCGTGTTTCATTTTTTCTTTTACATTTTTTTTTTCTTACTTTATTAATTTTTTTTATTGCTTCTTGTTTTTATCTATTTTCTCTTTGGTTATTTTTTATTATCATGTTTTTTTATTTTTTTTCTATTTTAGTTTCTTTCCTATTGTTTCTTGTATTTATTTATTTAGTTTTTTTATTGTTTCTTATATTTTCTAACGGTTTATGTTTTTTTACATTTTTTATTTATTTTTTTATTTCTCTATTATTTTAGTTATTTTTTTTATTATTTTTTTTGTTTTTTATTTATTCTTCATTTTTTCCTATTTATTTTATTTTTATTTATTTTCATTTATTTTTATTATTTTTATTTATTTTTATTTAATTTTATTTATTTTTATTTATTTTTATTTATTTTCATTTATTTTTATTTATTTTCATTTATTTTCATTTATTATTTTCATTTATTTTCATTTATGTTCATTTATTTTCTTTTATTTCCATTAATTCTCTTTTATTTTTATTTATTTTCTTTTATTTTTATTTATTTCACTTCCGAAAAAATTTACCATTTAGAGCAGAGTTAGTGTCGCACATATCGCAGGATTCTCCCTTCTTTTGTCGATTTCTTCCTGAGGACCGCATTGTTTCTTCTTTTCAGAACAACCCGCATAGTCGATAATATTACAGCATTTAAAATGTATTCCTATAATGATCGTATAAAAAGATGTCAAAAAAACCAGCATATAAATATAAATTTTAAAAAACGGTTTTGTGCTTAATTTTTTTTTTTTTTGACTATATTTGTAAATAATTTCCATCCCCCCCTTTTTTTAGAATTTTTTTTTGTTTTTTTTTTAAACAACATTTCTCCCTTTACCCCAAAAAATATATCGATCATTTTTTTCCCTATTTAAATATGTTTAATATTGAATAGAAATCTGTATGTACTGTTAAATATGATCAATGATGTGATTCTGAAATATTATTTGACTTTTTAGAGTGAGGAAAAAATATGAAAACGTTTTTTTTTACACAAACAGGTTAAATGTATCATTTCGCCTTTTCTTTTTTTCCTTTAGAAAATAATTTCCCCTAAATCGTTTTTCTCTATTTATTATTAAAAATTTTGGTTTTAAATAATAAAAAATTTATCAATTGTTTAATTTTCCTTTCTTTTTTTTTGTAGCAACCAGTACATTTTAGTAAATTTTGTCAAAAAAAAAATAGTAAATTCTTGTTTCGCGAAATAAATTTTAATGAATTGTTTTTTTTTTAATTTTCAGATACCTCGTATGAAAAGGCTTGCAGAAGAGGAAGTGCACCAGCCACTCCTGTTCTGGGTGCAAGACCCCTCGACGTCACTCCCAATCGAATTGTCGTAAGTACCACTTGATTTTTTCTCTTCTCCTAGAAATATCGATAAAAAATTTCCAATAATTGTTAAAATATAAAATAAATAAAATGGCCCTGTTTTTATAAATAAATATGTAAAAAAAATTAATAAATAAAATAAAAACAAAATAATGAATGAAATAAAAAATAAAATAGAAAACAAAATAATAAATAAAATCAATAACAAAATAATAAATAAAATAGAAAGCAAAATAATAAATAAAATAAAAAAATTGTTTATAGAATAAAATAGTCATAAAAATGAGTAGAAATAAAAATAATAGTTATTAATTTATTTTTATTACAATTGTATTATAAATTGTATTATAAACAATTGTAAAATATAAAATAATTACAAAATTTATTATTTACTCGTTAGTTGTTATAATTAATATTATAATTATTATTTTTTTATAAATAGAGAAATTAGGAATATATTTAAAAAAATAATAGAGAGAACGATTTTCTTTCATATTATTTTTGTTATACTGATTTTCTGTCAGTCTCTAATTTCAATGAATTTTCAGGGTATTCACCCCAAGTATTAATAACTAAATGTCTATCATTTTAATATAATAATATTGATAAAATGAGTGACAGTGAATAACAGAATGAAAATAATGTCTAAAAATTTTTTTTATTAATAGATTTCAAATTACGAAAGTAATTTAAGAAGAAAATAAAATATGGAAATTTTATTTTTACACACTTATCCATCAATTTCACTTTCATCAATCATGATAAATTTTCTTTTTTTATTCACTTCCAAATCGTTTACAATTTTAATTTGAATTTAATTTAGTTCTTTAATAATGAAAAAAATATATTTTCTGTTCACATTTTTTATGTGTGCCTATTATTTTTTTACTGTACGAAAACCAAGATCACTTACAAATTAAAATAAAAAATTGAAATAGATAATATTAGCATTAATAATTGAAACATAAAAAATTGAAAATAAAAAATTAACAAGAAAAATTGAAATAAAAAATTGAAATAGAAAATTGTAAATAAAAAATAAACATGAATAATTGAAATTAAAAAATTTAAGTAGAAAATTGAATTGGAAAATTAACGTAAAAAATTATAATTGAAATTGAAAATTTAAATCAAAAGCTGAAATAAAGAATTAAAATCGAAAATTAAAATGAAAAATTAAAATAGAAAATTGAAATAGAAAATCGAAATACAAAATTGAAATATAGAAAATTAACAAAGATTGAAATTAAAAAGTTAAATATAGAAAATGGAAATGTAAAATTAACGTAAAAAATTGAAATTAAAATTGAAATAAAAAATTGAAATTTAAAATTGTAATAGAAAATTGAAATAGAAAATTGGAATATAGAATTGAAATATAGAAAATTAACAAAGATTGAAATTAAAAAGTTAAATAGAAAATGGAAATGTAAAATTAACGTAAAAAATTGAAATTAAAATTGAAATAAAAAATTTAAGTTAAAAATTGAAATTAAAAATTTTAATAGAAAATTGAATTGGAAAATTAACGTAAAAAATTATAATTAAAATTGAAATAAAAAATTGAAATTAAAAATTTAAATCAAAAACGGAAATAAAGAATTGAAATCGAAAATTGAAATAGAAAATTTACATAAAGATTTAAATTAAAAATTGAAATTGAAAATTTACATAAAGAATTGAAATTAAGAATTGAAATTGAAATTGAAAATTGAAATTGAAAATTGTAATAGAAAATTGAAATAGAAAATTGAAAAAAAAAATTGAAATAAAAATGTGAAATAAAGAATTAAAACGGAAAATTGAAATGAAAAGGAATTTAATGCTAAGAAAAACATCATTGTAGACGAAATTCAAAAGGCAGACGTTGCAAATAAAATGGGGAGAGTGAGAGATACTGATCGATGAGACTGGAAACGACAAAACTAGTTTCACAAAAGTTCAAAAAGGAAAGGGATCGACCCCAGAAAAACCCGAATGATTTTTTTAATAGATTGGCTTATCGCACATTTGCATTCTTATATATGAGTAAAGACTGAAAAATTACGTTTATTTCTCAGGTCACATCTCCTCTAACCCTTTTTAACCTTCTGCATTTTTCACTATATTCTCTCCCCTTAAAAAAACCAAAAATAAAAAAAAAATTATCAGGTTATTATAATCTCCTTTAAATCTGTACTTTAAATCCTCTAAATTTCTCGCAGATTCTATCAGAAAAAATCTTCTTTATTATGCAAATTTTCAAAAAAGAGATGCTCTAGAAAAAATTGCTAATTTATTATTTATGAGCGTACCTTATAAATGGCCTAATTATTCCAATAAAGAAAGTGTGTACTTATTTAATAGTAAATAAATAATAAAAAATAAATACTGCAAAAATTAATTAATTAACTGAATTTTCAATTAATTTAATTATGAATTGAAATATTATAATTAATATTATAAATATTATAATAAATATTAATTTAAATATTTTTAATTAAAAATTAAATTAATTATTAAATTATGAATTTATTTAAGGAATTTCCTTCTGACATTTTGTAATATTTCTTTTTTAGAACAAAATGTCTATTATTATAAGTTTAAACGTTGAATACTTAACTTGATGGGTCAATGGACCCGTTGATTCTGACTGAAATGAAACAGGGTCGCAGGGCATCGAGAACGGTTAATTATCGCAGGAATATAGCGAGCGACTAATTGATTTAGTCCTGTCAATTTTACAGTGCATCGTTTCCCCGTCACTTTCGAATTAATTAACACTGTTATATAACAGGGATATAGACACAAATTTTCTTCTTATTTTCATTTTCCCGTCATTCTCTTCAGACACAATGATGATAGATTATTTTTTTTCCGCTTCTATTAATTAACGTGTATTATTAAATCACGTTTTATTTAAAAGAAAAATGTGTAAAAATAATGTAAAATTGGAAAAATTGAAAGGTAAAAAAATTTTCCATTTTTTTACTTTTCGATAATAAAAATAAAAATTTGATAATAAAAAAGTAGAAAAATTGAAACGTGAAAAATGGTAAAGTAGGAAAATTGGAAAATGGAAAAGTGGAAAAATTGGAGAAGTAGAATAATAGAAAAATAAAAAAATTGAAAAAATTGAAAAATAGAAAAAGTAGAGAAATAAAAAAGGGAAAAGTAGAAAAATTAAAAGATGTAAAAGTAGAAAAATTGGAAAAGTAGAATAATAGAAAAATTGTAAAATGGAAAAGTAAAGAAATAAAAAACGGAAAAGTAGAAAAATTAAAAAATGGGAAAGTAGAAAAATTGAAAAGTAGAATAATTGAAAAAAAGAAAAAGTAGACAAATAAAAAAGGGAAAAGTAGAAAAATTAAAAAATGGGAAAGTAGAAAAATTGAAAAGTAGAATAATTGAAAAAAAGAAAAAGTAGACAAATAAAAAAGGGAAAAGTAGAAAAATTAAAAGGTGGGATAGTAGAACAATTGGAAAAGTAGAATAATAGAAAAATAGAAAAATAGAAAAATAGAAAAATTTATTGAAAAACGGAATAGTAGAAAAATTCAAAAATGGGAAAGTAAAAAAATTGAAAAGTAGAATAATAGAAAAATTGTAAAATGGAAAAGTAAAGAAATAAAAAACGGAAAAGTAGAAAAATTCAAAAATGGGAAAGTAAAAAAATTGAAAAGTAGAATAATAGAAAAATTGTAAAATGGAAAAGTAAAGAAATAAAAAACGGAAAAGTAGAAAAATTAAAAAATGGGAAAGTAGAATAATTGAAAAAAAGAAAAAGTAGACAAATAAAAAAGGGAAAAGTAGAAAAATTAAAAGGTGGGATAGTAGAAAAATAGAAAAATTTATTAAAAAACGGAATAGTAGAAAAATTCAAAAATGGGAAAGTAGAAAAATTGGAAAATGAAAAAGTAGAAAAATAAAAAGGGGAAAAATAGAAAAATTAAAAATTGGGAAAGTAGAAAAATTGGAAAAGTAGAATAATGGAAAAATTGGAAAAGTAAAAAAATAGAAAAATGGAAAAGTAGAGAAATAGAAAATGTAAAAATATAAAATATGAAAATGTCTTTACAGTGAAAAAATACACTTCGAAAAAAATACATGAAAAAATAACAATAAAATGTTAGATAAATAATAATAGTAAAGTGAATAAAACAATCGAACAGGATAAAGAACAAAGAAAATAAAAATAAAGAATTAGAAATGTAAATTTTTTGCGGGTGAAATTCATTTTTTCTTATTATGAATGGCAAAACCATTTGAATAGGTTATTCTTTCTATGAATGGTAAACTATCAAAAGGTAACAGGAAGTGTTATACCTGTCATTATATTTCCGTTCCAACAAAAATCGTCCTTGCATTCCTTTTCTCGACTTATGTATACCTTTTTCATTCTCTATATATTTAGTGGGCAAAGCACGAATCCAAATTTTCAACTTCTTCTCACGTTTCATTTCATCCCGCGTAACTTTTCAAAGATTTAAAAGAATCTTTTCTCTCAACCGGAAGTTATAGTCTGACTTACGTCGAGGGAAAAAAAGAAAAACTTCTTCTTTTCTTTTTTATTATTACACGAGTATTTAAACATTTATTTATAACAATAATAATAAAAAAATTATAATAAGATAAATATTAATAATAAAATTATTATTATTATTATTATTATTATTATTATTATTATTATTATCTATTATCTATTATTTTTGTTATATTTATACATTTTTGTTCATTATATTTATTTTTTTTATGCCATACTTTATTATTACGTATTATTTATTACATAATATTTGAATTTAAATATAGTAGCAACAATTAACTAACTTCTTGCTGCCTTTTCTAAATAAAATTAGTAATTTTAAAAATAATAAAATTCTTCTTCAAATATCAATTATTTTCAAAAATTTTAATAAAATTCTTTGCAAAATTTCAATTATTTTCAAAAATTTTTTCTCAATTCAATGATTTTCAATATCTACAGTTTTAATAAAATTTTTCAAAAGAATTCAATTATTTCAACAAAAAAAATTTTGATAAAATTCTAAGCAAACTTTGTAATAATTCAATTATTTTCATAAATAATAACATTTTTTTCCAAAAATTCAATTATTTTCATGAATAATTAAATTCATTATAGAATTTCAATTATTTTTAATACAATTTTAATTGAATTCCTCGAAAAATGTAATTATTTAGGAAATTTTTATTAAAATTTCACGAAAAAATTCAAATTTGATGATAAAATTCTTTATGATAATTTAGTTTCGAAAAACATTTATTTATTGAAATATTGAAACATTTTTCGAAGAATTTACTTAAAATTGTATTAAAAATAATTGAAACCTTGTGAAGAATTTTATTAATTTATAAAAGTAATATTCTTGCAATGAATTTTTTCAAATTTTTTTTTTTAAATAATTGAAATAATGTAAAGAATTTTATTATTTATGAAAATAATTGAATTCCTGCATCGAATTTTATTACATTTTTTTTTAAATAATTGAATTCTTTTGAGAACTTTTATTAAAATAGTACATTCTGCAAAGATTTGAATTTCAACGAAGAATTTAATAAAATTATATTCGTGAAATGTATAATTAAATTCTTACAAATAATTTAAGAGAATAATTCAATTTTTCTAGAAATTTACTTTAAATTGTATTATAAATAATTGAAATCCTCAGAAAAATTTTATTAATTTATGAAAGTAGTTAAATTCTTGCAATGAATTTTTTCAAATTTTTTTTTAAATAATTAAATTCATGTGAAAAATTTTATTCCTTGTAAAAATAATTGATTTCCTGCAACGAATTTTATTACATTTTATTTAAATAATTATATATTCTTTTGAAAACTTGTATTAAAAATGTAAATTTTGAAAATTTTTGAATTTCAGCGAAGAATTTCATTATTTGTAAAATGTACCTTTAATTTAATTCTTGCAAAAAATTTTTGAAGATAATTTTATTTTTCAAGAAATTTATTTAAAATTGTATTAAAAATAATTGAAACCATATGTGAAGAATTTTATTATCTATGAAAGTAATTGAATTCTTGCTTAGAATTTTATTATAATTTTTGTAAATAATTTAACCTTTTTGAAAAATTTTATGAAAATTAAAATTTTTATAAAACAATAATATAATGTACAATCTATATAAAGATAATAAAAAAGAAATTATAAACAAACGACAACTTCAGAGTGTGAGGGACAGAAGAAGTGAATGAATGAAAGAACATTTAAATTATTATAGCTAATTTCGTTTATATTTTATTTCTTAAATTTTTATAAAAATAATATTTTTTTATAAATTTTTCTGTTAAAAAAATAGAATTTTTTTTAATAACAACTTTTTCTGTTTTTTCTCAAGAAAAGGAAAATTTTTATTTTATTATTGACGCGGAAAGAATAAGAGCGCGTGACAAATTTTCAAAAGAATATATATTATAAATTGCGGTTAATTCAAGGACCTCGATTTTTCAAAGATGAATGAATGCGAATATCGATCGTGTTTCTCAAATACTCGACAGTTGCTCTCATTTCTCATTCTTCAAAAAGTGCTCCTTTAAACTCACGAAAAAGGGTGTTTTTTTTCTATTCATCTATGAGTTCTCTTATTATATATACTTTCAACTAACGCTTTACAATTATTTCTCATTTTTCATTTCTAACTTACAATTTTCAAGTATCATTATTATTATTGTTGGTGGTGGTGGTGAAAATCATAGTTAGTTGTTGCAATGATTGATAGTCATAATTTCGGGTCGAATTCAGAATTGGTTGTAACCAGTATGATCACTGGTTGTTATACAATCGCTGGTAGTTACAAACATTAATGACTATTATCATTTAAACTACCAGAGATTTTAATTATCGGCGATTAAAAATTCCTGACAGTGAAAATCGTTGATGGTTATAATTACTGGTATTTAAAACAATTGGTAGTTTCAATCGCTGGTAGTTATATTAACCGGTAATTGTACTCACTGGTAGTTTTAGAAAATCACTGGTCAATTTCTCGTGTTTTGAAAAAAAAAAATTACAAATTGTTACTTTATAAATTCCCTTTAATAAAAAAAGGAACTTTTTTACGATTATATATTTAACATTAATTTTAATTAGTCGTGAAAAACAAACATATTTCCAAACGCATAATGTTATTTTTTGTTGTTGTATATATACACAACGCAAGAGAAAAAATATACAATCGTCGGTTGTTTCTTTGTGTCATAAAGAAGTTCTAAGAGTTTCCGAATTCTAATTGCCTCTTTAAAAACAACAACAACAACAACAAACAGCAACATGAACGAATCCGGATTCCTTGTCCTGGATTGGCGCGGTCTCTCGCTCCTCTAGACAAGTAACCAGAATATATATATATAAGAAAAAAGAAAACGAAAAAAGAAAGAAAAAAAAAACAAAAGAATGGAGCGAACTGGTTTCGATCGGAGCCCTGTGACAACTGTCTGCCATATAGCCAGGCCGTTATGAACGTGCATTATGCACCAAGAAACACGTGCAATGCGACTCCTCAGACAATCTAACCATACACTTCATGATTTATAAAATTTATAGAGTTGAAGAATTTTAATTCCCGGTGAATCTCAATTTTATATATGTACATACTGTATATTTTGTATTCTTTTTTCATTTTTTATAATTCCATGACCATTATTAAAATTTCAAGGAATCTATTCTATGATTCTTCTTCTTCATTTCATTAACGCTAATGAAGAATAATTTTTTGTTTAATTACCATTTTTCATTTAATTATATATTTATTTTTTCTAAAATTGTAATCAAAGGTAAAGAAAAAATTAAAAATTAAAATTGCTGAAAGTTTTAGTCGCTGGTAGTTTCAATAACCGGTACTTTTAATCACTGGTAAATAAAATTACCAGCGATTTTATTTACCAATGATTGAAACTGCAAGCAATTAAAATTACCAGCGATTGAAACTACCAGCAATTTCAATTACCATAGATTTTATTAAACGACGATTAAAGCTACAAACAATTTTAATTGCCGTCGATTGTAATTACCAGCAATTATTGTCCCCAGCGATTATAGCAAACAATAATTAAAATTTTAAACGTTAATAATCGCTGGTAATTTCAATCGACGGCAATTAAAATCGCTTGTAGCTTTAATCGTCGGTAAATAAAATCGCTGGTAATTAAAATTGCTGGTAGTTTCAATCGTCGATAAATAAAATCGCTGGTAATTAAAATTGCTGGTAGTTTCAATCGTCGATAAATAAAATCGCTGGTAAATAAAATTGCTGGTAGATTCAATCGCTAGTAGTTTCAATCGCCGATAATTAAAATTGCTGGTAGTTTCAATCGCCGGTAATTAAAATCGCTGGCAGATTTAATCGTCGGTAAATAAAATCGCTGGCAGTTAAAATTGCTGGTAGTTTCAATTGCCGGAAATTTAAATCGTTGGCAGATTCAATCATCGGTAAATAATATCGCTGGTAATTAAACTTGCTGGTAGTTTCAGTTACTGGTAATTAAAATTGCAAGTAGTTTCAATCTCTGGTAAATAAAATTGCTGGTAATTAAAATCGCTGGTACTTTCAATCGTCAATAAATAAAATCGCTGGTGATTAAAATTGCTGGTAGTTTCAATCGCTAGTAATTAAAATCGCTAGTAGTTTCAATCGCCGATAATTAAAATCGCTGGTAAATAAAATTGCTGGTAGATTCAATCGCTAGTAGTTTCAATCGCCGATAATTAAAATTGCTGGTAGTTTTAATCGACGGTAATTAAAATCGCTGGCAGATTCAATCATCGGTAAATAATATCGCTGGTAATTAAACTTGCTGGTAGTTTCAATCACTGGTAATTAAAATTGCTAGTAGTTTCAATCGCTGGTAAATAAAATTGCTGGTAGTTTCAATCGCCGGTAATTAAAATCGCTGGCAGATTTAATCGTCGGTAAATAAAATCGCTGGCAGTTAAAATTGCTGGTAGTTTCAATTGCCGGAAATTTAAATCGTTGGCAGATTCAATCATCGGTAAATAATATCGCTGGTAATTAAACTTGCTGGTAGTTTCAGTTACTGGTAATTAAAATTGCAAGTAGTTTCAATCTCTGGTAAATAAAATTGCTGGTAATTAAAATCGCTGGTACTTTCAATCGTCGATAAATAAAATCGCTGGTGATTAAAATTGCTGGTAGTTTCAATCGCTAGTAATTAAAATCGCTAGTAGTTTCAATCGCCGATAATTAAAATTGCTGCTAAATAAAATTGCTGGTAGTTTCAATTATCGGTAAATAATATCGCTGGTAATTAAACTTGCTGGTAGTTTCAATCACTGGTAATTAAAATTGTTGGTAGTTTTAATTGCCGGTAATTAAAATCGCAGGCAGATTTAATCATCGGTAAATAAAATTGTTGGTAGTTTCAATCTCTGATAATTAAAATCACTAGTAGTTACAATCGCCTGTAATTAAAATTGCTGGTAGTTTCAATCGCCTGTAACTTTAATCGCTGGCAGTTTCAATCATCGGTAAATAGAATCGCTGCGGTAATTAAACTTTCTGGTAGTTTAAATAGCTGGTAATTAAAATTGCTGGTAGTTTTTATCGCCAGTAATTAAAGTCGCTGGCAGATTTAATCATCGGTAAATAAAATCGCTGGCAGATGTAATCATCGGTAAATAAAATCGCTGGTAATTAAACTTGCTGGGTAATTTCAATCGCTGGTAAATAAAATTGTTGGTAGTTTCAATCGTCGGTATTGAAAATCGCTAATAGTTTTTATAATTACCAGCAATTTTAATTACCAGCGATTATAATTATTACTATAGTGATTTTAATTACCGGCGATTGAAACCAGCAGCAATTATTACTGTTGACAATTATAATCACCGTTGGTTACAATCGTTGATAGTCTTAATCGCTGGTAGTTACAATAACTGGTAATTTTAATCTCTGATAATTATAATTACTGGTAATTGCGCAATAATGGAGAAAAATTAAAAAAATGCCTAGGGAAATTAAATAAAAAAAAATGAATAAATTTAAATATAGGTAGTTACAATCACTGCTAGTAACAATTGCGGAAAAATAGAAAAAAGAATAAAAAACCTCCTGGAGAAATAAAGTAAATAGAGGAAGATATAAAATGAATAAATTTAGATATTTAAAATAAGACGGACTTAAAGAATCTCGTGTCCATTTAAACCGATATTTACGATCCTATTGAACATAATTTTATTTTTTTTTCTCTCTCTCTCTCTTTCTTTTTCGAAAAATACCTTCTTTTTTTACCTATTTCTCTTTCTTGTGAATGAGAATAAACACACGGGATATCTTTAAATGTTACGTTAAAATCTTTGAAGGATAATCTGAACACGCGTGTACCCTTGAATAAATACACGTTTTTCGTTTTGAGAACCCCTCGAAGACGTTTTTATAGTAAAGTAAAATTGGGACCCCGGCATATCGTCAGTGGTTGGTCCTTGGAAATAAGGGCCCATAAAGAGGGGACTCTCTCTGTCTCTCTTTCACTCTCTCTCACCTGAATATTGTAAAGGGCAGAATTTTTCGGTAGCACAAAAGGTGGCGCGCCCTGAGTTTCCCCCCTTCAGGATCCCTTGACTTCAACTCTACTACCCGGATGAGCAGCAGAAACCATCTGCACCAGTCGTCCACGAGATTTTGCCGGGCTCACAACTTTTATGTATATAAAATACAGTGCGACTTTTCAATTATTTCTAAAAAATTTAATTAATTTAATTAATTTAATTAATTTGTAAACAATTTTTTTTTTCAAGTCTTTGTTATTAATTATACAGTGTTGTGTTATTAATTCGAAATCTATATAAAAATATTTAATATATATATATATTTAATTCTATAGTGCTAAATAAATATAAAAATAAAAAAAAACTAATTAACAAAAATTGTTAATTAAAATAATTTGAAAAGTTAATTAATTCTGTGAATAAGTGTTATACTACTAAATAAAGAAAAATATTGAAATTCTATTGAAAAAATTGAAAAAACAATTGTTATTTAAAATTACATAAAAATATTTATTAATATTAAATATTAATATCAAATATTAAAATATTTAATTTAATATCAATATTAAAAATTATATTTATAAAAAAAAAGTTGTTTTTTAAAAACAACGGTAATTGTATATTAAAATATCAAAATTTGTTTAAAAATATTTAAATACATTATTTATATTGTAAATTAATATAACAAAATTTTCGGTAAAAAAAACTTTAACAAAAGTGTAAATTAAAGACTAAACAAATTTAAAAAAAAACAGATTTTCTGTTTAAATATTTCCCTTGAAAAAAAAAATTATCCAAATTTTACGTAGAAATTAAAAATACAGAATATTGGTGGAAATTAAAACAAAAAAGTAAATTTGAATTACAGAAACAAAAAGTGAAAATTAAAATACGTTTACAATTCAAAAAAAAAGGAAAAGTGGGGATAATTTGGCAAAAAACGGAAAATTGTTTTCGGTTAAAATTTACAAAACGTGGTTTATTTTCGTTAATTCTGCATGACAAAGCAACACAAGCACGTCATGTGTCTTTTGTGAAACGACGAAAAATTGTCAGTGTGTGAGTGCAACGTAAAAACCGGAAGTGAGGAGTGTCCCAACGACTCTTTAGGATTTTTAAACAGCTATCATTCAAAAAAAAAAAAAGAAAATAAATAACCCTTTGAAATTACATATAGTTATTGGAATAAAAAAAAGTCTGCAATTTACTGCACAGTGAATAAACAAAATTAAACGATTTTTCCGTTTCAATAAATAAATTGATTTCTTTGTGTGGCAAAAAAAAGAGAGAAGAATATACATAGTGTGAAAAATAAGAAAATTTTGTGTTAATTGGGGAATTAGAAAAATATAGTGAAGAATTTAGTGAAAAATTAATTTCATGTTAAAATTAATATTGTTTCGATCAAATTTAATTTCTACTCTTTTCCCTCTAAATGAGAGGGAAGAGAATGTGCCTAAAGGAAATGGACGAGGATGAAGATGAAAAAGTCGTTAGCGCTATTCTTAATTATTTTACCACGAGGGTAAATCATTTTTATTTACATTTTCGTAACTAGTTGAAAATTTTTCTTTCAACTGTATTATTTTTTCGAGTGTTTTTATTTACAATTTATTTAAAATTGATTTATTTATTCAAAAAAAATAATTTATTAATTTTGGATTCGATTAAATTTAAATAATTATAATAGTTCATTATTATTATTATTATTTTAAATTTATTTACTTTATTGTTTATTTATTTTTTATTCATTTCATTTACTTTATGTTTTATTTCATTCACTTTATTTTTTATTTATTTCCTAAAAAGATAAACGGGTTTATAAAATTTTTAAATTATTTATAAATAAATAAATTTTGTATTTACATATTTCGATTTATTTATTTATTTATTTACAAGCTAAACGGACTTAGAAAAAATGAAAGATATTTGAAAAGAAACGAAATTAAATTTTATATTCTTTTGTACATTGTTTTCATTTTCTTTGTTTGTTTCTTTAAATTTTCTAATCGTTTTCAGTTTAGAGAAAGTTTTTTGGAATAATTTGATAAATTTATAAAATAAATAAAGGAAAAATAATAAAAATGAACAGAAAATGGTAAAATATAAAGTGAAAGTTGTATTTATCGCGTAAATCGTTGTTGAAGGGAAAAAAGACACTTTTGTTTATAGAAAAAATTCAAAAATAAACTTGAATTTTTTTTTCAAGGTCACAAATAACTTTTACGCTTGACTCACTTTCGAATGGCATATGTGTGCATTTAAAAAAAAAATAAACGTTGTAAACGAAAGTACCCCCGACAAAAACCTTTCACTCGCAATGTAATTGAAAATATTTTCAGATTCCCGCGCGTTCAGTCAAGTGTCATCTTTTGCCCGATGGGTAATGTGCATAGAAAAAAAGATCCGTAATTTTCCCATTTTTAAAAGAGAAAAAAATTAATTTTTAAAATTAATTTAAGAAAAAGAAATTATAAAATTAATCAATAATCTGTTCCCTTCTTCAGAGTGAGTCACTTTGTATTTAAATTTTAATTGTATTAATAATATTTTTATAATATCAACAATTAGGATAATTACAATATTAATTATATTTATTACATTTATTATATATAAACATAAAACATAATAATATGTTTACTATACATTAATAACAACAATAATTATAATTATTGTTATTAAATTTCTTTTTATCAAATTTAATTTAATTGTATTTAATTATTTTTTTAATGAAACATTTTTTAATTTAATAATAATGATAATATGTTAATAACAAATAATAACAATAATAATAATGAAGCTCCTGTTTGGAATAAATAAAATGGAGAAATAAATTATATACTAAATATTAAAAAAAATATTAGGTGCAATTAATTTTGTTAAATATTTTAATAAAAATATAAAAATAGTAACTTATTTTATTATAATACTAGAAAATGTTACGCGCGGAACGTGGTGTTCAATTTATTTTTGTTATACAAATTACAAAATTTGTTATTTTCAAATATAAATTTTTTAAATAATCAAAAATTAATCAAATTAATCAAATAATCAAAAATTAAAAAAAATTCACTTATTAAATACAAAACTAATTATTACTGTTCATATTTTCAAAAATTTTAATAAAATGTCATGAAAGAATTCCATTATTGTCTAAAATTTTAATAAATCCTTCTAAAAAATTCAATTATTTTTTTTAAATAATAAAATTTCTACAAAAATTTAATGATTTTCAAAACAATTTTAATTAAATTCCTCGGAAGAAAAATTTTAAAACATTTCGAAAAAATTCAATTTTTTCTAAAATTTTAATAAATTCTTCGAACAAATTCAAATATTTTTAAAAATAGTAAAATTCTTTGCAATAATTCAATTATTTTTATAAATAGAAAAAACCTTTGCAGTGGAATTCAATTATTTTTGAAACAATTTTAATTGAATTCCTCGGATGAATTCAAATATTTTTAAATATTTCCATAAATTTCAATTATTTTCCTAAAATTTTAATAAATTCTTCGAAGCAATTCAATTATTTTGATTTAAATACTAAAATTCTTTGCATGAATTAAATTATTTTTAATCAAATTTAAATAAAATTACGCGAAAGAATTTTATTATTTTCAAAAATTTCCATAAAATTCAATTTCAAGAAGAATTTAAAATTCTCTAAAAATAATTCAATTAATCTGAAAATATTTCAATTATTTTTATAAATATAGTAAAATTCTTCGCAATAATTCAATTATTTTTATAATTATAGTAAAATCCTTTGCAGTAATTCAATTCTTTTCAAAAAAATTTTAATAGAATTCCTCGCAAGAATTTAAATTATTAATTATTAACATAAAATTCATTTATTTCTTAAAATTTTAATAAATTCTTCGAAGCAATTCAATTATTTTTATTTAAATACTAAAATTCTTTGCAGAAATTAAATTATTTTTAATCATTAATTTAAATAAATTTACACGAAAGAATTTAATTATTTTTATTTAAATACTTAAATTCTTTGCAGGAATTAAATAATTTTAAATCAAATTTAAATAAAATTACACGAAAGAATTTAATTATTTTCAAAAATTTCCGTAAAATTCAATTTCAACAAGAATTTAAAATTCTCTAAAAATAATTCAATTATTCTTAAAATATTTTTAAAAAATTCTATATAAAAATTGAATTACTTTTTACTTTCAATGCAATTTTTAAATATATTCGTCAAAAAAATTGAAAGAATTCAATTATTTTCAAAAAATAACAAAATTCTTTAAAGAAATTCAATTACTTTTAAAACAACTTTAATTGAATTTCTCGAAAAAAATTTCATTATTATCAAATATTTCTATAAAATTCTTCATAGCAATTTCATTATTTTTTAAATCTTAATAAATTTTTCGAAACATTTAAATTATTTTTATAAATAGTAAAATTCTTCGCAATAATCCAATTATTTTTATAAATAGTAAAAACCTTTGCAGGAATTCAATTATTTTCAAAACAATTTTAATAGAATTCGTCAAAAGAATTTAAATTTTCAATTTTTCAGATAAAATTCATTTATTTTCTAAAATTTTAATAAATTCTTCGAAACAATATTCAACTATTTTTATAAATAGTAAAATTCTTCGCAAGAATTCAATTATTTTCAATTCAATTGTCATAAAATTCTTCTTCATAAAATTTAATTGCTTTCAAAATTTTCAATTAAAATTATTATAAAAACTTCATTAGTTTAAAAAAAATTCAAAAAAATTCTTCAAAAGAATTTAATTAGGATTTAAAAAATTTTTTTTTAAATTCTTTGCGAGAATTCAGTTATTTTTCTAAATAATGAAATTATTTAAAGGAATTCTATTATTATCAAATTTTTTGATAAAATTTTTTGCAACAATTCGATAATTTTCAAAACATTAATTTTAAAATTAAAAATATTTGAAAAGAAAAATTATAAAAATGTTAAGAAACAAAAAAGCAAACAACAAGTAACTTCAAACTGCGAACAGATTACCGGAACGTGTATTTTATTATTGTTAATAATAATAATAATTTTCGTTTAAAACCATTTTTTGTAATTGTTTTGTAATAAAAAGACGCAAATTAGTCCTTTCAATTAGAGAATAATGACAAATTTTATTAATAATTTAAATAATTTGAATGATTAGATAATTGAATTATTATTTATTTTGTAGAATATTATTTTGTTAAAAATATATGAAATTGTTTTGTTTAGTAAATTTGTTTTATTAACGAAAGAACTGGTTTCTTTTTTTTTTTGCAGAACTTCTTCTCAAAAAGGTCGTTCCGATCGAATCCGTTGAAGAGGACAAAAAGCGTGACAAAACTGGAGAGACAGAAACAACGTGGTGCCGGTCTCCGTGGTTGTCGATCGCACGAATCTCTTCTATGCGGTCAGGCCGTGACCTCGATGGATCTCGCCGCGGTCACACCGTTGCATCCAAGTCTTCTTGGACGTCCCCATTGTTTTCAGGTCACACCCAGCAATGGTGGACCGAAATATTTCAGCTGCAGAACTGCCCACGAGCGAGATCAATGGCTTCAAAGGTCAGTAAATGAAAAAGAAAATAAATTTTGCTGGCATTTTTAAATTTTTCTGTCAAACTTCGAAATTAGTGGATTTTTTCCGATTGGAAATAATTAAAAGAATTTACGAAAATTATGAACTTTACGAAAAGATTGAGATTCAATATGGAGATGATGTTCTCCACCTGAGAACGTCAAGGTCACCGCTAGATGGCAGTTCACAATTCTTGGAATTTTCACTGCCATCTGGTGGTGGCCTTGACGTTCTCAAGTGGAGGAATTAAGCCACCATTTTATCGAACTTCAATTTAATTAATAAAATTTGATTGCTATTAATAATTTTTAAAAAATATTTTTCCACACACAAATTTTTTTACATTTCATTAATTTTTTTCTTGTCTTTTTTCTCCAGTTTACGCAAATCGGTCCAACCGGATGCTGAGCAAACACGTCGCACGGACAATTCACTGCAAATTTGGTTATTAGAGGCAAAAGGCGTGCCAGTGAAGAAACGATATTTTTGTGAAGTTTGTTTGGACAGTACATTGTACGCAAGAACTACTGCAAAATTAAAGGCAGATCTTTGCTTTTGGGGAGAGCACTTCGACTTTCATCACCTGCCATCCGTTAACACCATCCAGGTGAATCTTTACCGTGAGGCCGACAGAAAAAAGAAGAGGGACAAAAACGTGTTGATCGGTAAGGGAAATCACGCCTTCCCCCCTTTTTTATAAAAATTTTTTTTTGTTATACTCCATAAATTAAAATTTCCAAGTGGCAAAAAAATTCGAATCAACTTCATCTACTAAAACCTACTATTTGCTATTATTTATATTTTTTTTACACTAAAATCTACATTTTTCTTTAAGAATTTGCAACTATTTTAAATTCGCTAATTTGTTTGGAATAAAAAATTAATCTCAGAAATTTTAATAAAATTCTTTCAAACGATTCAATATTATATCTACCGATTTTAATAAAATTTACCGACAAATTCCCAGAAATTTAATTATTTGAAAAAAATGTCAATAAATTTCAGTGCAAGAATTTAATTATTTTCATAAATAAATAAAATTCTTTGGATGATTTCAATTATTTTAAAAAAATTGTAAGAAATTTTTTTCCCAAGAATTTAATTATTTTCCCCAAATAATTGAATATTATTGTATATTTTCAGGGTCGGTGAGCATTCCGGTTCATAATGTGACGTCCCGATATCTCACGGAAAAATGGTACACGGTCGTCGGCGAGAAGGGACCGCTGAAAGAGCCACCGGCACTTCGTGTCAAGTGTCGCTTTCAATCGGTTGACATTTTACCGGTTCAGGTTTACCAAGAATTCCTCGAGTATCTCAAGACTGATTACGCGTCGCTTTGCGAAAAATTGGAGCCAGTGATTGGCGTCAAGGCCAAGGAGGACATTGCCACCGCTTTGGTCGCTGTCATGCAACGTGAAAAGAAGGCTCCCCAGTTTCTTGCCGATCTTGTCATGATGGACATTCACAGAATAGGTGAATATTCCTCTGGCCAAATATTTAGCAAGAATTTAATTTCAATTGAATTAAATTTAATTTAATTTAATTTAAATTTAAATTACAATTTATTTTCTGCAACGAAAGTTGCAATTGGTCTTTTGGTACCAATTGGTCTTTACCAATGTTTGAAACAACTTTCGTTGCAGAAAATAATAATTATTCTTTTGTCATAAAGTGAAAACAAATTTGATAGTTTTTGACAGATTTGTAAAAGAGTTTTAAAAGAGTTTTTATAAATTCAGGTTTGCCACAGGTCAGGGAAATCAGGAAAAAGTCGGGGATTTTTATTAAAAGTACTGGAAAAAATTTAATTTGTAGAATTCATAAGAAAACTCTAAATTTTTTGTGACTTTTTCCTTTTTTGTTTGCGTCATAAACTATGAAACTACCACGAGTTCTAAAACAAAACCTTCATAATTATTTTCTAATTCTGATTAGAATGAATTTTTTAATATTATTTAATTATTTCAAAAGTATTAATGCAATTATTTTGATAAATAACAAAATTCTTTACAAAAATTCAATTAATTTTAGGAATTTAAAAAAAATTCTTTACAAAATTCGATTATTTTCATAAACATTCAATTATTTTCATAAATGATAGAATTTCATGTAGGAATTTAATTATTTTTATCGCAGAATTTCCAATATTTTTAATACAATTTTAAATAAATTTAAGATTTAAATAAATTCGAATTTAAGAAACATTCCATTATTCAATAAAATAATAAAATTCGTTGCAATAATTTAATAATTTTCATTAATAACTTTTCATTCGTCAAAGGAAATTAATTATTTTCAAAAATTTTTAAGTAATTCTGTAAATGAATTCAATTATCTTGATAAACAACAAAGTTTTTCACATAAAATCAATTATTTTAAAGAATTTTAATAAAATTCTTTACAAAATTCGATTATTTTCATAAATAACAATATTCATCACAAAAATTCAATTATTTTCAAAAATAATAAAATTCTTCGAAGAAATTCAATTATTTTTTAAAATTTTAACGAATATCTCGTCAAGATTTCACTTATCTTTATAAATAACAAAATTTTTCGCCAAAAATTCAATTATTTTCAAAAGTTTTTCGCAATTCAATTATTTTTTTTGTATTCTATTTTCATAAAATTTATCAAATAATTTAATTATTTAAAAAAAATTTTTGATACAATTCTACGTAAACATTCAATTATTTTCATAAATGATAGAATTTCATTTAGGAATTCAATTATTTTCATCGCAGAATTTCCAAAATTTTTAATACAATTTTAAATAAATTTAAGATTTAAATAAATTCGAATTTAAGAAACATTCCATTATTCAATAAAATAATAAAATTCGTTGCAATAATTCAATAATTTTCATTAATAACTTTCATTCGTCAAAGGAAATTAATTATTTTCAAAAATTTTTAAGTAATTCTGTAAATAAATTCAATTATCTTGATAAACAACAAAGTTTTTCACATAAAATCAATTATTTTAAGGAAGTTTAATAAAATTCTTTTCCAAAATTCAATTATTTCGATAATTATCAAAATTCGTCATAAGAATTCAATTCTTTTGAAAATTAATAAAATACTTTCCGAAAATTAAATTCTTTTCAAATTTTTTTAAAAATTCCCGTTTAGAATTAAATTTCTTTTTTTATAAATACATAGCGAAAATCTTCTCAAGAATTAAATTTATTGTCAGAAATTTGAATAATATTCTTGTCAAAATTTCAATTATTTAAAAGAAATTTAATAAAAATTCTTCGCATTCTTCTTATTTTTGTATTTAAATAATCGAATTCTCGTAGAATTTTCTAATAAAAATTGATTTAAAAGTGAATAATTTCAGTTAAAATATTAGATAATAATTAAATATTACAAAAAGCATTAGGGGGGAATATTTAGAAATAATTGCATTTTGAAAAGGTTTCGAATTAAAATCTTTGATAATCAGAATTTTTCGTACTTTTAACTAATAATTCTGCGTAGAATTTATTTTATTTTATTATTAATTAACTAAGTTATCTTTAATTATTATAAAAACATGAAGAAATCGATTAAGTCTTCGACTCGGAGTGATCGACTTCTTTATGTTTTATAATAATATTCTTATAAGTTATTGAATTTCAAAAAAGTTTGAATTTAAATGTTTCGAAGAATTTTAATTGCTACGGAAAAATAGTAATGAATAATTATTTATTTAAAAAAGAAGTTATTAATGTTTTTGAATAATTTTACTTTTAGAGAACTTCGCAAATAAAAGTATAGAACATTTTCGTTGAGTATCTAATAATTTTTAGAGTAAATCAGAATATTCTTGAAGGTCAGGGAAAAAGTCAAAATCAGTCAGGAAAAAGTTTGGAAATCAGGGAAGAGTCAGGGAAAAACGAAATTATATTTTTGTGGCAACCCTGATAAGGAAAGAAGAAAAATAGAGAGAGAGAGATAAAATTGTAGAATTATTGAGAATTTTATTGATATTGTCTAACGCTTTTTTTTGGATACGTGTATTTTCCAGACGACGAGAGGTTGACCTTCAGGGGCAACTCGTTGGCGACGAAAGCGATGGAGGCTTATTTAAAATTGACGGGTGATCGTTATCTGCAAGAGACCTTGGGGGCAGTGGTGCGTGGCGCCGTTGAAGGTGGTGATTGTGAGGTGGATCCGATGAAGGTCGCCTCGGTAGCTGCACTTCACAAACAACAGCAAAATCTTCGCGCTGCCGTCGAACTCGCCTGGAGCCGGATACTCACCAGTCACGCCCATTTTCCACTCGAATTGCGTGAATGTTTCCGAATATTTCGCGAGAGATTGGCGGAAATGGGCCGCGAAGATATCGCCGATAATCTTATTTCCGCATCAATTTTCCTCCGATTCCTCTGTCCGGCGATTCTCAGTCCGTCTCTCTTCAATATTACTCACGGTAATATTCATTTCAATTATTATTAAATTAATTAACATTAATTAATTCCATCTGAATTTCAATACTTTTCGATTTTAATTTCAAGTTTCAATTTTGATATGTAGCTAAAATTGGGAGGAGTTTCTGTGTTTTCCCAGGAGAGTTGAAAAATTTTGCGTAGCAATAAAATATTCCGATAGATGGAAATTTTTCGCTAATTTATTTTCTTGTCGACTTTTAGAATATCCGAACGAGAAGGCGGCGAGGAATTTAACGCTAGTCGCTAAGACTCTACAAACTCTGGCCAATTTCACGAGATTCCAAGGAAAGGAGAACTTTATGGAATTTATGAACGATGTTCTGGAACGAGAGGCACCTTCAATGAAAGACTTCCTGCAACTGATCAGCGTGAGTTGAAAAATTAAAATGAAACTGGCACTTATTTACGCAGGGTTGCCACAGGTCAGGAAATTCAGGAAATTCAGGGAAAGTAAAATTGATCAGGGAAATGTCAGCAATTTTTAGTAAAAGTACTGGAAAAAATTGAATTTTTAAAATTCATGAGAAAACTCTGAATTTTGATGTTATTTTGTTTGCCTCGTAAACTATAACATTCTCACGAATTTTGATACAAAATCTTCAATTTTTTCTATAACTTACAATAATTTCTTTTTGAATAACTTCATTTTTCAACAAGTATCATAAAATTATTACATATAAATTATTTAATAAATAATTTTTACAATTTTCATAAATACTAGATTAATAGAAGAATTTTAGTTTCACAGGAATTCAATTATTTAAAACACAAAATTTCATAAAATTTTTAGAAAAATATCAATTAATTAAAAAGACTTTTATCAAATTAAATTCTTCGTCGAAATTCAATTATTTTTATAAACTTGAATAAAATTCGTTGGAAGAATTAAATTATTTTCAAAAATAATAAAATTCTTCACCGAAATTCAGATATTTTTATAAACTTTAATAAAATTCGCGGGAAGAATTAAATTATTTTCAAAAGTAATAAAATTCTTTTTAAAATTTCAAGTATCTTTATAAATAATAAAATTCTTCTTCGAAATTCAATTATTTTTAAAAATTTTAATAAAATTCTTGGCAAAATTTCTCAGGTATTCAATTATTTACAAAATTTTTAATACATTTCTTCGAAATAATTAAATTATTTTCATAAGTAATAAAATTTTTACAGGAATTCAATTATTTAAAATACAAAATTTCATAAAATTTTTAGAAAAATATCAATTATTTAAAAAGATTTTTATAAAATTCATCGCAACAATTAAATTATTTAAAAAATATTAACAAAGTTCTTTTAAAAAATTCAAATATTTTTATAAATAGGTAATAAAATTCTTCATCGAAATTCAATTATTTTTATAAACTTGAATAAATTTCTTTTGAAGAATTGAATTATTTTCAAAAGTAATAAAATTCTTGTCAAAATTTTTGGTATCTTTATAAATAATATAGAATTCTTCTGCGAAATTCAATTATTTTAGAAAAATTTTAATAAAATTCTTTGGAAAATTTGAATTATTTTCATAAATAATAAAACTTATCGCAGGATTTTAATTATTTTTTATACAATTTTAATCGAATTCCTCAAAAAAAATGTCATTATTCTTAAAAATTTTATTAAAATTTTTCAAAAGAATTCAATTTTAACAAACATTTAATTATTCAACAAATTATTTATTTTTTAATTTAACTAATTGAATTCTTTTAGACTTTTCTAATAAAAATTGATTTAAAAATGAATTACCAAATAATCGATTTATTATTTATGTAAATAATTGAATTATTAGGATTTATTGTAAATAATTAACTTCTTTATATATTTCCGAGTCGAAGACTCGGAGTAATCGCCTTCTTCATGTTTTCTAATAATATTCTTATAAGTTGTTGAATTTCAAAAAGGTTTGAATTTGAATGTTTTGAAGAATTTTAATTCCTACGAAAAAATAATAATGATTAAATATTTATTTAAAAAAGAAGATGTTTTTGAATAATTTTACAATTAATAAAATTTGTAAATAAATGTAATAGAAAATTTTTTTGAGTATTTAATAATTTTTAGAGTGAATCAAAATATTCTTTAGGGTCAGGGAAAAAGGCAAAATCAGTCAGGAGAAAGTCTGGAAATCAGGGAAAATTAAAATTAAATATTTGTGGCAACCCTGAATAATAATAATAATAATAATAATAAAAATAATAAAAGATAAACATTCTCTTCGTGACAAAACTAGATGTGAATTCAGGGTTCCTACAGAATCTGGAAATCATGGAAAAGGTCTGGAATTTTTAAAAGTTTCTAAATTTTTCCTGTTTTCCATTTTTTCTCTTCAATAGAAATTCAATTAGAAATTTTAAGATATAATTTATATTATGCAACGTGGAAATTAAATTTAAAATTCCACTGGAATTTCCTAAAAATTTGACTTGGAAATCATGGAAAAGGTATGGAATTTAAAATTCGGATTTCTGTAGGAACCTGATGTGATGCTAATAAATTATATAATTATTATTTAATTTTAGAAAAATAGAAAAGAAAAATACTGATAAGAGAATTTTTGCAGAGTCCACTTTTGAAAGAAACGTCGGCCAACAATTCGCTGGAATTCGACGGCTACATAGACCTTGGAAAGCAACTTTCGCTGCTGCACGCGCTTCTTCGAGAGAGTGTGGCCGCGACAGCGTCGACGTCTCCCTCCTCGCCTCCATCGCGACTCCCCGAAATACTGGACAAAATCTCAGCGGCTCTCGATCAACCGGGACCAAGTCCAATATCCACCCTCCATCGCTATCCGAATCTCCAGAACAATATATTTCGCTTCAACGATCCAACAATCACCAACAGCAATTCAAATCTCTCAATTTCCGCCACATCAACTTTGAGCAATCACAGCACCCTCAATGGCACCATTCGCGACAGTAACGAAGTCCTCCAAACAAATACCCTAGGACACAATAACACCAGGAGTCCAAACGTCGTCCGCGCCGCGACACTGCCACGTAACGCCTACCTCCCCACCAACGGCAAACTCCAGCTGCAAATCAACACCGACGACTATCCCCTAGAACCGCCAGCCTTCGTCTCAAGATCACCAACGCCAATCGTCCGCCAACACAGGCCCGTCATCAACAATCGCACCGGCGTTGGCTATCGACTCACAGCCAGCGCAAGTCTAGCCAACGTGAATCACTGCCAAACCCACCCGACAAGTCCCACACGATCCGAGAGTCACAGCAATCTCAAGGACTCCAACTACAACATCAACATCCACGGCAACCAAGTGAATCAACATCTCCGCCACAACATCACAAGGCTACAGAATCTCGACATTCACGATTCACGAACCGACGACACCTACAATCACAACTACAATATTTCCAAATCGTCGAATCGTAATCATTTCCACAAGGAGGAGAACGCGAATCAAACCCAACAGCAAAATTACAACAATGTCTCGAAAACGACAGTGAACGCAAATCCAACGACAAATCTCACCCTCTCGATTAATCATCACCTACCCAATAATAATTACACCAAAACAAATACAACAACAAATGGAAATCTCGACGATCTCTCCGATTTATTACGCTACGCCGACGACGAGGTCTCCGAATCAAAGTCCCAAAAAGGCTCGCAAATATCCATTTCACAATTGAGTAATGTCGCATCATCGGGTTATCAGAGTTTCGCCGCCTATAGTCAAAGTTCAAGTCCAGTGGAATTGAGTAGCAATAATGCGAATACTCATATCATAAGTGCGGCGCCGCTTGCATTTGCAAATCCAGTTTATCATATGGAATCGAGTCGGAGTGGTCGTCGTGGAAGTAGCAGTTCCGAGGAGAGAGAGAGGGGCGTTGGTATTGAGACGGTTCGCGGTGTTGATTTGAGTCCATCGCCGCCACCGCAGCAAAATTCGAGGAATGTCATTCAGAGGAATGGACAGAATCAATGGCGGCAGAATAATACGGGACATCGTACGAATGTTGAGCAAACGCAAAATTGTTGCACTAAATTGAGACGACGTTTGTCACTCGATTCGACGAGGGATTTGTCCGATACAAGTGAGGAGGAGAATTGCGCCACGAGGAGGAGTAAATCGCGCAGTCATCGCAGTATCGATCAGGTAGATCAGGTTAGATCATTTTAAAGAGAAAAAAAATTGGGGCGCTTGGAAATTAATTAAATATTTGTCACAAGTCCGTATTTTTTAAATTTAAATTTAGGAAATTTATGAATTAAATTTGAAACATTAAAATTAAAGAGAAAGTAAATTAAATAAATTAAGTAAATTGAATGAAAAAGAAATAAAAATTAAACAGGGTTGTTACAGGGGAAAACTATGTCAGGGGAATCAAAGAAAACTCAAAGAATTTTATCAAAATTGATTCAATTAATTGAAAAAGACTAAATTTTCAATACTAATTTTGCCAAAAATTGAATTTTGTTGTTTTGCTAAAGTTTTTATAAATTAAAAATCACAAATTTTAATACAGTTCTTTCAATTTCTGACAATAATTACCAAGTTGAAGTCCACAACGTTGATCAACGAAAAAAATTGTTTACTTAGTAAATTAATTAAAAATGTGCAGCAATATTGACACAAAAATATTTAGAAAAAAAAGATTGATGTTTATATTTTGATAATAATTTTTTTACAATTAAATATTAAATTAGAAATAATACTTGAAAGTATTAAATAAATTTTTTTCGTTGATAAACGTTGTGGACTTCAACTTCGTCAATAATTGAACTTTGAAGAATGTTAAATTTATTTAAAATAATTAAATTCTTGAAAAACTATCATAAAACTACTTATAAATTATTTAGCGAATGATTTTACTTAAAAATTTAGAAAATAATTTAATTTTAGTAGAATTTTGAAAAAACAGTGAATGTTTCACGCAAAACGAAGAATTTAATTTATTATTATCTATGTAAATTACAAACTTTTTTATTTTCAAATATTATTAAATTACTAAATTAAAATATTCAAATATTCAATTTTTGAATAATTTCTGATTTTAAATTTTTTAAAATTCATTTATTAACTAATTAATTATCATTATACATACTTTTCCAAAAATTTTATATAAAACTCTTCAGAATAATTCAATTATTGTTCACAAATTTTAATAAAATTTTTCCTCAATAAAATTCAATTGTTTTCAAAACAATTTTAGTAAGATTTCTCGAAAGAAAGTAATTTTTTAGAATTCTTCGCAGAAATCTAATTATTTTGGAAAATTTTAATAAAGTTCTATATAAGAATTGAATTTTTAATAAATTTTAATAAAATTTTTCGCTGAAATTCAATTATTTTCAAATTTATTAATAAAATTCTATATTCAACATTTGAATTGTTTTCAATACAATTTTAATTAAATTCGTTGACAAAATTTGCAAGAATTCAATTATTTTCGGAAAAAATAAAAATTTTTCAGAGGAATTCAATAATTTTTAATATAATTTTAATAAAATTTTATTCAAGATTTGAATTCTTTTCAATTAAATTTAATTAAATTACAAATTTTTATTAAATTTATTGACAAAATTTGCAAAAATTCAATTATTTTCGTAAAAAATAAAAATTTTTCAGAGGAATTCAATAATTTTTAATACAATTTTAATGAAGTTTTATTCAAGATTTGAATTTTTTTAAATTAAATTAAAATTAAATTACAAATTTTAATTAAATTCATTGACAAACTTTGAAAGAATTCTATTATTTTCGTGAAAAATAAAAATTTCTCACAGGAGGAATTCAATTACTTTCAATACAATTGTAATAAAATTCTGTATTTTTTTAGAATTAAATTGTTTTCAATGCAATTTAAGTTAAATTCGTTCATAAAAAAATTTGCAAGAATTCAATTATTTTCAAAGAAAAAAAAATTCATTGGAATTCAATTATTTTCAAAAAGTTTAATGAAATTCTATATAAGAATTCAATTATTTTAAATACACTTTTAATGAAATTTCTCGAAAAACAATTGAATTATTTTTAATAAATTTTAATAAAATTGTTCCCAAAAATTTAAGTATTTTTATAAATAATTTCCAAAAAATAATAAAATTCTTCATATGAATACAATTATTTTGAATATGATTCAACGAAAATAAATAAATCAGTTATTTTTATAAAGAATTGAATTCTTCAGAGAAATTTAATTATAATAAAATTTTTTTAAATAATTCTTTATAAGAATTTAATGATTTTCAGTAAAATTTTAATTGAATTTCTTCTAAACAATTTAGTTATATTCACAAATATTAGTCATTTATTAATCGTTTTAAAATTATAATTATAAAAACAATAAAATTACAATTTCTTTTAAAAAACGAAAAATTATTAAGAACACCTGATTTATTTTATATTTTTATTTTTATATATTGCCAATTTTGACAAACGGTAATTTTCAAGCACTCCAATTAAAAATCAAAAGATTGCAAATTTTAATCTTCTGTAAATATTCGTTATTTATATTTTCTCTAAATTATTTCCTTATCTATTTGTATAAAATTTTTCACTTATTTGTTTCTTGTATGAGTCATAATTTCTGAAGGTCCAAATGAACGAAATTTTTTACTTTTACTTAGGGGTCGTCCATATACCACGTGGACACTTTTGGGGGAAGGGGGGGGGGGTTAAAAAAGTTTGAAAATGTCCACGATCCCATGTATTTTTGTGTCCACAAGGGGGGAGTGGGGGTCAAAAATCTTTGAAAAACTGTCCACGTGGTATATGGACGGCCCCTTATTTATTTTCATTTTTATATGAAAGAAAATTTTATAATTACAATTCACTAATAATTAATTATAATTAATTAATTATATAATTTTGATTGAATAGTAATTAATTATAGTTAATTGTATAATTATGATTTAGTTATAATTAATTAAGTGTATAATTATAATTTAATTATAATTTAATTATAATTAATTAATTGTATAATTATAATTTAATTATAATTAATTAATTGTATAATTATAATTTAATTATAATTAATTAATATTGTATAATTATAATTTAATTATAATTAATTAATTGTATAATTATAATTATATAATTATTGAACAAAATTACTGGCTGCAATAGAAAGCAAAAGCGTAAATTAAACAATCAAAACCTTTATAATTTAGTTTTTGTTACTGGCGACAATAAAATAATAAAATTTTTAATTCGAATAAGAAATAAATTTTGTTTATTTGAGTCTTTAGAAATTTAGGAACATTTTTTTTCTTTTCTAGTGATAAATTTTCTCTCTTGACAGATCATATAATTTGATGGTGCCAATGATCATGTTAACAAAATTTTGTTAATAACAAAACTAAAAATGAATTTTACAAACTTATAACAAAAAAGAAAAACGATCATTTTTTGTAAATTCATTTTATTTACTTTATCCATTTTATTCATTCTATTCATTTTGCTAATTTTGTTAATTGTATTATCATTGTCATTATCATTATCATTATATTATCATTATCATTATCATTATCTAATAATTGTTCTCTCTTTTGTAACTAACAAAAAAATTAATTTCCAGTACGAGGTGGAAATTGAAAGGCTACAGAGCAACGTGGATCGTTTGCGAGCGCGATTAGCCGCCACTGATGATACGGAATTAGATGGCATTGGTCCCGATACAAAAATGAAGAGCATCATCTCCAGGTATATCATCATCATCATCATGATCATAATTCTCTATCTCTCGCAATTACGCTAGTTATATACGAATCTTTGCCTGAATGTCATCATCTCTGCCGCGGATCAGAATCGTTTTCTCTTGTGAATTTTTTCTTTTCTCTTTTCAACATTCCTTTTTTATTCCATCTTTTTTTTTATTTTTCTTTTTTGTTATGATTTTTTTTTTTTGCAATTCTCGACATTTTTTTTGCTCCAACTTTAGGACCTGCGTGATCATCGAGGAGTTTTTGAATTCTGTGGATATTTTTGATTTCTGTAGTTTTGCAAAATTAATGACTGCGTTTCATGATTTTTTTAGAGTTTTAAAATTGGATCTCATTTTTGTTTTTATTGTGAGTTGTGCAATTTTTTGATTGTTATAATCAAGTGAAGACAATTTCGATTAAATTAAGTTTCTATATTATAGAAAAACAATTAGGAGTTCTATAAGTGAATTTTCTAGCGCTTTAGGATTGAAAATATTTTTTTTTTACTTTTATATTCAATTTTTATTTAAATTTAAGTTCGATTATGAATTTACGTTATTTTTTACTTCTATTCGAGGAATTCCGAATTTAGTTTCAGCGTTTTTTGTCAAAATTTCGCATGTGGAGAATTTTATTTTTCTGTATAATATTATATTCGGAATTTCCTGTAATAAATTTTGTAATTTTGCTTTTTAATTTTGTAAATTCTGTAAATTAATTGTAAATTTTTAGTTTAGTTTTGTTTAGTTTAAGTTTTAATTTTTGTAATAATTAAAGAAGGAAAATATAAATTTATTTTTCGAGAGTAGAAATTGTGAATTTAAATAATAGTCGAAATATTTAGTAATTGTTAATTTAAGTGGTAGATTTTTTTTAAATTAGTTTTTTTTTTGGGTTTAATTTTTGTTTCTCTTTCTCTCTCTTTTTCTCTCTTTTTTTAATATTTTTTTTCTCAAGTGAAAATCCTAATCTAATATGTATGTTTAATTGATTGTGTGTTCCTGTGCATTCTTTCCGCTGCTTGATCTGGATCTTGGTGTAAGAGTCAATTATATTTCTAAGCTTTTTTCTACGTACACGACTTTTTAGCCGTTGATTGTATACTTTCATTTATCGCGCCAGTTCCACTCGCTTGATTTTCAAAAAAAAGAAAATTATTTAAAAAAAACAGAAGAAGAAGAAACGATCTGGTACTCATCGCTTCTACCAATTGGACTCATCAATCCTTGTCGCTAATTATCTATATTCACGCTCAACACGCTTCATTGTCGAAATTTATTCACGAATAATCACAAAATTATAATTAATAATTAATTAATTAACACAGTCGCAAAAAAATATTTTACGAATAATTTGCACCAGAAATGTTACTGCTTTTTTTTAGTTGCTATTTTTCCAGTTTATGCGAAGCTGAATTTTGCAGTGAAAATTCGCGAGTTTAGTCAAAAGAAAAAAAAAAGTATTTTGCAATTTTCAGCTTTATTTTTGAAAAATTCTGCTTCCCCTTTTAAATATTCAGCGAAATTGCAAAAAAAGGAGGATTTTTTTTTGCAATTTGAATAAAATAAATTTTTTTCTACAAAAAATGATTCTAAAGTATTTTTTGTTTCTTTTTTTTCATAATTAGGTTAATCTCTGTGGAGGAGGAACTACGTCGCGAACAACAGAAGATGTCGGCGGCATTGTCGTACAAGCAGCGCGTGATCGACGCGCAGGAACAGCAAATAGCTGCCCTGGATGCGGCAAACAATCGCCTTATGTCGTCGAATACAAGACTGTTGTCCGCATTAACCTCCCTCAAGCAACGCTACAATACCAAGGCCCAGCCCAATAATGAAGCAGCGTCACTTCTTCAAAATATCGCCGATATCGGCGAATTAAAAAGCTCCTCATGTTGAGCTTTTCACGAGAAGAAGAAAACGACGAAAAAAAATAGCTCTCGATTCTTGTAGAATTTTCCAAATATTTTATTAATTTTCACTTTTTTTCTCATATCTGGAGAACGATATTTTTTCTCCAGACTTTTTTTTTTTTGTATAAATTATGTTAAAAAAAACGTTTGTTAACTAGGTTTATAGAACCTAGAAATTAGAACTTACGTTCTTTCGTTCTGGGAATGATTATAGAAAAAGAAATTGTCTCATTTTATACACTTTTAAAAAAAATTATTTATTCCAAGGGGATTTTTTTTCCCGAAAAAGAATTTTTTTTTGTTTTTATCTTGAATTTTGGCAACACAATGAGACAATTATTGTTTTAATGTTAATTCAATTTTTATTGAATTTTATTTTTAATTTTTTTTTATATCGCCGACGTGTTTAAGCCTCGACAATTTTTAGAGGCTACCTGTGAAATTATAAACAATAGGTAGAAACGATTTTTGTCAATTAGAGTTAAGCACATACGACTTTTTGAGATTTTTTGCGACCGTCCTTTGGAGTGACACAATTCTTTCTTCGTAAACTTGTTGTCGCGATTAATACAAGTGAACAAACGATCTGTTGGAACAAAATTTGCTTTTAATTACAAAAAAAAGAAATTTAGTCAAATTTTGATAAAAAGAAAGGAAATTTTTTTTCTTTTTTGGAAAATTTCATTTATCCAGCTAAGAATTATATATTATATAGTCAGTGAAAGAATGTTTTGTTGTATATATATATATTTAGCACCTATAACGCACAATATTTCAATATTATTATGTCGTTGAATCTCCGTAATATAAACATGTAAAACTTAATACTCAAAAGAATTTTCTATCATTTAGCAAAGCAAATGTATTAAATTTTTATTTTTCTTTCTTATTAAAAAAAAGCGAAATTATAGAGAGAGAAGATTCGACTCGGAATTTAGGGACAAAACAAATGAAAATAATCGTCTCGATCAAAGCGAATATACTCTAAATGCGATAAAAATATTTATTTCGTAGTTGTTACCAAAGATAAAAGAGAATTCTTCCTTGTAGATTTAGCAGAATTTTTCCCTTTATTTATCGATAATTTTATACAAAATTTGTAAACATTTAATTTAAATTAGGATTTAAATTAAATTACGATTGATTTAATTTAAAAATATTTAATATTTGAATTTAATCGTCTATTTTCAAATTTTGAATGGGTAAAAATTTTGCTAAATTTTCTCTATAGAATTGTAAGGAAAAAAAAGTCGTGTAAGATATTTCACTGCCTGTGTCATTTTTCAATTTCATCGGACAACTTTTTTAAAGAATTCTTTATTATTGTATTATTATAATATTATAATTAAAAAATATTAAAATATTATATTAATAATAATAGTAATTATAATAATAATAATAAATAGAATATTATAAATAATAAAATAATATTAAAATATTGCAAAAAAAAAAAATTATTACTAAAGAATTCTTTAAAGAGTTTCTTTTCATTTACACAAGTTTTTTTGAATGTCTTTCTTCTTTTTATTTTGAAAAATAGAAGAAAAAAGAAAATAAGGCATAATTGTAAATGAAAAGTTTTCATTAACCGGCAAAAAGTATTCTTTTTTTGCCGAACACAGTGCGCGTACCGCATGACATTTAGCGTTTAATCGTTTCAAATGCTGTTTTCTGTTTCTTTTTTGTTTATGCAGCAAAATTGTTATAAGATTTTTTTTTAGTGTATGGTAGCGATTATCGTACAAGACGTGAATCTCGCAAGTGTCTGTGAGTGTTTGTCGAATAAATGAGAGGGGAAAAATGAAAATAAGAGAAACGATGAATGAATGATTTTTGTAGTTTGTAATATCCTCCCCTTAAAATTAATAAAAAAAAAGAAAAAAGAAAAGTATTATCTTGACGACTTGTACAATAGGATGTGTTAAATTTCTAAGGAAATTTTCATCGATAGTGTTTTTTCTGTTACAGATTATTCTTGTATAGTAGAAATTACCAAGTCCTTCCCCTCTTTTTGTACTTTTGTCACGCAATAATATCCTTTGCGTTTGAATAATTCAAATGCAAAGTGCGTTATGAGAAAATTAATATATATATATATATAAATAGTATATAATAATGCCACCAATCATCGGAAGATGTAATCGATTAAGATAAATATTCTATTTAAAAAAAAGATCAATCAATAGTATGTACATTAATAAGTTTCCTATATTCTTTCTCTGTAATAGAAATCCTGTATTTAAGCGTATAGCAATTACTAGTTCATCTTGAACAAATAAATATAATTACAAAAAACCTTATAACATATTTTGTCAAGTAATTTATAAATAATATTTATTTTCATTTGAAAAAATTAATTATATTGATTTTTTTATTTATTTGTTTGAGAAATATTATTAAAAAAGAAAGAAAATTTTTTGTTCAATCTCTTTTAAAGAGATAATTTTTTAATCTTTTATTTCTTTTTTAAAAATTATTTATTAATCGAAAATTAAAGATAAATATTAAAATAATAGCTAACATTCTATTAATAATATTTTTAATAATAATAAAAATAATAAAAATAGTAATAATAATAGTTAATAATTAATAACAACAATAATAAAAATATTTAATATTTATTTTTTATTTACATATTTACTGACTTGGAATCGTTAAATTCAATGTTTTATTAAATAATTAAAACAACCGAGTGATAAAATCAAATACTTTAATAATAAAAATCATAATAGAAAATAATTAATAACAGTAATAATAATAATAATAATAATAATAATAATAATAATAATAATAATAATAATAATAATAATAATAATAATAATAATAATAATAATAATAATAATAATAATAATAATAATAATTTATAATAAAATATTCATAATAACAATATTATTAATAATAATTGCTGTTAATAACAATATTATTAATAATAATTACTATTAATAACAATATTATTAATAATAATTGCTGTTAATAACAATATTATTAATAATAATTACTATTAATAACAATATTAATAATAATAATAATAATAATAATAATGTGTACTAGCATATAACGACTGAATGTGGAAATTTTCAAATTTTGAATTTGAATTTCGCGGGCGTGTGAGAGCGACGCTCAACATGCGCAATGCATTCTGGTTCAATTCCAGTTTCGCAAGTAGCGCGCCGCAAAGCACATGGTGCTCTGTAATTTTCTCTCATAAAAATTTATTTTCGTGTTAATAGCCTACAAATTAGTATTCGAAATATTCTATTATTGTTTCCGAACAAGATTTTCGTAAAAAAGGTATTAAATTATGTTTTTTTTGTTTCAAAAGAGTTGAAAAATTGGTCAAGTCAAAAGTGAGGTTAGGTTGCCATGTTCAAATTCGTCTAAATACCCGGAGTAGCTTTCTGATTGTTATTTGGTCACGTGTTTTTCGCGTTATTTCATTAATTTAACATTGTCGTGAAAATATTACAGTAATTATAACGGTAATAATTGAGATTTATTAATAAAATTCGTATAATGGAAGGTACGCGTCGAACATGTCTCTTAACTCGGCAGACTCGGCATTTTACGATATTTGGAGTAAATCGGAGTCTAACAATTTTTTTTTTGTCTCTAAAGTAGGTGAAGATTTGTTTCACTTGGAAAAATTGTTAAATTATAAAGTCCTTGAGTAAAATCGAATATTAATTGAGAATTTTAGTTAAAATTTGATAAATTGTCGCGTGGTCGCGGTTGATAGCAACTTTTGGCGCGCTTTTCTAGAAGCACTTGTGCGCCATCTGTTGGAAAGTGAACGAAACCGGTAGTTGTTTTTTTTTCATTCTGTTGGTAGCTCTTGTTTTGTACTTTAAATTTTCTTTGTTTTTCATCACTGTGGAAAAACGTTTTTTCTCCAAATTTGATTCATCGGACGTTAAATGAATTTGAAATAAATAACATAATCAAATATCCTTCGGTTCGTGAACATTGAGACAAAGACAGTAACAGAGTATTTTTCAATTCTTTCTCGATTTAAATTAGTCTACAGTGACGGAAATATTACAATGGTGGAAAGACTGTAATTTTTAAATTTAAATACCTCGCAAAGGAGATTTGTGAAAAAGAGACAAAAAAGTGAATTGTGATTGTGAATCTTGTGAATCCTGTGAATCTAAAGAATTGCATAAGGAAAGCAATAATAGTGTAAACAAGTGTCAAATATAGTGCCAACAATGGAATTGGTGGAAAACAACGATTGGATTAAAGGCCCAAGGAAAAGAAGGAACAGGAGAGGACAAACAACAAGAACTTCTAGGTTAGTTATTGAATATAGTTTTCAACAAAAAGGTTAGAATATTAAGCCTCTGAAAAAAGGAACAAAAATTACAGGTTATGTTTACTATTATTTCATATTTTAATTAAATCTTTAAATTTCTAAAAACAAAAAAAAAATTATGGAATATTTTTCGGATATAACGAAAACTAAATATAAAATTAACCTTAAGTGTAGGTAGTAAAATAAGTGACAATTCTTTTTTCCACTTCTGCTAAAAAGTTTTATTCCCTATTTCTTTAATTTAGTATTGAAATTGATTATAAAATTATCATTAATTAGATTATTTTATAAATTATACTTAAATAAAATTAGACTTAAAGAAAAATATTTCAGAAACATTATCATTAAATTAGAAAGCTAGAGATAAAATTAAAAAGAAATAAATATTTATTCAAAACAAATTTTTCACAAAAAGTGTTGTTAAAATTATTTCGAAAATATTTCTCTCTTGATTTCGAAATTTATTACATAGTTTTTTTTGGGCTTTGAAGAATTATTTGTACAGGCCTGCTGTATGTATGTAACTGAGATTCTCCACGTGTCATCACTTAATGTGATTGTATAAAGTTGAGTTGAAAAAAAGCAGGAGTCCGACCTTGATCGTAATTTCGCGGTCCTGTTATACTACTATCACGTGATAATGACATCCTGACCTTGATAATTACATTTCTTTCTTCTCAGCATTTGCCTCGCAAGCTCATTCTCATATGCTAGAAACAAAAATTGTTTAAATTATTTCAAAATAAATATTTATAATTATTATATATAAAAATATTGAATAATATTGGGACATAAAATATTACAAATTAGATAATATTATTAACTTATATTTATATATATATTAATATTTAAACATTAAAACAAATTGAATTTTGAAGTAATTACAGATTATTGGAGAAATTCAATTATTTTCAAAAGTATTAAAATTCTTCACAGAAATGCAATTGTTTTCAATAATTTTAATAAAATTCTTTATTATATTAATCTTTCTTATATTAATCACGAGAATAAAATTATTTTCAAGAATAATAAAATTCTTTTCAGAAATTCAATTATTTTCAAAAATTAAAAAAAATTCTTGTCATGATTTCAATTATCTTTATAAACAGCAAAATTCTTTGCTGAAATTCAATTATTTAAAAAAAATTTAATAAAATTCAACACAAACATTTAATTTTTATCATAAATAATAGAAATTTCACAGGAATTCAATTATTTACAAATTATTTTTATATATTGTATATTATAAATATTATTTTCATAAATAATAAAACTCAATGCTGAATTTCAATTATTTTTAATACAATTTTAAATTTTTAATGGAATTCCTCGAAAAAAGTTATTATTCTTAAAAATTTTATTAAAATTTATGAAAGAAATATTATTATTTTAATAAACTTAGATACAATTTATTCATTAGAATTTAAGTATTATTTACAATATATTTTTAATTAAATTTCTTTAAAGAATAAAATTATTTTCAAAAATTTTAATGAAATTCTTTGCGTAACAATTTAATTATTTACAAAATAATTTAAATAAAATTCTTTGCAGAAATCCAATTATGTTTAAAAAGTTACAAAAATTCTCGTCAAAATTTCAATTATCTTTATAAATAATAACATTTTTCTCCGAAATTCAATTATTTTCAAAATTTTTTATAAAATTCTTGGCAAAATTTCAATTATTTTTAATAGGTACAATTTTCATCAAATTTCTCGAAAAATGCAATTATTCTTAAAAATTTTATTAAAAACCGCCGAAAGAATTCAATTATTTAAAACTTTGTTAATAAAATTCAATTTTAAGAAACATTCAATTGTTTAATAAAATATTTATTTTTATAGTTAAATAATTGAATTCTCGTAGAATTTTCTAATAAATATTGATTTAAAAATGAATTTCAAATTAAAATCTTTGAAAATTTGAACTTTTTCATACTTTTAATTAAGAATTCTATAAAATTAATTTTTCTTAATAAAGTTTGATGGAATTTTTTTTAATTATTTCAAGTTTTTAATTTCTAATATATTTAATTGAAGAATGTCAGAATAATCGATATTTCGTAAAATTAAATTGTAAACAAAAAAATTTGAAAATTTTCAAAGAACTTTTTTAAAAATTATTTTTAAAATAATTATTATCAATTTAAATATTTGAGAAATTCATTTTTGGCAATTGTAAAAATAATTAGTAGCTAGAGTCGTTTCCGGTGCTAATTTGATTGATTTCGATTTTAAAATTTTGGCAAAGATTTATAATTTCTAAAATTATTTTTAAATTATTAGACACAAATATCGATTTAAAAATTTCAATAATTGATTTTTGGCAATTGTAATATGATTTTTAATTAAAAAATCACTCGTATTTTTTTTCTTGCATCATTTTTAATCTAAAAATATATAAGATGTTTCGGAAATGTTTAATTTTTGAAGAGGTTAGAATTTTTTTTTGCATATTGTTGCAAATCCATGCGAGAAGTTTAACAAAAATTCCGTGTTATTATTGGAATTATTTTTATAATTTTTATCATAGTTATTGAAAATATTTAATATTAGGGGAGAGTCTCCAGTTGTGAGACGGGTTTTATTTTTGACCCGTAAATTGTAAACGGGTAAACGAAATTGTAAATAAAATACACCGTTCGAAAGGTAATAGAAATACGCAACTTTTATTAAAAGAAAGTATAGTGTTTCGATGAACTCAAAAAATTTTACGATACATTTTCCGAGCACATCGCTTTTTAAAAAAAAAAAATGTCTCCAGTTGTGAGACACTCATTAAAAATTGCTAAAATTTAATAAGTTTGACATAAAACGTTATGTTTAGTAGAAATAATTAAATATATTAATAATATATACTATTATATACTAAATAATAATATTTATTCGCCAAAATATGACAATCAAATAATCACAATTTAATAGCTTCAACAAGAGCATTAAAATTGATTTCTTCTGAATCAATTGACTTTTTTCCACTTGACATGCCCAAAAATACTAGAAAAAAAATCAAAACAACATTTAAATAGTATGCCAGCAAAGTCGTATTTTTTATGCTGCCCAGGTGGGTGTTGCCACCGTCTCACAACTGGTGATATGCTGTGTCTCACACCCAGAAATTGGCGCTATTTTGAAAAAGGAAAATTAAATTATTTTCAACCGTAGATTGGAACAATGCAATATTGCATCACAAAATATAAGGAAAACACTATAAAAGAAAATGCATTACATTTACCTTTTCCAATTAATTAACTTGGAAAAAAAGTACATACTTTGCATTTATTGAAAAAACGCTTTTTAGTCGATTATCACACACAGTGTGGGTATTTAACAAAAACAGTTTATATATCCGCTTCGGCGTACACGAAAAAGTTGGCTCATATAAAAAGAAATGTTTTTATATAAACCAATCGGTTTTTTAATATTGCAGGTTAAAAAAAATGGACTGTCTCACAACTGGAGGTGTCTCACAACTGGAGACTCTCCCCTACATTATTAAAAAGAATTTCTTAGTGATTATTTTTGTTTAACAAAATTTGAAATTATCATTAAATCAATTTGCATATATACTCTTATGAAAAAAGCAGAGCATTAATCGAAAATTGAGATTTAAAAATGATATAATCCTAAGTAAATTAGAACGTAAATTATATTCGAGGCCACAAATGATTTCTACTCAAGGGTAAGAATGAAATGTTGGTATGCAAGTGGATTTTGTGTAGTAAGCAGTCAGGCAGTCAGTGAAAGAGAGCGCGATAAAATATACGGGGAATGAGTGATAAGCCGAAATAAGATAGCGTCGCAACAGTCAACGATATCTCAAAGTCAATGTCCTATGAAGCACACTGTAGTGTTTAATACATACATACGAAAAAAAACATACGTATATTCACATGTGGAGGGGAAAAAGTGTCATTTATGTCACTCCTATATTGCTTTATAAAAGCTTCGATCAAGTGCACGCACTTTAGACAAAATTCTTTATTAATTAAAATTTCGATAAGCGAAATGAAAAATTAATTAATAGTTTATCGACATTTGTTTTCGATAATTAAAAATATAATACTATTATATTAAAAATATAATTAAAAATTAATAAGATTATTAATAGCAAATATATTTTATTATTCTTAAATATTTTTCCATATTATTCATTAATTATAAAGTAAATAAAGTAAATAAAGTAAATAAAGTAAATAAAGTAAATTACAAATTACAGTAAATTTTAGTGTCTGAAATTTTAATGTTTTCTATCTAATATTTTTCTTCAGTCACATTTTACCACTTCCGGATTGATTAATAAAATTTTATCATTTTCGAATTAAATTTCGAACGTAGCAAAAAAATTGAGTTTCGAAATGAGAAAGCGCAGGAATTCCAAATAGTTTATAAACAAAAGTTATATAAGTTTTTCTCTCTTTATTTTAATACATTAATAACATAACTATTTTTATTTAATTCAAGGAAATATTTATTATTTAATTTTTAAACTCAAAGTAACAAGAATATATAAGAGTTGTGTTATAATAACGGTGAAATTGATGTCAATATCGCTCTCGCACTTTCTGTCAAAGTACATTGTTTTATCAGATAACTATAACGTTAATCAACAGGTAAAATGAAAATCAGACAAACTTGAGTCTCATGTATATACTAAAAATTTTAAAGATCCATATCTTATCTTTAATTTATTATTTCAATATTGATGTTTGATGAAACCTTGACAAAGCCTTTTCTCATCATCGCATCAAAACACATTTGCAATTTTTACACGACAAATCCTTCAACTCAAATATAGATATAGACATTATTAACTCAATTTGTAATAAAAAAGGGAATGTAAGAGAAAAAAATTTCCTACACAAACTTATCAATAATGAATCAGCGTAAAGACAGTGCGAACTATCTCTCTTATATTCTAAAAACCAAGAAATATAACTGCTATCGCAATCGTTTCGCGCGCCTAAAAATAACCATTTGCAAAAAAAAAAAATTTTTTACATTTCCTTTCCGACTTTCATATGAAAAAGAAAGGCACTCAAAATAAAATTAAATATAATAAATATTACCTATTATAATATAATAAAGAGAAAACGTGCATATTGCATATAACAATTAACATTTAATATTTATTATAATTTACAATAATAATTATAAATAAACTTATGTCAATTTTGATATAAATTTAATTATAAGCTTAAATTCAATTCATCTAAATTTCAATTTATCCAAATTAGCAATATAAAAGCAATATAAATGTCAAAAATTTAATCTTAATCTATCTTAAATTCAATTGAAGCGTTGGGTGCAAGAAGGGCGTATAACAAAAAACGACACGGAGATATTTCAAGTAAAAGTTTTCAATCTTAAATTATTTAAAAAACAGAAATGCAAATTAAAAAAGGTTGTATTCAATTATTGACCCTTATTCAGCTATCAATCGGGTTCAAACCTGGAAATGTCAGGGAATTTTCTAAACCTTGAAAAAACATGGAAAAGTCAGGGAATTTTGATCAGAATCCTGGAAAATTATTGTTTTCTAAAGTTATTGTCCTTATTTTTGAAATCTAATTTTACTTAAATATTTCAAAATTAATTGAATTTTAAAAGAGTTTCGTTTACAATTTTCATAAATAGATAAACTTCAAAAGGTTTAAATTTGAAGTTTTAGAAAATTTCAATTTTTAACGAATGAATTTAATAAAAATTCCACAGGAATTCTATTATTTACAAATTTTTTATAAATTTCTTCGCAATAATTAAATTATTTTCATGAAGAATAACATTTTGTACCAGGAATTCAATTATTTTCATAATTAATAAATCTCTATATAGTTTTTCAATTACTTTCATAAATAATAAAAACTCATCGCACAATTTCAATTATTTCTAATAAAATTTTAATGAAATTTCTCGAAAATTGTAATTATTCTTAAAAATTTTATTAAAATTCATCAAAGAAATTCAAGTATGGTCAAAAGTTTAAATAAAATCTCATCAAAATTTCAATTATCTTTATAAATAATAAAATTCTTCTTTAAAATTCAATTATTTTCCAAAAATTTTAATAAAATTCTTGTCAAAATTTCAATTATTTTCAAAAACTTTTCTCAATTCAATCAAATTTTTTTTACAGAGATTCAATTATTTTTAATACAATTTTGATCTAATTTCTCCACAAATTAAACTGTTCTTAAAAATTTTCTTAAAATTCGTCAAAAGAATTTTAATTATTTAAAAATTTGTTGATAAAATTTAATAAAATTCTTGGCAAAATTTTAATTATTTTCAAACACTTTTCTGAATTCAATCAAATTTTTTTTTTACAGAGATTCAATTTTTTTTAATACAATTTTAATCTAAGTTCTCCAAAAATGAAATTATTCTTAAAAATTTTCTTAAAATTCGTCAAAAGAATTTTAATTATTTAAAAATTTGTTGATAAAATTCTTCACGAGAGTTCAATTTTAAGACACATTTAATTATTCAATAAATTATTTATTTTTGTATTTAAATAATTGAATTCTCGTGAAAAATTTTCTATTAAAAATTGATTTAAATATGCATTTTAGTTAAAATTTTGGATAATAATTGAATATTAAACTTTCTGAATTTGAATTAGTGACTGACTTTATGCTTTTGAATTAGCAGATTTTACCAATAAATAGTCGTTTCTACTAATTTAATAGTAAAATTTACTAATTCAAAATCAAAAAGTCAGTCACTAATTCCAATTAGTAAACATTTTTACTTATTAAAATTTTAAAATAAAAGTATTATAGCGTGAATTTTTAGAAATTATTGAATTTTTAAAAGGTTTCAAATTATAATCTTTGAAAGTTTGGATTTTTCATAATTTTAACTATGAAAATTGTGTAGATTTAATTTTTTTAAAAAAGTTTAATCAACATTTTTTGAAGTTTTTATTTTCTAATATATTTAATTGAAAAATATCCGAATAATCGATGAAATTTCGTAAAACTGAATTGTAAACAAAAGGATTTGAAAATTTTCAAAAAAGTTTTTTAAAAATTATTCAAAATAATTAATTTAAAGAAGAATTCTAGTTAAAAATTCTGGAAAACAAAATAATAATAATAATAATAATAATAATAATAATAATAATAATAATAATAATAATAATAATAATAATAATAATAATAATAATAATAATAATTGACTCGGAGTGATCGATATCTTCATGTTTTATAACAATTTTTTTTTAAATATTGTTTAATTTAAAAAAGGTTTGAATTTGAATGTTTTGAAAATCTTAATTCTTATGGTATAATAATGATTAAATATTTATTTAAAAAAGAAGCAATAGAACATTTTTTCTGAGTAATAATTTTTAAACTGAATAATAATATTTTTTAAGTCAAGGAGAAAAAAGAATTTTGTCTGTAGTTGAAGGGAAAGTCAGGGAAAAACAAAATTGAATTTTTGTTGTCAAAAAATCTTGTTTTTTAACCTGGAAAAGTCAGGGAATTTGAAATGAGCAAAAGCGTATCAACCCTCTGTTAATGTCAATAATTACACACTTTCTCCTTGGTTTACAATTATTTTTTTACTTTGAATAAAAAATTTTCGCCAAATTTTGAAAATATATTGATTTTCAAGTGGTGATAGAGAGAGTAGCATTTCTCCACGTTCGATCTTTCCCCCTCCCTCTCTGTCTTTCTCTCTCTCTCTCACTCACTCATGTTACAAGGGCACGGGAAGACCAAGATTCCGACCGTGGACCATGGCTTGCCTTCCATAACTTATCGGATAGGTCATTACTGACCCTTTAAATTCCCCTTTCACACCCCACCCACCTTGCCCATAGAGGCTCTCTCCTCCCATCTCTCAAAATTCCCTAATCTTGCCAATTCCCCCTCTCATTCCACATTGAGAATATCCTCCTTTTCACTTATCGAGTGGAGGGGGGGGTTGGATATCCTACACCTATCTAGTGGGGGGAGGGTGTATATGGTGCACCTATCGAGTGGGGGTGGAATCAGGAAGACAGAGCGTTGCACTATTGAGGGTACACTGTACCAGTGAACTCGCCGTGTGCGTCTTCGAATAGATTCCCCCCACCACTCTCTCTTTCTCTCTCACTCTCTATTGCTCTCTCCTTCGGCCTCTCTCTCTCTCTCTCTCTCTCTCTCTCTCTCTCTCTATTTTTTCTCTCTCTCTCCTTCGGCCTTTCTCTATTTTTTCTTGAAGGAGAGAGAGAGAGAGAGTCAAAAAGAGAGTAAGTGAGTCAGAGAGAGAGAGAGAGAGAGAGAGAGAGAGAGAGAGAGAGAGAGAGAGAGAGAGGACGAAGGCCTTGAGGGTTGAACTTTTACCCCCCTCCACTCTCATCATCCCCCTACCTGTTAATTTTCCACCCCTCGATTGCGCATCGAAATGAACGATCCAGAGCAGGACTTGAGGGGAGAGTTATACTATTAGAGAAATTGAGAGTGGGGATTGAGGGAAAGAGAGAGGGGGTAGCCTACCTCCGATAGTGGAAAGAAGAGGGGGAGGGGATAAACTGGCAGCGGAGGAGAGCTCGACGACGGCACTGTGGAGGTCATTGACCCCAGCGACTCGTTGCCGGCTGTTAGAACGCTAAGGTTTTACCGTGGTGCTGCTGCTGCTGTGCTGTTGCCGTTGCTGTTCGTTGTTCCGCGTTGTTCATTCGCGTGCAACCTCGTGTGCGCGCAACGGCTTCTTTTTCCTTCCTCTCTCCTTCGTGCAAGGACGAAGGCCCATGGGCCTGTTCGTTTACACACTGCAATTGTAGTCTGTCAACTTTGAACAACGTGCTTTTTTTTTCTTTGTAAAATTTTGCCTTTAATTTTACAAAAAAAATTTTTTTTTCATCCATCTTTGTAATTTTTTTTTACTCACTCTCTCTCTCTCTCTCTCTCTATCTCTTTTCTTTCCTCTTCAATATTTATGTACGAACACGCATGTTCCGGCCGGTGTGACAATTTTTGTCAATAGTGGAACTGAATTTAAATTTTTGAAAAAAATTATTATCGTAGATGATTTTTATGATGTAGATTTGAGATTTTGTGATATAAAGGTGATTGATAGTTACGCAAAAATTAAAGTGCAACTGGAGAATGAGGAAGAGAGGAAAAATGGAGTTTAATGGGATGAAGGAAGGAGTACAGTGTTTTTTTGTTTAATAACACTTGTGCATCAGTGCTGTGAACAAAAAAAAAAAAAAAAAAAGTGAACCTGGATTATTTGAGTTGATATCAAGAATAATATTGTCTTCGAGGCTGAGTAAATGTTTAAAATGTGCGGTGATATTTATGAAGAAGTTATTTATATATAAAAAATTCCAGAGATAGGAAATTAGAATATTTTTTTTCTTCTACACACACATATATATAGATATATATATGAGAATAAAAAAGGGATGAGAAGTCATTTTTTTTCTTCTGTCTAGAATATGACAATAGATACATTTTTCTCTAGCACTCTCTTTCTTTCTTCCATAACGTACAGACTATTTTTCACTTTCATCTCATCTCAAACAGAGCATATAATTTTAATTTTCAATTCAACATTACTTTTTAAACTCGACGAGAATTTTATACTTTCTTCTAATCGGGGAATTAATTTATATTAATATATAGTAAAACATAATTTATTAATCGAACTATGAAAGTGCTAATTTTTATTAATTAATTCATTAACCAATTTATCGAAGAAGTAATATTTATTTATTCTTCGAATTTATGGAAAAATTAATTTTTATTAATTTACGGTCACAAGTTTTGAACGTTCAAATGAAGAAAATAATTTTTATCCAAAAAGTATTTCAATCAATTACTGATTGCAATGGAAATTTAAAACATAAATTTTATATTTTAATTTTCTTGATTGGAGCGCAAAATTATTGCAATAAAAATTTAATTTGAAGAAGAAATAAATAAATTTCGTTTATTTGAACGTTTAGAACTTTAGGAACATATTTATTCATTATTCAAGCAATGTAATTATTATTGTAATTTTTTATTCTTTGTGTTTATTTATTTTTCTATTTATACAACAAATATTCCTCTTGAAGCCGAAAAATTGGTATTTTTTAAAAAAATCAATTTATTATTCAGAATCTTATTCCATAATGACAAATCAAATTCAAAATTATAAATATAAGTATAAATCAAAATAAATCGATTTGTAAGAAAAATTAATAAATATTTCTTTTAATTTTAATGCTTCCTCCACGAAGAAGCAAATTTTTTTGCTAATCGTGAAGAGGAAGGAAGTAATTTAATTGCTAATTTGAATAAGTGACGAAATTTTTGCTTTTGAATTAGTAAATTTTATTAATAAGTTAGTATTAGTTACTACTTATTTGTAAATTAAGTAAATTAAAAGGAATAAAAGATAAATAAATATAATGAATAAAATAAACTAAATAAATTCATAGAAATGATTTTATTTATTAATAAAATTTACTAATTTAAACCCAAAAAATCAGTCACTATAATTCAGCCTATACTGCTATAATTCAAATTGATAAACATTTTTACTAATTGAAATATTTAGAGAGTATAGAATTAATTTTTTCAATCATTGAAATTATTATAAATTCTATAAAGAATTATTTTTCAATTATTGAAATTTTTATTTTGATATATTTATATTTTTTGATATTTATTTAGTTTTGATATAAAAATTCCAAGGGGATTTTTATTTGATTTCATTACTCGGTCGTCTTAGATAATTTGAGTGATCGTTCACCTCAATGGTTTTAAATTATGATAATATTTTATTATTATTATTATTATTATTATTATTATTATTATTATTATTATTATTATTATATTATTTTTATTAATATTATATATCTTTCTTATTGTACGAAAGGGTTTGTCTCGTTTATTTTCAATAAATAAATAATTAATAAATATTATTACTATTTTTATTATTATTATTTTTATTATTATTATTATTATTACTATTATTATTATTATATTGTTACTATTATCATTTATATTCACTGAAAAAAATATTCATTATATCAACTAATTGGTTGATTTTTAAAAATTTACTATTTGAAAAAAACATTACAAAATAAATGAGTGGAAGATCTTTGGAATAATTTTATAGTTGAAAAATAATTCCACCTCTACTTTTTTTTAACATTATAACGTCACTGATGTCAACAGTTATTTACACGTACATTCCACTTGACTTGTCGAGACAGTGATAAGAAATTAGAACTACAATGTATTTTCTAGACTAGTTATTGAAAAAGTAAAAATGGACGACATAAAAATCTTGACAGTTTGAGAGAAAGAGAGAGGGAGTGTGTTATATATATGTGTGTGGGTGTGGAACTTAAAGAGTGAGAAAAACTTTGAGAGGAGATATAACCTACCCCACGTGCAGGGCGTCTATATACATTAAAATGAATGATGAGAATCAATTTTTAGATGCTATAGATTTTATACTTATTTTGTCCATTTTACAGAAGTTTAATTTATTGAAATTTTTTTTTTTATGTTTTAGTAGTATTTTTCAATTTAAAAATTTTTTTAGTATTTTTTTTAACTTTTTAGTATTTTTTTAGTTTTTTAAATTATTTACTAGTTTTTTTGAAATAGTTTTTTAAAAAAATTTTCCTAATATAATGAAAATTTTATTTTTTCTCTCTTGAAATTTTTCCTTCAGAATTAATAATTATTATTAACATTTATTAATAATTATTAATTATATGTAATTAATTATATTATATATAACTGTTATATAATTACTTCAAGTCTCGTTTAAATTATTATAAAAATAAAATAAAAAGCCGAAAATTAATTAATCACAGAGAAATAATGACAATTTGTCACAAATTTAATTTAATATTAATATTACGCAATAAAATGTTTAATATTATGTAAATTATAAATTAACACACTAAATTCGATCTAATATTGAAACTTGAATGGAAGTCATTTAAAACTTGAATTTAATGAAAAAAGTTTAAATCTAGTTATATAGTAAACTTTATACAGAATTTTCTAAATCTTGTTTTATATAATTAACTTAGCTATTATTTAATTTTACAACTTGATAAATTTTTCTATTCTCAAAATAGTTCTAAAACTTTAATTTTAATATAATTTTTCCCAATAAGTTTCGAATAATTGAACGACGAAATTTAAAAATAATTTAAATTATTTAACGTTCAAAAATTTACAGAAAAATAACTATTTGCTGAAGTTAGAAAGAAAATAAGAAATTAAGGTGACTTGAAGTAATTATATAACTTTACGTAATAATAAAAAGCATTCAATAACTTTATATAATTTTTCTTCTATTCTTCATTTCTCTTTCAAAATATTAGTAGAAAAATAAATTAATGAAATAATAATTAAGTAACAATCATTCTAATTATTAACTTAAAATTGAATTTAATGTTAGTTAGATCGTTAATTTTTTAATTAACGAATTAATTTAGATTAAATTAAATTCTAAGCTAATAATCATTTTAAGAGAGAAAAAAGTTTTTATAGAATAAAATTTGAAGGAAATTTTCTTTTCGACAGAATGAATTAATTTTTGGTATTAAATAAATTTTTGTTAAAATATCTTATCTCTTTGTATAAATGTGTTTATATATAAATATCGAAGGACAGTGAACTTGAAGTGATATTCTTTTTTCTTCCCAAATCCGCGAAAAATTATGTAGCGCGATCAGACGTTATCTATAAATATATATACTCGTTTGATACTTAACCTCCAGTCGCGCAAAAAACAGTTTGCTCCAATATCTCAAATTCTTATCGATTATTCCATTTTTTATATATATAACATACGTCGACCACATTGTATTGACAATCAACGATGAAAAGTTTATCGTTTTCATCTATGAAACGCTACAATGTACATAATAAAAAATCAGTTTCTGCGCGTCGGACGAAAATTCCTTCGAGTTTTTTTTTTTATTATTTTTTTATTTAAAATAATTTATTTCTATTTTGATTTATTACTCGGCTGTAAATTTTTTATTTAGTGAGTTGCCTTGAAATGACCAACAATTAAAATTATATTATTTATTAGTATTCTATATTTATTATTCAATTCCTATTTGTTTCTATTCTAATTTTTATTTTCGAAACTTATTCGAATAGTAATTTCCAATTGAATTTTAGTTTACATAATTTTAATTCGAATTTATTTCGATTTCTTTTCGAAAATATTTTATTTTCTTTTTATTTTTTATTATTTCGTTTTCGAGTAACAACATTTTCCTGCCATTTGTCGGAAATCAACATTAAATATAATAATGGCGCGAAATACAAATATTTTTGACAGGAGTGAAAAAAAAATTCATATTCCGAAAAAATAATGAATGTTTGGAAATTTGTTTCCGTTTCGCGTGTTATCGGTGAATAAATTTAAATGAGGAAAAAAAAATGAAAATATATGCGCGGTAAGGGAGAGAATTTATAATATGTATTAGAAGTAGACTTTGAAAATCGCACACGTGTTCGGAAGATAGGAAACTATGTTACCGTGGCGAAATGAACGGCATCACGGTAACGGTAACATGAACGGTCCGCGGCGACACGACCTAGTCGCAGCGTGTTATAAACGTAGAGAGTGAGCGGCTCAAGAATTTAAAAGTGAAACTCGAAGATGATCCGGATTCTCTCATTCTCTCCCCCCACCTCCACCCCCGCTTACCCTTTCTTTTCTCACTATAATCTAGAGTCTAGGTTTATTAAATTTATAAATATTTTTATATATTTTTATTAATTTATTTTAGTCCCGCAATTGTATTTAGATTTTTCGACCCCCCCCCCCTTTATTCTCCTTTTTAATATCAATGAGGAAATAAATGTCTAATCAGTTCAACTGTCTTTCGATTTAATTCAATATTTAGGGCAAATTTTTTTTTTTAATTTTTTCTACAACTATTTTTTTGGATTCTTTTGATAATATTTCTCTTAGGAAGTATTTTTTACTAAAACTAATTTTTAAAATAATTTTACGAATAAATAAAATAGTTTTACTAATTTTTTAAAAATATTTTCTATACTATTTTTTACGATATACTTTTACTATTTTTTAAAAATATTTTCTACTATTTTTTACTATACTTTTACAATTTTTTTTTGATTTCTACTATTTTTTACTAAGTATTTTCTACTATTTTTTAATAACAAATTTCTTACACTATTTTTTGCTAAGTATTTTTACTATTTTATTATTTATTTTTCAATTTTTTACTGAGTATTTTCTACTATTTTTTACTATTTCTTTTTCAATTTTTTACTATTTTTTTTTACCAAGCATTTTCTACTATTTTCTACTAAAAAAATTACTTATACTATTTTTTTACTTATTAATTTTTTCTATTTTTTACTATCAAATTCATTGTACTATTTTTTTACTACACGGAGAAACATATAAAGTTAACTTTTACTACTTTTATAATAAAACATTTCTGGTAACTTTTACTATCTTCAAAGTAAACTTTGCTACGTTCGAAGTAAATTTTACTAATTTTTAAATTTAATTTTACTTTTTAATTTTAATTTTTTTTTAACGTAGGTAGTAAAATTTACTTTGAACGTAGCAAAGTTTACTTCGAAAGTAGTAAAAGTTACCAGAAATGTTTTACTATGAAAGTACAGTAAAATTTACTTTATATATTTTTCTCCGTGTAAGTATTTTTTACTATTTTTTACAAACTAATTTTTTATACCCTTTTTTTGCCGTTATTTTAATAAATATTTTCTCTACTCCTTTTTTCTACTTTTCTCCAAATTATTTTTTTTTAACTCTTTTTACTATTTTTATTTTTATTTTTACTTTTATTTTTGAAAAACTACTCTGCTTCTTTAGCTGCGTTGCGAAACTTCAATCTCCTCTCATTTTCTTTCTCAATTATTTTCGATACAATTTTTGCGTTATCAATTATTGTTTTTATATTAAAAGCAAAAAAAATTTATAGTACCAAAAGTAGTGAAAATATGTTTAAAATAATTCTTTCTTTTTCTCTTTTTAGATATATTAATTTAAAAAAAATCGAAAAAAACACCACGTTTTGAGGAATAGTATATGAAAAACAGTTTTTTCTTTTATTTTCAACAGTATATATTTATAATATATATATACATAAAAATTATTGGTGAAAACTTGAAAATATAGTGACAAAGTTTAAATATTAAAAAAAAGTGCGCGATTATGTGCACATGAGGATTATGATGATAATAAGTGTTGTTTAATTATGTACAATAAAAATGCGTTGAACGAGGAAACAAGCAGGTGAACAGATTTCTCCAATTCTTGTTTTTGTGGAAGAACTTCTTCGTCATCATTGGCGTTACATTGATGGCAGATCATCGACGCAATAAAAATGTGAGTCACGTGATCTCATTAATAACACTAATAATAATACAAAAATAATGATAATAAACTAAAAATAATAAAAAAAAATAATAAAAATAAAAATATTAAAAATAATAATAATACAAATTATAAAAAAATATTAAAAATAATAATAAATTATAACAAATTGTAATAAAAATAGTAAAATTTTGAATATCTGTAAAACATGTATTTATAAATATTTTTAAAAAAAAAATATTTCTCTTGTGCGAGTTGAAATTATAAAATTATGGTTGGCTGTGTATGAAAGAGTTTAAAACCCTTGCACTCGAGTTAGAAAGGAAAGGAAACGAATAGAAGGCGAGTTTAGTTTATCACGCAGTTGGTTGGCAAGGCTCGTAGATCGAGTTTCACTTCTTCACTGTCTCTTTTCAAGACTCGTTTTCATGAGTCGCGAAACGAAACGAGAAGCGAACGGATTCCGGAAATAATCCGCTCCGGAAGTAATGCGGCCTTTGTCTTTCGCTACATATCTTTTAAATCTAAGAGGTATAGAAAGAGAGAGGGGACAATTATTAAAATCCATATTTTTCAAAATTTTCCAAAATTATTCACTAGACAAAAAAAAAAGAAAATTTATTTATATAATCATTTTCTATTTGCCGGCATTTTTAATGAACAACGTTTTCTCATAATACTACTGATCATGGATCCACAAGTTTTGAACGTTCAAATGAACGAAACACTTTTTATTAGAAATGTTTTTGTAATTTATTGTTTGCAATAAAAATTAAAAACTTAAATTTTACACTTAGAAACTTTATAATTCATTTATTTTATATCGACAAAAAATTATTGTAATCAATATTTAAATTAAAGAAGAAAATAAATAAATTTCGTTCATTTGAACGTTCAGAACTTTAGGATCATACTGATCATACAAAACTTGGGTAATTTTATATTTAAATTCAATATTTTTGAAATTATAGTTTGGAATTCTTGTTAGTTGTGGTCGTTAAGGCATTTGAGAGTGTTATGCAGTTTAGGGTTCGCGTTCGAGTCTTCCTGGGTTGGAGTTTTTATTCCATTTTTAATTAGTGAATTATCAATATGTAGTATAGTTAATATTTATTATTAATTATTCTTAATTAATATAAGTGTAAATTATTAATTATTATTTATAATTAATTATTGATTAATATTAATAAAAATAATCATAGTATAGTACATATATAATTAATATTTATAATTAATTATTAATTAATATTAATAAAAATAATTATAGTATAGTATAAATAGTACAGAGTAATATAGAATAGTACAGAATGGTGTAGATTAATACAAAGCAGTTTAGAATACTACAGAAGAGTATAGTAATATAGAATACTGTAGAATGTTACATAATAGTATAAAATAATACAGAATAGTAAGGAATAGTGCATATTAGTATCGAATAGTTTAGAATAGTTCAGAATAGTACAGAATATTACAGAATAGTACAGAATATTACAGAATAGTACAGAATAGTACAGAATAATACAGAATAGTTCAGAGTAGTACAGAGTAGTACAGAATAGTTCAGAGTAGTACATAATACTGTAGAATAGTATAAAATACTACAAAGTAGTACAGAATACTGGAGAATAGTACGAAATAGTGTAGAATAGTAAAAAATAATGCAGAATAGTAAAAATAGTATACACTATACAGAATAGTAAAAAATAGTGCGGAGTAGTAAAAAATAGTACAAAATAGGAAAGAATACTTCAAAATATTACAAAATAATGCAAATGAAATAAAATAATTATATTATGACTAAAGTGAAAATGTATTATTTAGGAATAGAAAATTTTCCAGCAAAAGTGGAAAGTCATAGTGATAAGTGTACTAAATAGACTGTACGATTTGAAAATATATGTGGAAATATAATTATAAGAAGAGGAAAAAATTGATAAAATATATTTAAATAAAGATATATGGTTTTCTTAGGCCTAGGATTTCTGTGAGAGAGGTTTTAATGTTAAGATCGTTTTGCACGCTCGATGAAACACGCCAGACGGAAGCTGTCTACGCTTCCGGCATTGCAAACTGTGGCCAGCAATTGATTTCTGTTTCTTCGACGTAATCTACCCCCTCTCACTTTTTCTCTTTTTTTTCTTATTTTGTACATGACTTTTACTTCTTTCTCACGCACTGAAAATATTTTTATTCTCATTTCTTTTGTATGTTTCTCTTTTGGTATTTACAGTTGTATATTAGATCATTATTTATAAATTATAATACATCAAATTATTAATTAATAATAATAATTAATTATTAATTAATAATCAATAATATCTAATTAATAATTAGTGAATTAATAATAATCAATAATTATTAATAATACCTCATTTAAAATTGATTTAATTTATTATTTTATAGGTGAAGTTTACAATTATTTAAAATTATTATTTTTTTAATTAAAGTTTACAATTATTAAAATTAATATTTTAGGTAAACTTTACAATAATTTTAAATTATTTACTAAAGTAATTATTTTTATTAAGATTTACAATTATTTAAATGATTATTTTTGATAAACTCGAAAATTATTGAAATAGAAATAAATATCTAGATTTTTATATATATTTGCCGATGCGTTTTTATATATTATATATTAAACGATAAAATCAATTATTATGTTTAAGAATAGAAAATATTTTTGAATAAAGTATATTTATTCTGATATTCAAAATATTTTTAGCTATAAAAGTAATCATTTATGCAAATATTGATTAAAATTACTATATAGTTTCGAAAAGCAGATTTGGTATATTGTCAAATGTGCTCGGCGTAAAACATTGGATTTTTTTTTGTCTTAAATCTATAATCAGTACAGTTAACCTCTCGATGAACTCGATTCTTTGCGGTTGAAAATTTTCAGGCATTGAACGATATCTAATTTAGAAAAAAAAGACGGAGACAAATATGCGGTATTTTTAATCGAATTCAGAAATTTTTTGCAAAATTAATGCAGTAGAAAAATTTCATTAATTTGCTTTTTGCAGAACGAAAAATTAATTCAGTTTAGGAAGTAAGAAATAGTTGGAAATTTATTTTCAAGTTTATTTTTCTTTTTTGGAATCAATCAGTCATTCGTCATTGTCCGTGAGTGACAAAAATTTTCTTTTAATTCGATTATTTTCAAAGTATTATATACATAATATAGAAATTATTTATTTTTAAGAAGCAGATATAGAGATTGTATTTTATTTATTATAGTGAAAATTTGAGAAATTATTATAAGAGACGAGGAAAAAGAATTGATTTTCTTATTATTTACCGATATATTTGATAAAATGCGCGCGCACGTACCAATTAGATAAAGTTAATGAAGTGTGAAAATTTATAAACTGAAAAAGGTGAACCGTCTGCTAGAAAGTAATTAACTAATTTATGTTACCAGACAATACTCTAGAATTCTTTTATTTTCTCATAATTCGAAAAATTTTTATTAAATAGTATATTTTATTCTATTCTATTTCTATTTTATACTTTTATTTCCTTAATTTCTTCTTTAATTCTTAATTTTTATTCTTTTGAATTCACAATAATGATAAATAGAAAAATAAATAGAAAAAATAATAAAGAGGATAAAAATTATAATTATAATAAAAAGGAAGAATAGTAATGGTAATAATAATAAAATGAAAAATGGAGAAAGGGCGAAAAAAATAAAAATAGAAGAAAGTAGGATACATTAATTTATAAATGATATGAAAGGTTATCGCGTTGTTGCTGTTTCTTTTTTGCAATTTTATTACAAAATGATTCAAAATTATTATTTACGAGTGTAAAAGGGTGTTTGTTTAGACGAGAAAGTTGTATGATAAGTGTAGTGATTGAAGTGAGGTCATTCACCTTTTTTCGTATCATTAGTAACAATATTATGTGTTGTCATAGGTTGCATTATTCTGATTTTGTTAATCATTTACGTAATTTTTTAAACATTAAGACGTAAATTCCAATATGCATTCCACATATGTATTTTCAAGTAATTTATTTTCTTCATTAACACTTTCGATTAATTAATAACACATAATTATGTATAATTTATTGAATTGCAAAAAAACTGCTTTTTGATTAATTAATAACATAATTTATTAAATTGCGAGTTTTAAGACTGTCAATTAATTTAGAAGTGAATCTGAGATTATATAATCGGAATTAGATTTCAATTCGAGTAATTGTGCTGGAGCCAAAATTAATTTACAAAAATAAATGAAAATTTAGTTTGATAGATTCGTAAAGTTGGGATCAGAATAACTTTTAGTGTTGAATTAGAAGAAAGTTTTAAAAAATCGGTTTTTTGATGCTTAGCAACGCTAAGTCGACGCTAATTTCAAAGATCTTCGTTGTCAAAGAAGAAACAAGTTTTCACTCTCAAAAAGTGGTGAATAAAATTTTTGGCGTCATTTTATGAGCCACTGTAGGACTTGGAAAGAATTTCTTCCTCAAAGAATAACAAAAAAGTAATTGAAACGACAGAAATGAGTAAAGAAAAGTGAGAAGGAAGAGTACACGGCATGTCAAATTGGCAGAGAACGTGAATCTCTTCCGCGATTACAAAATTCGTATATCCGCAGTCAAAGCGCCAGCCGGAACACGCTAAATTTTTATCCAAAACTGAACGTCCGCCACTACGACCACATGCCACTGACAAACAACGCTAAACATGTGGCTAAATCATTTCAATTACACGAGAAATTTATTTTTAAAAAAAAGAGAAAGTATAATAAGTAAAAAAAAATGTACAAAAAAAAGTGATGTCAGTTTTGAGGAGAATTGAAAATAAGTGTACGTGTTTGAGTGGAGGGGGAAAGAGTGTATAAGAACAGCGAGAGATATGTAGGTGATTGATTGTAAGCGTGAGCGTGAGAGAATAGGTGAGAGGTAATAAAGATGTGGTTGTGGAGGCCGACATCGCAGTGACTCGGGTCGACGTCCTGATGCTCGGACGAGTCCGTGGAACCTCGTCGATTCTCGGCACTAGGTCAGTGATGGAGTCACTGGCCGCCCTGAGCGTCGAGGCAATGACACCGAGCACGCTGAGGCTCGAACCAATCCAATGAGTGCGAGCATATCCGATAGATGTTGAACTATCACTGTCCTTTACATCCTCCCCACCAGTGTCACTTTACCCCCACTCCGCTATGAAAAACTTATAGCTCATACACTCGTATAACCCCTCTCTCTGGCGCCTGGTGATATATCTCTCCCCTCTCTCCTCTCGGGACACTCTTTCTCTGTACCCGCGCGCACTAGTAACGCACACACCCCACCCTGTTGTGACGCTACACCCGCACCGCGCTACTCTCCTCTCTTTCTCTCTCTCACATACACCAACACACACACACACACCATTCCCATCCTTCTATCTGGCGCGCGACACACGCACCAATGCCAATTATTGCACTGACGCTTGTCGAAGGTCCAATAGACTCTAGAAATCTCTGATTTTTCGTCAAGTCTCACTGTCTCAACGAAGTTTATAATTTATAATTTTTTCTTATTTCCCAAATAATCAATTTTTGTTTTTGCTTTCAATTTTTCATGGATATAAAGTCGGTTGCCATAAAAATTTAACTTTTTTTTCCCTGACTATAAAGAATATTCTGATTTACTCCAAAAATTATTAGATACTAGGGTCAGACCATTATATTTCAAATAAAGTCGTTGCGGCCTAATTTTAACCCTAGAAGGAGTACGTTAATTTACTCACCCTCTAAGGAGTAACTGGGGTGTCCCGACACCCCACGCTTTAAACTTGTTTTATAAGGTTTATATTTGACGTAAAAAAATTTATTATAATGAATTGATTGGTTTTTTAGTAAGGAATACAATAATATTATTCATATTTTAATAAATTTAAAAAATTTTGAAAAAAACCATAAAAACACCAAAAAATTGCAAAATTGACTATTTTCACAAAAAACGTTGTAGTTTCTTAAAAATTTGACTAATTTTAAAACTATTTTAGGTTTTTAAAAATAAATAGATACACTTTTAGGGGAAAAAATTAGTTTTTGTATTACTTCCAAAAAACATAATTATTTGAACATCTGAAGTGAATGAAATTAAAGACAATTGACGAATATAGTGAAAATCATAAAAATGAACTATAAAATGGACTTGAACAATTAATATTTACTAAAAATGGTGTTATAGATTCAAAATTTTACAATCTTAATATATCTGAATATATTAACATTAAAATTAATAACTTATGAAATGATTCTGTAAATTAATATTTAATCAAAGTTTTAATTAACAATTCTTAATACCTCTAATATATGTTAAAATATTATTAACAATATACAGGGTTGCCACGCAACCTGGAAACCTGGAAAACCTGGAAATGTCAGGGAATTTTTATAAACCTTGAAAAAACCTGGAAAAGTCAGGGAATTTTAATTGAAATCCTGGAAAATTATTGTTTTCTAAAGTTATTTTGCTTATTCTTGAAATCTAATTTTTCTTTAATTCAATTTTCTTAATTCAATTTTAAAAGAGTTGCCTTTACAATTTTCCTTCGCAATAATTCAATATTATTTTCATAAATAATCAAAAAATTTATAGATTTACAATTATTTTCATAAATAATAAAACTCATCGCAAAATTTCACTTATTTTTAATACAATTTTAATGGAATTTCTCGAAAAATGTATAATTATTCTTAAAAATTTTATTAAAATTCATCAAAGAAATTCAATTATTTTCAAAAGTAATAAAATTCTTCGCAGAAATTCAATTATCGTCAAAAGTTTAAAAAAATTTATCGTCAAAATTCCAATTATCTTTATAAATATTAAATTTTTTCTCCAAAATTCAATTATTTTCAAAAATTTTAATGAAATTCTCTTTAAACAAATTCAATTTTTTTTTCAAAAATTCTCCTCCAGTCAGTGATTTTCAATATCTACTATTTTAATAAAATTTTCCAAAAGAAATGAATTATTTTAAACATTTTTTATAAATTTCTTCGCAATAAATCTATTATTTTCAAAAATATTCAATTTATGTTTACAGAGATTCAATTATTTTTATAAATATGTAAAACAATTTTTTACAGGGATTCAATTATTATTTTCATAGATAATAAAACTCATTGCAGAATTTCAATTATTTTTGATACAATTTTAATCAAATTCCTCTAAAAATGTAATTATTCTTACACAGTAAAAAGTAAATCTTAATTTAAGAGCTGCCTTAAATTCAACACTGTCTGCTATAATGTTAAAGGATACGAAAAACGTGAGTAAATTCAACATTGACTGTCTTAAAAATGTTGCATCTTAATTTAAGGCAGCTTTCGTGCCTTAAAATAAGATTTTCTTTTTACTGTGTAAAATTTTATTAAAATTCGTCAAAATAATGCAATTATTTAAAAATTTGTTAATAAAATTCTTTATGAGAATTCAATTTTGAGAAACATTCAATTATTCAATAAATTATTTATTTTTGCATTAAAACTAATTAGGTATTTAAAAAGAAATATTATTAAAAAATTCGTCTCAAGAATTCAATTATTTTCAAAAGTAATAAAATTCTTAGCAGAAATTCAATTATGGTCAAAAGTTTAAAAAAAGTTATAGTCAGAATTTCAATTATTTTCATAAATATTAAAATTTTTCTCTAAAATTCAATCATTTTCAAAAATTTTAATAAAATTCTTGGCAATATTTCAATTATTTAAAAAAATTTTAATAAAATTCTTGACAAAATTTCAATTATTTTCAAAAACTTTTCTTAATTCAATGAAATTTTTTTCAGAGATTCAATTATTTTGAATACATTTTTAATCTAATTTCTCGAAAAATGAAATTATTCTTAAAAATTTTATTGAAATTCGTGAAAAGAATTTTAATTACCTATTTAAAAATTTGTTGATAAAATTCTTTAAATGAGAGTTCAATTTTAAAAAACATTCAATTCTTCAATAAATTATTTTTTTTTGTATTCAAATCATTGAATTGTCGTAGAATTTTCTAATAATAATTGATTCAAACATGAATTTCAGTTAAAACTTTAGATAATAATTGAGTTTTGAAAAGCAGGTCTCAAATTATAATCTTTGAATGTTTGAATTTTTCATACTTTTAACTTAAAATTGTGTAGATTTAATTTTTTTTGTAAAAGTTGAATTAAATTTTTTTGAAGTTATTTAAAGTTTTTATTTTCTAATATATATTTGATTGAAGAATTTCCGAATACCTGAATAATCGATGAAATTTCGTAAAATTGAATTGTAAACAAAAGGATTTGAAAATGTTAAAAGAAATTTTTTAGAAATTATTAATAATAATTAATTTAAAAAAGAATTTTAGTTAAAAATTGTGGAAAACAATAATTGAATTAAAATAATAAAAGTAATTTTGAATAAGTTACAGTAGCAATATTCTTATAATAGGTATAAAATGATGATTTTATCAGTCCAACATTTTTAATTATTATAAAACATGAAGATATCGATTGCTCCGAGTCGAAGACTCGGAGTGATCGATATTTTCATGTTTTATAACAATTTTTTATAAGTTGTTTAATTTCAAAAAGGTTAGAATTAAAAATTTTGTAAAATATAAATGTAGTTTTAAAAGCCTGGAAAAATTCCGTTTTTTAACCTGGAAAACCTGGAAAAGTCAGGGAATTTGAAATAAGCAAAAGCGTGGCAACCCTGATATAGAATTTATAATTTAAATTTGACTGTCATATACTACATTTTTCTGTATTAGAATTTAATTTCTGACTGTAGAGAGAGCACAGAAATTTTTAATAAATCTTAACTCAAATTTCATAAGTTGTTACAAATACTTATCTTGACAATTTTTCTAACGTTAGGGAGTAACTGGAGTGTCCAGACACCCCAGACGTATTTTAACAGGAGATAGAGCTCTTCCTGGAGCAAAACTTTTGGCGGCACATACAGGTGTCAAAAGATAGAGGTTCAAACTAAATTATCAACGGGTTTTGAGCGTAAAAAAATTATTGGTTAAGCCATGGGAATACTTTGAATTTTGCTTGGGGTATCCAGACACCCCAGTTACTCCTTCTAGGGTTAAAAAAAATTGATACTTTTAGAAATGAATCTATGTATGATCTCTAAAGAACGAAATGAAAAGAATTATATTAAAATATTTATTACTTTTCTTAAAATATGAGTGTAAAGTGGAGAAGGTGCGAAAAAATATCACTTTTTTAGCAATTAGAAAATATTTAAAAAAGTATTGAAAAATTCTTAAAAGTGCAAAAAGATTTATTGATTCATGTTTAAAATTAGTTGAATAATTATTCTTTAATAAAAAAACTAGTAAAAATATAAAAATAATAGATAAAATATTTTTTTAAAGTCGATTCATCAAATAACCTAATTTTGACGTTTTTATCAATTAATTACGAGAAGGTGGAACTATTGAATTAAATAAAAACTCACCGAATATAAAGTATTCCCAATGGAAAATTTACAACTGGCGTAGTACTGCGCCAGCACTGGCAACACTGGCGGCAAGGCTGAGAGCCAGCACTGGCATGGCACTGGGATGATAACGCCGTCTGGCGCTGCCGAAGTACTGTCTGTCAGTGCTGCCAGACAGCGCTGGCGCAGCATGGACCAGTGCTGGCTGAGAATATTGCCGCAATAAATGCCGTATTGTTATTAATTAGTCGTAAATTAATAATTATAAATAATTTAACAACAAAATGGTAAATAATATTAATAAATAGTTATTATTCATAAAATATTTCTCTTCTTAAAGAAATTGTATTAAAGATAGAGACTAACAATGGATATAGTAAATGAAGTAGAAAAAAATTGTTTATAACATTAAAAAATTAAATAATAAACAATTACAGTAAGTGTGCATTAGATTTTTATATTTTAGTACCTAACAATTGGAATCTAGAAATATCGCAAACCTATGAAAATAAACAAAATTGCTGACGAGGGGAATCGAACCTACGACCTACGGACTAACAGACTAACGCTCTAACCACTATGCTAACGACACATGTGTACAGTAAAGTATTAATATCTCAGTATCATTCAGACATACAATTATTGAGTCAAAGATGAGAAAAAAATAGGGATACGTTAGAAATAAAAAATTCAAATAAAATAAATTAAACTAAATTTTTAAAAATTAAATTACTTTACTTATTGCATTTAACATTTTACGTAATTCTTAAATTAGGTGGTAATTTTTTAATAATTTTTTATTCATAGTAAGAAGTATAATAGTATTTTAATAGGAACCAAAATATTATTGAGATTAAAGTTTAAATTTTGTTTATAATTTTAATTTGTTTAAATAATTTATTATATACAAAATTAGACAATTATGTTAAATTGTTATTATTAAATTTAATAAAAATAAAAAATGAACAACTGAAAAGTAAAATATTAATTTTTTTCAATAAATTTATATTTATAAACATTCATAAACTTTTTTTATAATTTTTTTCAAGTTTATTTCAAAAAAGCAATGTTGGCAAAGAGCGTTGTCAACAATTTTTCTATACTCAGCCAGCACTTGCCGCTGTGGCTTGTCCAAGCTTTGGCGAAACAAAAATTCTGTACTGCGCCAGCAGTAATTGTCGAGGCTCGGCTAGACTACGCCGAACAATCGTCTGAGTACTAAGCCAGTGGTGAACATCGGCACTACACTGGCATTTCCCATTGGGTTTTTGATAAACTTTCAGGATTTCTTATCACTTTTTTAATTTTTCCTTTAAATATACAAGAAATATTGAGTTGAAAGTACGCGATTTCTGAATCATAACAAGGTGCAAAAAAATGCCCTTTTTTGCACCGCGTTATGATAAGATATAATAAATATTGTAAATATTAGAATATAAAGTATAAATCTAGAATATATTTATTTATACAAAGTGCGGTTATATACAAAAACATTAATTAAAGATTAAACATTTTGAAAGGGGAAAAAAATCCAAAATCTAGAAAAAATTATTTTTAAAATTCGTATTTAAAACAAATTCTTTCTTTTCTTTATGAATTTTATTTTATCATATAATTGAAAGAAATGAGTAGGAAAAATATTCTTAAAAAATATGGTGAAAATGGAAACTTGTTGACTCGTTTATTCGTAGGGTGCAAGCAATTTTATGTATCCCGTCGACAAGATAGAATGGTTCAGGGAGTTGAAAACGCCGCAGGAAAGACCGGACGAGAGTGTTTTTACAGGCGGGAGGTCCTAAAAGCATAAAAAGAGAATCTAGAATTGCAAAAGGTGACTCAGGATTGTCTAAAAGGCTCGATCTCTAAATTTCGCGCGCGTTCCACCACTTATTTCTTTTTCAGTTTCCATTAAAAGAAATAACTATCAGAAATTACCGTTTTCTTTTTTTCATTATATACGAATTAAATTTAAAAAGAAACTTGAATTAAATTTCTAGATATTCTGTTTAAGGACTTTTCGATTCTATTTGATATTTGTTAATTATTATCTTGACTGCTATTTTTTTCTAATTTACTTTTTTCTAAATTCACTTTCTTTCTATATTACTTGTTCATTGAATTTATTTTATTTGTATCTCGATTTGTATATAAATAAAATAAATATAAATGAAAGAAAAATAATTAAAAATATTTTTGTATCAAATGAAAATGTTTTCTTCCTCATAAAATTATTTTTTTTCGTTCTTAAAATTTTCCAAATATGTAAACTTTTTGTCTCTGAGTTATTAAATTATTAAAAAAGAACTTATAATAAATAATCGAATACATAATAAAATTTTAATTACTGGAAATTTTTTTATATTATTCATTAAATATAAATTTATTTAAAAAGTTAAAAAAAAAATTACTTAATTTTTTTTAAATAGTAAATTTCTAAATCTGTAATTTTAGAAAATAGGACGACTTTTGACATTCACTTGGCGTGTGTTACATTCCGTAACATATTTTCATCGCGTGTGTAACTCCACTTTAATTTGCAGTAAAGGATTTCGAGGAAGGGAAGCCTGCAAAAAGTGGGGACACAAATTGCTATTCTCTGGAGGTCAAAATTTGAGAATAAAATTTTTTAGGTTAATGTTCGAGTGATTATTTAATTAAAGAGGAAAAAGAGAGTGGGAAAAAAAATTTTTTTTTGTTAAAATGTCTTCTTTGAAAAATATATTTCCTAATCTATAATTTTCGTTCTTATACAAGAACCAAAAAAAAGGAAGAAAAAAAATTTGATTATAGAAAATTATATAGAAAAATTTCATTGTAAAATTTAGAAATAGAAATTTTATTTCTAATGCTTTTCAAAATTTTGCAAAATAAAGTTTTGCTTTTGATGCGGAATAAAAGATTTTCCATGAATTGTGGTATTGATCGAATTGGTAAATTTGAAACTTTCGAGATGAATTGTTAGTGGTTAGGAGTATTTTCCTTGATTAATGGTTTCGACTTGTAGATGCTGCAAAAGAAGGGTCAAGTCAGAACCCCAACTTTCCCCCTCATAGGAAAAAGAGAATGCATCCGAAGAAGTGATGATCCTCTCAAATTGTCCCTTATATTTAATTTTTGTCAAGAAAAAAAAAAATTTTCGTCAATTTCACAACGTTTAAAATTTATTTTCACTTTTAAATTTTCACTTTTAAATTTTCACTTTTTGCTATTTTACTACTATTTTACTATTTTTTATTAATAAAAATTTGTTAATACAAAATTACTACGCAGTTAAAAAAAATTAAAAGTACTGGAAAAAATTAAATTTTTAGAATTCCTAGGAAAATTCTGAATTTATTGAATCTTAAAAGAGTTGTGTTTACAATTTTCATAAATAAATGAACTTCAAAATAGATTTCAACTTGAAATTTTATAAAATTTCAATTTTCAATGAGTTTCATTAAAAATTTTAATTAATTTTAGGGAAAAAACATTTTACCTGAAACAGTTAAAAATTTTACTATATTAACGGAATTTTTAGTTATTTCAATTAATACTTTCGCTATTTTAAAAATACTTTTCGCTTCTACAGCTAAAGGTTATAGATTTAAAAAAAAATTAATAATTTAAATTCTTTTGAAATTAGGAAATTTTTCAATGTATATTTCATTTATTCCTAAACTTAATGAATTTATAGAAGAATTTTAGTTAAAAACAAAAAAAACAAAACAAAACTAAACCTACTCATATGATGAGAATGTAAAAATTTTGAAGGAGTTATACAAATAACTGGAGAAATTCAATTATTATTTATTTTTGCCCGGAAAAATTGGTTCAACTATTTAGATTAGTTTTTGTATTTTTGTATTATTAATTTTTGTAATTTTTATATTTTTTTGTAAAAATATTTCATTTTTCGGAATTTTTAAAACATAGGGGGGAAAACTATTTTATTAAAAAAAATGCAAAAATATTAATTTCTTTAAGCAAAGTTTTATAAATTTTTGTTTGAAAAAATTTTTTGTCACTATTGTATTTTATTTTTTTTAATATTTTTTAATTTATTAATTATTTATTTTTTATTTATTTAATATACGAAAAATTTACTTTTTACCCAAGTTTCATATTTTGTTTTTTATTTGTAAAGATAATGGTAAATTCGTAATTTTATTTGAAAAAAAAATTCCTTAGATAAATTTTACAACTTTTTTTGCTATCAACGATTGAAAGAAAGAAAAATTTCTCTACGTGGAAAACAATATTTTTTGTTTAAAAATCTTTTTCATTTTTAATTTTCAAAGGAAAAAATATAAAAAAAATTTTTTTTAAACAAAAATTTAATGGGAAAAAATATTTTTTCTTTTTAATCGTTATAATTATTCAAACATTTCGAATTCCGTGAAATAAATTTATTTTTTAATTTTAAAATTAAATTAAAGTGAATTCAAAAAAATCCATTTTGTAATTGGCAAACTGGATTAGAAATAATTGTAAAATTACGAATCAGCTTGAGATTGTTCTCCACCTGCGAACGTCAAGGTCACCGCTTGATGGCAGACTGGTTTTTTCTTGTAATTTTCACTGCCATCTGGTGGTGACCTTGGCGTTCTCAAGTGGAGAAATTAAATACCGTTTTATTCCTTAAGAAATTTTTTTTAATTAAAAAATGTTATTGTCAGAATTTATTTTTTTCTTTCAGTAAAAACAAAATTATCAACTTCTTTATTTTTTTATTTATTTTTGTGAACATTTTTCGCAGTAAAAAAATTGTGAATTAAGAAAAATTCTCTGGACAAAAAGTATGTTTTAAATCTAATAAAAATACGAGAATATTAATAATTAAATTGTATTTAGAAAAAATTGAGTAAAAAATTGAAAGAATTGAATGAAATTATTTAGTGAAATAAAAATTTGAATTTTATTTTAATAATGTTATTTATGAAAAATTCTGTTCGATTGTGGTTTTGGAATTTTTTGTTTGTTATTATGGGTATAGAATTTAGTCTGGCGTATAGGTAGCGGTACTATGAGTAAACTAGCGGTGCTTTCGGAGGGGAAAAAGTACCGCTCGCATAGTAGTCATGGTGTTTGGTTAAAGTGAGTGAAACCGTGCTTGGACTTGAGGCCTTTTATGTCTCACTCTCATCTTCTTTTTTTTTCCTACGTTACACGCCGTTGGATGGCGCGTCTTTCGCTTGCATACTAGAGTTTATACTTTCACCTATTCGTGTTATATTATGTATATATTCCTGTGTATACATATATCTACCGTAAATGGCTCTCACTTCCATTTCGCTTGTGTCGTTGAATCATTTTTCTCAGTGTATGTCTTCCTTAATTAACCACAACTAAAAAATCCACTAATTTTCTTTTTAAAAAAGTTTTATACCAAATTTGAAAAAGAAAAAGAAAAAATTCTCGAGTGCTCCTAATTTTGTTATTAAAATTTTCGGGTAATTTAGAAGTAAACCTAAGAGTTATTTTTTGTGGGGAAAAAGTCATTCTGTGCAGAAAATTTGTTTAGTACTCTCTATAAAAATTTATATAAAGTTGCTCAGAAGAATATTTTTCTTCTCAAATCGTTGATTATAAACGTTTTTTTAGATTTGTGGCACTAAAAAATACTTTTTTTTCTATAAGATTGAAAAAAAATCTTGAACAGCGATCCTTAAATTTCTCTAGAATAGCGAAAGTGTTAATTAAAATAATTAAAAATTTCGGTAACATATAGTAAAATTAGGAGCAAATTTTTTTTGTAAATCAAAATTTGCAAAAAATATTGCAAATTGAAAAAAGAGGGGTGCTATCGCAAAGTGGCATCTCAGTAAAACAGAGTAAGAAAAGTCTATAGCTTTTGTTCTGAACTGTTTTATTAGCTATTAAATTTATCTAGGTTACAGGTGCAATAGAGGTGTAAGAATAGGTTAGGTTTAGTTTAGGAAATACATGGGAGTTTCTGTAAGTGCACGCTCGCAGGATTATTCTCGATTGCGATCTAAAAAAACTAAATAAAGTCACAGCATGAGGCCTTAATGAAAAGAACAAACAAAAATTGATAAACAATGAGAAATTGTTTCCCTTATATTTTCGTGTAAAAATTAATTTTATTATTATTATAATTATTATTTTTATTATAATAATAATAATAATAATAATAATAATAATTATTATTATTATTAATATTATTATTATTTAGTATTATTATTATTATTTATAACTAGCAACAATTCGCACGCATAAAGCGCGCGGTTGACTTCTCACTTACTTTTTAAAATAAAATTAGCAATTTTAAAAATAATAGAATGTAAAAATTTTTAATTCAAATTTTTTTTTTATAAAAATAAAATAAGAATTGGAATATATAGTTTTATTATTATTATAATTATAATGATATATTTTGACATAGGGAATTTAGGGAAAAGTCGGGAATATTTTTATTAAAAATACTGAACAAAATTAAATTTTTAGAATTCATAAGAAAATTCAAAATTTTTGTGTCTTTTTTGTTTGACTCATAAACTATAAAATTACCACTTAAAATTACCACCTACAATTTTCTCAATTTCTAACAAAAATTTCTTTTTAAATAACCTAAATCTTGAACAACTATCATAAAATAAATAAATTATTTAATGAATAAGTTTACTTCAATATTTCAATATTAATTTAATTTTAAAAGAGTTGCGTTTACAATTTTCATAAATAAATGAACTTCAAACGGTTTCAATTCGAAATTTTCGAAATATATTCAATGTTGAATGAATTTAATTAGAAATTTTAATGAACTTAGATATTTGAAAAATTTTAATAATTCAAAATCTTCTAAAATTAGTTAATATATATTTAATTAATCATTAAAAATAATGGATTTACAGAAGAATTTTAGTTAAAAACACTAAAAAATTTGAATTTTGAAGAAGTTGCAAATGATTACAGAAATTCAATTATTTTCAAAAGTAATAAAATTTTTATCACAAAATTCAATTATTTATTTATTTATTTATTCAAAATAATTATGTTCAAAATTTATAAGAAAATCTCGACAAAATCGCAATTATTATTTTTATAAATAAAATAATTCTTCTTCAAAATTCAATTATTTTCAAAAATTTTCCTCATTTCAATGATTTTCAATATCTACTATTTCAATAAAATTACCCAAAAAAATTCAATTATTTAAAAACCATTTCAATAAAATTGTACGCAAACATTTAATTATTTTCATAAATAATGAAAATTTTACAGGAATTCAAATATTTACAAATTTTATATAAGTTTCTTTTCAATAATTATTCAATTATTTTCAGAAATAATAAAACTCATGTTTTAATTTTACAATTAAAGATATTCGTAAATAACTTTATCAGAACATTTTTTTCAATAAAATTTTTCCTTTATGTTCTAAAAGTTTAAAAATTCTCAGTTTTATTTCCAATTCAATTTTGTAATTGACAAAATAAAATTTATAGGCATTTTTTTCTTTTATTTTTAAAAAACTTTGAATTTTATTAAAACAATTGAAATTAAGAAATAGAATTGATACAAATTATTTCCTTATGAAAATTTGAGAATTTTCTACAAAAATATTAAGAAACGGGAATATCTAATATTTTTCTTCCCAAAAGAAAAAAAAATGAGTTTGCAAACAATATTGTTATTGACAAATAAAAATTATGCATAAAATAGGTATATTTCCTAATTCTTAATAAAAATTTTTTAACAATTAACAATTTTCCAGTATTTTTTATAAATAAAAAGGAGAATAATTTGGATAATAATTTAAATCAGTCAAACGAAATTTGTTATAGAAAAAAGCATATAATAATAATAAAAATAATACAAATGTATAATAAAACTTTTTTAAAACTTATAGTGTTAAAACTCAAAAATAGTAAAAATATAATTTAAAAAGAAAACAAAAGTTATATTAAATTATAAAAATGTATCTAAAGAATAGGAAATTGCGATAAATCGGAATCATTTGTCTATATGGAAAATGGTTTATTAAATTATTTACAAGAGAATAAATAAAAGTTTCATTGTTATAGTAAATTAAATATATAGGCGCATTAATATACATAAAGGATTGCTTATAGGAACGGATTCTGGCTTCGCAATGCGAATCGCTTGTTGCATTATCCTTTTGTTTCGCGAGGTGAAGGGTAATGGTTTTCTTCGCTTATTATAATAAAAACGTCATTGGAGAACCTATTAAGAATCTCAGCACCTTGTGTATTGTTAATGAATCGATTCCTAGCTATATGTATGAATTTAATTTTCCTACAGTGCCTATATTTCAATTATATATTGTTATTATACTGCAATTACATTTCTCACCAAAGGTGCTTGTTATAATGGAAAAATCCCCCCTCTCCCCATTTTGATTTACGACGTTGTTGAGGAAAAAATTATTTTACCACTTTTTGCTATTTTGTTACTATTTTATTATTTTTTATTAATAAGAATTTGTCAATACAAAATTACTATACGCAGTTAAAAAAAAAAATTAAAAGTACTGGAAAAAATTAAATTTTTAGAATTCCTAGGAAAATTCTGAATTTATTGAATCTTAAAAGAGTTGTGTTTATAATTTTCATAAATAAATGAACTTCAAAATAGGTTTCAACTTGATTTTATAAAATTTCAATTTTCAATGAGTTTCATTAAAAGTTTTAGTTAATTTCAGGGAAAAAACATTTTACATGAAACAGCTAAAAATTTTACTATATTAACGTAATTTTTAGTTGTTTCAATTAATACTTTCGCTACTTTAAAAATACTTTTCGCTGTTACAGCTAAAGGTTAGATTCTTAAAAAAAATTAATAATTTTATTTATTTATTTTTTTACTTTTTACTTATTTATTTTATTTATTTATAAATAATAAATAATAATAATAATAATAATAATAATAATAATAATAATAATAATAATAATAATATTAATAATAAAAAATAATGAAAATAACAATAATACTAATAATAATCATAATAATAATAGTAAAAAAGAAGGGGAAATCCCCTGTACAATAAATTCTTACGTTCCATTCACTCGTCGCGTGTCATTTACAAATTTTCCTCCTCCTCTCGCCCTTCCCACCTTTTTCCGCCAAAAATGTCGAATCGCACATTTTTAAATTCCACCCACACAGAAGCTTTAACTTTGCATTTGCATGTGTATTTTTACACGAGAGTCATCGCTCTCACGATATATTTTTATCATTATAGTTTGAGGATATGTAACATGTCTCGCGCAAGAACAGTGCCGTGTGCCGTGAAAAAAATTCCCACCCAAAATTAACCCTTCATTATTATATATAGTTGAAACGCGACAATATATGTTTAATTTTTTTTTTAAAGTAAATATAATTCAATCAACGAGTCAATTTCACGAAATAAGATGTATAGCGAATAAACTGAATTGAATTCTAATGAACAAAAATAGTTTCATTTTTAATCTTTTAGTTTTTTTGAGCAACAATATTACAGAAGTAGAATTTATTAATTATAGTAAATAGTAAAAAATTAATTTTTCAAAATTTGTCCACATTTGTATAAAACACGGCCCTGGAATTAATATGCAAAATAAACGAAGTTGTAAGTGAATTTTTTCCACTAACGCGTTTGGTGGTCAACGTCTTTTTAAAAAACACGATGGAATGAATCACAGGTGGCAGACTTTCGCGATGTTATATGCACTTTAGCACGAATGCGATCAAACTTCTTTTTCTCACCAACGCCAACACGTAAAGTTAATTTAGCGTGGGTGAAAAATCTATTTGGGATATATATATTCGTTTCAAAAAGAAAAAAAAATTAAAGAAAAAAAAAAAAATTCCAAGACGCTGAGCAGTAAAAAGGCCATTGCACGGCAATTCGTTCGTTAAATCAGCGCGAGACAGAGAGAATTTAAAAGAAATACGACTCGCGGATAAATAAGAAAAAAATATTACGAAGATCACCGAAATAGGAACATCCTATGGTACCTCCCACAAAATATGTAGCAATCATGTATATATGTCCGACGCAAAAATATTTTTCTGTTATTTTCTTAAACGATGAGCGAATTTTTTTTATTCAATGTCCTGCTAATACAAAATTTGTTGTAAATATTAACAGTAATTCAAAATTTAAATTTATTTAAATATTAATTGTCAATCTCTATAAATTTGATTATAAATAACAGTAAAATTACGAAATGATTGAGATTTAATATTGAGATGCTGTTCTCCACCTACGAACGTCAAGGTCACCGCTAGGTGGCAGTTCAGTTCATTCTTAGAATTTTCACTGACTGAATTTTCACTGGTGGTGCCCTTAGCGTTCTCAAGTGGAGAAATTAAACTATTATTTTATCAAAAAATATATTATTATTTAAATTGGTTTAATTAGTAAAATATTATTATTCATAATTAATATTAAGTATTAATATTTCCAAATGGTAAAACAGGGTTGCCACGCAACCTGGAAAACCTGGAAATGTTAGGGAATTTTCTAAACCTTGTAAAGACCTGGAAAAGTCAGGGAATTTTGATCAGAATCCTGGAAAATTATTGTTTTCTAAAGTTATTGTGCTTATTTTTGAAATCTAATTTTACTTAAATATTTCAAAATGAAATGAATTTTAAAAGAGTTGCGTTTACAATTTTCATAAATAGATAAACTCCAAAAGGTTTTAATTTGAAGTTTAAGAAAATTTCAATTTTGAATGAATGAATTAAATAATAAAAATTTAACAGGAATTCTATTATTTACAAATTTTTTATAAATTTCTTCGCAATAATTCAATTATTTTCATGAAAAATAACATTTTGTACCGGAAATTCAATTATTTTTATAAATAATAAATCTCTATATAGTTTTTCAATTACTTTCATAAATAATAAAAACTCATCGCATAATTTCAATTATTTTTAATACAGTTTTAATTAAATTTCTCAAAAATTGTAATTATTCTTAAAAATTTTATTAAAATTCACCAAAGAAATTTAAATATGGTCAAAAGTTTAAATAAATTCTCGTCAAAATTTCAATTATCTTTATAAATAATAAAATTCTTATTCTTTAAAATTAAATTATTTTCAAAAATTTTAATAAAATAATTCTTGTCAAAATTTCAATTATTTTCAAAAACTTTTCTCAATTCAATTAAATTTTTTAAAGAGATTCAATTGTTTTTAATACAATTTTAATATTATGTTTCCAAAGATAAAATTATTCTTAAAAATTATCTCAAAATTCGTCAAAAGAATTTGAATTATTTAAAAATTTGTTGATAAAATTCTTTTTAAGAATTCAATTATTTTTAATACAATTTTAATAAACTTTCTCAACAAGATTCAAATATTTTAAAAAAATTTTAATGAAATTCTTCGAGAGAATTCAATTATTTTCAAAAACTTTGATAAAATTCTTTATATGATTTAAATTATTGTCATCAAAATTTTAATTAAATTTGTTGAAATATTTTAATTTTTTTTAAAAGTTCGTAATAAAATTCTTCAAAATAAATCAATTCTCAAAAATTTTAATAAAATTATTCCAAGAATTCAATTATTTTCAAAAGCTGTAATAAAATTCTTGTCAAGAATTCAATTATTTTCATAAATAACATGATTTTCGCAGAAGCTCAATCATTTTCAAAAAATTTAAGAAAATTCTTGGCAAAATTTCAATTATTTTTAAAAACTTTTCTCAATTCAATCAAAATTTCTTTTACAGAGATTCAATTATTTTTAATACAATTTTAATCTAACTTCTCCAAAAATGAAACTATTCTTAAAAATTTTCTTAAAATTCGTCAAAAAAATTTTAATTATTTAAAAATTTGTTGATAAAATTCTTTACGAGAGTTCAATTTTAAGACACATTCAATTATTCAATAAATTATTTATTTTTGTATTTAAATAATTGAATTCTCGTGAAAAATTTTCTATTAAAAATTGATTTAAATATGCATTTTAGTTAAAATTTTGGATAATAATTGAATATTAAACTTTCTGAATTTGAATTAGTGACTGACTTTATGCTTTTGAATTAGCAGATTTTACCAATAAATAGTCGTTTCTACTAATTTAATAGTAAAATTTACTAATTCAAAATCAAAAAGTCAGTCAATAAGTACAATTATTTAATAAACATTTTTACAAATTCAAATTTATCAAAAAAGTATTATAGCGTGAATTTTTAGAAATAATTGAATTTTTAAAAGATTTCAAATTATAATCTTTGAATGTTTGAATTTTTAATAATTTTAACTGAAAATTGTGTAGATTTAATTTTTTTAAAAAAGTTTAATCGAACTTTTTTGAAATTATTTGAAGTTTTTATTTTCTAATATACATATTTAATTGAAAAATTTCCGAATAATTGATGAAATTTCGTTAAATTGAATTGTAAACAAAAGGACTTGAAAATTTTTAAAGAAATTTTTGAAAAATTATTCAAAACAATGAATTTAAAGAAGAATTCTAGTTAAAAATTCTGGAAAACAATAATTGAATTGAAGTGATGAAAGTAATTTTGAAAAAGTTACAGTGAAATCTTATAATATAAAATAATGATTTTATCATTGGGACATTTTTAATTATTATAAAACATGAAGTTATCGATTGCTCCGAGTCGAAGACTCGGAGTGATCGATATCTTCATGTTTTATAACAATTTTTTTTAAAATTGTTTAATTTAAAAATGGTTTGAATTTGAAATTTTTGAAAATCTTAATTCTTTTGGAAAAATAATAATGAATAAATATTTATTTAAAAAAGAAGCAATAGAACATTTTTCTGAGTAATAATTTTTAAACTGAATGATAATATTTTTTAAGTCAAGGAGAAGTAAGAATTTTGTCTGGAGTTTAAGGGAAAGTCAGGGAAAAACAAAATTAAATTTTTGTTGTCAAAAAATGTAGATTTAAAAACCTAGAAAAATTCCGTTTTTTAACCTGAAAATGTCAAGGAATTTGAAATGAGCAAAAGCGTATGCAACCCTGTAAAAGTATAAATTTTTACTCGATTTTTATAAAAATTAAAATTGTTGGCAAATTTTTTATTAATTCTGATTCATTAAATTATTAAATATTATTAGAATAGAATAGGAAAAATTAAAAGAATAATTAATAGTATATTTTTTTAGCTATTTATTAATACATTCAATTAATATTTTCTCTCTAAATATTTATTAACTATATATAAGCTAATATTTAGAAAAAAATCAATAAATTTGCTCTTAGAAATTTCAAGGGAATTTTTTTTTTTTGAATCAAATACATGTGACTTTTGACTTTGATTTTAAGTGAGCGCATATGTTACATGAATTTTATAACGGTTTCAAACAGATAAGGGTTCTTTAACCCAACGATGAGATATACGCCGAAATTGTATACACCAGGTGTGTCATACCTGTTCCGTGTGTATTTAATTAATTCATACGATATGAGTTCATTTCAGTTCATTACCTGCGTACATAAATACGGTTTTTTTTTCTCTCTTTTTTTTTTAAATACGCACAAAACGAAACGTTTTACTTAAAAATTTAAAAAAATTACCATTTTTCCTGCTGCGCGCACTCATTCTTTAAATTATAATAAATTTTAAAGAAATTACTTTCACGTGTTTTTTTAATAGTTTTCAAAAATTAAACTTCACGCATTTTAATTGATTCAGCATAATTTTTTTTTGTTTATTACTAAATTTTTCATTTTTATTTAGTTTTTCCTGAATTTAATTTATAAAATCCTAATTTTTCAGAATTTTAAATAAAATTTTTCGAAACTTTATTCGTAAATAAATGTAATAGAACATTTTTTAGAAAATCTAATAATTTTTAGAGTGAATCAGAATATTCTTTAGTGTCAGGAAAAAAGTCAAAATTTTGTCTGGAAATCAGGAAAAAGTCAGGAAAAAACAAAATTATATTTTCCTGGCAACCCTGTATTAATTTAATTAGGACTTAATTAGGAATTAATTAGTAATTATTTTAATTTCAAATTAGTTGAATTTTATATTGAACTAATTAGTAATTAATTGAATTTCACATTGAACTAATTATTAATTAATTGAATTTTATATTCCTGGAATTAATAATTATTCTGATTTTATATTAATGTAATTTTCGAGATTGTGTCTGCATTTCGCGACAGAGTTGTCAGGATGTTTAAAAATGGTAGAAGGAGGGGGGGGGGGGGCGGTGAAAGAGTGCATCGTCCTCCAGGAGAAAGTTCGTTTACTGCACGGGCAAATACACCACATATATATATATATATATATAAACAATATGATCCAGTGAATCTAAAATCTAAAATCAACAATCAAATCTCAGCACGTGAACAATGTGTTATATTTAAACTTTAAAAAAAGATTCTTGTGCTCAAGTCGGATTTTTATCTTATCAATATTTCTTAATCCTAAAACATACACATTGTCGTGCTGGAGAAAAATAATAATGTCTGAACTGAAACAACTAAGCCAATGTATAGTGAAATTTTTGTTCCTGGTGAAAATGCTTTTCCGTGTTTCAATTTTTTATGTTGTTTTTCTTATGTTCAGTAACATATTTTTACATGTTTATTTTTCATTTTTATTTATTTTTTATTTATTTTTCGATTTATCATTCATTTTTACTGTCTTTTTTTAAATAAAATCGGCAATTTTAAATATAATAGAATTTAAAAATTTTCTAATTTAAATTTTTGTTGAAAACACTAAAAAAAAATTCAAATTTTGAAAAATTACAAATAATTGCAGAAATTCAATTATTTAAAAAAAAAGAAATTTAAATTCTTTTTATAAAATTCAAACTATGTTTAAAATTTGAAAAAAATTCTCGTTAAAATCCCAATTATCTTTATAAATAACAAAATTCTTCTCCAAAATTCAATTATTTTCATAAAAGGAAAAAAATATTCTTGTCCTAATTTCAATTATTTTCAAAAATAAAATGCATTTTTCTAATTTCAATGATTTTCAATATCTACTATTTTAATAAAATTCCCTAAAAAGAATTCAATTATTCAAAAAAATTTTTAATAAAATTGCATGCAAACATTTATGTATTTTTATAAATAATAAAAATTTCACAGGAATTTAATTATTTTCATAAAAAATAATTTTAAATTCTAGAAAATAATAATTGAATTATATTATGAAAAGAATTTTGATAAAGTTACAGTAACAATATTCTTATAATATAAAACAAATGATTTTATTACTTGGTCATCTTTAATTATTAGAAAACATGAAGAAATCGATCACTCCAAGTCTTCGACTCGGTGCAATCGATATCTTCATGTTTTATAACAATTTTTTATAATTTGTTTAATTTCAAAAAGGTGTGAATTTGAATGTTTTGAATGTCTTAATTCCTGTGGAAAATCCTGTTCCAAAAATAAGTTTAAAAATAGAAATTGTGCAAATATTTTTCTTCTTTTTTATTTAAAATTTATTTTTTAAAATTATTTCCATCATTTCAATTGAATTATTATTTTCTAGAATTTTGAATTATTTTTTATAAAAATAATTGAATTCCATAAAAAAAAATTTGATATTTATGATAATAATTGAATTATTGCGAAGGAATTTGTAAAAAAATTTTGTAAATAATTGAATTTATGTGAAATTTTTATTGTTTATGAAAATAATTAAATGTTTGTGTTAGGTACAATTTTATTAAAATTTTATTTAAATAGTAGATACTGAAAATCATTGAAATGAGAAAAAATTTTGAAAATAATTGAATTTCGGAGAAGAATTTAATTATTTCAAAAGATAATTAATTTGGATTTTGACAAGAATTTTTTTTAAATTTTGAACATAATTGAATTTTTTTTTAAATAATTGAATTTCTGCAATTATTTATAATTTCTCCAAAATTGAATGTTTTTAGTGTTTTCCCCTGGTGTTTTCAACAAAAATTTGAATTAAAAATTTTTAAATTCTATTATTTTTAAAATTTCTGATTTTATTTTAAAAAGTAAGGAAGAAGTTATTAAATATAATAATCGTCTTATTCATTCCTTCATTCTGTCCACACCTGAAGTTAGTAATTCTTTTGTTTTTTATACGTTTTGAAAGAAAATAGAAATAAAATGTAAAATCATCACGATTTTTTAACAAAATTCATGCTTTTGTTTTTTTTATATTTTTTGACAGATAATATTACATTTCTTTATTTTTTTATTATATCATTAATTTATGATACTGAAGTCCGCAACGTTTTTAAAAACGAAAACGAAAAAATAAAGGGACGGTTTTTTTATTTTTGATTCTAAATCATGTTAATTTTTAATAATTGTATCTTAAGCAACAATTAATTTCTTAAAAATTACGAAACATGAAAATTAGAGATGAATTTAACTTGGAAAAAAATTCTTTTTTGATTTTTCGTTTTTAAAAACGTTGCGGACTTCAGCTTCATTAATTTGATAATATTATTTTTATTTTTCAAATAATTCAAAAATATTTTTATTAATCTAAAAAAATTATTAATGTTATTATATTATTCCTTATGTCCTTTTTGTTTCTAAAAAAATAGCATCTTGTAACAAACATTTTAGATAATTAACAAATGTAAATCCTGCAAAATATTTTCTTTTTTTTAATATGAAAAACTTAATTACTTGACAAAATTTTGACTTATTCCCTGACCCAAAAGAATATTCTAATTTACTCTAAAGATGATTAGATACTCCAAAAAATATACCATTATACAGTTATTTACGAATTTCGTTAATTCTAAAATTATTTGAAAACATCAATAACTTCTTTTCTAAATAAATTTTAATCATTATTATTTTCCCACAGGAATAAATTATTTTCAATAATTTTTGAAAAAAGTTCTTTGTGAATTTTAAAATCCATTTGTTTACAAAACAATTTTACGAAATTTAAATAATTCAGAAATTCTTCAATTAAATACGAATTAAAAAATAAACACTTCAAATAATTTCAGAATAAAATTCAATTAAACTTTTTTAAAATAATTAATTCTACAGAATTGTTAGCTATAAGTATGAAAAATACAAATTTTTAAAGAATTTGATTTGAAACCATTTTAAAATTTAATTATTTTTTAAAATTTATGCTATAATGCTTTTAATATTCAATTATTATCTAAAACTTTAACTGAAATTCATTTTCAAATAAATTTTTATTAGATAATTCAATAATTTAAATGCAAAAATAAATAATCTATTGAATAATTAAAATTTCTTATAAATTAAAGTCTCAAAAGAATTTTATCAAAACATTTTTAAATTCATTTTTTGAAGGCACAAATATGAAATTTTATGCAAAGTTAGCAAAGCAGTGATAAATTTTGTAAATTTCAACTTTTAACGAAATTCATTTTTCTTACTAAACGAAAAAATTATTTTTTGTGATTACACATGTGTAAGTACCCGTTTTTATGGTTAATAGGCATTATTATTAATTATTTATTAGTTCCAGGAGAAACTACACGCGCGCTTTAGCGAGCATTTTTTTTAGCTGTCACCTGTAATAATTTTAAAACATAACATTTTTGTAATTTTTCATAAATTTTTCGAAGAGTTTTTTATTGAAATTTTGTAAAGATAATCGAATTTCTTTTGAGTAATAATAATAATAATAATAATAATAATAATAATAATAATAATAATAATAATAATAATAATAATAATAAATTAAATACTTTGTTTGGCGGGGGTGACATTTATATTATTTATAAAAAAAAATTTTAAATACAAATTTCATAAAACTCAATTATTTTTTTAATTTTTAAATAAAAAATTATTCCAAAATAATTCATAAAAAATCATTTTTTCTCGATAGTTTTTCAAAAATTAAATTATTTAAAAAAATCAATTTTAAATCTGTAAAGTCTAATTATTGTTAAAAATAGGAAGAATTTGAAATAAATAAAATCTTTTTAATCATGAAGAATAACATTTAGAATTTTCTTATGAATTCTTGAAATTGAATATTATTCCAGCACTTTTGACAAAATTCACTTGACTTTATCCTGATTTCCCTAAATAAATTTAGACAAATATAGTGATTTTGTGTAGGATTCTTCTGAATAATTGTATTTTTGAATGTTAATGACATGAAAATAATATTAATTAATTTTGATTAGAAAACTATTAGAAACAAAATAACAAATAAGTAATTAATTGTAATTTATTTTTGATAATTAATAAGTCAAAAATAATGTAATAAACATATCTTCCATTATCGTCTCATTGGCATTCACGCTTTCTTATATGAACAATAGTCAACCTTAAAAGATAATATGTTTAACGGAATAAATATTTAAATCTTATTTTCATCAGTGACATGTAATGTAAAAATTAGATTATTGTTATTAGAATCTATTTGAAGATAACAAAAAACAAATGACATCTTCAGACGGTGAGGGACAGAAAAAGTCAATAAATGAAAGAACATTCAAATTCTTATAGTTAATTATAGTTAATTAATTAATTCAAATTATTATAGTTAATTTTTCATTTTCTTATTAACTTGCCCCGCATGTTTCTAATTCATATTTCATTACATCCTTTATTTTTCTCGTTATTAGTTTGTTTTCTGTTTGATAGTTTCTTTTTTGCTTTTTGTTAATTCCCCCTCCCCCAAAGTTTTCGTGTATTTTTTGTCGCGCGATGATATATACTGATACAACTGAGAGTAATCACTTTAGTCCAAAAAGAGATTATGAATCGCCACTTTTAGATTAATCCCATACAAAATGCGGCACGATTCAATGTAAAGCAGCAGGAAGTTATAGTTGCTCTTTTTTCGCTGCTACAAAAAAAAAGAAAAAAAAAAAAAAAGAGGAGGCGGTATATGAGTGTTTAATTCACAAGAGCAATGTTTTGTGAAAATAGATATTTTACAACGGAGAAAAAAGGGAAAAATATTTTAAAACCGAAATTATAAATATAGAAATTGAAAAATAGAGGCGGGAGAAGCAATTGAAAAAGTAATGAACGATAAAATTTATTTTCTCTCTCGTTCTCTCGTTTTTTTCGCGTCTTCCCACGCGAACATTTTTTCCCTTCTGTTTTGCTCGTGTAATCGTGACACCAAGTGCAGTAACCTAAACCTTGTGTATTGAAGAGAGAACGAGAGATTATTCTTGACCGAGCTTTTCTTCCTCTCGGATAACAAGTACAAGGGTGACAATGTCGGTTGTTATTCCTGTGGTAAATAGACGGACGTATATGGTCAGCTGACCTGCGCTACGATAAGCGCAATCATGATGTATTCCCACAAATGCCATCGCTTCACTTCCTTTTTTTATTTTTTTTTCATTTCAATTCGTACTTTATTTATTTTTTTTTCTTTATTTTTCACTTTCGAAACCTTTTAAAATTTTACATCATGTTATATTTATAATAATAATTATTATTATTATCAAGAACTAAATTTCATATTCAGTAAAAAAAATAAATTATTTACTACTTTTTTACGATATATGCTACTATTTGGATAGTTTTCTTTAGATTTCAGCCAATAAAGGTACTATTTCTGATTTTTTTTTTGAAAATTTCCACTACTTTAAATTTGCTAATATACTAGAAATTAAAAATCTATTCTCAAAAATTATAATAAATTTCTTTAAAACGATTCAATTATTTTCAAAACATATTCGAAATTCAATTATATTCAAAAAATATTCGAAATTCAATTATTTTCAAAAAATATTCGAAATTCCATTATTTTCAAAAAATATTCGAATTTCAATTGTTTTCAAAAAATATTCGAAATTCAATTATTTTCAATATCTAGTATTTTTATGAAATTTTGCAAAATAATTCTGATAAAATTCATCAAAAATTCAATTATTTTCATAAATAATAAAATTTGCCCAGGAATTCAATTAATTTAGAACAGCATTTTAAAATAATTTTGAAAAAATCTATTATTTAACAAAAATTTTATATAATTCTTCAAATACTTTCACTAATAATAATATTTTCTATGGGTATTGAATTCCTTAAAAAAAGTTTTAATAAAATTCTAAGCAAGAATTCAATTATTTTCATAAATAATAAGACTCATCGAAGAATTTTAATGATTTTTAACACTATTTTAAATTAATTAATCGAAAAATTCAATTATTTTCACAACTAAAGTTTTCCACAAGAATTCAATTATTTAAAATACAATTTGCATAATATTTATTATATTTTGAAAAAATGAATTATTTAAAACAATGTTTATAAAATTCTTATAAAGAATTCAATTTTTTCCAAAAATAAAAACATTTTTCAAAGAAATTCAATTCTTTTTAAACATTTTCATAACATTTTTCACAATAATTCAAGTATTTCCAAAAATAATTAAATTCTTTTCAGGAATTCAATTATTTTTAAAAATATAATTCTTTGCAACTATTGCATTATTTTCATAAATAATAAAATTCATCGCAGGATTTCAATTATTTTAAATAAAATTTTACAGAAATTTCTCAAAAAATGTAATTATTCTAAAATAAAAAATTTCAATTCCTCGAAAAAATTAATTATTTAAAAAAATGTTTTTTTAAAATTATTTGGAAGAATTAAATTATTTACAAAAATATTAGAATTCTTCACAGGAATTCAATTATTTTCAAATATTTTAATAAAATTTTTCGAACGAAATCAATTATTTTAAATACAATTTTAATTAAATTTTTTTGAAATAATTCAATTAATCTTTTAGATTTTTATAAAATTTTTCCCAAAAATTCAATTATTTACAAAAATAATTCTTCGAAAGAATTTAATTATAAAAGATAAATAACAAAATTATTCCCGAAAATTCAATTATTTTGAGGCATTTTAATAAAATTCTTTGCAAAATTAAATTTTTTCATAAAAAATAACAATATTCATCATAAGAATTAAATTATTTTGAAAAGTAATAAGTTTCTTCTTGAAAATTCAATTTTAAAAAAAAAATTATACTAAAATCGTTAACAAGAATTCAATTATTTTCGTAAATAATAAAATGTTTTTTAAAAATTCAATTATTTTCAAAAAAATGTAATAAAATGCCACACAGACATTCAATTATTGTCTAAAATTGTAATTGAATTCTTTGTAAAATTTAATTATTTTAAAAAACTTTTCGCAATTCAATGATTTTCAATATCTACTATTTTCATATAATTTCCAAACAGAGTTCAATTATTTAAAATTTTTTTTGTAAAAATCTTCGTAAGAATTGAATTCTTTTCATGAATAATAAAAATTTCTCAGAAATTCAATTATTTTAATTAGAATTTGCATAAAATTAGTCGAAAGAAGTCAATTATTTAAAAATTTTTATAAAATTTTTCGCAAGAATTAAATTATTTTTATAAATATTGAAATTCTTTCATGAATAATAAAATTCGTTGCAGGAATTCAATTTGTTAGCAGGAATAAGAAAGAAGTAAATATTTTTAATGAAAATTAGGAAAAAGTTAGGAAAATAAAATATAGAATGGAATTTTTGTCAATTTTGTCAATTGTCTAAAACGAGTTTTTTTATGGTCGTTAAGTTTAATTTATCGATAGGTATACTTTTTTACTCCTTTTTTTAGTTTGAAAGCAATTTTTGGCTACTTTTTTAAAATTAATTATCGAGTGCGAAGTCTGAGTGTCAAGAGAATTTCAATCTTTGGATTCATAATATAAAATAGCTTTTTATGAAAAACAAATTTTTTGAAATCCAAGAAATGTTTGTTCTATGCAAAAAAAAAGAAAAAATTACATGTGATTTAAATGAAATAAAATTTATTTATATTTATTTTTTCGGTTTGTTTTAGCGAAGGCACGTGCAGGAATGGTTTGTTAGTTTGACCTCGGGTAACTTTCACCGTGACGTGTAGTGATTGTAAGGATCCAGCCAGGAGTTGTTTGTAATTTATGCATGTTGCGTGCGATCATGGTCCCATGCTCGTAACCTGGCTGCATGGTCAGGTTTACAATTTACATTATACATCCACGGGGCATGCACTTTACCCTTTTCAAAAAGAGCTTTCGCTCTTATTTTCAATAAAATTTCTACCTTTCGCGCTCTCTTTTTTTGTCATCATTATATAAATATCCGATTTCCTTCCCTTTTATAATGTTTCCTTACACGGTTTTTTCTAAGGATATTAAATTGAGACAAAAAACGTATCAAAAGTGTTGCGAAGTGCAACATTTTTGTCTCAATTTGGTATCTTCAGAAAAACTGTGTTACTTTGTGTTATTTGATGTTTTATATTGTTAAATTACGGTTCTGTATTTTTGAAATTTTCATTTTTCGGATCCTAGTAAAATTCTTCTTTTTTGTTTATGAACTTAAATTGTTTGTAGAATTGAATTTTAAAATTGCTTGTAAAATTAATAAAATTTATTTTTTTAAGTAAAAAAAAACTAGTGTAATTCTTTATTAAATCGTCGAGAGACATTTAATGGCGAAAAAAGCGTATCTTATCTTGTGGAGCCTTTACGCAGATTTAATCATTTGCCCTTTACATTCAGTTGAAATTATTTTTAGTCTTAGTTATGTGCTCGAGTTTACGTGATCGGTTACGTGAAAATCTACATGTCGGTCTAGTTTCACTTTTCTGTCGTTGCGCTTTATTTATTGCAATTTTACCTCTGCATATTTTGGGTCTTTATTTGATTTTTTTTTGCTACTGGTATAATAGTAAGAATTGATAATAATAGTAACAATAATACAACTTTCTTCAATGTTTAAATATGGATTAATACTGAAATTCATACTATAAGCATAATTTGAATCAATTTATACAATAAAGTTCAAAACTTTGTACTAATTATTAGAAATAATTAATTAAAATTAAAAGTAAATTTGCAAATTAAAATCAAGAATTAAATTAGAAAATCAATTTGAAGAACTTAAAGTAAAAATTAAATTAAATAAGTTATATGCGAAGATTAAAAGAGTAGATCTACAAAATAATGATCTACTCCTTTAGTTAAAGTTTTTAATTTTCGTTATTTCTTTTAAAATAAAAATTAACAATTTATTATTTTGTTACAGGTGAGTCTGCACAGAATATACATAAATCATTTCATCAGGATAACAATAAAGTGAGTACTTATTTTTAAAAAGAAAATATATATTCTCAGTAAATTTTCTATCCCTCACCACATTGTAAAATAAGCGACATTACAACATAAACGAAGGAATCAACAAAAATTTAATTTTAACACAAACTTACAAATATGTAGTAAATTATTCTAAATTATAAAATTATAATAAAATTAATTTTCGGTCTCAAAAATAAAAATTAATTACACGAATGCACATCTTCGAAGGAATTCCACTTTACATGTAAAAATGATGTAACATTAACAAATAAGCAAAAAAAATCATTAAACAATTCATTTTAATTATATTTATAATACAATTTTGTCATTAACCAACAGTGGAACAAAAAATGTTTTGAAAACTTGATTTTTTTATTTAACATAACCTCACTTTTTCGAGTTTTTTCTGGCTTTGAAGCCTCATAATTAAAGATTAATTATGTTTAAACTAAATGTTTTTTTTTAGAAATGTGCTGAGGAGGAAATTGTCGAAAGGTATAGAAACTGATTTTATTTTGCAATGAGGAAAACAAAAGTTATTTAAAAAATACTGAAAGCGTAGAGGAAATCCCTCCCTATAGGTGTGTGATGGAGGGTTAACAAAATATATTTTTTAATTTTATTTTGATGTAAAAAACACATATACGGAATGACATGTTTTAAAAAATGATTTTTTAATTCTTGAGATAAAGAAACGTAAAAACGTCAGCAAAATAAAAAAATTGAATTTAAAAATTTTCTGTAAAACAATTCATTCATGAGGAAGCAATAATTAATTATTTCCTAAAATTAAATTCTTACAACGAATAATTTAAAAACTTTTTTAAATGACTAAACGTTTTTTTGAAGAATGGTTTATTAAAAACCTTGAAAATAAAAAAAATTACTTCCAGTAAAATAATTACAATAATTTTATTAAAAATAGATCAATTCTTATAAACAAATTTTATAAAAATTATTAAAAATGATTTAATTTCTCTCGAAGAATTTTATAAAAAAATTTCAAAATAATTAATATCGTTCAAAAAATTTAATCATTCTGAATTAATAAATTATTTAAATAATTCAATTTCTAATGTGAAAATTTGATTATTTATGTGCACTCTATCTATTCACATTAATTCTATTAATTAATTAACATTAATCTATATATTCGTTGGACCTGTAGTTTTTCCATTGGTCAATAGTACATCAATTTACTGATTAATAATATTTTTTCTTACAATCTGTAGATTTTCTATTGGTCGACAGTACATCAATTCAATGATTAATAACTTTTTTTCTTACAATCTGTCGTTTTTTTATTGGTTAACAGTACATCTATTCACTGATAAATAATATTTTTTTCTCCCAATCTAAATTCGTTGTACCTGTACATTTTCTATTGGAAAACAGTACATAAAATTTCTGAGATATTTTAAATAATATTCAACATGAACAGTATATAAGTTGGAGAATCGCGTATAATTTTTAAACGTTATTTTAAAGTCTTCTGTTACGTGACATTAAAGTTTGAAACAAAAAAGAAATAGTGAAGTTCGTCTGATTATTCCTGTGTATTACACATACGAATAAGTTTGACACCGTAAGGCGGTAAGCATATATTATTTTAAAGATCAAATTAATATTTATTCCAATTATTTTATTAGTAATATTTACAGATTGTATTAGTGTTTGCGGTCGATTACATTTAAATATCAACTGGGAAAAGTAACTGTATATTTATTAACAATCATGATAAGACTTGCAATAATCTGCTTCCTAATTTCGATGATCAGAAGCGAAGAAAGTATTTTCAATATTGATGACGTATATGAATTAAGACAACTTTTCCATGATTCTGAACGTCGTATGGAAGCAGCAACTCGAGGTCAAAGTGGAAATGCGACAATTGTCATAGGCAGTGCAAGAAGTGGCAAAAGTACACTAATTAATTACTTGATGGGAAATGCATTGAAAGCTTATAGAGAGAATGGTGAAATTAAAATAAGAAAAGCTAATGAAAATAGTCCAGGACCAGAAATTGGTGCTGGATCAGTGTCAGTGACTACAATTCCCACAAGATGGAGCTCAAGTAGGACAAACTTACAGAATTTGGACATCTGGGATACCGCTGGATTTGAGGACAATAGAGGTCAGAAGGAAGATATAAACAATACCTTTCATCTGTATCATTTGACAAAAAAGGTCGATTCTCTGAAACTTATTTTAGTTATCAGCTATAACGACATTACTAGTGGAAATATTAATCAGATTTTAAAACTTTTAAAAACTGTAGAAGGATATTTTAATAACACGTTTAAAGATATTTTCCCAAGTATATCAGTAATTATCTCAAAAGCACCTAACCAAATTAATAATGATCATCCAGTCGATTCTGAATTCCTCAATTATAAATTAAATAGCAGTTTATTATCAAGTCCAGAATTGGATATATCCGAAGTTTCAAAAGAATTTGTACGGCATATAATAAATAATAACCAACGTGTAGCCTTCTTCAGGAAAGTGAAAAAAGTAGGGAGAGTTACTTCTGACATCGATGATAATATTATTCCAGCTATTACTAACTGCGAGAGCATACGCAAGTCATCTCATCAGGATATAGGTTTCACATTTTCATTTAACTCGAAAGTTTGCCTGCAACAAACCAGTGATAATTTACTGAACATGACTGATTTTACAGATTTAACTTTAAAAGTATATAACAGGTACATTGATAACTACAATGATTTGAACAGGACGTTAGATAGAAGTGTATTATTGCAAAAAAAATCCAGTTTTCAGCAAATCTACAGTCGTATTGATATTTCTTCATTGGATAATTCTGATGCAAAGTTTAAAATTAAAATTCTGGAAGAGAGTGATAATATTGTTAGAGACTTCATAACCAACAAAAATTTAGAGAATAAAATCAGCCTAACTGAATTTATTGATAGCATAATTATGTCAGGAAAAATAAGACGAATAAACATTCTATTGGAGGCTATTGTTAAATTACTAGTTGACAGAACATCAATATTAATTTCATCGTGTGAACTTAAGGAGAATAGAATTGATATCGATGAATATAAAAGAAGAAACGTAGAATTAGAAACATTGCAAGAAAAAAGAATGAAGGAAATGAAAGAACGAATAAGGAACGAACAAAAACCTCGAAATGAAGAAGGCTTTTGGATAAAATTTTTTCGTTCTTATGCAGAATGTGCTCGTACAAACCCAGCTGCTGCAGTTGGGAGATAAATGAAATAATTATAAACTAAAAAAAATAGTGTCGTTTACTGTATCTAAACAAACATCTAAATAAACAAGCATTTAAAGAAACAAACAATCATTTTATTAAAATATCTATTCCATAATTCGAAAAAGAACATTTTCAATTTTTATTTCTAATCTACAATCATCAACCTTAAAAATTCCTGACAACCACATTTAACCATTTTTATTGGTCTATTAAATAGCATAATATTTTAAAACTGATATTTTTAATTTTAGAAATAAGTTCGAATTTCCAATAACTAACTCTAAAATCCTTAGAAACAAAACTTTATGAAAGCCAAGTAAAAAATATATTTTTTAGAAATATGCTCTGAAACTTATTTTAGTTTTCATGACGACATTATACACGGACAAAAATTTAGAGAATAAAATCAGCCTAACTAAATTAGGCTATATTTTCTGAGTCTTTTAGACGGGCTGTTTCAGTAAACTAAAATACTGCATATTTGGAATAAATAAAATATGAATTGAACCATTTAATTATTATTGACTGAAATAAAAAATTATTTGATTGAAGTTAATATTTAATTGATAATAGTCAAGTAATCGGTTATTTGATTCAAATAAACAAAAAAACGAATCAAAAGTTTTGCGAGGCAACACTTTTGATTCGCTAATCGTTTTTGTCTCAATTTGATATCCGTTAAAAAATTGTGGGAAAATAGTAGCTTTTAGTGTCACAAATGTAAAAATAATTATTTAAATAGTAGTAAACCGTAAAAAAGTATTCTTAGTAGATGAGTACAAAGCCTGAATTTGTCTTTACGATAAATATACAAAAGGGTTGATGGCCTGAGAGAGAGAGAGAGAGAGAGAGAGAGAGAGAGAGAGAGAGAGAGAGAAAGATGGAGTTAATTCTAGTAATAATACATTATTATTATTGTATTATCAGTGCTCTATTCTTTGGTGAAAGAGAAAGAAGAGGAAAAAAAATGCATCTTAACCGCGATGAGGATGCAATGATTAACCGAGGTTCCCCTTCTCGCTTTGTTATCCACCCACTCATCCGTCACGTTAGTGGCATAGCGAATTGCACCAGGAAGAGTGAACACCGGCGATCTAAGCCCCCCTTCTCTCTCCCCCCTCCTCCTCCCACCTCTTAATCTGTCTGGTGCAACTACAGGCAATCGTGTCGCTCCTAAGCACTTTCACTAGTGACCTACTGTTACAACGTCCTGCAACAAATATAAGTTTGTGTTAGTTTGTAGACTCTTGCATAGATATAACTGTCTGAAATTCACTTTTATACACACGAGCCCTCCAAGAGATCGTGAGAGTTAAATGCTTTATATACATACATGAGAAATCTTTTTCGAGTTATCGAGAGTCTTTTGTCAGTTGGAGTGAAAAAGACAAACTTCCGCGTCACGATTCCTTCGTGATTCGCTTTACCACTCGCTTTGCGCGATAGATCACGATTTTTAAATTCTTGTGCAAAAAGATTATAGATTTGTTTCGTCAGAGCTTAAATTAATAAAAATTTTGTTTCCTTATGTTTATAAAAAGGAAGGTCGATGGTTTATTCTGATTTTCTACTGTTATTAAACGTTTTGTAATTCACTGTTTTATGTAATCACAATTGGCAACTTTTATTATATTGTAATTATTATTATTTATATAAATAAAATAATCTATTTTTCCTCAATTTGTTTTCTGTAATTATTATTTAGAAGCGTTTACAATAATTCTGATCATAAATAATATTAATATTACGAATAGATTGAGATTCAATATGGAGACGCTGTTCTTCACCTACTGAGAACGCCAAGGTCACCGCTAGATGGCAGTTCGGTTCCTTCTTGGAATTTTCACTGCCCTCTGGTGGTGGCCTTGGCGTTCTCAAGTGGAGAAATTAATCCACCATTTTATCAGACAACTTCTTTCAGTTAAAAATGTTATTTTGAGAATAATTTCAGTTTCTTTCATATAGTAAAATAAAAATTGGTAAGAAATATGTTAATAAAATTTCTATTTCTGTAGAAATAATAATGAGTAATATATTAATAGTAGTTGTAATAAAATAAAATAATTTACGAAACTAAATAGGAGGTGAAACATGACTTTTTTTTGTCGCACAATATAGCGGTTTATACGTGTGATATTATAATTAATGATTGGGATTAAAAAAATGCCCGCATGGGTATTTCTCTTTTTATTTTTCTGTTCCTTTTTTTTAAATATAGTTTAATTTAAATTGTAATTTTGACTTAACGATTTGTTGAGTCATATGTTAGTGCGCTTTGAACAACTGTAAATAAATGGTCGTGAAGGAAGCTCGTAAACTCATCTCTCCCTGAATTACGTACGCAGCATCATACTTCATACTCAAGTGTTACTACACTTGAATGGCGTCGTTGCTCATTTTAGCGAACCCTCTTTCCGGATACATCAGTTTTGTTATGAATATAGCAGAAACCACCCTCGTGAAAATTTTAATTTTTCACCTAAAAAAAGAAGAAGAAGAAGAAGAAACATTATTCACTATTTTAATTTCTTGAATCTGAAAACCATCATTTTTATTGTATGCATACTTATTTTTGTTTTATCAGAAATTTAGGAATACAGATAAAAATTTTGAGACTGATCCTAAATTTTCAAAGTTGGAAATTTTTCTTATTTTAGTTTTAATTTGTTTTTGAATGCTTTTCTTGATTAATATTAACGTTTTTTTGTGTAAATTAAGCAACTGTTAATCTTTATTTTGCTTAAAAATTTCGTACAATCGGAAATTAGGTCAATATACTCTTTTTTCTATTGTGTAGTGCAGTGTTAAAAATAAATTGTACTTTTATTTGGAGAAATAGCTTTCTTTCATTACGAAGTCAAAAAGTTGTTCTCCTGACACTTTTTCTAAATTCTATATACATATAGAGATATAAATTTTTACTAAAATGGTACTTTTCATTTTAATAGGAAATTAAAAATTTGATCTGAATTTTAACTGAAAAAAACTAAAATTATTCTCAAAATAATATTTTTTAACTGAAAAGAAGTTGTTTGATAAAATGGTAGATTAATTTCTCCACTTGAGAACCCCAAGGTCGCCACCAGATGACAGTAAAAATTCCAAGAAGGAACTGAACTGCTATCTAGCGGTGACCTTGACGTTCTCAAGTGGAGAATAACGTCTCTATATTGAATCTCAAAATGTTCAACAATATTCGTAATTTTATAATTATCAATGATCAGAATTTTAATGTAAAGAGTTTGACTTTAAATTTTAATTTAAATAAAAATTTTTAATTCACAATAATTTGCTATTTTTAAGGTCTGAGTTTTTTTAAGGTTCATATTTAGTCTTTGAATTATTTTATTTCATCAAATAACTCGATTAAATTCTGTCAATTTTAAATAACATTAATACTTTTCTCGAGCTATAAAGTTTAAAACAAATTCTTTGGATCAATTCTGACGAAGTCGTTACAGTTCGCGACTTTTTTATTGTTTAAAATTTTCACAAGTCAGCTACTTGTAATTACATACAAAGTTGTTTTTTAAAATAATTTTTTATTTTTTAAACACGTATTTAAAAAACAAATTTAAACTTTACTAATTCTTTTGGGCTGTTTTTTTTAAATTATATGGGCATTTTTTAAAATGACTATACTCTATACTTTCTATTTAATTCGCACCTAAAACATTCCTATAACAAAATACATTGTATTTTAAAAACGCTTATTTAAGATTTATAATTTTTATGTGTTTCTTCTTTTTAAATAAAAAAATATTTCATCTAACCTAATTATATTATATTATACACAGTTTGATCTCCATACAATTTTTGTTTAACTAGAATTTATTTCACGGCAAAATTGTAAATTTATCAAACTAAACTATGCTCGATTTAAAAAAAAGCCCAAAAAATGCGTAAATTTTAAATTTGTTTAAAAAATAAAAAACTACTTGAAAAAAACACCTTTGAATGTAATTATAAGTAGCTGATTTACAAGTAATTATTTTTAAAAAGAAGAAAAAATTTTGTTAATTCGGAGCAATCGATGTCTTCATGTTTCATAATAATTAAAGATGACCGAGTGATAAAATCATTATTTTATATTATAAGACTTTATAAATAAAAAAATTTTTTAATTATTGTTTATGAAAATAATTGAATTATTGAGATGCAATTTATAAAACATTAGTAAGTAATTGAATTTTGAAAAAAAATTTTAATATTTTAAAAAAAAAATGATATTTTGAGGAGAATTTTAAAAAAAAATTTTGAAAATAATTGAATTTCTGCGAAGAATTTTCTTACTTTTAAAGATAATTAAATTTTGCAAACAATTTTATCAGAACTTTTAAAAATAATAAAATTTTCATGATGAATTTTATTATTTAGGTATAGATATAAAATTTTGACGAGAAATTTAAAAAAAAAAATGAAAATAATTGTATTTCTAGGATGAATTTTATTATTTATCAAGATAATTGAAATTTTTACAAGAATTTTATTAAAATTTTTACAAATAATTAAATTTCAGAGAAGAATTTTATTATTTATAAAGATAATTGAAATTTTTAACAGGTTTTTTTTTAAAATGTTTAAAAGTAATTGAATTTTGAATAAGAATTTTGATATTTTAAAAAATAATTGAAATTTTGAAAAGAATTTGAAAAAAAATTTTGAAAATAATTGAATTTCTGCTAAGAATTTTATTACTTTTAAAAATAATTGAATTTCTAAGATGAATTTTATTATTTATAAAGATAATTGAAATTTTTAACAGATTTTTTTAAAAAATTTTAAAAGTAATTGAATTTTGAAGAAGAATTTTGATATCTTTCAAAATAATAATTTTGTGAGGAGAATTTAAAAAAAAAATTTTGAAAATAATTGAATTTCTGCTAAGAATTTTCTTACTTTTGAAGATAATTGAATTTTGCAAAGAATTTTATCAGAACTTTTGAAAATAATTAAATTTTCATGATGACTTTTATTATTTATGAAGATAATGATAATTTTAACGAGAAATTTAAAAAGAAATATGGAAATAATTGAATTCCTGTAAAGAATTTTATTACTTTTGCAAATAATTAAATTTCAGAGAGGAATTTTATTATTTATAAAGATAATTGAAATTTTGACGAGAATTTTATTAAAATTTTTACAAATAATTAAATTTCAGAGAAGAATTTTATTATTTATAAAGATAATTGAAATTTTTAACAGGTTTTTTTTTTAAATGTTTAAAAGTAATTGAATTTTGAATAGGAATTTTGATATTTTTAAAAATAATTGAAATTTTGAGAAGAATTTAAAAAAAAATTTTGAAAATAATTGAATTTCAGAGAAGAATTTTATTATTTATAAAGATAAATGAAATTTTGAACAGATTTTTAAAAAAATTTTTAAAAGTAATTAAATTTCAGAGAAGAATTTTATTATTTATAAAGATAAATGAAATTTTGAACAGATTTTTAAAAAAATTTTTAAAAGTAATTGAATTTTGAAGAAGAATTTTGATATCTTTAAAAATAATAATTTTGTGAGGAGAATTTAAAAAAAATTTTTGAAAATAATTGAATTTTCTTACTTTTGCAGATAATTGAATTTTGCAAAGAATTTTATCAGAATTTTTGAGAATAATTAAATTTTCATTATGAATTTTATTATTTATGAAGATAATGATAATTTTGACGAGATATTTAAAAAGAAATTTGGAAATAATTGAATTTCTGCTAAGAATTTTATTACTTTTGAAAATAATTGAATTTCTAGGATGAAATTTATTATTTATAAAGATAATTGAAATTTTGAAAAGAATTTTATTAAAATTCTTTGCTAATAATTGAATTTCAGAGAAGAATTTTATTATTTATAAAAATTAAAATTTCAATTATTGAAATTTTGAACAGATTTTTTTTTAATGTTTAAAAGTAATTGAATTTTGCAGAAGAATTTTAATATTTTTAAAAATAATTGAAATTGTGAGGAGAATTTAAAAAAATTTTTGAAAATAATTGAATTTCTCCGAAGAATTTTATTACTTCTAAAAATAATTGAAATTTTGAACAGATTTTTTTAAAAAATGTTAAAAATACTTAATTAAAATTTTGCTATGAATTTTATTAAATATTATTCCGGATTGTTTGATATTAAAGTATGTGTTGTTGAGAAATATGATTTTTTTTTACAATTTTGACAATTTCGTATTTCCTTTATGGCGTTTTTTCTAAAATTTCATGCGACTTTTCGTGACTTTTGTTGTGAATTTATGCGATTAAAGCGACTTTTTTTGTGTCTTAAAAACGATCCGAGCCCTGCTTAGCGGTGACCTTGACGTTCTCAGGTGGAGAATAGTGTCTCCATATTGAATCTCAAGCTGTTTGTAATTTTTTACTTATTTACGATCGGACATTAAATTGAAATACTAGCTAAATAGTTGTATTTCCTGTAAAAAGAGTGTTACAAAAAAAAAATATTAAAATTAAAAAAAATCTTTCTCTTCCTAAAGGAAAAAATTCGTCTGACAATCAAATTGTGGGTCTCTGAGGAGAGTGTAGCCTTCGTAATAATGTATACATATAAGGTCTGGGTCATTTGGGAGAGAAAAAAAAATAATGGTGGGACAAAGTGACGTCTATCGTCATATCATTCTTTCCTTTCGATATGTGTGTGTTAGAGAAAAAAAGAGACAGAGAACAGCGAATAAGAAAACGAAAGATAACAATGGTATGGTAACTCTTCGAGAGATAAAAAAAAAGAGAATCGAAACGAGTGATATATACAAAAAAAAGGAGAAGGGTATTTGGTGCCCCATAGCAGAGGGAGAGGGGGGGGGGGAATGACAACCATCATCCCCACTCACGATACTTTATACGTTTGTTCATTTTATTCTCTTTTTCCCCATTCTGCTTTGCCCTCTCTGGCCTGTGAGCGAGCGCTGCTGTGTTTCCCTCCTATTCTCTCTTTTATCATATTCTCTCTCTCTCTTTCTCTCTCCTTCCTTGCGTCGGAGTAAGGACGGGCATTGACCTCCACGCGGTGCATGGCGCACTGCACCGAAATACACATTGCTCGCACATGCGTCCTTCTCTCACTCTCTCTCGAAATTTTCCTTCCTTCTCACACTCAGGAAACAGAGAATAACCACGAGAAGGGTGTGTGTGTGTGTGTGTGAGTAGACCGAAAAAGGGATTCCAATTGTGTCTAATATCTTATGCTTGATGTGAGCGAGGGCGAGATAAGGTAGCAGGGTGGGGAGAGGGGGGAAGGAGAAAAAGAGGAGAACGAATCGAGCAAGGGAGACACGCGGGCACGTGCTTCAGTTCCGTTATTGCTCAGAAGCCCGTTGGGTTCCCTTTGGGGGCCACGATTCTTTCGGCAGTTTTTCGTTTCCTATCAACACCTCGCTTTTTTTTTTCATTTCTAACGTGAAAAATTATACTCTGTCAATGAGAATTGTAATAAAAAAAAAAATGTGTGTGCGAATTGTTATTTAAAAAAAACAAGTGTTTTTTGGAGAAAAAAAAAATGTTTTTTTTATAAATGAAAAAGTGCTATGTTTATAATATTACCGGGAATTAAATATTACCGGTTTTTGTTTTGTTATCTAAACTGTATTATTATTGGATAATTATTCGATGATTTTTCATTTTCGCCTGTGGTTTGTACGTGATATTTTTTTGGTAAGAAAAATTTTATTTTTGTGTGTGATTTAATTTTTTTTTTTTTTGCTTTAATATGAAAACTGGTGCTTTTTGGGTGTTTAATGTTCATTCACTATATAGTTGAATGAGAGGAATATGGATAATGGGGAGGTGCGCACACACCCTGCGCAGAAGGCGCTCTATGGCGAATATTCAGTTTGTGGGCAAATTTTGTTATTTTGTTTCTCGATTTATTCACTTTTAAAAAAGTTAAAATTTATACAGTCAGGGAAAAAGTTTTTATTGCCGAACTAAATTCTTACAGAATTTTACTAGAATGGTTTTTTTGGAAAGAATTTTAGAATTATTATTATTATTATTAATTATTAATAATATTGATATATTGTAATATATCAATATTTGAATTTTTAATTATAATATAATAGAATTTTGTTTTTTTTCTTCATTTATTTACTTATTGTATTTTTTTATAGGTACATAATTTACCTCTTTAATGTTTACTGTTTTATTTAAATTTATTTCATCGTTTATGTTTTCTTCTAAACAATTTACATCCTTTTTTTCTACTGAATGTTTACCAGAAATCATGTAAACTTTCTATAGAATTATTCTATTGAAATTCTAAAGATTATTTTAATGTTTTACTATTTTATTACATATTTAGACAGGATTATTTCGTTTATGAGCGAATTTTCATGCCATCTAGGCGACAATTTAATGAACTGCATTGGCGCGAAATTCAAAAAGAGAAAAATTCTATTAAAAATAATTCTAGTAAAATTCTACATAATGTTTACTAGAAGTGGAATTATTCTATAGAATCGTTTTTGTAAAATTCTATAAAAACTTTTCCAACTGAGAACAGTTGAATAATAAACCTATAAAATTTTTAAAAATTAGTTTCATTTCGACAAGTTTTAGTTAAAAAAATCAACTTTCTACTCTGCTCTATAAATTTGAATTAATATAAATGTTTACTAATTTGAATTAGTGACTGACTGACTTTTATTTTTGCTTTTGAATTAGTAAATTTTGCTAATAAGTGATGATTTCTACTAATCTATTAGTACAATTTACTAATTCGAAAGCAAAAAGTTATTATTTATTATATAGTAAAATTTTTTAATTCAAAAGCAAAAATTCAGTAAATTAGTAAATTTTACTAATTTTTACTAATAATAACTACTAATTACTACTAATAAATTAGTAGAAATTATTATTTATTAGTAAAATTTACTAATTCAAAAACAAAAGGCCAAGAAATTAATAAGTGTTACTACTAATTACTACGAATAAATTAGAAGAAATCATTATTTATTAGTAAAATTTACCAATTCAAGAGCAAAAAGTCAGTCACTTATTCAAATTAGTAAACATTTTTACTAATTCAAATTTAGAGAGAGAAAAAAATTATTGTTTTAAATCAAATAAACGATTACTTGCTTGTTGTGTAAAATTAAATATTTCCTTGAATCAAATAATTTCTCTTTAAATCAAATTGTATTCGAATCAATAATTTCTGTATTTGACTCAAATGCAATTTAATTATAACTTAAATAAATAATAATAATTAACTTGAATAATTTGACAATTTAAATTATTTGAAACAAATATTCATTTGAGAATAAAGTATTTAATCGTTTATTTTAGTCATATAAATTTTTTTTTTAATGGTCACTTTTTGAGCGATATTTTCGTTTTTGTTTTTCTAACATTTTCTTGTTGGTTTTATTTATTTATTTATTTTGAAATATTGTTAAAATTCTTCATGTACAGAGAGAGCGTTGGACGCTATGCATGCGGTGTAATGAAATCCATGAAATAAAGGTCAAGTCGAGGTCGTCTCTCCTAATTGTCAATTCAGATCTAATCGACATATTTAGATGACGCAGTGTTACAATCTGAGTTATTTCTTTCCTACTCATATTGTTCTTAAATTTACTTAATAATATTTACAATTTTCAAGTCTACTTGGAAATTTTAATGGAAGAAAATGATTTTTTTTTTGTTTTTATAGTATTTTTTTGTTTTACAGTGTTCTGAATTTAGCGTCGACGCTAAGTATATAGTTTTTTCGCCATTTAGCGTCGACGCTAAATTCGGAAATTTTATCTTTATACAAAACCCTGAAATCTTTACATTCTCATTTTTTTGTCAGTTTCCTGAATTTAGCGTCGACGCCAAGTATAGTTTTTTTTCGATATTTAGCGTCGACGCTAAATTCGGGAATTTTATCTTTATCTGCGGCTTCGCACTCATCTACTAAAAACTACTATTTACTATTTTTTTTACGTTCTGCTACTATTTGGGTACTTTTTTTAGATTTCATCCACTAAAAGATACTATTTCTGTTTTAATTTAATTTTAATTTAATTTAATAGTAGTAAATCCAACAGTCACATAGACCAATTACAGGATTATCAGCTAATAAACAATATAAAATATAAAAAGTATGAAAAGGTACATTATAGAGATCAATTATAAATCGTTTTTTTTTAGAATTTCCATTAAATTAAAAATAAATTCGCTAATACTAGAAATCAAAAAACTATTCTCAAAAATTATAATCAAATTCTCTAAAACGATTCAATTATTTCCAAAAAATATTCGAAATTCAATTATTTTCAATATCTAGTATTTTCATAAAATTTCACAAAAGAATTCAATTATTTAAAAAAATATTGATAAAATATAAAATTCATCCAAAATTCAATAATTTTCATAAATATTAAAATTTCCACAAGAATTCAATTAATTTAGAATAACATTTTTAAAAAAATTTCGAAAAAATCAATTGTTTAACAAAATTTTTATACAATTCATCACAATAATTCAATTATTTTCACTAATAGTAACATTTTTCATGGAAATTCAATTTTTTAAAAAAATGTTTGACAAAATTCTATGCAAGAATTCAATTATTTTCAAATATATAATGAAACTCATCGAAGAATTTCAATTATTTTTAATACTATTTTAAATTTATTAATGGAAAAATTCAATGATTTTCACAAATAAATTTTTCCACAAGAATTCAATTATTTAAAATAAAATTTTTATAATATTTATTATTATATTACGAAAACATTTATTATTTAAAGAAATTTTTTTTTAAATTCTTATATAAAGAATTCAATTATTTAAAAAAAACAAAATTTTTCACAGAAATTCAATTCTTTTTAAACATTTTAATAAAATTTTTCGCAATAGTTCAATTATTTTCATAAATAATAAAATTCTTCTCAGGAATTCAATTATTTTTGAAAATTTTAATTAAGTCTTTGCAACTGTTCAATTTTATTATTTTCATAAATAATAAAATTCATCGCAGAATTTCAATTATTCTTAATACAATTTAACAAGAATTGCTCAAAAAATGTAATTATTTTTAAAAATTTAATTTCAATTCCTCGAAAGAATCAATTATTTCAAAAAATGTTTGTTTAAAATTCTTTGAAAGAATTTAATTATTTACAAAAATATTAGAATTTTTCACAGGAATTCAATTATTTTTATATATTTTAATAAAATTGTTCGAAAGAAATCAATTGTTTTAAATACAATTTTAATTAACTTTTTTTTTGAAATAATTCAATTATTCTTTTAGATTTTAATAAAATTCTTCCCGCAAGAATTTAATTATTTACATTAATAATTCTTCGAAAGAATTCAATTATCAAAGATAAATAAAAAAATTATTCCCGAAAATTCAATTATTTTGAGGCATTTTAATGAAATTCTTTGCAAAATTCAATTATTTTCATAAATAACATTATTCATCACAAGAATTCAATTATTTTCATAAATAATAAAATGTTTTTTAGGAATTCAATTATTTTCAACAAACTTTAATAAAATATCACAAAGACATTCAATTATTGTCAAAATAGAATTCTTTGTAAAATTTAATTATTTTTAAAAACTTTTCGCAATTCAATGATTTTCAATATCAACTATTTTCATAAAATTTCCAAACAGAATTCAATTATTTAAAACATTCTTTGTAAAAATCTTCGTAAGAATTCAATTTTCTTCATAAATAATAAAAATTTCTTTGATGTAATTCATTTATTTGAATTAGAATTACATAAAATTAGTAGAAAGAAATCAATTATTTAAAAATTTTTATGAAATTCTTCCCAAGAATTAAATTATTTTTATAAATATTGAAATTCTTTAATGAATAATAAAATTCGTTGCAGGAATTCAATTTGTTAGCAGGATAAGAAAGAAGTAAATATTTTTTATGAAAATTAGAAAAAAGTCAGGAAAATAAAGTATATGTAGAATGAAATTTTTTTTTAATTTTGTTAAGTCAAAGTGTCTAAAACGATTTTTTTTATGGTCGTTAAGTTTGAAAGCTAATTTTTGCTACTTTTTAAAAATTAATTATCGAGTGCGAAGTCTGCTTTATACAAAGCCCTGAAATTTTTACATTCTCATTTTTTTGTCAGTTTCCTGAATTTAGCGTCGACGCTAAATATCGTATTTTTCGCAAAACCCAAAAAAAATGAAACAATCTTTTCATGGGTTTCTGGTTTAAAAACAAATTTTTTAACTCCCTAAGTATATAAAGGAAAAAAGTGCTATACTTTTTCATTAGCAGAAACCATTGTGTAATATTTTTCGCAATTTAGCGTCGACGCTAAATTCGGGAATTTTATCTTTATACACAAAACCATGAAATTTTTTTTTGGCAATACTTGAAAAAAAATTGTTGCAAAATATTATAAATTCGTAAAAAATTCACGAATTATGTTTTTTCTTTCAAATTTTTGTTTCTTTCGTTTCAAAATTAAAAATTAGCCAATCATTAGTCAATGATAGTAGCCAATAAAATGTAGCTGACTGGAAAATAATTTCTAAAGGGCCTTTAAAATTGTGCAATTATCAATAGTGATACAAAAAGGAAACAAATGTCTGTGTGCGTGTGTGTGTGTGGAGCTGAAAATACAAAATAATTTTGAGTTCGATGGGTGATGGGAATCTTAACAATTATCGCATTATGGCGCCTGGAGCCTGCCAGAAAACGGGTTCAACGACCTCTGGATGCACTCCAAGACTCGCGGCTTCTTCTTTTCTCTTCCTTCCGCAATCCCCCTGCCCCTTAACCCCCCGTAGACATCCATAAAACCCCACCAACTCCCTACGTAATCGTCGTCGTCGTCGTCACAAAATCAATATGCTTGACCGTGAAAACCAACGCGCACCTACTCCTACTATTCTCCGGATCTTTATATATATATATATACATTCACACACAGTTGGTTTTAGACCCGGTTGCACGTGCGCCTTGAAACCATCAAGTTACATACCAAAAAGCTTCGGGCTTTTCCGTCCTTGTGTCGGCAGATTTTCAGATAATAGGGAAACTCCTGTCATCAATTTAGGGTTGTCTTTGTATTTCTACCACTGAAAAAAAAATTTATTTGATTCAAATAATTCAAATTATTTGAAAAATATTTAATTGATTTAAATACTTTTTAGTTGGATCAAAAAAATATGTATTTGATTTAAATATCTGCAATTATTTGAATCATACTTATTTGAACCAAATAAATCGTACTTGATTCAAATAAATAGTTAATTGAATTGAATAAATAAATTTATTTAATACAAATATTGAATTATTTGAAACTATTCTTTCATTTATTTCACTCAAATACTTCGTTTATTTGATGCACGGAGAAAATTTATTCCTGAAATTTTACTGAATTTAGTTCGGTAAAACTGGGATGAAGTGTCAAAACAGTAATTTTTCAAGAACTAGACTGTAGAAGAAATTGCATTGAAAAATAATGTAAAAATCATAAAGCTCACGATACATGTATTAGCGCTTCACTTACAGTTCGGTAAAACGTAAGCCAAGTGCTCGCTACATTCATATTTATTGAAAGTTCGGTAAAACGTAAGATAAAGTCTTCGGTAAAACTGACGAGTTGCAATTTATTGAATAGTTCGGTAAAACGTAAGTTAAAGTCTTCGGTAAAACTGACGAGTTGCAATTTACTGAAAGTTCGGTAAAACTTGAAGAACAAAAATAAAAAATAATGTTACTTCAGTAGATCTTTATTAATACTGCCGTAACTCTCAATTTACTTACTTTAATCACTACCTAAACCCCCTACAATTGTTTACGAACAAATACTAATTGATACACCTGCCTACAGTACATTCTAAACGCATACATTAATACACACATCGCACGCTTTACATTAATGCTTCAGAAAGTTTCAACTGTCCTTATATATTAATCTCAATTTTATTTCACCGCTTGTGAGAAAGATTCAAATTAATAAACTATTGTTGTACAAAATTAAAAATTATTTATATTAATGAATCATTTCTAACTATATTCAAGGTCAATTTATGAAATATTTTTAAATTATGTTTTTATTATTATAAAGAAAAATGTTTAAATTTGTATTTAATGGAATAAAACAATAATTGATGAAAATCCTTATTATTTTCAAATTTTTGTGTTTAAAATTAAAAATATACATATTAAAAGTGCAAGTTGGAAATTATTAAATTAATTAATAGAAAATTAATCTTTCTGAAATATTAAATAATAATTGTGAGGTATTAAAAAGCGAAAAGGAAATAAGCAAGTAAGCAAATAAAGAATAAAGTAAGCAAGAAGGAAATAAGCAAGTAAGAAAGTAAGTAATCAAGAATAAAATAAGCAAGTAAGCAAGAAGGAAATAAGAAAGTAAGAAAAGTAAGCAAGGAGGAAATAAGAAAGTAAGCAAGTAAGCATATAAGGAAGTAAGTAAGCAGAAAGGAAACAAGCAAGTAAGCAAGAAGGAAATTAGGAAGTAAGCAAATAAGTAGGTAAGCAAGTAAGCAACGTAAGCAAGAAAGAAATAAGCAAGTAAGCAAAGTAAGCAAGAAAGAAATAAGCAAGTAAGCAAAGTAAGCAAGAAGGAAATAAGAAAGTAAGCAAGTAAGCATATAAGGAAGTAAGTAAGCAGAAAGGAAACAAGCAAGTAAGCAAGAAGGAAATTAGGAAGTAAGCAAATAAGTAGGTAAGCAAGTAAGCAAAGTAAGCAAGAAATCAATAAGCAAGTAAGCAAAGTAAGCAAAGTAAGCAAGAAGGAAATAAGAAAGTAAGCAAGTAAGCATATAAGGAAGTAAGTAAGCAGAAAGGAAGTAAGCAAGAAGGAAATTAGGAAGTAAGCAAATAAGTAAGTAAGCAAGTAAGCAAAGTAAGCAAGAAAGAAATAAGCAAGTAAGCAAAGTAAGCAAAGTAAGCAAAGTAAGCAAGAAGGAAATAAGAAAGTAAGCAAGTAAGCATATAAGGAAGTAAGTAAGCAGAAAGGAAGTAAGCAAGAAGGAAATTAGGAAGTAAGCAAATAAGTAAGTAAGCAAGTAAGCAAAGTAAGCAAGAAAGAAATAAGCAAGTAAGTATGCAAATAAGAAAGTAAGCTAGTAAGCAAGCAAGTTATTTCCTTTTTGCTTACTTGCTTACCTACTTATTTACTTACTTACATACTTACTTATATGTTTAATTGCTTAATTATTTATTTCCTTTTTGCTTACTTACTTATGTTTACTTGCTTACTTACTTACTATTATTCATATTTAATTAAAATGAATAAATTATATGTTAAAAAAATAAGTATGTTATTGCCATTTTATATTTTCTTTTTACTTGATTTAAAAGCATTTATTACATATTTGGCAATTAATAAGTGTTTAAAATAATTAATTAATTGAATTTTAATTTAAATAATAATAAAAGGATTATTAATTAAGTCTAAATAAGTTGGAAAAATCAACTATTAGTGTGAAAGTCTTTCATTTGACTGCGGGACACTTGAAATAAAGTATTTCAATCCAGAAAACTAAAACTTTAGGCAAGTCAAGGAAGTTTTACCGAACTATTCCTGAAAACTAACACTTTAGGCAAGTCAAGAAAGTTTTACCGAACTATTCCTGAAACGTTAGTGCCCATCAAGGAGCTATTTATTTAATTTACATTAAACGTTCAGTTTCAATTTTTTTTCAACTTTTACAGTACTAGTTCTTAAGGAATAAAGATATCACATTAGATTTTAAATATTATTACCGAAAAAATAATATAAAAATTATTAAAAATTACGATTATGCTACTATATCCCAAGTTTATTGAAAAATTCGGTAAAATGTAAGGAACAAATTTTCTCCGTGTGCAAATAAAAATTATTTGACACAATAAATTTATTTTATTGATTCAAATAAGCGGAATTATTTGCTCCGAATAATTTATTATTCAAAGCTAATATAATATTTTATCAAGACAAATAAAAAAATATTTCAATCAATTAAATAATTATTTGAAACGAAAAAAATGAATTATTTGAAACTGCTCTTTCATTTATTTCACTCAAATACTTGATTTATTTGATGCAAGTAAGAATTATTTGATTCAGTAAATTTATTTTATTGATTCTAATAGACTGGAATATTTAATCCGAATAATTCATTATTTAAAGCTAATATACATTTTATCAAGACAAATAAAAAAATATTTCAATCAATTAAATAATTATTTGAAACGAAAATAATGAGTTACTTGAAACTATTCATTCATTTATTTAACCCAAATATTTCGTTTATTTGATGCAAATAAAAATTATTTGACACAATAAATTTATTATTATTGACATAATAATTAATATTATGAAAAAATATATAAATAAAAATATTACAATAAGTTGATTTTTTAAAGAAATATTGAAATATATTCGTAAATATACATTGAATAAAGTATTGAAAATATAGCGGCAAAATTGTTCACTGCCTTGTAGTAATTCTACAAGTTTTATTTCAGCTAGTGAGACATGAGAGTGTTTAAGATTTGAGAGTCCCATGCGAGCGTAGTATAGTGGTTAGCGTGCGTGACTTCGGTGCGTGAATATTCGGTTAGGCGTGGGTTCGTACCCCCAAGCGTTAGGATTTTTCAAATGTGTATGTAATAAAAATTGCGTTTAAGTGTATAAAAAAATGTGAAAGTGAACTATCAATGAATTGTCATCAGTATTTATCTTTTGCAATTAGTTATTTTTTTATTAATATTTGTTGATGTTGAAATTATCAATATTGAATGAAATAATTTTCATACTTGATTCAAATAATTATTTATTACATTAAAATATTCGATTTATTTGATTAAAATAATTTGAATTTGATTTAAATAAATAGTTATTTAATACAATTAAATAAAATATTCGGGTCAAATAAATATACATTTGAGTTGAATATATTTTGAATTTGATTCAAATAATCATTTATTAGATTCAAATATTCTATTTATTTGATTTGAATTAGTTGTATTTGATTCAAATAAATAGTTATTTGATACAATTAAATAAAATATTCGGGTCAAATAAATATATATTTGAGTTGAATAATTTTTGAATTTGATTCAAATAATTATTTATTAGATTCAAATATTCTATTTATTTGATTTGAATTGTTTGTATTTGATTCAAATAAATAATTATTTGGTGCGATAATATAAAATATTTAGTTCAAATATTTATGTATTTGGTTCAAATACACATTTATTGGAATATAACCAAATAAATGATTTATTTGAATCAAATAATTTTTATTTGATTCAAATAATTTTTTTTTTCAGTGCACCGTCTGTATGGTACTGTTCTTTCGTGTGTAAAGTTTACGCTAAAATTATTTTTTTTTATTTTACTTCAAATTCAGGGTTCGGATTGTGCGACATTTTCTACTTTTTTCGACTTTTTTAAGGAATTGAGACTTTTTTCGACTTCTTTTTAAAAAATGCGACTAATCGACTTTTTTCAGATTTTTTTTCAGTAATATGCGACTATAATCGACTTTTTTCACATTTGTCAATTATTTTTTGACTTAAATTTGAAATAGGAGAAATTTTTTTTTTTTGTCAACTATTTATTATTATCTACTAAATAATAATCTTCATATTTCATTATTTTATTAATTCTGTCCGTCCACACTTAGAAGTTAGTTTTTGTATTTTTTTTTCTTTAAAAAATATTTTTTGATAAATCAAAAATATGCAAGTATTTTTTCATGATTTATAATAAAATAATATTTTAAATATATTTAAAATTTTTCGAAAAGAAACATCATACATTCCCGTTTCTTAATATTTTTCTAGAAAATTCTCAATTTTCATAAAGGAAATAATTTGCACCATTTCTATTTCTTAATTTCAATTGCTTTAACAGCATATGACTGTTAGAAATTCAATGTTAATTTTTTCGACCACTTTTCTCTTCAAATATTTAATAAATTGAGCTGAAATTTTGTAAGAATGTCTAAGATATAATAAAGAAAGGCACTGATGTGCAAAAGTTTTAATAATTCAAAAAAAAATTATAATAAAACACTTTGAAATCGGTAAAGACGAGAAATTGATAAAAAGTGACCGTGACAACTGATAATTTTAAAGTAATTTGTAATAATTATTTTAAAAATATTAAAACTTTTGCACATCACTATGCCCCTCTTTATTGTTTCTTAGACTTTCGTACAATATTTCAACTCAATTTATTAAAAATTTAAAGAGAAAAGTGATCGAAAAATTTATACCATTGAGATAACCTAACAATCACATGCTGTTAATAAAATTCAGTTTCTTAAAAAAAAATATTTAAAAATTCTATTTGTCAATTACAAATTTTAATTGAAAATGAAATTGAAACTATTATTTTTAAATTTTTATAAAATAAAGGGAAAAAATTTATACTCAAAAAAATGTTCTGTTACATTTATTTACGAATTGCTTTTAAATTATTCGAAAACATCAATAACTTCTTTTTTTAAATAAATATTTCATTATTATTATTTTTCCATAGGAATTAAAATTCTTCAAAAGATTCGAATTCAAACCTTTTTGAAATTCAACAACATATAAAAAAACTGTTATAAAACATGAAGAAATCGATCACTCCGAGTCTTCGACTCGGAGCAATCGATATCTTCATGTTTTATAATAATTAAAAAATAATAAAAAAAGTAAATTTTTAAATAAATAATAATCAAACCGATTATTCGATTCATTTAAGTATTTTTTTGCGTTACAAAATTAATTATTACGATTAAAAATTATTTTTGTGTCTCATCCGTAAATATAAAAAAAATATGTTCTATCGTCAGTTATTCGCTCAAAATGTATAGTATTTTTACTTACATTGACAAAAATGTTAAAAAAGCAAAAGAAATAATTATTTTTGTGTCTCATTTGCAAATAAAAAAACTACAAATAAAGTAATTTTCATAAAAATATTTTGTTACATTCTACACTCAATTCTAATAAACCCCATTAACAATTTGCCATTTTTTTTTACAATTTTTACAATTTCATGCCTCTTTTTTTGTCGTTTTTTCTAAAATTTCATGCGACTTTTGCTTTTCGCGACTTTTGTTGTGAATTTATGCGACTAAAGGGACTTTTTTTTCGGTTTTAAAGTCGATCCGAGCCCTGCAAATTGTCCTTTTCTTGTATTAAATATTTTTTGTTCTTTTTCACTTAATTTGCAGCTTTTTTTAAATAAGACATTTTCGTCAATTTTTTGTATCAAAAATCAGTGGAAATCCCAACTAATTTTACGTAGAATTTATTTCGTTTAGTTTTAAATATTTAACTATAAAGCTTTGGAGCAAAAACACTGCGAAAATTAGCGGGAATTTTCATGAATTTAAAAATTAAAAATCAGTAGAAAATTTTACTAATTGAAATATTGAGAATCGGTATTAAAATATTAAGTATATGTATACTATATAATAAAAATTAGAATTGTATAAATTAAAATTTGAATAAAAATTAGAAGAAATTCTCAGTATAATTTGAACTTAAAAAATCATAGGAAGTTTCAGTAAAATTTAACTATTTAATTAAGCAGTTTTAAATAAACTTTACTAAATAACTTTAGAATATAGAAACAGTGTTGTCACAGGTCAGGGAATCAAGGAAAATGTCGGAAAATTTTATCAAACTGCAAAAATTTCAAATTTTTATATTATTTTACAATTATTTCGGTTTTTAGTATCGAAAAATATTATTGAAAACCTTAAATTATTTTTGACATTTGCTTCAACCGTAAAAACTTTTTATAATCGCAAGTGAATTTTAATTTTAAAAAAATTTTTTTTTCTCATTTCTGCAAATAAATTTTAAGTAAGTTAAATTGTAGAATGAATTTCTTAAAAGTGCTTAATTATAATTAACTTATAAATATTATTGTAGTTAAAAGAAGTTTAAATTTTCAAAAAAGATAATTGAATCTCAAATGGTTGGAAATTAATTTTTAAAAATATCAATTACTGCAAAGAACTTAAAAATTAAATTCTTGTTTAAAAAATTATTTATGTTTTAAATACTTTTCTTTAAAATTCTAAAAAGAATTTTGGTTTTTGAGAAATTTTAATTCAATTTGAAAAAGATTATAATTGAAACTATGGAAATCGAATAGAAAATAATTAAATTTCTTAAAAAATTTTTCTATAGAGAGTTTTCTAAATTTTTAAAGAATTTTTATTTATTACAGTTAGTGAATAATTAAAACAATCACAATCGAATGTATATTCACATTAGTGTAAAAAATCAGCATTGAAGAGTCCAAATTGCATTTGAAATTATTAATTTTAATATTTACTTAATTTTAAAAATATTTGAAAATTTAAATAAATTTTTTTTCAATAATTGAAGTTTCTAAAAATTGTTTTAAAATTCTGACATATTAGGTTATTAAATTACTTATGTTCTATTTTCTAAAAATTATTACATTTTTATAATCAGGTATTTGAAATTTTTTGAAATAGTAATTTGATATTTTGTGTAATTTTATGAAACATCCAGTTTTATAAGAGTTGAAGTTTACAATTTTTATTAATAATTAATTTTCAAAAGGTTTTATGTATAGAAAGTTTAGAAAATTAAAATTTTAAATAATTTTAATTGAAAATTTAAAAATAGTTAATTTTTAATTAACATTTCTATAAAAATAATTTTTTTGAATAATTTTAATTCAATTTTTTGAAATTACTTGAAGCTTTTATTTTCCAATATACATTTAATTGAAGAATTTTCAAATAATCGAAATTTGGTAAAATTGAAATTTGGTAAAATTATCAACAAAGTAGAATTGAAAATTCTCAAAGGAATTTCTTAAAAATTATTAAAAATAATTGATTAACTAGTATACTTAATTTTTCAATTATTTTTGAATCGTAACAAAAAAAAATAGAAAATTCGTTTATTTTGAAGTTTTGAAATTTTTTTTTTTTTTTTGAAAAAAAAATTTTTTTTTCAAAAAATTTTTTGAAACAAAAAAAAAAGTTTTAAAATATCATGTCACAGGAAATTATTATTAAAAAAAGGCACTCCAAAATGAATGAAAAATTAAATAAAAGAAAAAAATCTCAATTCAAATTCAAGCAAAAGAAAAATTTCTTTTTTTCAAAATGTGATAGAAAATTTACAGTAAATGAAAGAAAAATATTCGAGTGGGCCAAACAATCAAATTCCGAAAAAACATCCTCTCTCATTCACAAATTTTCGACGAAAAATAATAAAATAAAATATCCCACACAGTAAAAAGCAGAAAAGGAAACAAAAATTCATAAACCAAAAATAATTTTTCATTGACAATTTTTTTTGTCAACAAAACTCTTCTCGAGAACAATAATAATAAAATTCTTTCAATCGCTTTTTAAATCCGCCGCCCATTCATTACCCCAAAAAAAGAGAGCAATTTTTTGAAAAAAATGTCTTTCTTTCTGCTAAACATTATATGTATAAGAGAGGATATCTAAAAAAAGGTGTATTGGGGGTGGATATTGGGGGGGAAACGAGGTGGGAAGATGAAAAAAAAAGATAAAAATTTGAAATCGCTTTTAAAACCGTGCAACGACACATGTTCTGTTTTGTATAGTTTGGAATACGTGTAGCCGAGTGCGCCGAGGTCAACGACCCGTCTACGCTTTGCACATAACCAACACCCTGAAACCAATACACCACTACCAAGCCAACTTGGGTCTCACTCACTCTCAATGTGTATATGAACCCAGCTAACCTAGCCGAACCTATCCTAGACCATAAACCGACGTTTCGAGGACAGACTCTAGGTAATTCGTTACGAATCCTAGACAAAAGGGGAACTCGCTCTACCTTTCCGCCAAGCGTTTTATATACACCACTTGGGACAAAGTGACGAAAAAAAAAAAATTAAGAAAATAGGAAGAAAAAAAATAGCGAGAAATATATATTCAAAACACGATTCTAAATGTACAGTTTTTTGAACATTTCCTTTCCTCCAAAATTATCTATTGTGATCATCTTTTGTCTCATTTATATAATCGGAAATTGAGTAAATATTACGTTTCTGTTCTTATATTATGGTACATTATGTGATAACGATTATTTTTTCTGGACAAAACAAATTGCAGAATTTATTTTTCACTAGCAACAATTAGCGCGCTAAAGCGCGACGCTAATTTTTTACTTAGTTTTTAAAATAAAATTTGCAATTAAAAAATAATAAAATTTAGAAATTTTTAATTCAACTTTTTGTTGAAAACACTAAAAAAAATTCAATTTTGAATAAATGACAGATAATTGCAGAAATTAAATTATTTTCTATAGTAATGAAATTCTTCTCATAAAATTCAATTATGTTCAAAATTAACAAAAAATTCTCGTTAAGATCCCAATTTATTATCTTTATAAATAAAATTCTTCCCCAAAAGTTCAATTTTTTTCAAAAATGTCAATAAAATTTTTGAGCTAATTTCAATTATTTTCAAAAATTTTTCTTATTTCAATGATTTTCAATATCAGGATTGCCACGCAACCTGTAAAACCTGGAAATGGCAGGGAATTTTATAAACCTTGAAAAAACCTGGAAAAGTCAGGAAATTTTGATCGAAACTGTAGAAAATTGTTGTTTTCTAAAGTTATTGTGTTTATTTCTTGAAATCTAATTTCACTTAAATATTTCAAAATTAATTCAATTTTAAAAAAATTGCGTTTACAATTTTCATAAGTAGATGAACTTATTAAAAGATTTTGATTTAAAATTTTGTAAAATTTCAATTTTAAATGAATTTAAAATTAGAAATACACCAAAAACTTAGATTTAAAAAAAAAATTTGAAACTAGAATTCTTCTGAAATTAGTTAATTTTTTAAATATTTATTTAACTAGCTTTATTAAAAATAATTGATTTATAAAAGAATTTTAGTTAAAAACATTAAAACAAATTGAGTTTTGAAGCAATTACAAAAGATTCCAGAAATTCAATTATATTTTCAAAAATAGTCAAATTCTTCTCAGAAATTCAATTATTTTCAAAAAATTTAATAAAACTCTTGGCAAAATTTTAATTATTTTCAAAAACTTTCCTCAATTCAATAATTTTGAATATCTACTACTTTAATAAAAAGTTCCTAAAAAAATTCAATTATTAGTTAAAAGATTTTTTAATAAAATTCTACGCAAACATTAAATTATTTTCATAAATAATAAAAATTTCCCAAGAATTCAATTATTTACAAATTATTCTCATTTAATTTTAAAAAATAATAACATTTTTTCCAGGGATTCAATTATTTTTATAAATAATAAAATTCAATATGCTTAATTTCAATTATTTTTAATACAATTTTAATGTAATTCCTCGAAAAAAGTTATTATTCTTATTATTTTTCTATTTATTTTTTTTTTAAATTTTATTAAAATTTATCAAAGAAATTTAACTATTTTAATAAAATTTGTTACAATTTATTTATTAGAATTTAAGTATTATTTACAATAAATTTTTAATTAAATTTCTTTAAAGAATAAAATCATTTTCAAAAATTTTAATGCAATTCATTGCGTAACAATTTAATTTTTTTCAAAATAATTTTAATAAAATTCTTCACAGAAATCCAATTATGTTTAAAACTTTACAAAAATTCTTGTCAAAATTTCAATTATTATCTTTATAAATAATAAAATTTTACTTCGAAATTCAATTATTTCCAAAACTTTTAATAAAATTCTTGGCAGAATTTCAATTTTATTAAAATTTGTCAAAAGAATTCAATTATTTAAAAATTTGTTGATAAAATTCTTTATGAAAATTCAATTTTAAGAAACATTCAATTGTTTTATAAAATATTTATTTTTATAGTTAAATAATTGTGTTCTCGTAGAATTTTCTAATAGAGATATTGATTTAAAAATGAATTTCAAATTAAAATCTTTGAAAATTTGAACTTTTCATCCTTTTAATGAAGTATTTTGTAAAATTAAATTGTAAACAAAAGAATCTGAAAATTCACGAACAACTTTTTCAAAAATTATTTTAAAAAAAAATTGAATTAAAGAAGAATTTTAGTTGAAAATTTTAAAAATTCTAGCTAAAGTGCGCGGCTAATTTCTTACTTACTTTTTAAAATAAAATTTGCAATTATAAAAATAATAAAATTTAGAAATTTTTAATTGAAATTTTTGTTGAAAACACTAAAAAAAATTCAATTTTGGATAAATCACAGATAATTGCAAAAATTCAATTATTTTTTATAATAGTAACAAAATTCTTCTCATATAAAATTTAGTTATGTTCAAAATTAAAACAAAAATTTGCTTCAAGATCCCAATTATCTTTATAAATAAAATTCTTCCCCAAAGTTTAATTATTTTCATAAATGTCAATAAAATTTTTGTACTAATCTCAATATATTTTCAAAAATTTTTCTTATTTCAATGATTTTCAATATCTACTATTTTAATAAAATTTCCCAAAATGAAGTTAATTATTTTAAATAAATTTTAATAAAATTGTACGCAAACATTTAGTTATTTTCATAAATAATAAAATTTTTTTATGAAATTTAATTATTTTCATAAATAATAAAAAAAATTTTTTATGGAATTCAATTATTTTCATAAAAAATAATTAAAAATTCTAGAAAATAATAATTAAATTGAAATTATGAATTTTTAATACTATTTCAAAATTTATCATATATTCATTAATTATCGTTTATGATTATTAATTATATTTTGACTATAATCAAAATTGTATTGACTATTGTATATTATAATATTATGGAGAATAAATTACTAAATTGAATAAAATTTATTCAATATACACGCAGTAAAATAAAATTGAATGAATTGATAATTTGGAAAATAACAAAATTTAACTGAAGGTTTCGTTTTTTTTTTATGAAAAAGGAGGTAAAATATGCGGAAATGAGAAATGATTGCTATGCAAAATCAGTGACGTTATTCGCAACACGTGACTTTCTCTCTCGCGTCTGTATTTAACCACAGTTTTGAGCCCGCTAACACAGAGGACTCTGACATTTGCTTTCTATTATTAAATCTCAAATAATTGCATCAAAACAATGCGGAAAATTTCTATCAGAAATAAGTAATTAATTATTCAGATATACCAAAATTCATTTAATTTAGGAAAATAAAATTTTAACACTAATATGAATAACTACGATTTTTCATAACAATAATAATAATAATAATAATAAAATTTTTAATAAGTAATTAATAAATTAATAGTAAATATTTATTTAATTAGTAAATTAATAGTGAAGAGTTATTTAATTTATAAGTTAATAGTAAATAGTTATTTAATTATAGTAAATTAATAGTAAAGAGTTATTTAATTACTGAATTAATAGTAAATAGTTATTTAATTAGTAAATTAATAGTAAAGAGTTATTTAATTACTGAATTAATAGTAAATAGTTAATTTTATTAAAATGGTTATTAATAATTATTTTTCGCTGGATAGAATTTTTTTTGAATTCGAAAGTTTCTCGAAATAAATAAGATGACATTTTTTTTTTTTTTTTAAAGAACAAGGAATCAGGAGAGTGGAAAGATTTTTTTTACCCCTTATCAGTCACAACACTAATAATAGCCTCTTGTCACAAGCAGTGTGTTGGAGCTTTAGGGGAAAAAATAGTAGAAATATACATTCGATCGAGGGAAGCGCAGCTGTTCTTCAACTCTTCGTGACATCGATAAATGACGATAAAAATATTAAATACTTTTATATTCTTTCGCTTCTCTTTTAGACGCACATTAACGAATTTCATAGCACGAACAAAAAATAAAGAACTTTAAAATTTATTTTCCAGTAAAAAAAAAAATTATTATTCGAAAACAAGTCGAACCAATCGAATCGAACCAAAAAAAAATCGAATATTAAAAAAAAAATACTAACTAAGCTGAAAAAAAATTAAAAATAGACATTAGTCTTCAAATTTAATAAAAGAATTTATTTTTACGCTAAGTGAATAAAAAATGAAGGTAAATTTCTTTTAATTTATATTTAACTAAAATTTGACAATTTTTTTTATAATAATTAATAATATTTAGAATAATTATAATGACTAGAATAGTATTAACATTTATTTTCTATTTTGTATATTATAATGTAGAATATTGAAGTAGGTGGAAAAGTGGGATCGAAGAGATGTTTGATCGAGAGGAAAGATTAGCGAAAAGTGTATAGCGTGCATTTATTTAAGCATTGGCGTGTGGCAGAAATTGACGGTTAAGAAAAGTCCAGGATAATTCATATCCTGTCATAATTGTTGGCAGTTTAACCCAATTCCTGAAAACTACCAGCACACGCCCACCTACCAAAATTATTACTCAGCTGGACAGAAAGAGTTAGCTACTTTTCAGTTATAAAACGTGAAGATTAATCACAAACTGGAATAGTGCAACCGATAACGAGTGCCAGATATCGGACCTTTTGTCCTCATTTTCAAACGTTATCGTCACGGTCAGGACGTGAATACATTTTTTTCTCCACTGTATAAATATATAATCATGTATTATGTACTTGAATTTATTCATTTTCTCGGAGTTTGGTTTTTTTTCTTTTCTTTCTATATTTATTATTTGCTATTTGCTATTTTTACTATTTAGTAGCTATTATTTGCTTCTTTTACTATTTAGTGTTTATTTTTCACTCTTTTTTTACTATTTGCTTTTTTTATATTATTTAGTGTTTACTATTCACTATTTCTTACTAATTAGTATTTACTATTTTTTTACTACTTAATATTTACTATTCACTATTTTTTACTATTTAGTATTTACTATTTTTTGCTATTTAATATTTACTATTCACTATTTTTTTACTATTTAGTATTTACTATTTTTTACTATTTTTTTACTACTTAATATTTACTATTCACTATTTTTTACTATTTAGTATTACTATTTTTTGCTATTTAATATTTACTATTCACTATTTTTTTTTACTATTTAGTATTTACTATTTTTTACTATTTTTTTACTACTTAATATTTACTATTCACTATTTTTTACTATTTAGTATTTACTATTTTTTGCTATTTAATATTTACTATTCACTATTTTTTTACTATTTAGTATTTACTATTTTTTACTATTTTTTTACTACTTAATATTTACTATTCACTATTTTTTACTATTTATTATTTACTATTTTTTACTATTTAATATTTACTATTCACTATTTTTTACTATTTAGTATTTACTATTTTGTACTATTTAATTTTTACAATTTAATATTTACTATTTTTCACTATTTATAGTATTTACAGACTTCGCACTCATCTACTAAAACCCACTATTTACTACTTTTTTTACGTTATGCTACTATTTGGGTACTTTTTTAGATTTCAACCACTAAAACCTACTATTTTTTGTTTTTTTTTAGAATTTCCACTACTTTAAATTCGCTAATACTAAAAATCAAAAAACTATTCTCAAAAATTATAATAAAATTCTCAGAAACGATTAAATTATTTTTAAAAAATATTTGAAATTCAATTATTTTCAATATCTAGTATTTTCATAAAATTTCACAAAAGAATTCAATTATTTAAAAACAATTGACAAAATTTTATCCAAAATTTAATTATATTCATAAATAATAAAATTTCCACAGGAATTTAATTAATATAGAATAGCATTTTCAAAGAAATTTCGAAAAAATCAATTATTTAACAAAATTTTTATACAATTCATCACAATAATATTCAATTACTTTCACTAATAGTAAATTTTTTTATGGAAATTCAATTTTTTTAAAAAAATGTTTCACAAAATTCTATGCAAAAATTCAATTATTTTCATAAATAATAAAACTCATCAAAGAATTTCAATTATTTTTAATACTATTTTAAATTAATTAATCGAAAAATTCAACTATTTTCTACAAATAAAGTTTTCCACGAGAATTCAATTATTTAAAATAAAATTTTTATAATATTTATTATATTTCGAAAAAATTAATTATTTAAAACAATGATTATAAAATTCTTATGAAGATTTCAATTATTTTCGAAAAAAAAATTTTTTTCACAGAAATTCAATTCTTTTTAAACATTAAAATTTTTTACAATAATTCAATTATTTTTCTAAATAATAAAATTCTTCTCAGAAATTCAATTATTTTTTGAAAATTTAAAAAAAATTCTTTGCAACTTTTCAATTATTTTCATAAATAATAAAATTCATTGCAGGATTTCAATTATTATTAATACAATTTTACAGGAATTGCTCGAAAAATGTAATTATTCTTAAAACTTATTTAAAAAAATGTTTCGTTTTAATTCCTTGGAAGAATTCAATTATTTACAAAAATATTAGAATTTTTCACAGGAATTCAATTATTTTTAAATATTTTAATAAAATTGTTCAAAGGAAATCAATTATTTTAAAGACAATTTTAATTAAATTTTTTTAAAAATAATTCAATTATTCTTTTAGATTGTAATAAAATTCTTCCCAAGAATTCAATTATTTACATAAATAATTTTCTTCGAAAGAATTCAATTATTTTCATAAATAATAAAATTCTTTTCAGGAATTAAATTATTTTTGAAAATTTTAATAAAATTCTTTGCAACTATTCAATTATTTTCATAAATAATAAAATTTATCGATGAATTTCAATTATTTGTAATACAAATTTACAGGAATTGCTCGAAAAATGTAATTATTCTTGAAAATTTAATTTCAATTTCTGGAAGAAATCAATTATTTAAAAATATATTTTTTAAAATTCTTTGGAAGAATTCAATTATTATTTACAAAAATATTAGAATTTTTCACAGGAATTCAATTATTTTCAAATATTTTAATAAAATAATTCGAAAGAAATCAATTATGTTAAATATAATTTTAATTACAATTTTTTGAAAAAATTCAATTATTCTTTTAGATTTTAATAAAACTCTTCCCAAGAATTAAATTATTTTCATAAATAATAAAATGCTTTTTAGGAATTCAATTATTTTCAACAAAATTTAATAAAATGCCACAGACATTTAATTATTCTCAAAATTTTTAATAGAATTCTTTGTAAAATTTAATTATGTTTAAAAACTTTTCACAATTCAATGATTTTCAATATCTACGATTTTCATAAAATTTCCAAACAGAATTCAATTATGTAAAAAAAATTTTGTAATTATCTTCTTAAGAATTCAATTCTTTTAATGAATAATAAAAATTTCTCAGGAATTAGGAATTTTCTCTAAATTAGGAATTACATAAAATTAGTAGAAAGAAATCAATTATTTAAAATTTTTTAAAAAATTCCTCGCAAAAATTAAATTATTTTTATAAATATTGAAATTCTTTAATGAATAATAAAATTCGTTGCAGAAATTTAATTTATTAGCAAGATAAGAAAGAAGTAAATATTTTGTATGAAAATTAGAAAAAAGTCAGGAAAATAAAATATAGAATGGAATTTTTGTCAATTTAAAAAATTGTCTAAGAGTTTTTTATAATCGTTAAGTTTAATTTTTCGATAGCTACTTTTTTTTATTACTTTTTTTTAGTTTGAAATCTATTTTTTGCTACGTTTTTAAAATTAATTATCGAGTACGAAGTCTGATTTACTATTTTTTATTTAATATTTAATATTTACTGTTCACTATTTTTCACTATTTGTAAGAAAAGTAGAAAAAGAGTCGAAAAAAGTAATCGCACACTGAAAAAAAAATTTATTTGATTCAATTAACCGATTTATTGACTATTATCAATTAAATATTTAATTGAATCAAATAATATTTATTAGAGTCAATTAAATGGTATTTGCTTTAAATACTAAAATTATTGGTTCACATACAATTTAATTGATTACAATAAATATTATTTGATTCAAGTAAATATTTAATTGATAATAGTCAATTATAATCGGTTACTTGAATCAAAGAATTTTTTTTTTCAGTGCATTTTTTGATAATAATCGAAAAAGTCATAATATTCAGTCAAAAATTGTACTAATGTAAACAGTTATAGTCAAAAGTGGACTGAAAGTTAAGATTTATTTTTTACATTGTATATCATTAATTTTTTTCAATTTGGTAATTTCTAATATTTCTGTATAAGAATTTAAGAAATTTTCTTATAGAACTGAAAAAGTAATAAAAGAAAAATAACAAATAGCAACGCTAAAAATATTTACTCTATCGAGTTTAATAAAGTCTATCGAGTTTTGAAAATTAAAGTTGTTTAGCAGATATATATTTTATACGTGAGAGAAAGAGAGAGAAAAGTTTTATGACCAATGACGATCAAAGAGGATTTCTCAGCGTGTACTTGAAGTAAATGTAACTATACTAATCTTTAACGTGTGTATATAAAAGTTAGCGCACTTTTATTCCGATCTTGGAACTTTTGATCTTTCAAAGATTTATTAATTATAGAAAAATTTATCTCATCTTCTTTCCTTGTTCTATATAAAAAGGTAGAATTTACGAAAGCAATTTTATAGCATCAGTAATTATAAATTATACTCTCTAAATTTTAATCAGTTAAAAATAACTGATATTCAGTTATATATATATACAAGTAGTAAAATTGATTTTTAGTAGAAGATAACTGAAAAATTATGGTTAAACTTGACTCATTGAATCAGTTCAAAAAAAAATACTGAAACATCAGTTACTTTTAATTTTAACTGACAATCAGTTATATTTTTAACCTAATGATCACTAGAAATGTTACTATTTGAATTATCAGTGTAAAAAGAAAGTTCTAAATTAGAGCTGATTTCGGTATCAAAATAGAACCAAATTACGATTTAGTAACAAAATTTGGTACTGAAATAATACTTTTCTTTTAACAGTGTAGCGACTGACTTGAATTTAGTTCTAAATCAGTTACTTTTAACTGATCCTTTAGAGAGTAGAACATATGACGAAAACTGCATGCAGAAATCGCAAATTAAAAAATCATGTTCGCCTTAAAGTTTTCTGCTCCATCCTCGGCGAACCCCTTTGCTTGATCGTTGAACATTCAGAATATTGCAGACAATCGAACACGAGAACAATGGCATTGATTAAAGAAAAGGAGTTCAGTACTTCTGAGCGGTGTTGGTCGAAGGGAAGGTAGTTTTGTTAGGTTGCCAGGCGACAAAACGAACGTTGACCTACCCCATCGTCAAGTTGGTCGAATATGCTACGCATATGTTCACGCGCACATGAATCTGTGGTATTTAGGGAGACATAAGAGCCAATTCTGATATATCACAGATTTTTTCTCCCGATCCCACCTCCATATATATATACTAAGGGAACAAAATTTCACTGAACCAAGTTGTTGCATTGTTAATCAATTCATATTTATATTTTGTTCGGACAACGCTAATTTTTATCCTTTAGATGTTTTTAGTGTTGACCAGAATACTCAGGGTTGTAACGCTTTTGCTCTTTTCAAATTCCCTGACTTTTCCAGATTTTCCAGGTTAAAAAACGAAAATTATTCGAAAACATCAATAACTTCATTTTTAAATAAATATTTGATTATTTTTTTTTATAAAAAATTAAGATATAATTTGAAATTCAATAACATAAAAATATTATTATAAAACATGAAGATAACGATCACTCCGAGTCTTCGACTCGGAGTGATCGCTTTCTTCATGTTTTATAATAATTAAAACCTACTACTTTGTTACTGTAACTTCTTCAAAAATTATTTTCATCATTACAATTATTCATTTCTAGAATTTTCAACTAAAATTCTTCAATTTTTACTTCCTCATAGAGGAAGTATTGTAATACCAAAATTTTTCGAGTTCGATTTTTTGACATATATCTTTATGTTATTTGACCTCAGGAGTTCAAAAATGACATTTTTAAAAAAATGTCATTCCGTATGTGTGTGTAAACATCACATTTTCATAAATATCTCGAAATCATAAAGAGCTTTTGGGTTGAATTTTTTTTTAAATTGTAGATCTCACCTGCGGACATAAAGTGAGAATACTTTCTGATAAATTAATAAAGTTTAACTAAATTTTTTTTTTTTTTTAATTTTGCAAAAAACGTTTTTTGCCCATAACTTTAAAAAATTGTTAGGACACCTATAAATGTTTTTCCATAATTTTGTAGAGTTTTTTTAGACGCATCTTTTGAGCCCTAATTGAACATTTTTCGTCCATATTAACCGGAGTTATTAAACTTTTAAAAATCAAAAATTTTGGAAAATAAGACTTTTTTGAAAATTTTGTTCAAAAACGAAGAAGTAACTTTAAAATTATCATCATCAACTTGTAGAGCATTAAAAAACGCTTCGATTGACCTACTTTTTAAACCTACTTCGATAATAAATTTCGAAATTATTGGTATTTTAAAAACTAAAAATTGTGAAAAATGACATTTTCTCAACTTTTTTGTTTGAAAATTTTTGTTTAACTATTAAATTATTGTAACTGTCTTGTAGGGTATTTAAAAATACATTTATTGACCCAAAATTCAATCACTTTTACCATATTTATAAAAAGTTATTCATATATTTCTATTATTTTTATCTCCATGAGGAAGTAAAGTGCGGTTCATAAAATGAGCACCAAAATTATAAAAAAAATATACAACTTGGCAGCGGTTTTTTTTTAAATTTTTAAAAAATTTCTTTTTGAATTTTCAAATTCTTTTGTTTACAATTTAATTTTACGAAATTTCGATTATTCTGACATTCTTCGATTAAATATATTAGAAATTAAAAACTTGGAATAATTAAAAAAAATTCCATTAAACTTATTGAGAAAAAATTAATTCTATAGAATAGTTAATTAAAGTATGAAAAGTTCAAATTTTCAAAGATTTTAATTTGAAATTCATTTTTAAAACAATATTTATTAGGAAATTCTATACGAGAATTCAACTATTTAACTATAAAAATAAATATTTTATTAAACAATAGAATGTTTCTTAAAATTAAATTTTCATAAAGAATTTTATCAACAAATTTTTAAATAATTGAATTCTCTTGACAAATTTTAATAAAATTTTTAAGAATAATTGCATTTTTCGAGAAATTTGATGAAAATTGTATTAAAAATAATTGAAATTCTGTCAAGAATTTTATTAAAATTTTTGAAAATAGTTAAATTCGTGTGAAAATAAAGAATTAAAAAAAAATTGTTTTTTAAAGAATTGATTTTTTCGAGGAATTGAAATTAAGTTTTTAAGATGAATTACACTTTTTGATGAATTTCTGTAAAATTGTATTAAAAATAATTGAATTTCTGAGTAGAATTTTATTATTTATGAAAATAATTGAATAATTATTGCGGAAAATGTTATTAAAATGTTTAAAAAGAATTGAATTTCTGTAAAAAATATTTGAAAATAATTAAATTCTTTATAAGAATTTTCTAAACATTGTTTTAAATAATTAATTTTTTTCAAAATATAATAAATATTATGAAAATTTTATTTTAAATAATTGAATTTCTTGTGGAAAACTTTATTTGGAGAAAATAGTTAAATTTTTCGATTAATTAATTTAAAATAGTATTAAAAATAATTGAAATTCTTCGATGAGTTTTAATATTTATGAAAATAATTGAATTTTGGATAAAATTTTGTCAATTTTTTTTAAGTAATTGAGGTATGAAAAGTTCAAATTTTCAAAGATTTTAATTTGAAATTCATTTTTAAATCAATATTTATTAGAAAATTCTACGAGAATTTAATTATTTAATTATAAAAATAAATATTTTATTTAACAATTGAATGTTTCGCAAAATTGAATTTTCATTGAGAATTTTGACAACAAATTCTTAAATAATTGAATTCTCTTGCCAATTTTAATAAAAATTTCAAGAATAATTGCAGTTTTCGAGAAATTTGATAAAAATTGTATTAAAAATAATTGAAATTCTGCCAAGAATATTATTAAAAGTTTTGAAAATAATTGAATTTCGGAGAAAAATTTTATTATTTATAAAGATAATTGCAAATGTTGACGAGAATTTTTGTAAAGTTTTAAACATAATTGGATTTCTGCGAAGAATTTTATTAAAATTATTTTGAAAAAAATTTAATTGTTACGCAAAGAATTGCATTAAAGTTTTTGAAAATAATTTTATTCTTTAAAGAAATTTAATTAAAAATTTAGTGAAAATAATACGTAAATTCTAATAAATAAGTTGTAGCAAGGTTTATTAAAATAATTAAATTTCTTTGATAAATTTTAATAAAATTTTTAGGAATAATAATTAATAACTTTTTTCGAGGAATTACATTAAAATTGTATTAAAAATAATTTAAATTCAGCATTGAGTTTTATTATTTATGAAAATAATTAAATCTCTGCAAAAAATGTTATTATTTTTTAAAATTAAATGAAAATAATTTGTAAATAATTGAATTTTTGGGAAATTTTTATTATTTATAAAAATAATTTAATGTTTGCGTAGAGTTTTATTAAAAAAATTTTTAACTAATTGAATTTTTTAGGAACTTTTATTAAAGTAGTAGATATTAAGAATCATTGAATTGGGGAAAGTTTTTGAAAATAATAAAAATTTTGCCAAGAATTGTATTAAAAATTTTGAGAATAATGAAATTTCTGCGAAGAATTCTCGTTAAAATTCCAATTATCTTTATAAATAGTAAAATTCTTCTTCGAAATTCAATTATTTACAAAAATTTTACTCATTTTTAAATTTTTTTTAAAATAAATTTTGTAGACTCAAAAATCCAAACAAGAATAGTAATGCCCCACCCTACCTTATTAATTATTATTTAATATATTTTCCTATTATTATTATTTTATTGGTTATACATATTGTTTATTAAAAATATGTTACGATGACGTAATAAATTAATAATATTAAAAGAAATGATGCATGAATTTTTATAAATAATTTAATTTTTTTGGTTTGTAAATGGTCCGTAATTTTTTTATTTTTTGTCCTTAAAGTTCGCATTATTAAATAATTTTACTGATTTAAGCCCTGTTTAAAACAGGATGAATTAAATTAACCACTAAAATTATTCGATTTGTATACCTAAACAGTACAAATGGATAATTCTCCATTTTTTACTTTTTAGGTACAAATCGAATAATTGACCATAATAAAATGATTCTTCTTTGAATGTACACGAACAATAAACCAAACCTGGAATATAATTTGAAGAATTTATAAATTCAAGGTATAGAGGAAGCTTTATGTGAATGTACTTTGTTAAGTGGATGAGTTTTGTATGACTGTATATACAGTGGGACTGAGGGAGAAGCCACATAGGTATCCGGAACCTACCTTAACGTTCGTATGAAGTAAAGAGGACCAATAATAATCCAGGGGAGTCTTTGCACCCCTTTCTTCGTGTTCACGTTCGCTTTGAGGCCCGGAACCCAGACAGACATTGGAAATATATATATATATATCTATAGTGTATACTGGTCGTATAATGTATAATGCCCCAGACTGCCGGTCTGTGCCATAAACCGTCGAAAGCGCCATAGATTGCAATTGAGGGTAGGAGGCAAGGGAGGAGGTACCAGACTGTTAGAAGAGGCATTCGTGAAGATAGCGATGGATAGGAGAAGGAAAATTCTGGTATGAGTGTCTACACCAAGTCAGTCGATTCAATATGTACGATTTATTTTACAGTTCATATTCTTTCAGGAGAAAGTATAGTAGCTTCTTTCAGTAGACTATATAATACTCCTAACAACAGGAATCACAGTAGTTAAACACCTTTTTATCTTTAATTTGTAGGATTCGGGTGTTTTGTTACCTAGAACACCTAAACATGTTGTACCTTTCGAAAAATTTGTCCAATAATTAACTTCACTTCATATAAAAACAGTAAAAAATAATAAATGTGAAGTGAATTGAATAGTAACATTTTTAGATAGGGATAACCGATGCACCATAAGGTACAGATACTGCTCCAAGAATTTCTCCATGTAGCTGTAATAAAAAACTGATTAGATTAGCAATCTAATACTGATATTAGATTAATACTAATACTGACTAGATTGATCTAGACATTCTATCTATAGATTTAAATGAAGAGAGTGAATTTTTGGAATTAAACTTCTTTTTCACTATATATGATCACATCGGACGATGATACTCATTAGTTATCACAAAGTGATATTTATTTTTCTCGATTTTTTTTATGACCCGCTTGAGATTCGCCAATATAAAGGAAGGTACTTGAACGGTCTCTCGTTGATTCTGGTTCGTTGCATTGCGACACTTCCGGAAGCTAGTGATACCGGTTCGTTAGCGAAGTTCTAGAGAATGCGAATGCACCCGGGCACAGTGGATTCTGTCTCAGAATTCTCAGTCGCATGGATACCCTCGTTAAACAGAAATTGTCGACTTTGAAGTGAGAGAAGAAGAGAGACAGAGAAGCTCACAGCGTCTATTTCATTGCTCCAGTTAGAAATCTGCTCCATTGTCAATTAAAACCCCAGTCGTCTTATTATCAGATAGGTGTGTGCAAAAAATATGATATTAAATCCGTAAATGATTCTTGATATTTTTATCTTTCAACAGAAACTGATTGTTGTCTTCAACAATTGTTGTAACAGTTGATATACTGATTGTTGTATACAACAATTGTTGTAACATTTGAGATACTGACTGTTGTTTACAACAATCAGTATCTCAACTGTTGTCTTTCAACAAAAATTTTCCTAACATCTTTAGTGGTACCCAGTAGCATAATAATTAGACAACATCTGCTTTTTATCATCAAGATCTTACCGTACATTTCTCTCAGCACAGTTTTCTTGAAAGTATCAAATTCAGGGTTGCCACGGAACCTGGAAAACTTAGAAATGTCAGGGAATTTTCTAAACCTTGAAAAAACCTGGAAAAGTCAGGGAATTTTGATCAGAATCCTGGAAAATTATTGTATTCTAAAGTTATTGTCCTTATTTTTGAAATCTAATTTTACTTAAATATTTCAAAATTAATTGAATTTTAAAAGAGTTGCGTTTACAATTTTCATAAATATAGATATATAAACTTCAAAAGGTTTTAATTTGAAGTTTTAGAAAATTTCAATTTTGAATGAATGAATTAAATAATAAAAATTTCACAGGAATTCTATTATTATTTACAAATTTTTTATAAATTTCTTCGAAATAATTCAATTACCTTCATGAAGAATAAAATTTTGTACCGGGAATTCAATTATTTTTATATAAATAATAAATCTTTATATAGTTATTCAATTACTTTCATAAGATAATAAAAACTCATCGCATAATTTCAATTATTTTTAATACAATTTTAATGAAATTTCTCAAAAATTGTAATTATTCTTAAAAATTTTATTAAAATTCATCAAAGAAATTCAAATAGGGTCAAAAGATTAAATAAATTCTCGTCAAAATTTTAATTATCTTTATAAATAATAAAAATTCTTCTTTAAAATTCAATTATTTTAAAAAATTTTAATAAAATTCTTGTCAAAATTTCAATTATTTTCAAAAAATTTTCTCAATTCAATAAAAATTTTTTAAGAGATTCAATTATTTTTAATACAATTTTAATATGGGATCGTTCACAAACTACGTCACACTCCTAGGGGTGGGGGTGGGGGATGTGTCGAGCTGTGTGTGACGAAGTGTGGAAAAATTTTTTTTTGTATGTAAAAAATGTGACGCAGAGGGGGGAGGGGGGTCAAAAACAGTCTGAAAAAGCGTGACGTAGTTTGTGAATGACCCCTATTATGTCTCCAAAGATAAAATTATTCTTAAAAATTTTCTTAAAATTCGTCAAAAGAATTTTAATTATTTAAAAATTTGTTGATAAAATTCTTTTCAAGAATTCAATTATTTTCAATACATTTTTAATAAACTTTCTCAACAAGATTCAAATATTTAAAAAAAATTTTAATGAAATTCTTTGAGAGAATTCAATTATTTTCAAAAACTTTGATGAAATTCTTTATATGATTTAAATTATTGTCATCACAATTTTAATTAAATTTGTTGAAATATTTTAATTTTTTTTAAAAGTTCGTAATAAAATTCTTCAAAATAAATCAATTCTTCTCAAAAAATTTAATAAAATTATTTCAAGAATTCAATTATTTTCAAAAGCTGCAATAAAATTCTTGTCAAGAATTCAATTATTTTCATAAATAACATGATTTTCGCAGAAGCTCAATCATTTTCAAAAAATTTAAGAAAATTTTTGGCAAAATTTCAATTATTTTTAAAAACATTTCTCAATTCAATCAAAATTTTTTTTACAGAGATTCAATTATTTTTAATACAATTTTAATCTAACTTCTCCAAAAATGAAACTATTCTTAAAAATTTTCTTAAAATTCGTCAAAAAAATTTTAATTATTTAAAAATTTGTTGATAACATTCTTTATGAGAGTTCAATTTTAAGACACATTCAATTATTCAATAAATTATTTATTTTTGTATTTAAATAATTGAATTCTCGTGTAGAATTTTGTAATAAAAATTGATTTGAATATGCATTTTAGTTAATATTTTGGATAATAATTATGAATATTAAACTTTCTAAATTTGAATTAGTGACTGACTTTATGCTTTTAAATTAGCAGATTTTATCAATAATAAGTAGTCGTTTCTACTTATTTAATAGTAAAATTTACTAATTCAAAAGCAAAAAGTCAGTCACTAATTCCAATTAGTAAAAATTTTTATTAATTAAATTTTAAAAAGAAAGTATTATAGCGTGAATTTTTAGAAATAATTGAATTTTTAAAAGGTTTCAAATTATAATCTTTGAAAGTTTGAATTTCTCTTAATTTTAACTGTTAAAATTGTGTAGATTTAATTTTTTTAAAAAAGTTTAATCGAACTTTTTTGAAAATATTTGAAGTTTTTATTTTCTGATATATTTAATTGAAAAATTTCTGAATAATTGATGAAATATTGAAATTTCGTAAAATTGAATTGTAAACAAAAGGATTTGAAAATTTTTAAAGAAATCGTTTAAAAATTATTAAAAATAATTAATTTAAAGAAGAATTCTAGTTAAAAATTCTGGAAAACATTAATTGAATTGAAGTGATAAAAGTAATTTTGAAAAAGTTACAGTGACATCTTATAATATAAAATAATGATTTTATCATTGGGACATTTTTAATTATTATAAAACATGAAGTTATCGATTGCTCCGTGTCGAAGACTCAGAGTGATTGATATCTTCATGTTTTATAACAATTTTTTTTTAAAATTGTTTAATTTAAAAAAGGTTTGAATTTGAATGTTTTAAAAATCTTAATTCTTATGGTATAATAATGATTAAATATTTATTTAAAAAAGAAGCAATAGAACATTTTTCTGAGTAATAATTTTTAAACTGAATGATAATATTTTTTTAAGTCAATGAGAAGTAAGAATTTTCTCTGGAGTTCAAGCGAAAGTCAGGGAAAAATAAAATAAAATTTCTGTTGTAAAAAATGTAGTGTTTTAAAAACCTGGAAAAACTCCGATTTTTAACCTGGAAAAGTCAGGGAATTTGAAATGAGCAAAAGCTTGGCAATCCTGAAATTGAATAAAATGGATACTTAAAGTGAATCAAATTGATGCCAAATGTTTGGATCAATTTTTACTAACAAAACAACTTTTAATGATTACAATTAAAATTTTTCTTGGAATTAAGAAAACTGTTTTTAACAATTATAGATAAGGCTAATTCAACAATTTGGTTCAGCAAAATAACATTTTTCCCCCTAGTGGAAAGTATGTATATATATATTTCGATACTTATTCCATACTCAGGAAAGTGAAAAGTATTTTATTTTTGATTTAATGAATCCGAATTGATTAAAAAATGTTCGCACCTCCTTCATACAGTATTTTGAGAATAAAAGTTAAAATTTTCCCTCTCGAGTGGGTGTGTTTTTAAAGTACGTACCGCAACCCCATAACGAAAAGTGAACTGGAAAATTAGTACATGACACTTGAATTATGATGCGTGTGTGTGTGTTGTGTGTATATTGGAGGTTAATACATGCGTGTGGAGTGTATCTGCGATGGGGGTGCATTCTCATTTTGAGGGTCACGTTCACAGCGCAGCATCACTGGTGACGCGGCGTCGATTCGGTGGTTGCGCTAGGTCCGGGCCGGTGTGGTGAGAAACCCTACTCACTGGGTAGGGATGATGATCGTCGAGAGAGAGTTGGATGGTAAAGGAGAAGTCGAGGGGTGTTTTGGGTAAAACGAAATGGCTGACGAGAGGAAGGGGGGGTGAGAGGAGATGCACAGCTGAGCCATCCGGTCGATGCAACTGCATACTCTCTCTCTCTCTCTTTCTCTCTCAACCAAAAACCCAACCCTCTACCCTTCACCATTTACTTCCACCGTTACCAAAACCCTTCTATCAAATGATGCATCCTTGTCTCTCCGGTTAGAACGAATGTTTCTTTTCTCTTTTTACCCCCCCCTCTCTTTTTCTCTCATCCTCACTCTCTTTCCCCTTATCCTCTCTTTCTCTCTTACTCTCTTTTTTTCCTCTCTCTCTCTTACTTTACCTTTCCAGAAAGAAAGATAGAGTAAGAGAGAGAGAGAGAGAGAGAGAGAGAGAGAGAGAGAGAGAGAGAGAGAGAGAGAGAGAGAGAGAGAGAGAGAGAGAGAGAGAGAGAGAGAGAGAGAGAGAGAGAGTCTCTCTTACTCTATATTTCTCTCCCTCATCCTCCCTCTGTTTCTCCTCTCTCTCTATGATCTTCCCTCTCTTTTTCTCCCACAATTCTTTCCACCCTGGTCAATGACCTCTGCAAGGGAGCGCACTGCCACTGGCAGAGCTGTTTGTTTACATCGGTGCAGGACTTTTAATCGTATCGATTTTTCGAATCGTACTTCTCTCTCTGTATTTTCGTCTCTTCTTTTTTACCCCCTCCCCCCCCCCCTTCTACTCGAATTCTTCTTTTTTTCACGTTCACGATCTTGAAAAAGGGAAAAGAAGACATTGAGAAAACGATCAATCAGACGTGTCCCGTAAAAATTTCGAACCTTCAAAATGAAACGATATTTTTGTTACTCTTCTCTTGAATTTCTTTTTTCTATATTTATAATTATTTATTGCCTTTTTTAAACTGTGTTGTTTTCATCATTTTTGCAATAAATCATTTAATATTATTTATTATATATAATATACGGTTATATTTTCATTGTTTATGAAGACGAAGTTTTTGGTTTTCATCAATTATTTATTATCCAAAATTTTAACTAAAATGCATATTCAAATCAATTTTTATTTGAAAATTCTAGGAGAATTCATTTATTTAAATACAAAAATAAATAATTTATTGAATAATTGAATGTGTCTTAAAATTGAACTCTCATAAAGAATGTTATCAACAAATTTTTAAATAATTAAAATTTTTTTTTGACGAATTTTAAGAAAATTTTTAACAATAGTTTCATTTTTGGAGAAATTAGATTAAAATTTTATTAAAAATAATTGAATCTCTGTAAAAAAAAATTTGATTGAATTGAGAAAAGTTTTTAAAAATAATTGAAATTTTGCCAAAAATTTTCTTAAATTTTTTGAAAATGATTGAGCTTCTGCGAAAATTATGTTATTTATGAAAATAATTGAATTCTTGACAAGAATTTTATTACAGCTTTTTAAAATAATTGAATTCTTGGAATAATTTTATTAAAATTTTTGAGAAGAATTGATTTATTTTAAAGAATTTTATTACGAACTTTAAAAAAAAATTAAAATATTTCAACAAATTTAATTAAAATTCTGATGACAATAATTTAAATCATATAAAGAATTTTATCAAAGTTTTGGAAAATAATTGAATTCTCTCGAAGAATTTCATTAAAATTTTTTTTAAAATATTTGAATCTTGTTGAGAAAGAGTATTAAAATTGTATTGAAAATAATTGAATTCTTGAAAAGAATTTTATCAACAAATTTTTAAATAATTCAAATTCGTTTGACGAATTTTAAGAAAATTTTTAAGAATAATTTTATCTTTGGAGACATAATATTAAAATTGTATTAAAAATAATTGAATCTCTTAAAAAATTTTAATTGAATTGAGAAAATTTTTTGAAAATTATTGAAATTTTGACAAGAATTTTATTAAAATTTTTGAAAATAATTGAATTTTAAAGAAGAATTTTATTATTTATAAAGATAATTAAAATTTTGACAAGAATTTATTTAAACTTTTGACCCTATTTGAATTTCTTTGATGAATTTTAATAAAATTTTTAAGAATAATTACAATTTTTGAGAAATTTCATTAAAATTGTATTAAAAATAAATGAAATTATGCGATGAGTTTTTATTATCTATGAAAGTAATTAAAAAACTATATAAAGATTTATTATTTATGAAAATAATTGAATTCCTGGTACAAAATGTTATTCTACATGAAAATAATTGAATTATTGCGAAGAAATGTATAAAAAATTTGTAAATAATAGAATTCCTGTGAAATTTTTACTACTTTTTAAATCAAAATTTCAACTGTTTTTCCAAAGTCGCCTAAGTTTCATTTTCCTTAGTAAAATAAAAAAAATTTTTTCTAAAAAGTTAGCTAAGGAGATACAGTTTCAGGGCATATATTATTAATTATGTTATATAATACCGTTTAGAAATTTCTTTTTTTCTTTTTTTTGTACCGTTTAGGAATTACAGGTAAAACTTTGATTTCTATTATTTTCCACTTTTTAAAATATTACATTGTTTTGAACAATAAAGGGTTTTTTTTTAAATTTAAAATTTATTTTAATATACCTAGTAATTTTTTTTTTGTAAATATTAAAAGAAAAAAAATTCGATTTATGTGAAACGTTTAAAACTTTGGGGAAATAATCAGCCGAACGATTCTTGTTGTGTGTGGTATATATATATATATATATATATATATATATATATATATATATATGCCAGATGTTGAAGATTATTATAAAGAGGGGAGGGAAATATGTCGAGCCCTCTTTTCCCACCCCTCGTTTATCACTATGCGAGTTGGACGAAATTATCTCCTCTTTTTGGTATATTTTCGATTTTTAATTTTCGAAAAAAATTAATTAATAAGTTTTATATTTCAAAGAATTTTAAAGCTTAGAAATCTAATTTTTAACTTTTGAATAGAATTTTTGGGATTCAAAAACTAAATTTTAAGTTTTACACTCAATTTAGGATTTTAATTTTTAATCTCAATTCTTAATATTTAATCTCACTTTTTAACTTGTATAATCAATTTTAATTTTTAATCTTGATTTCTAAGTTGCAAAATCAATTTTTTAATTTGTAAATAAAATAAAATAAATTATAATCAAAAACATTTCTTTTTTGTTTCAGGTAAGTTCATTTTCAAACTTCATCACTCCGTTTGTGGTTTGTAAGTACAAATTTTCAAAAACAAGTTTAAATATTTAATTACTTTTTTTAACACAAAAAAGAATTTCAAAAAAATTATAAATTAAATTCAATTTATTTATATATTTTTATTAATTTTCAAATTCTGATCATAAATAATTGTAAAATAATAAATATTGACGAATAACTTGAGATTCAATATGGAGGAGCTATTCTCCACCTGAGATCGCCAAGGTCACCGCTAGATGGCAGTTCACAATTCTTGGAATTTTTACCACCATCTGGTGGTGACCTTGGCGTTCTCAAGTGGAGAAATTAAACCACCATTTTATCAGAAAATTCTTTTTTAAATCAAAGAAAAAAATTCATTAAAGCTGTAAAAATTAATAAAAACAAACAATCTTTACAGAATATTAGAGATTTGCTTACTGTAAATGAATTTTTTTTTATTCATTGAGAATTCAGTACTTTTTTGCAGAACCGGAGTTTATATACCATTGAGATACTCCATAAAATACTAGTAATAATTTTTGTAGTTTTAAATCTAAAAATTCTATTTTTAATAACCGATGTTAAATAGTCAAAGACTGATAAAAATTCAGAAGACCAGTTGACATTTGAAACATATATATTAGAAAGCAATAGAAATTTACAACTATTTTTCTCTCTCTCTTTCTCTCTCAGTCACTACTGCAGCAGCAGCAGCAAGCATTAACCAAAAGCTCTTCTCTTTGACAACTGCATAATCGAATTTACCCTCACTCAACAATCGGTATCCTGCGGATGAAAGATAACTCCTCTATTATCCTCCACCCATTTTCAAAGAGCCTCTTTGAACATCAGACCCTGATTGCAATACACTCGCTGCTCCATTAAAAAGTTTCTCTTTTCGTTTGTTCTTTGCGGCTTCATAATAAACGTAAAAGCAATTGAAGAAAACGACAAAAAAAAGACAAAAAAAAATAAAAGAAAGGAGCAACATATACTATATATATATATATAAGGTACAAATGGAAGAGAGCATTCTAAAAAATTGTCATCAACCGCCAATGCGTGTTTACTGTACTATATATCTACACATATATGTTCATGACCAACCCCATTTTTTTCACCCCATTTTCTGTGAAGAAACATCCCTTATTTTTCGATTCTATCCCCTTTATGCTTGTTATATAGAAAAAACATCTTCGATTTATATCGTCATCTCTTTTAAGAAACAGGGTTGCCACAGGTCAGGGAATTCAGGGAAAAGTCAGGGATTTTTATTAAAAGTACTGAAAAAAAATTTAATTTCTAGAATTCATAAGAAAACTCCGAATTTTTTGTGTCTTTTTTCTTTCTTGTTTGCCTCATAAACTATCAATCTACCACGAATTCTAATACAAAACCTTTAAAATTTTTTTTTTAATTCTGACTTGAATGAATATTTGTAAAATTATTTAATTATTTCAAAAGTTTTAATGCAATTATCTTGATAAATAACAAAATTCTTTACAAAAATTCAGTTATTTTTAGGAATTTAAAAAAAATATTCTTTACAAAATTCGATTATTTTTCCATAAAATAACAATATTCTCCACAAGAATTCAATTATTTTCAAAAGTAATAAAATTCTTCGAAGAAATTCAATTATTTTTAAAAATTTGAACGAATATCTCGTCAAGAATTCAATTATCTTTATAAATAGCAAAATTTTTCGCCAAAAATTCAATTATTTTCAAAAATTTAAATAAAATTCTTAGCATTTCAATTATTTTCAAAAAATTTTCGCAATTCAGTGATTTTTATTATTTATTATTTTCATAAAATTTATCAAATAATTTAATTATTAAAAAAAATTGGTTGATACAATTCTACGTAAACATTCAATTGTTTTCATAAATGATAAAATTTAATCTAGGAATTCAATTTATTTTCATCGCAGAATTTCCAATATTTCTAATACAATTGTAAATAAATTAAGGATTTAAATAAATTAAAATTTAAGAAACATTCCAGTATTCAATAAAATAATAAAATTCGTTGCAATAATTCAATAATTTTCATAAACAACTTTTCATTCGTCACAGGAAAATAATTATTGGCAAAAATTTTTAAGTAATTCTGTAAAAGAATTTAATTATTTTGATAAACAACAAAGTTTTCCACACAAAATCAATTATTTGAAGGAATTTTAATATAATTTTTTTACAAAATTCAATTATTTTAATAAATATCAAAATTCGTCATAAGAATTCAATTCTTTTGAAAACTAATAAAATACTTTCCGAAAATTAAATTATTTTCCATTTTTTTTTAAATTCCCGTTAAGAATTAAATTACCTTTTTTATAAATAGATAGCAAAAATCTTCTCAAGAATTAAATTATTGTTAGAAATTTTAACAATATTCTTGGCAAAATTTCAATTATTTAAACGAAATATTTAATAAAAATTCTTCGCATGAATTCAATTACTTTCATAAATTATTATTTAAATTCTCCTTAGGAATTTAATTATTTTAAAAATTATTAATAAAATTCTTCAAAAAGTTTTCAATTATTTTAAAAAATTGTTATAAAATTCTTCAATATCCTTTCAAGTAAATTTTTGTTTGGTTTCAATATAAATTTGTTTGATTTAAAAAAAATTTTTTTTCGTTTAAAGAAAATTTAATTTGTTCAAATAAATTTTGTTTGATCCAAAAAAATGTTACTTCTTTCAAAAAAATTTTGTTTGTTTAAAAAAAATTTTACTTTGTTTAAATAAATTCTTTTTCGTTCAAAAAATTTTTATTCAGTTTAAAAAATTCTTACTTTTTTTAAAAAAATTTTGTTTGATTCAAAAAATTTCTTTGTTGTTCAAAACAAATTTAGTTCGTTCAAATAAATTTTGTTTGATTCCAAAAAATGTTACTTCTTTCAAAAAAATTTTGTTTGTTTCAAAATAATTTTACTTCGTTTAGAAAAATTCTTTTTCAATCAAAAAATTTGTACTTCCTTCGAAAAATTTTGTTTCATTCAAAAAAATTTTACTTCATTTAAATAAATTCTTTTTCGTTCAAAAATTTTTATTCAGTTCAAAAAATTCTTACTTTTTTTGAAAAATTTCTTTGTTGTTCAAAACAAATTTTGTTTGATTCAAAAAATTTCTTTGTTGTTCAAAAAAAATTTAGTTCGTTCAAATAAATTTTGTTTGATTCCTAAAAATGTTACTTCTTTCAAAAAAATTTTGTTTGTTTCAAAAAAATTTAACTTAGTTAAAAATAAATTCTTTTTCGTTAAAAAAATTTTGTACTTTCTTCGAAAAATTTTGTTTGATTCAAAAAATTTCTTTGTTGTTCAAAACAAATTTAGTTCGTTCAAATAAATTTTTTTTGATTCCAAAAAATGTTACTTCTTTCAAAAAAATTTTGTTTGTTTCAAAAAAATTTAACTTAGTTAAAAATAAATTCTTTTTCGTTCAAAAAATTTTGTACTTCCTTCGAAAAATTTTTTTTGATTCAAAAAATTTCTTTTTCGTTCAAAACAAATTTACTTGTTTCAAATAAATTTTGTTTAATTCCAAAAAATTTCACTTTTTTCAATTAAATTTTGTTTGTTTCAAAAAAATTTAACTTTGTAAAAAATAAATTCCTTTTCGTTCAAAACAAATTTAGTTCGTTCAAATAAATTTTGTTTGTTTAAAAAAAATGTTTTTTTTTCAAATAAATTTTATTTGTTTGAAAAAAATTTTACTTTGTTTAAAAAAAAATGTTACTTCGTTTAAAAAAAAATTCTTTTTTGTTCAAAAAAAAGGTATTTAATTTGAAAAATTTTGTTCGATTCAAAACTTTCTTTTTTGTTCAAAGAAAATTTACTCCCGTGAAATCAATTTTTCTTTTATTCAAATAACTTTCATTTGGTTCAAAATAAATAATTTACTACCCTCTCAGATGAATACTATAAAGAATAATAAATAATACTTTATTTGACTCAAATAAAGTATATATAAATGATTGAAATAAATCATTTCTCAAAATGTGGTTTAATATAAAAAAAACCCCTCACACCCAAAAAAAAAGGAAACAAGTGCAATGGCATTTTTTTTTTTTTTTTTTGAAAAGGAAATGGCGTCACTTGCAGGCAACCAGTGCCAATGTGTGCATTAAAAGCAAGGCTCAACGTTATCGAGCCGCATCCACCCCCGCCTTTTTGGCCTCCCCCACTCTCACCCCTTCTCCCCGATCACGGATTCTTCTCTCGGGGTTTTGTTCTCCATGCACTGCAAAGCAAAATAAACTGGTGGTGGTGTATGTGTACATCACTAAATCCGCACAAACCCGGACCTGCCACAAGATGTCCCGCAGTGCGCAGTCCAGGGAGTGTTTACCATCACTGCGCATGCGTCAACTACTCTTATATACAACACAACCACCCCTCACGCGCCACTATTCGCCACGCAAACCAGAACCACGCACCAAGGGGTTGCGTTTCCCCTCTCTCCCTCCCACCACAATCCTTCGGTGGGGTGAATACGTTTCATAACTATATTCACAGAGAGAGAAGGGGTGGAAAAAAAAAGTTGAACGAAAAAGTAGTGGGGGGGAGGATATAATGAAGTAAATTCCCATTCGTATTTTCCTTTTGGTAAGAGTATTTTTCTCTCTCTTTCTCTGCAAGAGAGGTACGAGAGAGAGAGAGAGAGAGAGAGACGAGGGGTGGGGGTAGTTTCCCCTACCAATGAGTGAGAGAGAAATCTCGTCCCCCCCTGCCGCGCAGAATTTCGTGAGTGGAGAAAGTGGTGTAGATGGCGTTAGAGAGTCATAGTGTTTGATGAGGGGTAAAAGGGCGAAAGAGGTGGGGTGGGGGGGGTGAAAGGAGATGTCCTAATGATATGGAGATTAAGGTCCACTTTAAAATGATTGCTACTGATGTTTATGGTTTATGTTTGATTAGGAATGTATATTTGATGTAATGCATACACGCGGAGAGTCGAAAAGAAAAAAGGGGTGTGTGTGTGCATTATGTGAAGAAAGTTTGAAAAGATGGGCAACACACTAGAGCAGGGTGTGATAGACGCTTTATGGTGAGATTAAAGTTGAGGAAGGGTGAAATAATAGGGGTCGAATGAAATTGAGAGTGACACTTGGATTATGGGATTGTAATGCTTGCTAAAGGGGGGGTTTTTTTTTTAGAGGTTTCATGCTTGTGATTTCTTAAACAAATTTTTCTTCATTATCTTCATTTTTTTCTCTATTTTAGTAAATTGCTTTCTCATGGAGGGAGTAATTCAGGGTTGCCACAACAACAAATATTTAATTTTATTTTTCCCTGATTTCCAGACAAAATTTTCACTTTTTCCCTGAGACCATAAAGAATATTCTGATTCACTCTAAAAATTATTAGATACTCAAAAAAAACATTCTATTACATTTACTTATACGAATTTCTTAAATTGTAAAATTATTCGCATTTCGCAAACATCAATAACTTTTTTAAATAAGTATTTAATTATTATTTTTCCATGGGAATTAAAATTCTTCAAAACATTCAAATTCAAACATTTTTAAAATTAAACAAACTTATAAGAATATTATTATAAAACATGAAGATATCAATTACTCCGAGTCGAAGACTTGGAGTGATTGATATCTTCATGTTTTATAAAAATTTTAATTTCCATAAAATTTTTCAAAAAAAAATTAAATTATTTACAAAAATTATAATAAAATTCTAAGCAAGAATTCAATTATTTTCATAAATAATAAAATTCTTCACTTGGTTTCAATTATTTTTAATACAGTTCTAAATAAATTTCTTGAAAAATAAAATTATCTTCAAAAATTCATTGCAAGAATTCAATTACTTTCATAAATTAATAAAATTCTTCACAGGATTTCAATTATTTTCAATACAATTTTAAGTAAATTCTTCGAAAAATGTAACTATTTTCAAAAATTTTGTTAAAATTCTTGGAAAGAATTCAATTATGTATTTTTAAAAATTCATGCTATAATGCATTTAATATTCAATTATTATCTAAAATTTTAACTAATATTCATTTTTAAATCAATTTTTATTGGAAAATTCTACAAGAATTAATTTTCTGCAATTAATTAATTAATTTATTTAAATACAAAAATAAATAATTTATTGAATAAATGAATGTTTTTCGAAACTAAATTATCATGAAGAATTTTATCAAAATTTGAATTTTTTCGAGAAATTTTAATAAAATTTTCAAGAATAATTAAATTTTTCGAGGAATTCAATTAAAATTGTATTAAAAATAAATAAATAATTGAAATTCTGTGATCAATTTTATTATTCATGAAACTAATTGAATTTTTGTAAAAAATGTTATCATTTATGAAAATAATTGAATTATTGCAAAGTTTGCTATTAGAATGTTATCAAAAAATTTTTTTTAAATAATTGAATTCTTCGGAAAAATTTTATTAAAACTGTAGATATTGAAAATCATTGAAATGAGAAAATTTTTTTTGAAAATAATTGAAATTTTGCAAAAAATTTTATTAAAATTTTTGAAAATCATTGAAATTTGGAGAAGAGTTTTATTATTTTTAAAGATAATTGAATTTGTATGTGAATTTTTTTAAATTTTTGAACATAATTGAATTTTTTCGAAGAATTTTATTACTTTTGAAAATAATTGAATTTCTGCAATAATTTGTAACTTCTCCAAAATTCAATTTTTTCCAGTTACTTAAATAAAAATCTCTGGCTTTTCCCTGACTTCCCTGACCAATTTTACTATCCCTGACTTTTTCAAAAATTACATTTTTAGGGCTCGAATTGTGCGACTTTTTCGTCTTTTTTAAGAAAATGCAACTAATCGACTTTTTTCATATTTTTCAATTACTTTTCGACTTAAATTTGAAATAGCAGAAATTTTTTTTTTAAACTATTTATTATTATCTACTAAATAATAATCTTCTTATTTAATTAATTCTGTCTGTCAACACTTAGAATTTAGTTTTTGTCTATGCTTTTTTTTCTTTAAAAAATATTATTTGATAAATTAAAAATATGCAAGTATTTTTTCATGATTTATAATAAAATAATATTTGAAATATTTAAAATTTTGTAAAAGAAACATTATATATTTCCGTTTCTTAATATTTTTCTAGAAAATTTTCAATTTTATAAAAGAAAATAATTTGCACCATTTCTATTTCTTAATTACAATTATTACTTTAGTAAAATTCAGTTTCTTAAAACTACAGGAAAAAAATTTTTTTAAATTCTATTTGTCAATTACAAATTTTAATTGAAAATGAAATTGAAACTTTTTAAATTTTTAGAAAATAAAGGAACAAAATTTACTCAAAAAAAATGTTCTGTTACATTTATTTACGAATTTCTTTTAAATTATTCGAAAACATCAATAACTTCTTTTTTAAATAAATATTTAATTATTATTTTTCCATAGAAATTAAAATTCGTCAAAAGATAAGAATTCAAACCTTTTTGAAATTCAACAACTTATAAAAAATTGTTATAAAACATGAAGAAATTGAGTCTTCGACTCGGAGCAATCGATATCTTCATGTTTTATAATAATTAAAAAATAATAAAAAAAAGTAAATTTTTAAATAAATAATAATCAAACCGATTATTCGATTCATTTAAGTATTTTTTTGCGTTACAAAATTAATTATTACGATTAAAAATTATTTTTGTGTCTCATCGTAAATATAAAAAAAAATATGTTTCATCGTCAGTTATTCGCTCAAAATGTAGTATTTTTACTTACATTGACAAAAATGTTAAAAAAACAAAAGAGATAATTACTTTTTGTGTCTCATTGCAAATAAAAAAATTAAAAATAAAGTAATTTTCATAAAAATATTTTGTTACATTCTTACACTCAATTCTAATAAACCCCACTAACATTTTGACAATTTTTTACAATTTTTACAATTTCATGACTCTTTTTTGTCGTTTTTTTCTAAAATTTCATGCGACTTGTTTTCGGAAATTTCAAGAGACTTTTTGCGACTTTTGTTGTGAATTTATGCGACTAAAGTTACTTTTTTTGGATCTTAAAGTGGATCCAAGCCCTGGAATTTTAATAATTTCTAAAAATTACAATAATAAGTTATAACCCTTCATGAATTTAATTATTTTCTACAATTTTCAACTAAACTTCATCTCTGAATCAATTAATTTAAAAAATTTTCCAAAAGTTCTTCTAGAATTCAATTATTTAAATACATAAACTCAATTTTTTACAATAATTGTAACTCTCCATAGTTTGTTCTTAAGTTATTATTAAGGTATAATATTTTCAAAAAATTATAATAAAGAAATTCTTACAATTAAATTTTTTTAAATATTTAAAAATAATTTTTGAACGACGTTTTTAAATATTTAAAAATAATTTTTTAACGACGTTTTTCAATTTTCAAAAATTAAAATTTGGTAAAATCTTTTGAAAATAAGTGAATTTTTGAAAAGTATATAAATAAAAATGATCAAATTTTTGAAGAATTTTAATTATATAAACAGGACCATGATTTCTCAAAAATTTTAATAAGTCCAAAAAATAAATTTTGAATCTTAAAAAATTATTACAAGATAATTCTAATAATTAATTTTTTAAAATATTTTATTAATTTGTAATTTTTCGAAAATAATTGTATTTCTTAAAAGAATTTTTGTATAATTTAAAGAAACTAATGAATTTTTTTTATGAATTTTAATTAAAACTTTTGAGCATTATTATTGTTTTCTCCAAAATGTTAAAAATAATTCTAAAATGTTATTATTTTTGGAAATATGTAATTAAAAATGTTAAAAATATTGAATTTTAAAAAATTTGAAGCTTATTTTCCATTTTTAAATTTACCTTTAAAGATTTTTCATTAAAATTTTTGATAATTCAATTTATTTTCAAAATTTGCAATTAAAATTCTTCAAAAGTTGATTTTCAAAAAATGGAACAAAATACTTGAAATAAATGAATTATTTTCAATTAAATTTGACAAAATTTTAACTATTCAAAAACAATTTTTGAAAGATTTGTTCATAGTTATTTTTCGCATTTTAAAAATCAAAATAAATATTGCATTTGTTTAATAAAAATTGTGGTTATTTTGTTGCAATGTTTGGAAGAAAAGTCGAAAAAGTCGCAATTTTTAAAAATAAATAAAAAAAAGTCTAAATTTTATTAATTTCGCTGACAAAAAATGTTGTCTCAAATAATAAGTTTCCTTTAAAAAATTTTAATTGAAATGTTTTTTAAATTAGTTATGATAAAATTATACATTTAATAATTGAAAAATTGTCAAATAATTAAAATTCCGTAAAATTAGATTGTAAATAAGTGGATTTGAAAATGATTTTAGATGCATTTTTTTTCTTTGAATATTTTTAATTTTTAAATAATTGAAAAATTTGCAAATAATTAAAATTTTGTAAAATTAGATTGTAAATGCAGTCTAAAGTAGAAGTAATATTCAGGTACATATTCCTCAAGTACAGTTTTAGAATAAAATTCAAATGAAAGGATTGTCTGACCAAAGGTATGTACTACTACTTAAAACTAAAATTTACTCTGGATTTTTATAATCTCACACTAATTAATTTAGTTTCTGATTTAATTATATCATTATATCAATATACAATATTTATGTTATGCGTATAAGAAAACTATTATAAATGGACAAATAAATAAATAAATAAACGTCGGACATTATCGACTAATTAAAAGACCATATAATCTAAGTAAAAACCAGTTTTACCTTTTTATTATCAGGAAAGAAAAAATGGTTTTTAAAATAGGCATTGAAAATATAATTATTCTCTTTATGAATATTACGCTAATCAAAAATATATTATCTTAGTCAAAGGAAAATAATAATAATAAATATTAACAATGATCGAAAAAAAATTACGAATTCCGTCTGTTTTTAACTATTATATTTTAATTCGCAATTTACCCTCTAAATTTGAATTAGTAAAAATGTTTACTAATTTGAATTTGACGTTTTGCTTCTAAATTAGTAAATTTTACTAATAAATAGTAATTTCTACTGATTTATTAATAAAAAATTTTACTAATTCAAATTATTAATTATTAAAATAGAGAAAAAAAGTAGGAAATATAAATATAAAAAAAGACAAAGAGCTTTACTGAATCCGTAGAAAATGACTTTGTGTAAAGAGAAGGTATTTGAAGAAACGAACATTAAGTTAATTTAGAAGAATGGAAAACGAACAGAAAGTGAAGGAAAAAAGGATTATTTTAAATATATGGGGTGAAAAAAGCACCGAGTAAGTAGTAATTCACATTTCTATATGCATTTCAAGTATGAATGATATCTTATCCATTTTCTATAAAAACGTGACAATAACCCACAAATTGATCAAGAATTTTCCATGTCAAGAATTTTTGTACTATTATTATTATTATTATTATTATTATTATTATTATTATTATTATTATTATTATTATTATTATTATTATTATTATTATTATTATTATTATTTATTATTATTTATTATTATACAGTGAAAAAAAAATTATTTGATTCAAATAAACGATTACTTGTCTATTACCAAATAAAAATTTACTTGAATCAAATAATTTTTTTTTCGAATAAATAAATTGTACTTGAATGAAATAACTTTTATTTGAACAAATAAATATTTACCTAAACAAATAAATATTTACTTGAACAAATAAATATTTACTCGAATCAAATAACTTTTATTTAAACAAATAAATTGTGAATCAATAATTTCAATATTTAAAGGAAATATATTAATTCAACAATAAAATTGCGATTTAAATAACTCCCCTGAAGTCGTCGTCGACGATAGAGTCGAAAAACTTTTTTCTTCTCAAAATAGAAAAAAAAATAAACGTCTTTTCGCAGATTTTATTTTAAAAAAATTGTTCTAAAAAATAATTTAACTCTATAGACGAGTAAAAAAAAAGGATTAATTAGTAAAGAGTAAAGTTTTCATCTCTAAAAACTAATTTTCGATGCTGAGCGTCGACGCCACTTTCAGAGACCTATTTAAATAAAAAAAATATTTGATTCAAGTAAATATTTATGTAATTTATAATAATTTATAATTTATTTCTAACCTTAGATGAGAAAGATTATGGAAAATTCTACACGGTTTAAAAAAAAATTTATTTTAAATAGGAAATTAAAAAATTACTCAAAAATTTCTTACTTGGAGAATAATTAAATTATTCTCAAAATAACATTTTTTTAACTGAAAAGAAGTTTAATAAAATAGTGTTTAATTTCTCCACTTGAGAACGCCAAGGTCGTCACCAGAGGGCAGTGAAAATTCCCAGAAGGAACTGAACTGCCATCTAGCGGTGACCTTGACGTTCTCAGGTGGAGAACAGCGTTTCCATATTGAATATGAAGATGTTCGTCAATTTTCGTAATTTTACTATTATTTATGATAATTTTTTACAATTTTATGATTAATTTGATGAATCTGGAGGGTATAATTTAATAAATTTCTTGACCTGCGTAACAAATCTGAAGCATTTATTTCCTCGATTCCATCACAATTAGATTGTTTCGAGTAAATTTCTTTTGGAAGTAGATTTCTTTCTTATGACTGATTAATTTTTTTGTCGTTAATTTTATATCAGAAATATTTTGAATATATTTGATATAAAAATAATATTTATACTCTATATGGATATATATGTTAAAAGTTTGGTGAGTGTATGTATATATAATGCATGTGTTGTGTGTGTGAGTGTGAGTGTGGATGCGCGAAAAACAGGAGAAGGGTTACGTAATATTTTCTCTACGTAGACCGACGACGACCTTCCTCTATGGAAAGGTTGGCTCTGAAATAGCAACGACCCGTATATGGGTCAACATGCATTGTGGCGCGACCCTCTTCACGCAGGCCGACTGGTGCAGGCGGTTTCACGCTCGAAAATAGACGCTTTTATCAGCCGCGTTGCGAAGAACACGGCATGCGCGCGAATCGCGCATCTAACTCCCTGTATAGATTCAATCCCACATTGACGTCCTTACTCGGCATATCGTGTTCCATTTTCTCAAATTCCATCAAGTTCCAAGAAAAAAAGGAATTTTTTAAATCAAATTTTTCTTTCCTTATAATCACCCTTTTTTCTGTTTTTTTTTTACTTTTCCTAACTACACTAAACTGACCGTTATGCTTCCTTGCTCTCTAAATTTTAATTCTAGTAAAAATGTTTCCTAATTTTTTGCTTTTGAATTAGACACCTTTGGAATTAAAATAAAAAAATAAAAATTTATTTGATTCAAGTAACTGATTACTTGCGACTATTATCAATTAAATGTTTACTTGAATCAAATAACTTTCATTTGAGTCAACTCTCTAAACTCAACTCTCAAACTCTTAATGAATTAAAAATAACTGATTTAGAAGCAAGAAGTCAGTCACTAATAAAAATAGTAATATTTCTACTGACAATTAGTTATAAATAATAAATAACTGATTGTCAGTTGAAAATAATCTGATGTTTCGGTAAATTTTTTTTCGACTGATTCACTCAGTCAAGTTTAACTATTTTTTCAGTCATTTTTACTGGAAATCAGTTATTTTTTCACTAATTCAGAAGCAAAAAGACAGTCACTGATTGTTTACAACCATGATTTTTCTGATTCAAATTTTAAGAGAGAATTAAATGGTATTTGAACGAATAATTTCAGTATTTGAAGTAAATATGAATTGAACCATTTAATTGACTTAAATAAATATTGTTTGATTTAAGTAAATATTTATTTGACAATAGTACTTCACAAAAATTAATATATTTTCAAAAAATAAAAAAAAAAAAATTGTCAACATTTCAATTATCTTTATATCTACATGAATAGCAAAATTCTTCGACTAAATTCAATTATTTTTAGGAATTTTAATAAAATTAATTGCAAAATTCACTTATATTTTATAAATAACAGTATTCATCCCAAGAATTCAATTATTTTCAAAAATTTTTTAAAAATTCGTGGCAAAATTTCAATTATTTTCAAAAATTTTTTAAAAATTTGTGGCAAAAATTCAATTATTTTCAAAAATTTTTCTTAATTCACTGATTTTTAATCTTCTACTATTTTAATAACATTTCCCAAAAGAATACAATTATTTAAAAATTTTTTTGTAATATTCTACATAAACAATTAATTTTTTAAATTAACTAATTCTAAACACTCAATCAATTAGTTTCTAAAAATTCCACATGAATTCAATTATTGAAAATAGAATTTGCATAATTTTTTTTAAAAAAAATCAAATGTTTACAAATTTTGCATTAAACTCTATGCATCAATTCAATTATTTTCATAAATTTTAAAATTCTTTTTAGGGATTTAATTTTATTTTCCTGAATAATAAAATTATTCTTAGGAATTCAATTATTTTTACTACCATTTTAATAAAATTCGAAGCAAAAATTCAATTATTTTAAAAAGTATAATAAAATTCAATTATTTTAAAAAATTTTAATAAAATTCTTTTGTAAAATTTCAATTATTTTTAAAAAAATTTCTGAATTCAATGATTTTCAATATTCTACTATTTTAATAACATTTTCCAAAAGAATTCAATTATTTAAACATTTTTTTTTATAAAATTCTACACAAAAATTCAATTATTTTGGAAAAAATTCCACAGGAATTCAATTATTAAAAATAGAATTTGCATAATTTTAAAAAAAAAAATCAAATGTTTACAAATTTTTCATTAAATTCTTTGCAACAATTCAATTATTTTCATAAATTTTAAAATTCTTTTCAGGGATTTAATTATTTTCCTAAATATTAAAATTATTCTTAGGAATTCAATTATTTTTACTACAATTTTAATAAAATTCGAAGCAAAAATTCAACTATTTTCAAAAATTTTAATAAAATTCATGGCAAAATGTTAATTATTTTCAACAATTTCTCTTAATTCAATGATTTTCAATATTCTACTATTTTAATAACATTTCCCAAAAAACTCAATTATTTTCAAAAGTAATAAAATTCTTTTTAGGAGAATTCAATTATTTCCAATAGAATTTTAATCGAATTCCTCGAAAAAATTCTTAAAAATTTTATTAAAATTCGTTCAAAGAATCTAATTATTTAAAAATTTGTTGATAAAATTTTTAATAGGAATTGAATTTCAAGAAACATTCAATTATTCAATAAATTATTTATTTGCATTTTATTTGTATTTAAATAATTGAATTCTGGTAGAATTCTCTCATAAACATTGTTTAAAAATAGATTTCGGTTAAAATCTTAGATTATAATAATTGAATTCTTTCGAAGAATTACATTAAAATTTTTAGAAAAATTGAATTTTATAGTGACATTTTTTTAAAATTGTCTTAAAAATAATAGAATTTCTACCAAAAAAAGTTTTATCAAAACTTTTTAAAATGTTTGAATTTCTGCTAAAATTCTGATATTTTTGAAAATAATTGAATTCTTGCGAAGAATTTTATTAAGACTTTTGAAAATAATTGAATCTCTGCAAAGATTTTTATTATTTTACGAAAATATTTAAATTCTTGAGAAAAATTTTATTAAAATTTCTGAAAGTAATTGAAGATCTGCTATTTTCTTATTTTTAATTTATGCCAAGAATTTTATTCAAAATTTTTTTAAATAATTGAATTCCTGTTAATTTTTTACAAGAATTTAATTATTTTTGAAAATTTTAATAAAATTCTTTGCAATAATTCAATTATTTTCATAAATAGTAAAATTCAATGCAGAATTTCAATCATTTTATTTATTTTTAATATATTAATATAATTTTAATCGAATTTCTTGAAAAATGTAATTATTCTTAAAAATTTTATTAAAATTCGATGATAGAATTCAATTATTTGAAAATTTGTTGATAACGATTTTTTATGCGAATTGAATTTTAAGAAACGTTCAATTTATTCAATAAATTATTTATTTGCATTTTTACATTTAAATTTGTATTTAAATAATTGAAGTCTAGTAGAATTTTCTAATAAAAATTGATTTTCATTTCATAAAAATGAATTTCAGTTAAAATTTTAGATAATAATTGAATATTAAATGCAATAGAGAGTGAATTTTAAAAAATAATTGAATTTTGTAATTAATTTTTTTGAAAAAGTTTAATTGAGTTTTTTTTAATATTATTTTTAGTTTCTATTTTCTAATATTTATTTAATTAAAGAATTTACGAATAATTGAAATTTCGTAATATTGAATATTGTAAAGAAATGAATTTGGAAATTGTTAAAGAACTTTTTTGAAATTTATTAAAAATTATCGATATAAAAAAGAATTTTAAATATAAAAATTCTTAAAAATAATAATTGAATTGATAATGATTTTAATTATTATAAATTATTTTTATTAATAATTATTATTAATTATTATAAAACATGAAGAAATCGATGACTTCGAGTCGAAGACTCGGAGTTATCGATTTCTTCATGTTTTTTAGAACTATGAAAAATTGAATTTCTAGTTTTAAGTAAAATGTTCTTTTATTTGATTCGGACTGATTCTATTTTTGTCAAGTTGGTTCGTAAATGGTCCGTAATTTTTAATTTTTGGTCCGTAAAGTCCGTATTTTTAAATACTTTCACTGCTTCGAGCCATGTCTATATAAAAAAAAGAAAATATGTTTTTTTTTAAATTTTCTACAGAAAAAAATAATCGTTTTGAAATGCATAAGCAACATTGAAAAAAAAGAAATAAAGACGCGAAGATTGTTGTTGATTGTTAAGAGGGTGGAGGGGGAAGGAGGCATAGTTTAGAAAAAGAGGTGAAACAGAAGATCAGGGTAGGTCAGGCGCAAAGCAAGTCAAATATGTATGTGTGTGTGTGTGAGTGTATGTATAAGAGGACTGCTGACGGATATAACGTTGAGAGGGGGGAGGGAGGTACATAACGCAGCAGCAGCAAATTGAGGGAGAGGGAGGCAGGAGGAAAAGGGTGAAGAGTACAGCAGTGAGGGTGAAAAGAAGCTTTTGTTGAAAAGGGGAAGGGTTGAAGCTTTGCGGGACACAGCGTTCCTCAACCTTTGCCCTAGAATGCCTCCTCTCCCCCCCCCACCACCCCACCTTCTCTTTCCACCGGCATATAATACGTCCACCGATATGCACCGTGTCAACCGTTAATCGTCAAGCGTTCGCAATTTCGACGCCGACCCGCAAGGCAATAATACTGGCATTGGGGTGACTATATTTTTATAGTTGTTTTCCTGATTACTAATTGTTCCGATAATTACCACTTTTCAGATTTACAAAGAGTGAAGATTCTATTATGGCGAAATGTAGTTTTCTTTTTTCTTATGAAAAAAATTGGATTATTGGAAATATTAGTAACAAAAGTATCGTAGTTTTATTTTTTACTTTTCGTACCAATGGGTATGGTACCTTTTTGTAATGATTTGATTGCTGGTACCAATTACCATTAGAATTAATTGTTCTAACTACCAATGAAGTTGACTTGGTACCAAAAGGTATGAATTTGATAGTTGACTTGGTACCAAAGAGTATCAATTTGATAGTTGACTTGGTACCAAAAAAGTACCAATTTGATAGTTGACTTGGTACCAAAAAAGTACCAATTTAATAGTTGACTTGGTAACAGTATCAATTCGGTGGTTAATTAGGACCAAAAAATAGCATAACTTGATTCTTAATTGTACTCTTGGTACCACTTTGACAGATTTCTTTTTGTATCAACCAGAGATTTTTTATGTCTATGTCGTTCTCGTGGAATTAATTTGAGACATTTTTGGTACCACTTTGGTATTTACTTGGTACCAATTTGATACTTTCTGATACCAATTTAATATTTTCTTTTTGTACCATTTTTATACTTTTGGTACAAATGAACTAGTTTCGGTACCAATTTGAAATTTTTTGCTAGCAATATGATATTTTTTATCGACAATTTAATACTTTAGGTACCAATTTGATAATTTCCAGCAAAAATAGAATACTTTCGGTAGTATTTTGATATTTTTGCTATGCCAATTTGATGCTTTTGATATTAATTTACTATTTTTTAGTATCAACTTGATATTCCTCTAGTCTTCAATTAATATTTTATAGTACCACGTAAATATTCTTTTAGTACCAAATTGATAATTTTTGTAGTATCGTAATTTAGGAACTAATTTAATAAATTTGTTAACATTTTGATATTCGTTTGGTACAAATTTCATAATTTTAGTACCACTTTAATATCTGATAAGTACAAAAATAATACTTTTGGAACAATTTTAATATTGGTTTTCTACGAATTTGATACTTTTGGTACCATTTTGATATTCTTTTAGAACGAATTTGATAATTTTGGTATCATTTTGATATTCGTTTAGTACAAATTTGATACTTTTTGATACTTTTGGTACCATTTTGATATTTGTTTGGTATGAATTTGATACTTTTGGTAACATTTTGATATTCTTTTAAAACGAATTTTATAATTTTGGTACCATTTTGATATTCTTTTAGAACGAATTTGATAATTTTGGTACCATTTTGATATTCGTTAGGTACGAATTTAATACTTTTGGTACCATTTTGATATTCGTTGAGTAAAAGTTAATACTTTTGGTACCACTTTGATATTTGATAAGTACAAAATAATACTTTTGGTACCATTTTGATATTCGTTTGGTATGAATTTGATACGTTTGGTACCATTTTGATATTCTTTTAAAACGAATTTGATACTTTTGGTACCATGTCGATATTCTTTTAAAAAGAATTTGATTTGTTTGGTACCATTTTCATATTCTTTTGGAACGAATCTGATAATTTTGGTACCATTTTTATATTCGTTAAGTACAAATTTAATACTTTTGATATCATCTTGATATTTTTTGCTACAATTTTGATATTCTTTGGGTATTTGATACATGCTCGCACCAATTTAATACTTTGAGTACTATTTATATCCTTTATTACCAATTTTATAATTTTTTGAAACACTTTACTTTTTGGTATTTGATTCTTTTTTGTACCTATCGATTTCGTACTTTTTGTTATCCATTCGATTCTTTCTAAATCCACTTGAATATTCTTTCAATTTTAGCTACTATAATAATTATTTCGACTCTTTCTTGTACTAAATGATCCTAAAGTTCTGAACGTTCAAATGAACGAAATTTATTTATTTTTTTTTTTAATTTAAATAATTATTACAATAATTTTTTGTCGATATAAAATAAATGAATTATAAAGTTTCTAAGTGTAAAATTTAAGTTTTTAATTTTTATTGCAAACAATAAATTATAAAAACATTTCTAATAAAAAGTGTTTCGTTCATTTGAACGTTCAAAACTTGTGGATCATTGTATCAATTGGATATTTTTGCTTTCTTTTTTTTGCTTTTTTTTTCTTGTATTGTCATTGATTTAATGTTTCTCTAGTGTTAATGTAAAACTCTTGATACCAATTTAGTACTTTTTTGGTACTACTCAGATATTCTTTTTGTACCAATTTGATAATTTTTTCTACAAAACATACTGTTGGAAGAGATTTGAGAATTTTTGTACCATTCTGTTATTCTGTTATTCTGTTATTCATTCTGTTAATATTCTTTTGGAGAATTTATACATTCTGATTCGAATTTAATAGCTTCGGTGCCATTTTGACCCTTTTTTTTTACCAATTTGATACTTTTTAGTACCAATTAAATACTTTTGGAACCATTTTGTAGTTGCACCAATGCTTTTAGTGCCATTTTTAAAATTTTTGTTATTCATCTATTTTATGATACTAATCAAATACTTTCTGTACCAATTTGATACATTCTGGTACCATTTCGATACTTTTGTTAACAATTTGACTGTTTCGTTGACGATTTAATACCTTCTGGTACACATTTTATATTTTCTGGTGTCGATTTTATACTTTCGGTACCATTTTGATATTTTTGTTGCCAATTTTATTCTTTTAGTACCATTTGGATACTTTTGTTGTCAATTTTATTCTTTTGGTACCATTTGGATACTTTTGTTGACAATTTTATTCTTTTGGTACCATTTGGATACTTTTGTTGACAATTTTATTCTTTTGGTACCATTTGGATACTTTTGTTGACAACTTGATTCTTTTGGTACCATTTGGATACTTTTGTTGTCAATTTGATTCTTTTGGTACCATTTGGATACTTTTGTTGACAATTTGATTCTTTTGGTACCATTTGGATACTTTTGTTGACAATTTGATTCTTTTGGTACCATTTGGATACTTTTGTTGACAACTTGATTCTTTTGGTACCATTTTGATACTTTTGTTGCCAATTTGATTCTTTTGGTACCAATTTGATTCCATCTGGTACCAATTTGATGCTTTGTGGTACCAATTTAATTCCTTCTAGTACTCTTGATACGAGGATGGAGGAGTTTTTACTTTTTCAAACCCCAAATTTTAAAATGGTACCGGAAGTATAATTCCGTAATGATACCATTTCAACGGTAATCGTACCATTAAAAACTTTTGGTATGTGATACTTACAGAACCACTTCATCCTCTCCTAGTTAAAATTCATCATTTGAATATGAACAGTGTTAAAGATTTTTTAATGAATCATCATCAGAGAGTAATTTACAAGAATTACAGACTTTATTTTACGAAAGCACATATATATATATATAGGAAAGGACCTCGTTGACCCAGTTTCTCCCACCATTTTCAAAATATGTCTACTAGTATACTTTGAAAATACTTTGCGGGCTTAAAATACGACTACTATAAATTATAACACAAGTTGTCTTCTCGTAAAATCAGATTCAAAGTAAGGCATCGATTGCAAGACAAGAATGAGTGAGTGAGAGAGAGAGAGAGTGAACAGTGTTGCTCACGCGATTATTATGCTTGCAGTTCGCAGAGCGAAATGTTAGTGCCGTTTGAAATTAGACCTCGTTTGCCCCTCCTATTCCGTTAGTATTTCCATTTCTTCCCCCCCTTCCTCCTTCTGCCTGTCTCACTTATGGATGGTTCCTCCTCCTCTTCCTGATGTGAGGGTAATTGCCACCGCCGGCTGAACACTGGCCCCTGTCCTTCGTTGATCGTTGCATAACCAGATGCATCATCTCCCCTCTCTCTCTCACTCACTCTCTTCCCTCACCCTTCCACCATTTTCATTTCATTCTTTCATCATTCTTCTGCACTATGTGTGTGTGTGTGAAAATGTGCTATTCTGGATTCTTTTCTTCTTCTAACCTCCACCCCCTTTTTTGGGGTCATTCTCCTGTCTTCTTCTTTTTCATATGATTTTTCATTTTTCCTTTTTTACTTCATCAGATATATTTTATCCTTGTTATTCTTTTTTTTCATTTGATTTTCTTTCATTTTTTTTTTATTTTTTATATAATTTTTTTTATATCTTATTTTCTTCTTTCTTATTTTTTCCATTTTTTGTCCATTTTCTCTAACTTTTTTTCTTATTTTTCTTTTTCTCCATTTATTTATCCTTTTTTATTGTTACTAGCAACAATTCTAACTAACTTCTTACTTACTTTTTTTAAAAAAAATAGTAATTTTAAAAATAATAGAATTTAAAAATTATTAATTCAAATTTTTGTTGAAAACACCAGGGGAAAAACCAAAAAAAACATTTAATTTTTGGAGAAATTACAAATAATTGCATAAATTCAATTATTTTAAAAAGAAATTCAATTATGTTCAAAATTAAAAAGAAATTCTCGTCAAAATCCTTATTCTTTAGAAATAATTGAATTTCGGAGAAGAATTCAATTATTTACAAAAACTTTTCTAATTTCAATTATTTTCAATATCTACTATTTAAATAAAATTTTCCAAAAAGAATTCAATTATTTTAAAAAAATTTTAATAAAATTCTATGCAAACATTTAATTATTTTCATAAACAATAAAAATTTCACATGAATTCAATTATTTACACAAATTTTTTTTTACAAATTCCTTCGCAATAATTCAATTATTTTCATAAATATCAAAATTTCTTTTATGGAATTCAATTATTTTTATAAAATAATGATTTTATCACTTGTTAATTCTCTTGTCTCTTTTATATTTTCTTTTCTTTCTTCTACTTTTCCTGCTTTTTTGCTTATTTTTCTTCTTCTTAATAATTTTTTCTTAATTATTTTCTTTTTCTGCCTTTTCATACACTTCATTTAATTTCTTTCTTTTTTCTTCTTTATCTTCTTAAAAAATACAAAAATATATATTCTTTTTTTTCTCTTCTTCAATCTACTTTTTCTATTTCTTCTTTTTCCTGTTTTTTCTCTATTTCCACATTTTTCTTTATTTGGTGGATTCCACGTCAGTTCAACACACTTATTTTCATGACTTGTTGGGATTTAGCTGTAATTTTGTAAATTCATTACTTTTATAGTGATAAACAACTGCACCAAATATTTTTTCAAAATTTTGAAAATTACCAAAAATATGGCATTTTCAAAATTTTTGTCTTCTTTTTTTGAAAGTGCTATAACTTTGGTTCTAATTAACCGATTTTGGATTTTAAAAAAAGTATTTCTTTGGTTTTAAGTATATTTTAAGTTAAAATTAAAATAAAATAAAAAAATTCAAAAAAATTTTTTTTTTGAAATTTTGAAAAATTAAAAATCCGTTTTTGAAAAAACATCATCTTCGATTTTTTTCAAAATTTTACTAAATGTTAGGGCAAATGTGCTTTACATGTCCTGTAAGTTTTATCTTGGGATCTCAAAGGGATTCGGAGTAAAAAAATAAAACGTAACCACAAATTACGAACATATGGGGCAAAATTCCTCACCTGCCCAGGTAAAAAAATGAATTTTCTCTAAACTTTGCTAAAATGTTACTATTATTAGTAGAAGTGTAAATATTAATTTTTTTTGAATTTGATAAAATATTTTTTGAGTTATGGAGTTTCAAAAGTTTGATTTTTTTGAAAATATATTTTTTTCGATTTAATTTATTTATAAGTAAAATTAATCAAATTTAAAGGGGTTTTTAAAGGGGTTTTCACGGGCTATAAGCTGGTGACCTTTTTTCTATGAGCCATGTAAGAATCAGAGTGGGACCATGAGAATTTTTGAGGAAAATAATAATTTATCATTATTTTACATAGAAAATGATGATTTATAATTAATTTCTTCAAAAAGATCCATGGTCCCACTCTGAGTTTTACATGGCTCATATGAAAAAAGGTAAGCTTTCGATTGGGATAGGTTAGAAAAAATTAAAAAACACCGATTTTGAGATACAGTAGAACTTGGTTAATACGATTCTGTAGGGACCGCACTAAGAATGCGTCTTATGCGGGAAAAAGTATTAGGTGGGAAATAAAATGTATGTCTTTAATTGCAGGGACCACCATAAATGAGCGTCTTAAGCGGGAAATCGTATTAAACGGGATCGTATTAACCGGGTTCTACTGTATATTGAAATTAAGAATTTGACCTTGAATTTCAAGGTCAAATTGACAGAAAACTTTTTTTTCATCACCAGCTTATAGCCCGTTGAAACCCCTTTAAAAAACACTATTCATACTTTAAATTTGATTAATTTTACTTATAAATATATTAAATCGAAAAAAATATATTTTCAAAAAAATCAAAATTTTGAAACTCCATAACTCAAAAAATATTTTATCAAATTCAAAAAAAATTAATATTTACACTTCTACTAATAATAGTAACATTTCAGCAAAGTTTAGAGAAAATTCATTGTTTTACCTGGGTAGTTGAGGAATTTTGCCCCATATGTTCGTAATTTGTGGTTACGTTTTATTTTTTTACTCCGAATCCCTTTGAGATCCCAAGATGAAATTTACAGGACATGTAAAGCACATTTGCCCTAACATTTAGTAAAATTTTGAAAAAAATCGAAGATGATGTTTTTTCAAAAACGGATTTTTAATTTTTCAAAATTTCAAAAAAAAAAATTTTTTGAATTTTTTTATTTTATTTTAATTTTAACTTAAAATATACTTAAAACCAAAGAAATCCTTTTTTTAAAATCCAAAATCGGTTAATTAGAACCAAAGTTATAGCACTTTCAAAAAAAGAAGACAAAAATTTTGAAAATGCCATATTTTTGGTAATTTTCAAAATTTTGAAAAAATATTTGGTGGAGTTGTTTATCACTATAAAAGTAATGAATTTACAAAATTACAGCCAAATCCCAACAAGTCATGAAAATAAGTGTGTTGAACTGACGTGGAATCCACCATTTACACTTTCTTTTTATCTATTTCTTTTTCATATATTTTATTCTTGTTATTTTTTTTCATCTGATTTTCTTTAATTTTTTTTATTTTTTATATAATTTTTTCATCTCATTTTCTTTTTTCTTATTTATTCTTTTTTCTTGTTATTTTTCTACTCTTCTTATATACTCTACGAGTTTCTTTATTATATTCTTTTTCTTTTTCTATATTTAATTTTCCTTTTTTCTTCTTATTTTTCTACTCTCTCCAGAGTACTATTTTCTTTTTTTCTTTTTTTTCTATTTCTTTTTTTTATATTTTCATTTCTTTCTTCTTCAATTACTTTTCCTTCTTCGTCTTGATTTTCTATTCATCTGATTTCCTTTTTTTCTTACTTTTCTACTTTTTCTTCAAAAACATTTTTCTTCTTCTACTTGTTCTTCATTTTTGTGTTTTACTTTTTCTGCTCTTCATTTTTCTTTTTTATATTTTTTTTTCTTCATTCACTTTTCCTTGTTTCGTCTTATTTTTCTACTTTCTCTTTAAATGTATTCTTCTTCAACTTTTTCTTCTTGTACTTCATTTTTTTTTCTTTTTCTTTATTTGCTTTTTCCCTTTTTACTTTTCTTCTATTCCTCTTTTTTTCTTTTTCAGTTTCCTTTCTTTCTTCTTTATCTTCCTTTTTTCTTGTTCCTTCATCGTTTACTTTTACTTTTTTCTTCTACTTTTCCTTCTTTTTTTGTTTATTTTTCTTCCTCTTATTAATTTTTTCTTAATTTCTTTCTTTTTTCTTCTTTATCTTCTTAAAAAATACAAAAATATATATTTTTTTCTTTACTTTATCTACTTTTCTGTTTCTTTTTTTTCCTTTTTTTTCTCTATTTCCACTTTTTTCTTTATTTACACTTTCTTTTCTCTTACATCCAATTTTACTCATCTTTTTTTCTTTTTCCTCTTTTTCTTCATCTGTTTTTTTCCTTTTTTCTTTTTCTTTATCTAGATTTTCCGTTTTTTACATATATATATATATATATACTTAATTTAATAACCACAATGATTAAACTTAATAATTTATTTAATATAATTAATTATCTGGGGGAGATTTAATTTACTTTGGGGTTTAATTAATTTACTAATTATTGTCCCCAAATTATTAAATTGGGGGGTTTATTTATTTTTTTATTGAAATTATTAAATTTATTACTTGGGGGGAGGGGGTAAAGATACATAAATCGAAGGTGGGTAAAGTTAGATAAGGGGAGAAAATATAGTTAATATAATATAATAATATAGTTAATATAATTATAGAGAAAGAATATCAGTTAATTTTAATAAATACAATAATTAAACTAAATTCATTTAATATTAATGCAAATATAATTAGAGTTTAATTATTAGCGAGTTAAGCGTAAATATAATTTGGGGTAGAGACAGATAATAAGCGAGGGTGGGTAAATAGTTGTAGATAAGGGGGGAAAAGATAGATAAGAGGAAAGAGGAGGTGTATATATATTGAAGGCAAAATAGAGACCTTCGACTTCAATGGACCTCGATGCGCGCTCGAAATAACGAGAAGGTTGAGATAGGTCGCGGGCTTTAATCGAAAATTACGCGTATGCGCCGAGCCAATCGCATCATACGGCGATATGCGCATCGACACTCTATATACATGTATATATACAGTGGCCAAGCAGTACAAGGTCGTCATTTTCAAACGTCTGCGCAGATTAATGTTTCAAAGTAAATTATTCAGGGTTTCTTGTGTCCATGAGAATCGTATATATATTGAATTAGAGAGAGAATATATGAATTAAGTTTTTTTTTGCGTTATATCTATGATTTTTCTCTCAGCAATAAGGTTTTAATGGAGAATGAAGGGAAAAAAATATTTTATCTCGAATAACTATAAATTTTATTATATTAGCGAAATTTTTGGTTTTAGTTAAAACTTTATTAATTAAGACTTTCGTTCTTGTGGAGAAAATTTTAAAACTGCTACAGATGAAATATTTTTTTCGTGAAAAATTTATTTTTTATTCTCTTTCATTTAAAAATTTTTATGGATAATATAACAAAAAAAGGCGAGGACGAATTTGTCTGACATTTGCGGGAATTTTTCTTTTTTGTGATTATTAATTAATTGGTTTTGAAAAAGCGTCTTCTGTGGAGTTTAATATTGTATTTGATTCTGACACTACTTTTGACTCACTGTTACTGTCTGAATCTACTTATATTTGGCCCGCCTTGTCCTGCCGACTTTAACTACTTAATTCTGTGCAACAGCGTCTCACTGCTACTGTCCGTAACCACTTGAAATCATCTCACTTTTTCTCCCCCCTTCTTTCTCTCTCTCTCTCTCTCTCAAATTTGCAGAAGAAATTTAATTCCTTAAAAACAATTTTTTTTCTCTTTCTAAATTTTTGTACTTTTTCTACAATTTCTGTTTTTTCTTTCAGTGCAATTTATTTTTATTTTTTTCTTTAATTTTTTATTTATTTACTTCACTCTTCAATTCTTTTTTCTTCAATTTACACTCTCTGATAATTTATAATAATTTTTTTTTCTAATTTATTAAAAATAATTTTATTTAAAATAGTGAAATTCAAAATTTACATAAAATCAAATTTAACGAGGACTATTATTTAGGAGAGAGGACAATTTTTCTGGTGCTTGTTAAAATTCTTCATTCAAATGAAAAATAGAATTTCTTCTTCTCTCTAAATTTGAATAGTAACAATAAATTACTAATTATTATAAAAACTAGATAACAATTATTAATATTAAAAAAAAAAATTTTTTTAAGTAAAAAAACTCGTTAAATTTTACTGTTTTTCAGTCATTCTATTACTAATAATTAATAACCTTCTTAATTTAAATTAGTAAAAATGTTTACTAATTTGAGTTAGTGACTGTTTTCTTGCTTTTAATTTACTCTCTAAATTTGAATTAGTAGAAATTAATTGAAAATTGTAAATTTAAATAAGTGACTGATTTTTCAGTAAAAAATTTTTTTATAAAACTAAAATTTTTTAGTAAAAAAAAAATTTTTAGTAAAAATTAATTAATAATTAATTGTAAATTTGAATTAGTGACTGATTTTTTGCTTTTGAATTAGTAAATTGTACTAATAAATAGTCATTTCTATTAAGTAATTAGTAAAATTTTTTGTTGTTTTAATTAGTAAGTTTTACTAACAAATATTAATTTTTACTAATTTATTTGTAAAATTGTTGCTTTTGAATTTAGTTCATTTTACTCATAAATAATAATTTCTATTAATTTATTAGTAAAATTTACTAATTCAATAGCAAAAGGCAGCCACTAGTAATTCATATTAATAAATATTTTTACTAATTCAAATTTAGAGAGTAGTGAATTTGATTGATTAAGAGTAATTTTTATTAAGTTATTAGTCAAATTTTTGCTTTTGAATCAGTAAATTTTACTAATAAATACTCACTTTTACTAATAAATATTAATTTTTTCTAATTTTTTAATAAAATTTCTGCTTTTGAATTAGTAAATTTTATTAATAAATAATTTTAGGCACTTTTTACTAATTTATTAGTAAAATTAGTATAATTTCGATTCGTTTTTTATTTGATTTGCCTATAGAAAAATTGTTAATTATTAATAAATGGTTCCAACTAATAATTATTAATTAATTATTAATTTCAACATTAATGCTCAAATAAATAATTGAATAAATATAATGTAATTTATGATACGCAGTATTAAAAATATATAACAATATAAGAAAGAGAGAGAGAGAGAGAGAGAGAGAGAGAGAGAGAGAGAGAGAGAGAGAGGAATTAATATAATAATTATTATAAGAATAATAATAATAATTAGGAATAATTATTAAATTGGCTGAGAGATTGAAATATAATAATACTTAAATATTAATAATTATTAGAGAAAAGATTTTTTTATTTTTAATAATAATCCTTATTAATAAAATCAGATGTCTGTCTGTACATTGCTTAAAACTTAAAAATGTTAACATGATTAGTTATTATGGACATCAGAGATTCCAAAAATATTCTTAAAAAATTTAATGTATGTATGTATGTATGTATGTATGTATGTATGTATGTATGTCTGTCACAAAAACTTTGTACCCCAATCACACAAAAACATGTGAATCGATTTAAGTCCAACTTGGTAGGTTATTAGGTATTGACCCAAGGAAGGTTTATAAATTTACAGATTTAAAAAATATTAATTAGAACGGCAGATATTCAATTTTTTCAAAAAATTCAAAAAATCGAAAATTTTAAAATTTTTTATTTTTCATGGATTGCTTTTAAAGTTTCTATACTTGAGTATTACATGTTATTTAGTCACATTATAGCATAACTTAGCAAAAAATAAAGTCCTATAACTAATATGTAAGTATAAAAATGTTTTCAAAAAATCGAAAATTTCAAAATTTTACATTTCTTATGGATTGCTTTTAAACTTTCTATATTTGAGTTTTTACATGTTATTTTGTCACATTTTAGCATAATTTTGCAAAAAATACTATTCTACAACTAAGATATAAATATAAAAATATTTTCAAAAACTTCAAAAATGGAAAATTTCCAAATTTCGCAATTTTTAATGAATAGCTTTTAAACTTTCTAAAATTGAATATTATATGTTATTTAGTCAGATTTTATCATAATTTTGCAAAAAATACTATCCTACAAGAAATATAAAAATATTTTCAATATCAAAAAATAGATACTAATTACTATATGAAGTTTAATTCAGTAGTATTTTTGGAGTCTCTGATTAATATTTTGACGTCAAAATAGTGCAATTCAAAATTATTTATCAAATCAATCTAATATTTTCAAGAAGTTCAGAAATATTGAAAATGCAAATTTTTTATGATTAAAATGATTTTGCAGGATGTCAAGAATTGTAAGTCACCTGTGATACAATACAAGCATATTATGCCACTAGGCAAAAACTTATATGTTAAAACGTTTTTTCATTTTAACTCTAGATTTAACTTTAAGAGATGTTTTGAGCAATGTAAGGACAAAAGTTAACACGGTGTCTATTTTTGTTTAACAAAATTTCCTGCTTTGTCCAAATTTTTCACGGTTTATCTCTTTTTTGTCAAATTTAAATTTACTTGATTTTATCCATAAATAAATCTACAAATGGCTATAAAAATTTACATATTTTATGAAAATACTGTTTCTTAAGTTCATAATTATAAATATAGATTATATTAGTATGCTGTCGTACAGTTTTCTATTTCTACTAATACATTTAACTGGGTATCTACCAAACGGGAAACACTGTAAAAAGCTGGGAATATGCCGAACCGGGAATTTTCCTATGAAATTAAGAAAAAGTTTCATTATATTAATTCGCTTTTAAAAAATTGCTTTTTACTTTAATTTTTATTGATGTATAATATTTATGAAAACAGACCCGAGTCAAAATTTAAGCTGATTCAAATAGTAATATTTTCCTACTAAAATAGCTATAATGGTAACTAATTATTATTTTTTTCCGGTCAAATTAAATTCCCTTGCTATTTTCTGATTTTCCAGATTAGTAGACACACTTAAATGTATTGGTAGAAAATAAAACCCGTCGAAGACGGGTACGACAGCTAGTTATTAACATAAAAGAGAGAGAGATTCAAAGAAACGAATGTTTTAACTAAAAAATTATAATTTAGTTTCATTTTGAGAAATTGTTGAAATGAATAAGGATTTTTGAACATAATTATTTATATAAACAACATTTATTTGTTGAATTGCAGATGGTTGCTTTTAGTGGAAATTAAGTTGAGAGTTAGTGACTTGTGTCTGGTGGGAAATTGGTGAATAGACAGTGATATAATTTTATAGGTGAATCGAATTGCGTGTGTGTATGTGTATCGACTGATATATCTTTGGAGCATCGTATGAAACGTTTGCGGATATAAACTCGAGTTGAGTCGAGTCGAGCGCGAATCGTGTGGCCAGCGAGCCAACCGAAGCTCCGTGTGACGACTGACCCAGTTACTCGACGAAGGTAATGACCGATACCACACCTAACCCTCCTAGACCCTCCTCCATTCCCACTACCCTCGGACACCCTCCCTGCACTGCACCGACAGCCTCCCCCCCTCTCGTCTTCTTCTCTCATCTATCTTTAACTCTCTCTCTTTCATTCTCTCTTTTACTCTCCTTCTCCCTTATTGTATTTTGTCTCTCCTTTACTCTCCTGTATTTTTCTCTCTTTCTCTATTTTTCACTCTTTCTGCATTTTTCTTTCTTTCTGAATTTTTCTCTCTTTCTGAATTTTTCTCTCTTTCTCTATTTTTCACTCTTTCTGCATTTTTCTTTCTTTCTGAATTTTTCTTTCTTTCTGAATTTTTCTTTCTTTCTGAATTTTTCTCTCTTTCTGTATTTTTCTCTCTTTCTCTATTTTTCACTCTTTCTGTATTTCTCTCTATTTTTCAGTACTTCTGTATTTTCTCTCTTTCTCTATTTTTCACTCTTTCTGCATTTTTCTTTCTTTCTGAATTTTTCTCTCTTTCTCTATTTTTCACTCTTTCTGCATTTTTCTTTCTTTCTGAATTTTTCTTTCTTTCTGAATTTTTCTCTCTTTCTCTATTTTTCACTCTTTCTGTATTTCTCTCTATTTTTCAGTACTTCTGTATTTTCTCTCTTTCTCTATTTTTCACTCTTTCTGTATTTCTCTCTATTTTTCAGTACTTCTGTATTTTCTCTCTTTCTCTATTTTTCATTCTTTCTGTATTTTTCACTCTTTTTTTATTTTTCATTTTTTCTGTATTTTTCTCTCCTTCAGGGCTCGGATTGTGCGACTTTTTCAACTTTTCTTTAAAGAAATGCGACTAATCGACTTTTTTCACACTTTTCAATTACTTTTTGACTTAAATTTTAAATAGCAGAAAATTTTTTTATTTATAAACTATTTATTATTATCTACTAAATAGTAATCTTCATATTTTATTATTTCATTAATTCTGTCTGTCCACACTTAGAAGTTAGTTTTTGTGTATACTTTTATTTTTCGTTAAAAAATATTGTTTGATAAATCAAAAATATGCAAGTATTTTTTCATGATTTATAATAAAATAATATTTTAAATATTTAAAATTTTGTAAAAGAAACATTACATATTCCCGTTTCTTAATATTTTTCTAGAAAATTCTCAATTTTCATAAGAAAATAATATTTGCACCATTTCTATTTCTTAAATACAATTATTGTTTTAATATTGACAAAAATGAAAAAAACAAAAAAAATAATTATTTTTGTGTTTCATTGCAAACAAAAAAAAACTGCAAATAAAGTAATTTTCATAAAAATATTTTGTTACATTCTACACTCAATTCTAATAAACCCCATTAAGATTTTGACATTTTTTTTACAGTTTTTTTAATTTCATGCCTCTTTTTTGTCGTTTTTTTCTAAAATTTCATGCGACTAAAGCGACTTTTTGGGTCTTAAAGTCGATCTGAGCCCTGCACTTTCTCTATTTTTCACTCTTTCTGTATTTTTCTCTCTTTCTATATTTTTCACTCTTTCTGCATTTTTCTCTCTTTTTTAATTTTTTCTGTATTTTTCTCTTTCTCTATTTTGCACTCTTTCTGTATTTTTCTCTCTTTTTTTATTTTGCACTTTTTCTGTATTTTTCTCTCTTTCTCTATTTTTCACTCTTTTTGTATTTTTCTCTCTTTCTGTATTTGTCACTCTTTCTTTATTTTTCACTCTTTCTTTCTTTTTCTCTCTTTTTTCACTTTTCACTTTTTCTGTATTTTTTTCTCTTTCTCTATATTTTCCTAGTTCTTTCTGTATTTCTCTCTCTTATTCTGTATTTTTCTCTCTTTCTGTATTTTTCACTCTTTCTTCCTTTTTCTCTCTTTTTTCATTTTTCACTTTTTCTGTATTTTTCTCTCTTTCTTTATTTCTCACTCTTTCTGTATTTTTCTCTCTTTTTTTATTTTTCACTTTTTCTGTATTTTTCTCTCTTTCTTTATTTTTCACTCTTTCTTTCTTTTTCACTCTTGCCCTCTTTTTCTTTTTTTCTCCCTTTCTCTCCCATTTACTCTTTTTCTCTTTTTCCTTTATTTTCTCTCGCTCCTTTACTATTTTTCTCTCTTCCTCTATTTCTCCCTCTGTGCTTCTGTCGGCTCATGCACTCGCAATGCTCCCTCCGACTGAAAACTACCTTCCCTCTTTCACTTCTTCCTTTATCCTACACCTTCCACTTTACTCCCTATGTTCTCTGTTCATTGGCACGTTTACGTATTCATTGGGGTAGACTAAAAATCTCTTCGCACTTAGTCGAAGATTATGTCGAAATTAAAAATATCCCACTTTGTGCCACTTCATTTTTTTCTCCTTTTTTCCATTCTCTAAATTTACTAAGTTCAAATTAGTAATGAAAAAAAAAATTCAATTCAATTCAATTCCAAATGTTGAAAGTAGTCTCTAAATCTAAATTGGTAAAATACTGCCAGCAATTAGAAAACTTATGCTAATTGTTCGTCATTTTCATTAGTAAATTTTACTAATAAATTCGTAGAAAAAAGTAAAATTTTGTAATTAAAAAATAATAATTAATAAAAATATTCACTAGGTAATTTGAATTAGTCACCGACTTATTGCTTTTCTTTAGTTTTTTTTAGTTTTTTTCCAGCTTTATTATATTTAGTTTTTTTTTTTTACTCAATTTGCTATATTCGTTTACTATATAAAATATAGTATTTAATAAAATACTGATTCAATTGATAACTACGAGTGAATATATTTTAATAAAAAATGTTAAGACGTAAATTTTTTTTTGCAAGAAATATATTGTAGAAGCAAAGCGATACTTATATTAATAATGCTTGAATATATACTGTGGGGTTAAAGTACAATTGGGAATGATAGAAATAGATTATGATAATAAAAGAGAATACTTGTTATAGTATAGTTGAGATTCATGTTAATTATGGAATATTTTTGCTAGGACTTTTATTAAAAATAAAAGAAAAAACTTTCTTAATAATATTAATTTCCGTTGATTTGCATAATACCTAAATACCTAAATAAAGGAAACAATTAAAATTTATTGAAATAATAAATAAATAATTATTTATATTAAAGACTGTTCACATTTAATTTTTACTATTTTATTAGGTGATACAAATTACTTAGATTTTATAATAAAACAGGAAATAATTTCTTTATTCTACAGAAAATATTTTGTTAATATTTAATAATTAATTAATTTATTAATTTTATATAGAAAATAGTTTTTGTTAATTTTACATAGAAAATAATTTGTTAATATTTTTTTCGTTTCTAATATACTTTTTTTTTTTTCTATTTTCTAAAAAGCCCTTTTCTCCGATAATAAAAATAAGTGTGTTGCCTTTTTAATGAATAAAAAATCCACTCAATATCAAATGACTAAAGGGTTCCTGGTAGTTTATTACTTGCATGCTCCATTTGCGGTCGGATGAACACCGGCCTTAATATTATACTGCAGAAATCACAAGAGGAAGTCGCGTTCAATACGATATAGACTCTCGTTAGGATTCTCCGATGACTGACAGAAATTTTTCCTTTGGTTTTTTTTTATTTTTACTTTTTTTTATTATTTCTTTCCTCATCATTCTACTTATTTAGTTGTTTTGAAAAATTTATTCAATTAATTTTTTATACTATTTTCTCTAGATTTTTAATGGAAATATTTTTCAAGACTGTTACGATTTTTTCAAAATCAAATTTAACCTAAATGATGGTTTAATATACATTTATTTATAAAAAATTTCTTTCTATATTATTTATATAATATTAATGTTCTTTTTTCTTTATAATATAGATTTTTTTGACAAACTTAAATTTTTCTTTGTTATCATTTTTAATAATGATAATTTTTATTTAAATTTTTTTAATTCATAAAAAAATCGACTTCAGAAACGGTGGACAAATGTCATTGTCACTTTCTTTCTCTAATGAACGTGATGTGAATACAAGAAAGAATGCGCATTTTAAAAATGAAAATGAAAATAAAAAAAAGGTCTGTGTGTTTGTGCGTCTCTATAATACATTTTATCGTCAAATAATTCGAACGTGTTTTGTTATATTCCGCGTGCACGTGAATTCGAGTCATCACGTCAAGATCTGGGTCAAGAGTTATATACACTTCAGATCCTTGAATTTTTGCGAAAAAAATGAGCTTTTTGATGGCTTCTCAACACTAACGAAAGACAAAAATATTTTTTTATTCCCAAAGAAAAAAAAAGATTATTTATTTTAATAACAAATATTTCAACTTATTATTTACTTTTTATAATTATTTTTATTATAAATATATAATTTAGTGTAATAATATAGAATATATAATTATAATTTTATATCAGAAACTTTCATATTATAAATAATATTCTTTTTTTGTTACAGGTGAGTTTTTCCATCCGTCTTTTTCTTAACTTTCTGATCGTAAGTTAATCGATTGTTTTTTCTTTCCTTATTATTAACTATAATAATTTAAATGTTCTTTCATTCTTTCATTCATTCACTTTTTCTGTCCCTCACTTTGAAGTGTTTATACTTTTGTTTTTTTTTTATTTCTTTTAAATAATTGAATTCTTTTTGAGAAATTTTATTAAAATAGTAGATATTGAAAATCATTGAAATTAGAAAAAAAAATTTAAATACATAATTGAAAGTAGGACAAGAATTTGTTTGATATTTATGAAAATAATTGAATTTTTGAGAAGAATTTTGTTATTTATAAAGATAATTGGGATTTTTTTTTTTTTATTTACGCGAATTTTTTTCAAATTTTGAACATAGTTGCATTTTATAAGAAATTTAATTTTTTTTTTGAAAATAATTGAATTTCTGCAATGATTTGTAATTTCTCCAAAATTGAATTTTTTCAGTGTTTTCAACAAAAATTGAAATTCGAAAATTTTTCAATTCTATTATTTTTCAAATTTCTAATTTTATTTAAAAAAGGCAGTAAGAAGTTAGCGGCGCGAATTATCGCGCTAATTGTTGCTACTTGAATTTCATTAGAAAATTATATTAGAATTCAATTATTTAAATAAAAAAAAATTATTTATCCAATAATTAAATGTTTCTTAAAATTAAAATTGTTTTAAAAACAATTGAAATTCCTAAAAATAATTTTATTGTGTACGAAAATAAATGAATCCCTGTAAAAATTTTATTATTTATAAAAATATAATTGAATTATTGCGAAGAAATTTATAAAAAAATTTGTAAATAACTGAACTCCTGTGACATTTTTATTATGTTATGAAAATAATTAAATGTTTGCGTAGGATTTTATAAAAAATTTTTTTTTAAATAATTGAATTTCGGAGAAGAATTCATTGAATTCAGGAAGTTTTTTTAAAAATAATTGAAATTTTGGCAGGAATTTAATTAAAATTTTTGAAAATAATTGAATTTCGGAGAAGAATTAAATTATTTCTGAAGATAATTGAAATTTTGACGAGAGTTTTAAAAAATTTTTGAACATAATTCAATTTCTGCGAAGAATTTTATTACTTTTGAAAATAAATTGAATTTCTGCAATTATTTGTAATTTCTCCAAAATTGATTTTTTTTTACTGTTTTCAACAAAAATTGAAATTCAAAAATTATATTATTTTTAAAATTTCTAATTTTATTTAAAAAAAAAGACAGTAAGAAATTAGCCACGCGCTTTAGCAGGCGAATTGTTGCTAGTTAATATTATAAAATATGTGATATTAATTATTGTTAATAATTATTATTAATTAATAAAAACAATATTGAGAAGTTTTAAATTAATTCTCCTTTTATTATTTTTTTTTATTTTTTATATTTTTCAAAATGTAATTATATTCACGATTATTCTTTAATTTTTTACTTTAAAATATGTACAGAATTATAAATTAATTTCTATATTATAAAAAATAATAAATGAATTGTTTTCTCATCCAGAATCTTCTCAATTGACTAATTTCTTTAATTTTGAAATAATAAGATAAATATACTGTGATTCTTTAGAGTTGATTTATTTTCAAGATCACTGATAATGTTGCGAATTTATTTGTTCATCGCGTGTATTATTGCTATCAGTGGCTGACGCAGACATCAATATATATAGTTCAATATTTTCTTATAGAATATTATATTATATTATATTATATTATATTATATTATATTATATTATATTATATTATATTATATTATATTATATTATATTATTATATTATTATATTATTATATTATTATACATATTATTATATTATTATATTATTTTTGCGACGCTCTCCGAAGAAAGGTTCCTAAGAAGCAAATCATTTTAAGGTTATGTTCGTCCATATTTTTGCCTTAATTAAAAGTTTCTGCGTTTCATTGAAAACCAAAATCAGTTATAATTAATTACTTTTGATGTAATAAAGACTTTAACGTCAGAGGCTTATATTTAGAATTGATCCCCTTCCTGTAATATCATTAAAAAAATTATAAACATAACCTCAAATTTTTTACTTCTTAGGTACATTTTTTCAAAGTGCGTTATATATATTAATATATAAAATATATATATATATATATATATATATATATATATATACTAGGGGGGCTTTGCCCCCCTGCGCGCTTCGCGCGCCAACCCCCCTCCTCTATTTTTATATTTATTTTAATTTTTATAAATTTAAAGTAATTTTTTCTTAATATGAATGCATCTCAATAAATTACATACAATACATATATGACAAAATACACATAGATTTTGACGTAATGTAACAATCGTTATGGACCTTTTTTTATCTATATGTCAAAAATTAGATTAAACTTTGACATATATTTTGACCGATTTTACACTGTAGGTTAAAAAGACGTTAAATTTTAAATAGATTTTGACGTATCCTAGATACGTTTATTGTCCTTTATTTTCCCTTTTTAAGTTGTAGTTAAATAAAAGTCAAATTACACATAGATTATCACGTAACTAAATAACAGAGTAAAAAAAACGTCAAAATTAGGTCAAAATGATAGGTGTAAGAGCAAACACAATTTAAAAATTACCTTACATTGTTAGGTCAGATGGCAAACTTCACCTCATCATTAAGTCTGCGCGCGGAAATTGTTTGACAAATTTTGACGTCTAGGTCAAAACTGCCCTTAAGCTTGACCTAAATTTTGAAGGTAGCGGGAATTCTTTGTCAAATTTTGATGCGTAGGTCACAACTGCCCTCAAAATTGACCTAAATTTTGAGGGTAGCTGAAATTGTTTGTCAAATTTTGACGTCTAGGTCAAAACTGCCCTTAAAATTGACCTAAATTTTGGGGTTAGCGGATATTTTTTGTCAAATTTTGATGTCTAGATCAAAACTGCCTTCAAAATTGACCTAAATTTTGAGGGTAGAGGGAATTCTTTGTCAAATTTTGACGTCTAGGTCAAAACTGCCTTCAAAATTGACCTAAATTTTGAAAGTAGCGGGAATTCTTTGTCAAATTTTGATGCGAAGGTCACAACTGCCCTCAAAATTGACCTAAATTTTGAAAGTAGCGGGAATTCTTTGTCAAATTTTGATGCGAAGGTCACAACTGCCCTCAAAATTGACCTAAATTTTGAGGGTAGTGGAAATTGTTTGTCAAATTTTGACGTCTAGGTCAAAACTTCCCTCAAAATTGACCTAAATTTTGAGGGTAGCGGGAATTCTTTGTCAAATTTTGACGTCTAGGTCAAAACTGGCCTCAAAATTGACCTATATTTTGGCATATATTAACAGTGGACCAACCTTGACTATGTTCCTTTTCTAAGGGGCCCTTAGAAATGACTGAATCAGCGGCGGCGGCGGCGAAATGATTTTATATTATAGGGATAGATATATATATATATATATATATATATATATATATATATATATATATATATATATATATATATATATATATATTTTAAAAATGTAAAAAAAAGTATATTTATATTTTTTTATAAATAAATAAATATATATTTGCACGCTATATGCTGTAGACTAGCGACGACCCACGGTCTTTTCTGCACTAGATCTTGAACAGTTTCAATGACAAGCGAGATGTAAGCCGTCACAAATGAGAGGCACTTGAGAGAGTAAGAGAGAGAGATATGTGAGGATAGGCATATGTGGTTTGAAAATAGAGAGAGATAGAGATAGAGAATAATATATGGAGAGAGAGAGAGAGAGAGAGAGAGAGAGAGAGAGAGAGAGAGAGAGAGAGAGAGAGAGAGAGAGAGAGAGAGAGAGAGAGAGAGAGAGAGAGAGAGAGAGAGAGAGAGAGAGAGAGAGAGAGAGAGAGAGAGAGAGAGCATAAAAGAAAAGAGGGGCCCTCGATAGATCGGCGAACCACCTACACAGCCGTGTGTTAGAGCGAGCACCGATAACAAGAAGTAGGCCGGCAAAAAAGTCGTCAATAGCTTGAAAAGTAGGTGAAAAAATTTGCAGTTCGCGATAGCGCAAACAGTTAATTACTTGCTTTAGCTTCCTAAGCTAGTGCGTTTACTTGTTACTTATTCAGGGCCGTAACTATTAACGCTTTTCAAAAAATTCAATCTCTTCACTGCGACTAAAAAATTATTCTCTTCGCGCAAATTTTCTTTTTTTTCTGCTCTTTTAGAATTTAGAAAATTAGAAGAAAGTTGAATTATTTTCTTAATAATTGCGTAATAATGACAAAGAGATAATAATTGTATTATTATATTCAATTAATAGTACCTAATAGTGAAAAAAATAGTGATAGTAATAATTGTGGGAACGATAATTCTAACAATAATCTAACAATAATAGAAGTAAAAACGTCAGCTTCGGTGGTGTAGAGGTAGAATACATTGCCTGCCACGCGGGCGACCCGGGTTCGATCCCCGGCAAAAGTGGCATTTTTTAGTGTAATAATAATAAAAATAATTATAGTAAAAATAATAGTTGTAATAATAGTAACAGTAATTATATAGTAACAATAATAGTTATAATAATAGTAACAATAATAGTAATGATAATAATAATAATAGCAGTAGTTGTAAACAATAATAATTATAAAAATAGTAATAATAATTATAGTAACAATAATAGTGATAATAAAAATAATAATAGTAATAATAATAATAATAATAATAATAATAATAATAATAATAATAATAATAATAATAATAATAATAATAATAATAATAATAATAGTTATAAAAATAATAGTTATAAAAATAATAGTTATAAAAATAGTAAGAATAATAGTTATAATATTAGTAAAAGTAATTATAGTTACAATAATAGTTATAAAAATAGTAATAACAATATTGATAATAGTGACAAAAATACTCAAATAGCGAGAGGAATTTTATAGGACTTTTTTTAATAGATCATGAAATACATAATCAGAAATAAGAGGGAGAGAAATAAAAAATTGTAGTTCAGTTGCGGCTTTCACCTTTTGAGAATACTTACGAGTTACAAGTCTTATGTAACAAGAGTGCATGGGCGCACGCGAAAGAGACGCTTTAATTACTTGGGGTATTTCCATCGTGAAAGTAAAAACAACTTCTCTTACATTGGTGAGAGTGCAGCGAGTCCACCCCCTCCTCCCCTTCTCTCTTCCTCTCATTCTTTCTCTCTCTCTCTCTCTCTCTCTCTCTCTCTCTCTCTCTCTCTCTCTCTCTCTCTCTCTCTCTCTCTCTCTCTCTCTCTCTCTCTCTCTCTCTCTCTCTCTCTCTCTCTCTCTCTCTCTCTCTCTCTCTCTCTCTCTCTCTCTCTCTCTCTCTCTCTCTCTCTCTCTATTATTCGTTTTGTAATTCCCTAAAGTCCTATTTTTTCCTCCTCACGACCTCCACAATGACTTGCCTTGGCCTGTTGGAGCCGAATCGTTATTTTTCATTTATACACAATTTTTCGTTTATTCTACGTTTGCAATTTAGAATCAAAATTATTAGAATTATAATAAAAATCGATTTTATTAGGCATTATTATTATTATGGCTCTTTGTTATTATAATTGTTGTTAATGTTAACTATTTTTTCTACTTTATTATTTTATTTATTTCATTATTATATTTATTTTATATCTCTTAATTTTTTCTATTATCATTCCTTCTTTTTTTGTTACTACATTTTATTATTATTACTAGCAACTTATTACTGCCTTTTTTTAAAAATAAAATTAGCAATTTTAAAAGTAAGAGAATTTAAAAATTTTCTAATTTAAATTTTTGTTGAAAACACTAAAATAATTCAATTTTAGAGAAATTACAAATAATTGCAGAAATTCAATTATTTTCAAAGGTAAAGAAATTATTCTCATAAAATTCAATTATACACAAAATTTAAAAAAAAATTCTTGTCAAAATCCCAATTATCTTTATAAATAACAAAATTCTTCTCCAAAGTTCAATTATTTTCATAAATGTCAAAAAAATTCTTGTCCTAATTTCCATTATTTTCAAAAATAAAATGCATTTTTCTAATTTCAATGATTTTCAATGTCTACTATTTTAATAAAATTTCTCAAAAAGAATTCAATTATTTAAAAAAATTTAATAAAATTGTACGTAAATATTTAATTATTTTCATAAATAAAAAAATCTTGGAATTCAATTATTTTAATAAAAAATAATTAAAAATTCTAGAAAATAATAATTGATTTGAAATGAAAAAAATAATTTTAAAGAAGTTATAGTAACAATAATACTTTTATAATAATATAAAATAATAATTTTACCACTCGGTCATGTTTTATAACAATACTTTTATAAGTTGTTTAATCTCAAAAAGGTTTGAATTTGAAATTAAAGAATTAAATCAATTCTATTTTATTAGCAATTTTTTTTTTACTTTTATCTTCAGTCTTAGAATTAATTAAACTATAATGAAAAATCAGACTTCGCACTTGATAATTAATTTTAAAAAAGTAGCAAAAAGTACCTTTCAAACTAAAAGAAAGTAAAAAAGTAGCTATCGAAAAATTAAACTTGACAACCAAAAAAAAATCGTTTTAGACACTTTAAAAGTTTTAAAAATAATTAAATTTTACAAAAAATTCTATTAAAAATTTTTGACAATAAATTAAATGTCTGTGTGGTATTTTATTAAATTTTTTTTCAAAATAATTAAATTCCTAAAAAGCATTTTATTATTTATGAAATAATTGAAATCTTGCGAACGATTTTAGATAAAAATTAATTGGTTTTAGTAAGAAATAATTATTTTTTTATTGAAAAAAACAAATTAACTATAATTTGTTTACTATATTATTTATGAAAATAATTCAATTCTTGCGAACGATTTTATTACAATTTTTTTAAATAATTAAATTTTCAAGAAAAAATTTATTGCTTTTAAAAATAATTGAATTCTGGTGATAAATATTGTTATTTATTAAAATAATTGAATTTTCCAAAGAATTTTATTACAATGCCTCAAAATAATTTAATTTTCGAAAATAATTTTGTTTTTTGTCGACATAATTAAATTCTTTCGAAGAAGTATTTATGTAAATAATTGAATTCCTGTAAAGAATTTTATTAAAATCTAAAAGATAATAATTGAATTATTTCAAAAAAAGAATTAATTAAAATTATATTTAAAATAATTGATTTCTTTCGAAAAATTTTATTAAAATATTGGAAAATAATTGAATTCCTGTGAAAAATTCTAATATTTTTGTAAATAATTGAATTATTACAAAGAATTAAAAAAAAATTTTTTAAACAATTGATTTTTTCGAGGAATTGAAATTAAAATTGTAATAAAAATAATTGAAATCCTGCGATGAATTTTATTATTTATGAAAATAATTGAATTATTGAGAAAAATTTTATTAAATTGTTTAAAAAGAATTGAATTTCTGTGAAAAATTTTGGTATTTTTGAAAATAATTGAATTCTTCGTAAGAATTTTATAATTATTAAATACATAATTAATTTTTTCGAAATATAATAATTATATTAATTATATTATATATTAAATAAGAAATATAATAATAATTATTATGAACATTTTATTTATAATAATTGAACTCTTAAGAATTAATTAATTATAATTAATTAATTAATTAATCACAATTGTGAAAAATTTTATTTGTTAAATAATTGAATTTTTCGATTAATTAATGTAAAATAGTATTATAAAAATTTTTAAACAATTGATTTCTTTCGACTATTTTTCTGCAAATTCTAATTTAAATAAATGAATTCCTGAAAAAATTTTAATAATAATCAATAGAATCGAATTCTTACGAAGATTTTTACAAAAATGTTTTTTAAATAATTGAATTCTGTTTGGAAATTTTATGAAAATAGTATAGATACTAAAAATCATTAAATTGCGAAAAGTTTATAAAAAATAATTAAATTTTGCAAAGAATTCTATTAAAATTTTTGACAATAATTAAATGTCTGTGTGGTAGTTTATTAAATTTTTTTTGAAAATAATTGAATTTCTAAAAAGCATTTTATTATTTATGAAAATAATTGAATTCTTGCGAACGATTTTATTAGAATTTTTTAAATAATTGATTTTCCAAGAAAAATTTATTACTTTTAAAAAATAATTGAATTCTTGTGATGAATATTGTTATTTATGAAAATAATTAAATTTTACTAAGAATTTTATTACAGTGCCTTAAAATAATTGTGATAATTATGATTAATTTTATAAATCTAGAGAGTTTGACAATTAAAATAAATTGATTTAAATTTTTAATTCTCTAATTTTTTGATGGACTTTAATATTTGTTTATGCTCTAATTTTTTTTTGGATTTATCTTAGAATTAGAATTAGTTATAGTATCTTAGAATTAGTTTGTTTAGCAAATAAATTAATATTTAAAACCTCGGTTTAAAAAAATAGTACTATTAGAGGCTTTTTTTAAGAAAATAAGTGTTAGTAGCATTTTACTATTAAAAATAGTACACTGTAAAAAATTTAGGGAGTTAACGGACTCGGGAGTTGGGAGTTAAATTTTCCGAGTTAAAAATCAACTCCAAAAGAGAGTTAATTTCTAACTCCCTTCATTCAAACACCCGCGCGAGTTATTTTTTTCCTTGGGGAGTTAGCATTTGGGTGTTAAATTTTAACTCTCTTTATTTAACTCCCCTGGCATTAACTCCCCAATGGGTGCGACTTTTATAGACCCCCCGGGGAAGTTAAAAATTTAACTCCCTTTTTTTACAGTGTATAGTTAACTACACTGTAAAAAATAGGAGTTAAATTTTAACTCCCCAGGGGATTCTATAAAAGTCGCACCCAATTGGGAGTTAAAGTGAAGGGAGTTAAAATTTAAACAGTAAAAATAAGATTCAATTCCAAAAGGGAGTTAATTTAATAATTAACTCTTTTTTGGAGTTGATTTTTAACTCGAAAAATTTCACTCCCAACTCGTCAACTTCACCGTCAACTCCCTAAATTTTTACAGTGTAGGTAAAAAGAGTTAAAATCTGAAAAAAGTGTCAAAAAGTATGAATAGTCGAGTGAATCGGAGATTCTTAACAATTATCACAATGATAGAAAAAAAAGGGAAAAGTCTATTAATATTGAAAGAAATAAAAGATTAGATTGAGATGAATCGAAGTGAATTTGAAACTTTATATACAGTTTATTTATCGCAGTCTTTCCTCTGAGTGATGTTAGGCCTAGGCCCTGAGTTTACACGTCCCTGGCAGCACCACTGCCATTAGTCCTGGCCGTGGTCTACTCCTGGGGGTCGAGAAAACGCATAAACAGTATATAAAGTTAGTGGCAAGTTCTAGGAGAGTGAGAGAGAGTAGGAGAGTGGGTGGTGGAGCGGGGTGGGCAAAGGAGGAAAGAGAGCCAACTATAAGCTCGCAGGTCGATGTATTCTCGGTTGTTTATTTAGGCCACACGAGGTGAATCGTTCATTTGCTCGTGCTCTGTAAAAGCGCTTATAATCGTATATACACATACTTCTTCTATATATACGAAAACTGCAACAAACATTTATAAGAACCAACTGCGTGAAAACACACTCGCACACAAACACAAACACTCTTACATATGAGAATAAGATAAAATCAGACGGCAAAAACATGTCGGGACATCTTCAAAATTAAATTTCAAACCGTGATTCTCTTATATATGTAGTTTTTAACTTTTTTATAAAACAATCAGATTTAGTGTCACCTTTTTTTTTGGATAATGCATTAAGATAATCAAAGAGCACGATAAATTTAGAAAATTTAAACTGGGTCATTTTTTTTGTAACTTGTTTTTTTACTTACGGTTCATTTTGATAATTAAAATTTAGTCGAAAGATAATTTTTCTTTCCACTTTTCTTGTATTCAATATAATTAAATTTCTTTTTTTTTAAATTTCGCGCCAAAATTAGTTGATTAAATGGCAGCCTAGATGGCATGAAAATTCGCTCACAAACGAAATAAAGCGAATAGAGTATTAGAATTATTTTTTGAAAAATTCAAGAAACATATCTTTTCGACGCGACGTCACGTAATGGACATAAAATGGATATTTGTGGAAGATCCTGAAAACCTCGGTATCTTCACATTCTTGCAGTAAAAAGATCAAGTCAAAATTGGATCATCGTCGGGTTTCTATAACTACTTGCACTTTACAAAATGCAATCACTCTTTATTTATGATTATTTTTATTATACCATCTCTGAAAAAATCACTAATATTATTATTATTATTATTATTATTATTATTATTATTATTATTATTATTATTATTATTATTATTATTATTATTATTATTATTATTATTATTATTATTACCATTTTATTACTACAGTTTTACCATCAAAAATTTATTTTTGTTTTTCCCTGACAAAATTTTGACTTTTTCCTAAAAGTTGAAAATTTCGATTATTCAGAAATTTTTTAATTAGATATATACTTATTAGAAAATAATAACTTGAAATAATTTCAACAAAAAAATTAATTATTGTTGTTAGTTAAAAGTATGAAAAATTGAAATTTTCAAATATTTTAATTTGAAACCTTTTCAAAATTCAATTATTTCTAAAAATTACATAACTATTTTTTGTAATTTTTACAAAATTTAATTATTATCTAAAACTGTAACTGAAATTAATTTTTAAATTCACTTGTATTAGAAAATTATTCAAGAATTCAATTATTTAAACATAAAAATAAATTAATTTAAATAGGACAATTTTTTTTTTTTTTTTTTTAAATTAGTGAAAAAAAATTGGCCTAAAAATTACTGAAATTAATATATTAACAAACTACAAAAAATATTCATCTAAATAAAAATAAAAAATTAATTAAATAATTGAATGTTTTGTTTTAAATTGAACTCTCAAAAAGAATTTTATCAACAACTTTTTAAAGTCTGAAAATTTTTTAATATTTTTGAAAATAATTGAATTCTCTGAAAATTTTTGCTATTTTTGAAAATAAGTGAATTATTGTAAAAAATTTTAAACAAATGATTTTTATCGAAAAAATTTAATCAAATTTTATATTAAATAATTAGATTTCTGTGAAGTTTTTATTTATTTTAGAAAATAATTCATATCTTTTAAATTTCTTTTGAAATTCCTTGAATTCTTTTGGAAAATATTATGAAAATAGTAGCTATTGGAAATCGTTGAATTAAGAAAAATTTTTAAAAATACTTAAAATTTGCTAAATGAATTTTCTTAATAATTTTTTTTTAAATAATTGAATTTCGACGAAGAACTTTGCTATTTATAAAGATTATGGAAATATTGACGAGAATTTTTCCTGCTTTTTTGTGAAAATAATTGAATTTCTGAGAAGAATTTTATTACTTTTAAAGAAAAATTGAATTCTTGTGATGAATATTATTATTTTTGAAAATGATTGAATTATTGCAAAGAGTTTTATTAAAAAAATTTTAAACAATTGATTTTTTTGAAAAAATTCATGCAAATTCTATATTGAATAATTAAATTTCTGTGAAGTTTTTATTATTTTAGAAAAAATAATTGAATGTTTGGGTAGAATTTTATTAAAAATTGTTTTTTAAATAATTGAATTCATTTGAAAAATTTCTTGAAAATAGTAGATATTGATAATCATTGAATTAAAAAACATTTTTAAAATAATTGAAATTTCGCGAAAAATTTTATTAAAAAGTTTTTGTATAATTGAATTTCGGCAAAGAATTTTGCTATTTATAAAAATAATTGAAATGTTGACGAGAATTTAAAAAAAAAAATTTTCAAATAATTGAATTTCGGCGCAGAATTTTGCTATTTATAAAAATAATTGAAATCTTGAAGAGACTTTTTTAAAAAAATTTTGAAAATAATTGAATTTTGGTGAAGAAATTTGCTATTTAGCAAGATAATTAAAATATTGACTGGAATTTTTTTTTAATTGATGAAAATAATTGAATTTCTCCGAAGAATTTTATTACTATTTTGATGAAAATAATTAAATTCTTGTGCTATGAATAAAATGTTATTTATGAAAGAAAATAATTGAATTTTCTAATGAATTTTATTAAAATTCCTGAAAATAATTGTATTTCTTGGGAGAATTTTGATATTTATCAAGATAATTGAATTTTTTTTTGAAGAAATGCCTTCAAATTTTTGAAATAATATTAAATACTTATATTAAAAGATTTTCAACTAATTTTAACAGAATTAAAATTAACATTTTTCCTAAAAATTAGCTCATTAAAAGTCCTTACACTGAGAAAACTGGAGTATTGGACTAAACATCTGGAGGGACAAATCGTTGATATTTGAGAGTTAGCTATTGGATAACAATCTAAATGTTCAAATACACCATTGACAGATATTCGTGACATTTCTCTTGGAGGGAAAATGAGTTTATAACAGAGGGACAAATTAACCATCTTGAGAAATCCCTTCCTTATCCGGCGCGAAATGAATAAATATGGCAACCTAACCCCTAAATTAAATACATAAAATGTCAGAAAAATAATTTCGCGCGCATCAGATCGTACACATTTTCTGCGCAACTTTTAACCCTCAGATATAATGGGAGAGAATATACAAGTAGATTTCCATTATCAATTAAAAACTTATTTTAGAAGGACTATTTAACTCTCTTCATAAGCAAAGGAAACATACACTTTTTGAACCTCTGAATTTGACTCTCCAGTTTTCTCAGTGTACGCAAAAAATAATAATAATTAAATATTTTTGGAAATCATAAATTACATAAATATAAAATATGTGCAAATAATAATAATTATAATTCTTTCGTAATAATAAAAAAAATACTAGGTAACAACAGTAATTATTATTTACATAATAATAATAAACTAGATAAACTATTATTATTTACATAATCAGTAGTTTAGTTACAATTAGTTTATTGCAATTTAAAGTGGCGATAATATTCTAGAACTTTCGTATATCTCGTTGATATTTAAATGTATGACGACAAGGGGCAGTGCCATGTTTTTCGTAACGTGACTTTGTATCATGAACTTTTCGAACGTTTGCGCAACGCCATAATTCTAATCGCGCTTTAAACGTGGGCAGAACAATTTTTATTATTTTCTCGAAGCGTTCTTTAACATTTAAAATTATCAATTAATAAATTAACAACCATGGCAATAAAAGTTAGTTAATAGTTACCAATTTTTTTTTTTTTTTTTTTTTTTTTTTTTTTTTTTTTTTTTATTAAATTTAATTTAATGAATAATGTAATAGAATTTCATTTTATTTGCAAATTTCTTTAATTGTAAAATTTTTCAAAAACATCAAGAATATCTTCTTTAAATAAATCTTTAATCATTATTATTTTTCCATAGAAATTAAGACATTCAATATTTTTTTTTTTTTTTTTTTTTTGATTTAATGGATAATGGAATAGATTTTTTGCCAACACAATTTTTCAGCGGATATCAAATTGAGACAAAAAATTTGATTCGTTTTTTGGCTCAATTTTATAACTGCAGAAAAATTGTAAATTTACAACGAGTATGAAAAATAAAGTTCACAATTTACTTTTCGAATATTTTTTATTCAAAAATGAAAATTCACTTTTGCAAAATTGAATAAATAAGACAAATATGGCCAGAGAGAGGTGTCTGGGGAGAGTTTTTCTTCACCCCCCCCCCTCTCCCCGTAAGTAATAGCGACTCTCTCTCTCAACAAAGTTATAACGGCGCGACAGGTAGTCGATAGTTTCACTAGTTGCGTAACTAATAGGCCGGTTTGCTACTGGTTGCCAGGTTTGCTGCTTCTGTTAAATGCGAACTCACAGATCTCGTGTTTTATAATTATAATGCAACGCGGCAGTGTTACGCGGAGAGCCAGGAAAAATAAGTCAGTCGAGTAAATCGATTCCCGTGAATGTTGAATGTATATATATATATATATGTATACAACTATAAAGTTGCAAACCTCTCTAGACGATCCAAGTTCGACGGATGCAAGGGGGATATATAATAGTATATAGTCGACAGTTTCTCTAGTTGCGCAACTGTAAAAAAAAGCCAAGCAGAAACGTTGCTATTATATGGCGGGTGTTAGCGTTCTTTTTTTTTCTTTTTTTTCTTTTTTTTAAGTAGACTAGTTCATTTGCAAAGTAACTCCTGCATTTTTTTCCTACACTCTTTGCATAAATCGTTACAAAATAATTTTAGCCTTTCGTTGGATCGATGGGATCGAAATCGACGTGCCATAATATTATTTCAAGAAAAACCGCAGTCAATCCCTTCCTTATTTATTAATAATAATCGAATTATTCATATCTTTTTTAATAGTTATTTATTAAAATAAATAGTTATTATTTAATAGTTATTTATTTATTTATTTCATTAAAAGCGATTCATTTGCTCTGTACTATTTCTATTACCTTCTCATTTTTTTGAAAATTTCCACTACTTTAAATTTGTTAATAATAGAAATTAAAAAAAATTAAAATTAAAAAAAATAAAATAAATAAAAACGATAAAATTCTTTAAAACGATTCAATTATTTTCAAAAAATATTCGAAATTCAATTATTTTCAATATCTACTATTTTCATAAAATTTCGCAAAAGAATTCAATTATTTTTTAAATAAATTTTAAATTTAAAATTTTTTAAATTTTAAATAAATTCATCCAAAATTCAATAGTTTTCATAAATAATAAAATTTTCCACAGGAATTCAATGAATATAGAATAGCATTTTTAAATACAAATTGATAAATAATCAATTAATTAACAAAATTTTTATACAATTCTTCACAATAATTCAATTACTTTAACTAATAATAACAATTTTCATAAAAATTCAATTTTTTAAAAATTTTTGATAAAATTCTAAGCAACAATTCAATTATTTTCATAAATAATAAAAGTCATAGAAAAATTTCAATTATTTTTATAATACTATTTTACAAAAATTAATCGAAAAATTCAATTATTTTCAGAAATAAATTTTTCCATAAGAATTGAAAATGAAAATAAAATTTTCATAATATTTTTTTGAATTTGATAATAAATAATTATGATGAATTATTGAATTCCTATAAAGAATTCAATAATTTTCAAAAATAACAAAATTTTTCACAGAAATTCAATTCTTTTTAAAAATTTTCATAAAATTTTTCACAATAATACAATTATTTTCATAAATAATAAAATTCTTCTCTGGAATTCAATTATTTTTGAAAATTTTAATAAAATTCTTTGCTACTCTTCAATTATTTTCATAAATAATAATATTCATCGCAGGATTTCAATTATTTTAAAGTTTAAACACAATTTTACAAAAATTGCTCGAAAAATGTAATTATTCTTCAAAATTTAATTACAATTCCTGGAAAAAATCAATTATTTCAAAAAATGTTTTTTTTAATTCTTTGGAAGAATTCAATTATTTACAAAAATATTAGAATATTTTACAGGAATTCAATTATTTTCAAATATTTTAATAAAATTTGTTGGAAAGAAATCAATTACTTTAAATACAATTTTAATTAATTTTTTTTTTGAAATTATATTCAATTATTCTTTAGATTTTAATAAAATTCTCCGCAAGAATTCAATTATTTGCATAAATAATTCTTCGAAAGAATTCAATTATTTACATAAATACTTATTCGAAAGAATTCAATTATTTTTGAAAATTTTAATAAAATTATTTGCAACTATTCAATTATTTTCATAAATTATAAAATTCATCGCAGAATTTCAATTATTTTTAATACAAATTTTACAGAAATTGGTCGAAAAATGTCATTTTTCTTAAAAATTTAATTTTAAATCTTCGAAATAATCAATTTTTTTAAAAAATGTTTTTTTTTACATTCTTTGGAAGAATTTCATTATTTACAAATATATTAGAATTATTCACAGGAATTCAATTATTTTCAAATATTTTAATAAAATTTGTTGGAAATAAATCAATTACTTTAAATACAATTTTAATTAATTTTTTTTGAAATTATTCAATTATTCTTTAGATTTTAATAAAATTCTCCGCAAGAATTCAATTATTTGCATAAATAATTCTTCGAAAGAATTCAATTATTTACATAAATAATTATTCGCAAGAATTCAATTATTTTTGAAAAAAAATAAAATTATTCCCGAAAATTCAATTATTTTGAGGTATTGTAAGAAAATTCTTTGCAAAATTCAATTATTTTAATAAGTAACAATATTCATCACAAGAATTCAATTATTTTTAAAAGTAATAAATTTTTTTCCTAGAAATTAAATTATTTTAAAAAATTGTAATAAAATCCTTCGCAAGAATTCAATTATTTTCGTAAATAATAAAATGCTTTTTAGGAATTCAATTATTTAAAAAAAAATTTAATAAAATACCACACAGACATTCAGTTATTGTCAAAAATTTTAATAGAATTCTTTGTGAAATTTAATTATTTTTGAAAACTTTTCACAATTCAATGATTTTCAATATCTACTATTTTCATAAAATTTCCAATTAGAATTCAATTATTTAAAAAAAAGTTTTGTGAAAATCTTCTTAAGAATTCACTTTTTTTCATGAATATCAAAAATTTCTGAGGAATTCATTTATTTAAATTAGAATTTGCATAAAATTAGTCGAAAGAAATGAATTATTTAAAAATTTTTATAAAATTCTTTGCAAGAATTAAATAATTTTTACTACTTTTTTTAGTTTAAAGCTACTTTTTGCTACGTTTTTAAAATTAATTTTATGATTTTTCATTAAATTTGAATTAATTCTAAGACTGAAGATAATAGGAAAAAAAATGCTAAAAAAATGTAATTGATTTAATTCTATTTGTATTAATTGTCAAAGTGATTATAAATAATAGTGAAATTACGAATATTGACGAACAGATTGAGATTCAATGTGGAGACGCTATTCTCCACCTGAGAACGCCAAGGTCACCGCTAGGTGGCAGTTCTGCTCCTTCTTGGAATTTTTACTGCTCTCTGGTGGTGACCTTGGCGTTCTCAAGTGGAGACATCAAACCATTCACCTTTATATATTTATTTTTGTGAAAATTTAAAACTATTTATTATAATATTAATAATAATAATAAGAATATTTCGTTCCGTGGCAAAGATTTGACGGCCACTCTAAGCAATCGTTAATTAAGGGGTTAAAAATTGAAGCTAACAATCCTCCCGAGTCAAGTTTTTGATATTTTTGGAAAAGAAAAAAGAAAATAATAATATTAAACATTAATTAATACTAATAAAGATTGAAGATAGAAAATTGTTAGTTTTTTGTCGGAAAAATTGATAATGTGAAAAGTTGTTGTAAAGTTAGTCAAGACAGCTTTCTTTGCCAGTGGCATTAACGCCATTGACTTCAGGCAAGAGTGCAACGTTTATAAGGCCACTGTATATAGTTGTATTGTAATAGGCAAGTAGACGCTTACGCAACTGGTGAAACTATCCCGGCCGATTACGTTTGGCCCCGAGTCTGCGCGAGAGTGTAAGTTTATTGCCAAAGATTTTGGATACAACGACCGCAGGTAACCCTGCATTAACCCAGCCAATGCGCATTCTCCGCACACACAAACACTAACACACAATCGAACTCGCAAACCACTAAAGAAAAACGGCAACAGCCCGAACTTTAATTTCATCCGAGTTACATCTTCATACTATACATATAAATACGTACATATAGGCATAAATATATTTATACTTGGAAAAAAAAATTTATTTCAGAAAAAGAACAAATTTTTGTTGAATCAAGAAAAATTTGTTTGAAAGAAATTAAATTTTTGTTGAATCAGGCAAAATTTGTTAAAACAACAATTGAAACAACAAAATTTCTGTTGAATCAAGCAAAATTTGTTGGAACAACAATTGAAAGAAACAAATTTTTGTTGAAGCAACCAATGTTCATTTGCACTCTTTTAACTTCATTTCGTTTATGAGAGAATTTTCATGCCATCTAGGCGGCGATTTAAGGAACTGTTTTGGCGCGAAATTCAAAAAAGAAAACATTTAATTACATTAATTTCAATTATATTAAACAATTAAACAATTTTTTACAAGATTTCTAGATTAAAAAATCACTAAAAACCCGAAATAATAGTTGTCGACGCTAATATCAGGAACATTGAAAATTAAAGAAATTAGAAAAACCAATAAAATTGATAAGTTAAGAAAATTAATAACGTTAATATAAAATGTACAAAAATATAAATTTCAATCCTAAACAAAATTTTTCTAAAAATATCAAATTGAGACACAATTGAGTATTAACTATTAAAAAATATTAATATAAAATGTACAAAAATATAAATTTAAATAAAAAGGAAAAATTTCTAAGAATATCAAATTCAGACAGAAAACGTATAAAAAATTTTAATTTCAATTCTGTTAAAATTAGTTGAGAATTTTTTAATATATATATATTTAATATTATTTCAATAATCGTAAAGCAATTCTTCAAAATTCCAAAAGAATTCAATTATTATCATTGATAAATATCAAAATTCGTCCCCAGAAATTCAATTATTTTCAGGAATTTTAATAAAATTCATGTTGCAAATTTCAATTATTTTCTTAAATAACAATACTCATCAGACAAGAATTCAATTATTTTTAAAAGTAATAAAATTCTTTGAAGAAATTCAATTATTTTTGAAATTTTTTTTTTAAATTCTCATCAAGATTTCAATTATTTTTATAAATATTGTAAAATTCTTTGCCGAAATTCAATTACTTTCAAAAATTTTTTAAAAAAATTACTTTGGCAAAATTTCAATTATTTTCAAAAATATTTCTTAATTCAATGATTTTGAATATCTACTATTTTAAGAAAATTTCCTAAAAAAATTCAATTAATTAAAAAACAATTTCACAGAACAGAAATTCAATTTTTAAATATACAATTTGCATAAATTTGTTTAATAAAACTCTTCGCACTAATTCAATAATTTTTAAAAATAACAATATTCTTCACAAGAATTCAATTTGTTTCAAAAATAACAAAACTTTTTACAGAAATTCTAGTCTTTTTAGACATTTTAATAAAATTTTTCGTAATTATTCAATTATTTTCATAAAATATAAAATTCTTCGCAGGAATTCAATTATTTTTGAAAATTTTAATAAAATTTTTCGTAATTATTCAATTATTTTCATAAATAATAAAATTCTTCGCAGGAATTCGATTATTTTTGAAAATTTTAATAAAACTGTTTGCAACTATTCAATTATTTTCATAAATAATAAAATTCATTGCAGGATTTCAATTATTAGGTATTAATACAATTTTACAGAAATTGCTTGAAAAATGTAATTATTCTTAAAAATTTAATTTTAATTGCTCGAAAAAATCAATTACTTAAAAAAATGTTTTTTTAAAATTCTTTGGAAGAATTCAATTATTTACAAAAATATTAGAATTTTTAACAGGAATTCAATTATTTTAAAATATTTTAATAAAATTTTTCGAAAGAAATCAATTATTTTAAATGTAATTTTAATTAATTTTTTGTTGTTGAAATAATTCAATTATTATCTTTTAGATTTTAATAAAATTCTTCCCAAGAATTAAATTATTTACATAAATAATTCTTCGAAAGAATTCAATTATTTTGATAAATAACAAAATTATTTCTGAAAATTCAATTATTTTGAGGCATTGTAATAAAATTCTTTACAACATTGAATTATTTTCATAAACAACAATACTCACCTGACAAGAATTCAATTATTTTTAAAAGTAATAAAATTCTTTGTAGAAATTCAATTATTTTGAAATTTTTTTTAAATTCTCGTCAAGATTTCAATTATTTTTATAAATATAGTAAAATTCTTCGCCGAAATTCAATTACTTTCTAAAATTTTTTAATAAAATTCCTTTGGCAAAATTTCAATTATTTTCCAAAATATTTTTTAATTCAATGATTTTTAATATTTACATTTTAGAAAAATATTTTAAAAGAATTCAATTATTTAAAAAACAATTTGTTAAAATTTTACCCGAACATTCAATTATTTTCTAAAATAATAAAAACTTCACAGAAATTTAATTATTCAATTATAGAATTTGCGTTAATTTTTTTGAAAAAATCATTTGTTTAAATTTTTTTTTATTAAAACTCTTCGCAACAATTCAATAATTTTCAAAAATAACAATATTTATCACAAGAATTCAATTTTTTTTAAGAGTAATAAAATTCTTCGCAGAAATTCAATGATTTTCAAAAAAAATTTTAATAAAATTCCTTTGGCAAAATATCAAATTCAAACTAAAAGCGTATCAAAATTCTTGCGATTTTGCAATTGCAACAATTTTGATTCTTTTTTTTTTGTTTCAATTTGATATTCTTAGAAAAATTATGAAAAATACAAAATTAACAAAATTAGAAAAAAAAATATTTGTCAGTGAAAAATTTACTAAAATACTGTATTGGACCAAGGCAACAAAGAAGAATTGTTTTTATAAATAATGTGCGTCCCGGTTACATGAATCAATTAAGACGTGTTCAATGATCTATATAGTTATTCAAATCCTTTTTTTCAGTATTAGTCGATTATGTAACAAATCACTTCCTCTTTCGTCGTTCATTGGAAACAATAACGAATTTAGACTAATGTTTGATTTCAAAATAAACACACAGGAATAAAAAATTATTCTTTTTTTGCTAGATATTTACTTGAATAAAATTTCAAAAATATCATTTTCTTCTTATTTCTCTCGTAATTTTCACTATTTCCAAAGTGAATTTTCCTATATTCGAAAACAAATTTTATTTTATTTTTTTTCATTAACTTTTTAATATTAAAATTTCAAAATACAAAATATACAAATGTATCGACAAAATTTGAAATAACTAACAAAATACTAAAGGAATTTAAATTCAATTTTAAAAGAAACACATAGAAATGTTGTTTAATCGGAAAAGAATTTAGATTTGAATGCATAATTATTCGAAAATGTGCGTATTTAATAATTCAGTTGGTGTTTCCAGTTTATTAGAAATTTTTTCTTTATTCAATCAAGTTAACGTACGATATATATAAGCGAAAAGTAGGTAGGAAGTGTGTAAGGAGAATAACCTAGGGCAACATATATATAAATATATATGTACATTGACCGCTGGCAGCACGTTAAATAATCACTTAATTGGGTTATGCATGAGGAAATGACCTATGCACAACCCAACCTCGAGTCGCCATTTGAGATCTTTTTTTTTATTCTTTTTTGTTTTAAAGTACTTGTATATGTTGCTATTACCAAACTCATTAGCGGAATGATTAGAAATACAAGTGTGAAAACTTTCTTTTTCACGTAATTTATTTTTATTTCAAATTTTTTAATTTCTATTATTGTAATTATTATTTAACTCAAATTTATGATCTTATGGTATTTTAAAAAAATTTCTATGAATTCAATAATAAAAAGAAAAAAAAAACAGAAAAAATGTTCTCACAGGGTATTTTCTATTCAAATAGAAAATAGAATTTTACCAGATCTATACGAGAATCCTGTTAAAATTTTTCCTCGAGTGTTGTAAAATTTAAAAATAGTAGAATGATGGTATTTTTTTATTAGGTTTGCAATGAAGAAATACAGACAAATTACAAATGTTTAGACTGTTTTTAACGTTTAGTAATTTTTACTAATTAAAATTTAACAATAGTAAAATAATGGTAATTTTTTTTTTTTTTTTTTTTTTTATATTAGGTTTGCAATGAAACGATACAGACAAATTACAAATGTTTAGACTATTTTCTACGTTTAGTATTTATTTTATTTATTTCTCCATTGTACACTTTACATAAGTTTAACAATATATTTTCCCGCAATATACTTAAATTTCTACGTTTAGTAATTTTTACTAATTAAAATTTAAAAATAGTAGAATAATGGTATTTTTTTTTTCATTAGGTTTGCAATGAAACAATACAGACAAATTACAAATGTTTAGACTATTTTCTACGTTTAGTAATTTTTACTAATTAAAATTTAAAAATAGTAGAATAATGCTAATTTTTTTTTTTTTTATTTTATTAGGTTTGCAATGAAACAATACAGACAAATTACAAATGTTTAGACTAATTTCTACGTTAAGTAATTTTTACTAAATTAGTACCTAGAATAAGGCAGTACTTTCACTTTCAAAGTAACTTTTATTCTATAAAAAAAATCTTTAAACTGACCTGCAAAAAAAGAGGGAGAGAGAGAGAGAAGTAAACTTATTGCATCACTTAAAGTTATTGGTTAATTCTTCGTCATACAATAATTTTGTTGACAAAACCAAACAAGGTTGGTGAGTTAACCAAGGTTGATGACCGAAACAAGGTCTGTTTTCTACATTTATTTTTCCTTTTTTCTTGAAGCACGTTACAAACAATATATTTCGGTTTCTTTATATATTTAACGAAATTTCTTCATATAGTGTAGAAATTCGTATTTATATATATACTACTCATTTTTAATTATGATGCAATAAATTTTCTGAGTCACTTTTTTTTAAGCCTTTCTTTTTCGACATTTTGAATTACACGAAAACATTTTCTTTCTTTTTTTTATACAATTTTTCCTTTACCACTTTTTAAAGCATTTTACATAATTTATCGACAATTTAACACATATACAATATAGTTTTGTTGTTATATAAATTAGTTACATAAGTTTTTTTATGTTTATTTTGTCCCTCTCTCTCTCTCTCTCTACCTCTTTCTAAACTTAAATTGCTTATTTGAAAAATAAAATTCGCTATTTAATCAATGATTGGAATTTTAATTTTGTTGCTTGTTCGAATTTTATTTTATTGTATTTTTTTTATTTATTTTGTAATAAATACTTTTTTATTCAAATCAGATAAATTTTATTAGTAATCAATTTTTTTTATATTTGGAAGTATTTTTTCTTTTGTTTTGTATTGTTTACTGTTACTTTGCATTGTTTTGCCTTATATTTTATCTTGCTTTGTATTATTTTTCCATTACTTTGTATTATTTTGCATTATTTTTTTATTTTGTATTATTTTATACGAATTTTTATTTCGCATTGTTTTTCTGTTACTTTTTGTTATTTTCTATTAAAAAAATATAAACCATCTTTTTCAATTATTTTCCATTACTTCGTGTTTTTTTCTATTATTTTGTATTATTTTTGGTGAGAAAATAGTAAAAAGCAATAGAAAATAATAAAAATTAATACGAAAAAATAGAAAAATATTGCAAAATAATACAAAGTAACAGGAAAATAATACAAAGTAATAGAAAATTAATACACAGTATTAGGAAAGTAATAAAAAATAATAGAAAAATAATATAAAATAATACAAAGTAATAGAAAAATAATAAAAAATAATACAAAGTAATAGAAAAATAATACAAAATAATAGAAAAATAATACAAAATAATAGAAAAATAATGCAAAATAATACAAAGTAATAGAAAAATAATACAAAATAATAGGAAAATAATGAAAAATAATAGAAAAACAATACAAAATAATACAGAGTATTAAAAAAGTAATACAAAATTCAAAAAATAATATTATATTCTATCAGAAATTTTAAAATACACAAAAATAATTTCGATGAAAAAAAATCCTTTTTTCTTGTTACCTAACAAAGAATATATAAAGTAAATAAATACGCTTTTCCATAGACTTAACAGAGCCTATCTCTTTGTACTTCCTCTCACTCTCGGTTAAAACTCGTCCTGATCGTCTAACTCACTCTCTTTTCCACTTTCCCTATCGTTAAAACTTTCACCCTCTCACTCGCTCTCGCATATTGCAGAAACAGTTTTCAACGAGTCCTGGATGCCTCTACCGGTTTTATGAATCGTTACGTCATCATTGATTCGAAGCGGTTTTTTACGCCCTCGCGATATAAATTTCAGAATTACGAGAGAAATTTTCCATTCTCAAAATCTTTAATATTTTTTTTTTGTCTCAATTTGATATTTTTAGGAAAAAAAAGAAAGGAAGGAAGAAAGAGAACAGTTTTTAATATTTTCTTTATAAATGGTAATGTTTTCTTTTTTTTATAATTTCTTCGCGTTTGGAGAAAATTTTTGTTAGTTATTCGAAATTATTTATATGTAACTTTAATTAATTTATTATTTATGAATAAAATAAATTATCATTAAATAAAGTATTAATAAATATATGAATACAAATTTTGGACTGAATTTCAAAATGAAAAGTAGTATCAAAATTTTTAATTTGATAAAATGGTTCAATTTCTCCACTTGAGAACGCCAAGGTCGCCACCAGATGGCAGGAAAAATTCCAAGAAGGAACTGAACTGCCATCTAGCGGTGACCTTGACGTTCTCAGGTGGAGAACAGCTTTAATTTGTATTATTATTGTTATTTTTATTATTACTGTACTAATATTATTCTATTATTATTATTATTATTATATTATTATTATTATATTATAAAAGTAATATATTATTGGAATTTAATTGACAAATTATTATTACCAAAATTATAACTGGAATTTCATTCTCACAGTTTTAGATTGTCAATTCGAAAAGTAAGTGCACAAACTGCAAGTGTATAAAGTTTTTGAATTTATAAAACTACAGGTTGGTCCCTCGGGGAACGAGGAGAATTAGTTTCAAGTACCATAATCATATTTCTAAATTATGGCAAAGAAAAATTTTTTTTTTCCTCCCTTTACTGAAATAAGCAAGAAAAACTGTAAATGGTACTTTTATTTAAGTTTTTTCGGTCCCTTGGGGTTATGAATTTTTTTTTATCACTACAGAGTTGTTTTTTCCTTCATCTGGAAAATTTTACCATTTTTCAACCTGTTTTTAGTGAAACATTTGTTTTGATTCGTCATATGCAACTGCAGTTTTTTATATAATTTGTTTTAAAATTAAAACTAGCAACAATTCTGCAATTTTGGAGAAATTACAAATAATTGCAGAAATTCAATTATTTAAAAATATTTTCAAATGATGTTACGCAATTTTTTGGCATTTTTGACCCCCCCCTGCTGTCACGCAATTTCATGCAATTTCATGCAATTTTACATGTAAAAATACATTGTGTCACGTTTAGTAGAGACCCCCCCCCTCCCCCAAGAAACGTGACATCATTTGTGAACGCTCCCTTTGACGGTACTTGACTGAGTTCTAAATCAGTCCTGGACTGATTTGTCAGTAGTTGTTATTTATTAGATTTTTGTTTACATAAATACAGAAAATTATTATATAATTGTAGTAATAAATGTTGACTTTTTTGTTACGTGAAAATTTCAATGGAGACATATATATCTTTGCAAGATAATTATTCTTCATAACTGACCTATTCCTTATAAATATAAGATAGTATTTGCAACTTTTTAAATTGAAAAATACAAATATGAACAGTCCAGGAAAATTTACGATCAATTCAATTAATCATTTGACATGTTTCAAATGATTGGAAAAATAATTTAATTATATTAACTGTTTGCTTATAAATATAATATGTGGGTATGAAATGTAAATTTCAAATAAAGCCGTTATTTTTCTCAATAATATTGTTATGAGTTATTTTTCAAAGATGTTAAGAAGCATTTTTAAAAAGAAAATATTTTTTTTATTCAAACAAACAACTGCTTACAGTTGAGTTAAATTTGAAAATTTTAAATTTTAACTTTTAAATTTTAAATTACTTTTAAATTTTAAATTGCTTTTAAATTGAAACTGAAAACTAGAAAAATAGCTATATTAAAAAAATTTTTGTATTGAAACCAAATGCGAGTATTAAATAGAAACCATAAATTATTATAATTACATTTATAATTTAATTATAAAATTATAGTAAATTTACCAAAAAGTGTGAATTATGTTTATCAAACTTTGTAGTGCCTTTTTTGCATAGAAAAAAAAAAGAAAAAAGAAACAAACATTAATTGTCAGGAACGTAATTGTTGACTGACGTCATTGAGCTCGTCCCTGATAGACAAATTGTCAACCAATGTTGTTAGGTTCATAGATCGCTCCATTTCCTCTTACGCAAACCAATTTATTTATTATTCTTTCAGAGTGAATTTAATAATTCTACGAAATTATTACTTTTTATTAAATAATTGAATTTTATCCCCAACTTTGATTCAATTTTTTTTTAACTTTCCCAAAAATAAAAAATATTGAATTTGTTTTGTTGCTTTCTTTACATGAAAAATTAATAAAACAAAATTTGTTTGCTGAAGCTAAAAATGAGCCAAACTTTTACTAAAAGCTACTTGTTACTAATTGTTAAAGTAAAATGTCAGTCGAGACTTTACTAGTTATTTTTTTACTAAATCAAATTTAGTCAGTTAGAATATATATTTATTTAACAAGATTATTTTTTAATAGAATTTAGAAATTGTAAAGAAATTGGTTCAACATTTTAAAGATATAATTGAACTTTTATAAACAGATATTTGGAATTTTTTTAAAATAATATTTCTTAAAATTTTCTTAAAAATAATTAAATAAATTTTTATCATAATAATTGAATTTCAAATGGTTTGAAAATTGAAATTTTAACAATAATTCCAATTCCAATGGAAAAAGAATGTAAATAATTTATTTTCAAAACTGTTGATGTTGGAATGATCGAATGTGAAGTGAAAAATTCAGAATTAGAGCGATAGTCATCAGATGTTTAGTTATATAGTTTGAATATATATAAATGTTAGTGAGCATATATTGGAACCGGAAGTTAAAAGTTAATTTAGTGGCAATCGATATACAACGGAAGCATTTGATTAATTATATTAACGAACCTGAAATAATTGCGTATTTTGAATATGCACACAATAGAAGGGCCTGTCCTTTATTAAAATAAAAAAGATTGGCAATACCAAATTTGGTATGAGGTTGATTTACATAACATGTTTAGTGGCACGTTATCTCATAAATATAATTTTCATGGAACGACAGGTCTCTTCTTGTTTTCTCAAGTCAATCGTGAAATTACTGGCCGGTTTTAACTTGTCCAGGAAGTAAGATCCTGTAAAGTGAAAGTCGTTAGTTTACAGCGTTAAAAAGTTTACCGCGTCGTGCTGCGAAGGTGGAATAATCACATTAAGATAAAGGATGAGTGAAAAATATACGGAAAAGCTTCTCTCTTTCTCTATTTAAAAAATAGTAAAAAAAAAATTAATAGAAAATAATACAGAGTAGTAAAAAATATTTATTATTTTTATAATTTTTATCATTTTTATAATTTTCTACAAAAAGAAAAGAGAAGAGAAAAAGAGAAAAAAAAATAGAAAAGTAGGAGAAAAAATATTGTCTATAAATATACACTATAACAAAGTAAAATAAATATTATTTTACCTATTCAACAAGAATAAATTTCCCTTTTGTCAAACACATTTTCTATTTACACTTCACTTCAAATCGGATGTTTTATCAGAAATTTAAATATTGTCGCTTTTTGAAACGAATAACACAATATTCCTGTTTTGAATATAAATTAAATTTGAATTATTATAATCCATTGCTATTGTATTATATTGTATATTAGTTTCTATTGTTTTGTATTTTTTTAATATTACGTTTTATTATTTTGTATTACGTTCTATTAATTTGTATTATTTTTCTATTATTTTCTGTTATCTTCTATTATTTTCTATTATTTTCTATTATTTTCTATTATTTTCTATTATTTTCTATTATTTTTAATCTTGTTTTGAACTATTTCTTATAATTTTTAATAAACTTTAACAATATTCAATTAATTTCTAGAATCGTCTAGTTAAATTATTTCTTGAATCAATTATTATTTTTAATAATTCAAAAATTGAATTTAAATTAATTTTAAAAAATAAAATTTTTCTAAAATTCGATTGTTTTGAATTACATTTTACAAAAGTTTGATTATTCAAAAAAGTTTCAATTATTTATACCTAAAAAATTAAACTAATTTCAAAAAAAAAATTTTAATTAAAAGTTTAAATATTCAATATTACGCAATTTTGATAATTGGACAATTTTTCAATTAAACGTATAATTATGTTCAAAAATTGAATTAATTTCAAAAATAAATTCATTAAAAATTTTTCAAAAAAACTGCATTTTTCGAAATTCTTAATTAAAAATTAAAATGATTGAAAATTCAAATATAATTTTTATGTCAAATAAAATTTCGAAAATAATCATGCGTCTCAAAAATTCCACTGTCATTGATAAATTAATAGTATTAAATTGCAACGAATTAACACAAAAAAATGTAACAGTAACTTATTTTAAATAATTAAATAAATATATTAATTAATTAATTCTTGAAGAAATATCATAAAATTATTACTTGAAAATTATTTAATGAACTAATTTTTATAACATATTTTAATTTAATTTAATAATACTTCAAAAATTTTAACGCACTTCTTCAAAAGAATTCAACTATCTTGATAAATATCAAAATTCTTTCCAGAAGTTCAATTATTTTCAGGAATTTCAATAAAATTCATTGCAAATTCAATTATTTTCATAAATAATAATATTTATGGCACAAGAATTCAATTATTTTCAAAAGTAATCAAATCCTTTCGAGAAATTCAATTATTTTCAACATAATTAAAAAAAATAATTCTAAGTCAAAATTTCAATTATTTTAATAAATAGCAAAATTCTTCGCCGAAATTCAATTAATTTAAAAAAATTTTTTAAAAATTCTCGTCAACATTTCAATTATTTTAATAAATAATCAAATTCTTCGCCGAAATTCAATTATTTTCAAAAAAATTTAAAAATTTTTTTTTTTTTTTTAAATTTTTGAATTTTTATCGTCAACATTTCAATTATTATCACACAAGAATTCAATTACTTTTAAACAATTTTTTAAAAAATTCTCGCCAAGGTTTCAATTATTTTTTAAATAGCAAAATTCTTTGCCAAATTCAATTATTTGCAAAAAATGTTTAAAATAATTCTAGTCAAGATTTCAATTATTTAAAAAAATAGCAAAATTCTTCACAGAAATTCAATTATTTTGAGAAATTTCAATAAAATCCATTGAAAAATTTTATTATTTTCATAAATAACAATATTCATCACACAAGAATTCAATTACTATCAAACAATTTTTTAAAAAATTCTCGCCAAGGTTTCAATTATTTTTTTAAATAGCAAAATTCTTTGCCAAATTCAATATTATTTGCAAAAAATGTTTAAAATAATTCTAGTCAAGATTTCAATTATTTAAATAAATAGCAAAATTCTTCGCCAAAATTCAATTATTTTCAAAAAAATTTTTAAAAATTCTCGTGAACATTTCAATTATCTTTATAAATAGTAAAATTATTCTTTGACAAAATTTAATTATTTTCACACTTTTTTTTAAAATTCTCGTCAAGATTTCAATTATTTTAATAAATAGCAAAATTATCTTCGCCGAAATTCAAATATTTTTAAAAAAATTTTATAAATTCTCATCAGCATTTCAATTATTTTTATAAATAGAAAAATTCTTCGACAGAATTCAATTATTTTCAAAAAATTTTTTCAAATTCTCGTCAAAATTTCAATTATTTTTACAAATATCAAAATTCTTTGCCGAAATTCAATTATTTTTAAAAATTTTAATGAAATTCTATGTAAACATTTATTTATTTTCTAAAGTAATGAAAACTGCTAAGAAATTCATTTGTTTAATATAGAATTTGTATAAATTATTTTTAAAAAAAATAATTAAAAATTTTTTTTTTATAAAAATAAATAATTAATCTAAATTTTTGGCATCTAATTTGATACACTTTAGTATTAATTTGATAAAATCATTCACACTGTTTTCTTTCAAGAAATTCAAATATTGAGTGAGAGAGGATTCATAATAATTGGATGAATATTTAAATAATGAGGGTTAATAGTAATATAGTAAATTAACTAACTTTTATTTAAAATAATGAATTTAATTATTATTTAAAATAATGAATTTAACCCTAGAAGGAGTAACTGGGGTGTCTGGACACCCCAAGCAAAATTCAAAGTATTCCCATGGCTTAACCAATAATTTTTTTACGCTCAAAACTCGTTGATAATTTAGTTTGAACCTCTATCTTTTGACACCTGTATGTGCCGCCAAAAGTTTTGCTCCAGGAAGAGCTCTATCTCCTGTTAAAATACGTCTGGGGTGTCTGGACACTCCAGTTACTCCCTAACGTTAGAAAAATTGTCAAGATAAGTAAATTTAAATCTTTTTAAAAAATCGTTTTTAATCAGTTAAAATCATCTGTTAAAGTATATAAATTGATAGGTTATGCATGAAAAAGTTGTATTTTATAAAAAAGAAACATTTTTATACAAAAATTCTATTTTTATGAAAAATAGACATTCTGTATTTGTAACAACTTATGAAATTTGAGTTAAGATTTATTAAAAATTTCTGTGCTCTCTCTACAGTCAGAAATTAAATTCTAATACAGAAAAATGTAGTATATGACAGTCAAATTTAAATTATAAATTCTATATTGTTAATAATATTTTAACATATATTAGAGGTATTAAGAATTGTTAATTAAAACTTTGATTAAATATTAATTTACAGAATCATTTCATAAGTTATTAATTTTAATGCTAATATATTCAGATATATCAAGTTTGTAAAATTTTAAATTTTCAACACCATTTTTAGTAAATATTAATTGTTCAAGTCCATTTTATAGTTCATTTTTATGATTTTCACTATTCGTCAATTGTCTTTAATTTCTTTCACTTCAGATGTTCAAATAATTATGTTTTTTGGAAGTATACAAAAACTAATACAAAAACTAATTTTTTCCCCTAAAAGTGTATCTATTTAACTTTAAAAACCTAAAATAGTTTTTGAATTAGTCAAATTTTTAAGAAACTACAACGTTTTTTGTGAAAAAAGTCAACTTTGCAATTTTTTGGTGTTTTTATGGTTTTTTTTCAAAATTTTTTAAATTTATTAAAATATGAATAATATTATTGTAGTCCTTACTAAAAAACCAATCAATTCATTATAATTAATTTTTTTTACGTCAAATATAAACCTTATAAAACAAGTTTAAAGCGCGGGGTGTCGGGACACCCCAGTTACTCCTTAGAGGGGTGAGTAAACTAACGTACTCCTTCTAGGGTTAATTATTATTTAAAATGAGTGATTAATATAAGTGATTTGGAGAAATTTGCATTCTCGATTATCGACTTTTCCGAACTCCACGAAGGAATGGAATATTATCGTTCGGTGTGAAGTGAGCTTAAACGATATCCGCGGCGTGTTGCAATGGCCCAGAAGCGATAGCTAGGCGAAGGGTCAAAAACACCGAGTGGCACGGTTTCTAGGCCATGCGCTGCTATCTATAAACCTCTGCGAGCAGCTCTCCCTCTCTGCCCACCCCCTTGGTCGTCGTCGTCGTCGTCTCCATCCTCCATAGGTGCACCAATACAGTCTCACATTTATTTAAATACGTTTAAATATACATGTATATTCACAATATAGTAATATACTCAAGTCGATGCCAGATATCTGGAGTCCAACTGAGTCCAACGTGGAGGAAGGTAGAAGGCACATGGGGGTGATGAAGTTGTGCCAACTGCGAGAGAGGGAGGGTTGCTAAGTCACAGTAGAAGCGAACTTTAAATATAGAAGGAGCTTTGATATTTCCGTTTCCGCGAAAAAGAGAGCGAGAGGGATATAATGTATAGATTTTCTTCTTCTTCTTCCTCCTCTTCATTTTCTAACAGTTCAAACTCCCTCAATCAGGTTGGAAGGTCAAAGTAATTCGGTCACTTTTTTTCTTTTTTTTTTCTTTCTTTCTTTCAACAAGAAAAAGTCATCTTTTCTTCTTCCGAGAGAGTGATATTGTACGCCCACTTCAATTCGTGTATATCGAGAGGAGTATTTTCTAGTCAATTCAATTTTTTTTGCAGCTTTCGTTTACTTTCTTTACTTTTCGCTAATTTTTTTCATCCTTCGATCCCTGATTTTTCATAGCGAAAGCTTAATTAACTTGATAGTAAAAAATATAACTTAATAATATCAAACAAAACGAGTTGATACGAAAAATCTGGATAATAATAAAAATTATCACGAATTCTAAAAAACAACATTAAATTTTTTTCTACTTCTAACAATAATTTATTTTCAATAATTAAATAAATTAATTAATTCTTGAAGAACTATCATAAAATTATTACTTATAAATTATTTCATGAACTAATTTTTTGGAATGTTTTAATTTCAATTCTGTTAAAATTAGTTGAGTATTTTTTAATATATATATATTTCAAATTTTCTATATTGTGCGTGCTTCAAAATTTTTAATGTACTTCTACAAAAGAATTCAATTATCTTGATAAATATCAAAATTCTTCCCAGAAATACAATTATTTTGAGAAATTTTAATAAAAAGTATTGCAAAATTTAATTATTTTCATAAATAACATAATATTTATCGAACAAGAATTTAATTACATATTTTCAAAAGTAATAAAATTCTTCGGAGAAATTCAATTATTTTCATCAATTAAAAAAAAATCCCAGTCAATATTTCAATTATCTTGCTAAATGGCAAATTTCTTCACCGAAATTCAATTATTTTCAGGATTTTTTTTAAAAAGTCTTGTCATGATTTCAATTATTTTTATAAATAGCAAAATTCTTCGCTGAAATTCAATTATTTTCAAAACTTTATTTTTAATTCTCGTCAAGATTTCAATTATTTTTTTAAATAGCAAAATTCTTCTCCAAAATTAAAGTATTACAAAAAAAAATTTTTTTTGATTCTCGTTAACATTTCAATTATTTTTATAAATAGCAAAATTCTTCACCGAAATTCAATTATTTTCAAAATTTTTTTTTAAATTTTCGTCAAGATTTTAATTATTTTTTTAAATAGCAAAATTCTTCTTCAAAATTAAAAGATTTAAAATTTTTTTAAAAAAAATCAAGATACAATGATATTAATAAATAGCAAAATTCAATTATTTTCAGAAAATATTTAAAAAATTCTCGTCAACATTTTAATTATCTTTATAAATAGCAAAATTCTTAACCGAAATTCAATTATTTTCAAAACCTTTTTAAAAATTTTTGGCAAGATTTTAATTATTTTTCAAATAGTAAAATTCTTCTCCAAAATTCAACTATTTAAAAAAAATTTTTTTAAATTCTAATCAAGATTTCAATTATTTTAATAAATAGCAAAATTCTTCGTCGAAAGTCAATTATTTTCAAAAATTTTCAAAAATTTTTTTAAAAATTCTTGTCAACATATCAATTATCTTTATAAATAGCAAAATTCTTCGCCGAAATTTAATTATTTTCAAAATTTTTTTTTTTAAATTCTCGTCAAAATTTCAATTATTTTTTTAAATAGCAAAATTCTTCTGCAAAATTCAACTATTTTAAAAAATTTTTTATAATTTCTCGTTAAGATTTCAATTATAATTTTAATAAATTATTTAAATAATTTATTATTTTAATAAATATCAATTTTCTTCACCAAAATTCAATTATTTTCAAAAATTTTTTAAAAACGTTTTTTGAAAACGTTTTGTCAAGATTTCAATTATCTTTATAAATAGCAAAATTTTTCGCTGAAATTCAATTATTTTAAATCTTTTTTTAAAATTCATGTTAAGATTTCAATTATTTTTTAAATAGCAAAAGTCTTCCCCAAAATTTAACTATTTAAAATTTTTTTTTTTAATTCTAGTCAAGATTTCAATTATTTTTATAAATAGCAAAATTCTCCGTCGAAATTCAATTATTTTCAAAACATTTTTAAAAAAACTCTCGTCAACATTTCAATTATCTTTATAAATAGCAAAATTTTTCTCCAAAATTCAACTATTTAAAAATTTTTTTTTAAATTCTCGTCAAGATTTCAATTATTTAAATTTTAAATAAATAGCAAAATTCTTTGCCGAAATTCAATTATTTTTAAAAATATTACAATTCTTTTCTGCGATTCATTTTCATAAATAATAAAATTATTTTTAGGAATTCAATTATTTTCATAAATAAAAAAACTCATCGCAGAATTTCAATTATTTTTAACACAATTTTAATTTAATTTTTAAAAAGAATTCAATTATTCTTAATAAAATTCTGGAAAAAATCTGTGGAAGGAGTTCAATATTATTTAAGAATTTGTTGATAAAATTCTTTATAATAATTCAATTCTAAGAGACATTCAACTATTCAATAAATTTTTTATTTCTGTACTTTTAAATAATTGAATTCTCGTAGAATTTTCTAATAAAAATTAATTTCAGTTAAAGTTTTAGATAATCGAATTTTGGAGAACCTACAAAATAATTGTATTTTTTTTAGGAATAATTGAATTTTGAAAAGATTTCCAAATTAAAATCTTTGAAAATTGAAATTTTTTATAGTTTAGGGCTGTCCATAAATTACGTAAGACACTTTTTTTGGAAAATTTTACCCCCTCCCCCCCCTCGTAATTTATAGACAACCCCTTTTAATTAAAAATTCTATAGAACTGATTTTTTTTGGAAAAATTTTAATTTAAATTCTTTTGAAATTATTTTTATTTTTTATTTTCTAATATTTAATTGAAAAATTAGTTTTCTAAAACAAAAAAAATGGGTTCTCATAGAACACTCACAATAGTTCCGGACTTTTTGGTTTTTTCTTTATTTTTTCGTAAGTAGTTTTTGGAATTTTTTTTCATAGAAAAAAACCTTCGAAATAGTGTTGCATCAAGATGATTTCTCTCTACAAACTTAATATTTACTGTTTTTATTCCTATTAGTAAATATTTTAAATTGTTTACTAATTTAAATTTAGAGTGTCAATGTCACTATATTTTGAGTTTAATTTCTTCTCCTTGAAAAGTGAAGTTAGGTTCAGCGGAGAAAATTGCGAGGTAAATTGCGTTAAATTTTTAGGTTAGGATAGGTTAGTTAGTGAGTAAAGTATAAGGAAAGAAGAGAGAGAGAGAGAGGGGGGGGAGGGAAATTTCGCCCCATATTAGAACGGAAATTCGTTTAATGAAGCTTGCTTGTCTGTTAAGCGGCTTTCACACGACGGATTAATTCCCTTGAGACGATATCGCGGGGTTGACCTGCTTATTGAGCTTTACACTTTACCAGAGGTCTCTCGATCTCTCTCGTTTTCCACTCTTGGTCTCACTCCCTCTCCTGATTGTCGCTTCCGGGTCGCTGCATCGATACGCTTTAAAGCTGCATTCACACTCTGTCGTCAGTCGGCACTAGTTCATTATACCATTTTTGGTACCATTTTGAAAATTGATTTAAAATTGAATTTTTTATTTTTGTAAATTTCTCGCTTTAAAGCTGTGTTCACAATAATCACTGGCTCATATTTTACAGGATTATTTTTTCTTTCTATTCAAAAAGTAAATTTTAGTTTCTTTTTTGATTGTTATTATTCGCCTGTTGATGAAAATTATAAAGCTGCGTTCACACTGTGAAGGCAGTTTCTTATTCACTTAAATTTTTTATTATAATTGGCGATATTTTGAATTTAGTTTCAAGCTTCATATTTTTATTTACTCTTAAATGCATTTGTTTCTATAACGAAAGTTAAAAAGAGAATTTTTCATTGAAATGGAAAATTTGAAAAAGGAATATATTGTATAGTTTTGGGTCATGAAAGGTAGAATTATTTCAGCTCTTTGGAATTTTGCAGAAACAGTATACGCGTGAAATGACGTAAGGACTTTCGCTCGGCTTCTATATATATACAGTATAGAGGTGTTCCGCACTTTACTGCAGGCTCTACCTTGCACTTGCTCACTCAACTATGAAACAAACCAAACAAGTCTAGACAAAATTTTCTCGAATTTTCTCAAACTCTGCATGTTGCTGGGAGAGTTCTTTTTTCTTCCTCATTTCAAAGTTTTTGATTAAAATCATTTTCTATAATTTTATCCCGAATTCAAATATATTATATATTCAAAAATCGAAATATTTATTTTTGATAAAAATTCATTAAGAAATCATTCTTTTTTTATTACAATGCCTCAAAATAATTGAATTTTCGGGAATAATTTTGTTCTGTTCACATAATTGAATTGTTTCGAAAAATTATTTATGTAAATAATTGAATTCTTGGGAAGAATTTTACTAAAATCTAAAATAATAATTGAATTGTTACAAAAAAATTAATTAAAATTGTATTTAAAATAATTGATATCTTTTTAACAATTTTTTTAAAATATTTGAAAATAATTGAATTCCTGTGAAAAATTCTAATACTTTTTGTAAATGATTAAATTATTCAAAAGAATTAAAAAAAAACATTTTTTGAAATAATTGATTTTTTCGAGGAATTGAAATTAAATTTTTAGAGCAATTCCTGTAAAATTATATTAAAAATAATTGAATAGTTGCTAAGAATTTTATTAAAATTTTCAAAAATAATTGAATTCTTAAGAAGAATTTTATTATTTATGAAAATAGTTGTATTGGAAAAAATTTTATGAAAATGTTTTAAAAGAATTGAATTTCAATGAAAAATTTTTTTATTTTTAAAAATAATTGAATTCTTTATAAGAATTTTATAAACATTGTTTTAAATAATTGAATTCTCGTGGAAAACTTTATTTGTGAAATCGAAATATTTATTTTTGATAAAAATTCAATAAGAAATAATTCTTTAAAAGAAAACAAATTAACTGTTATATATGAAAATAATTGAATTCTTGTAAACGTTTTTATTAGAATTTTTTTAAAATAATTGAATTTCCAAGAAAAAATTTATTACTTTTAAAAATAATAGAATTCTTGCGATGAATATTGTTATTTATGAAAATAATTGAATTCTTGCGAACGATTATAATTTTCTTGAGAATTATATTATAATTTTTTTAAATAATTGAATTTACAAGAAAAAATGTATTACTTTTAAAAATAATTGAATTTTCCAGAGTAATTTTGTTATTTCTCGACATAATTGAATTCATTTGAAGAATTATTTATGTAAATGATTGAATTCTTGTCAAGAATTTTATTAAAAGAATAATTGAATTATTTCACAAAAATTTAATTACAATTGTATTTAAAATAATTGATTTCTCACCAACAATTTTATTATTTAAAATATTTGAAAATAAATGAATTCTTCCAAAGAATTTTAAAATAAAATTTTTTTAAATAATTGATTTTTTGAAGGAATTGAAATTAAAATTTTAAGAATAATAACATTTTTCGTGCAATTCCTGTAAAATTGTTTAAAAAATAAATAATTCTTGAAAAATTTTTATTATTTATGAAGATGTCTTGGGAAGAATATTATTAAAATTTTATAAATAATTGTATTTCACTAAAAATTTTTATTATTTTTGAAAATAATTGAATATTTGCAAAGAATTTTTTTTAAATTTTCAAAAATAATTAAATTCCTGAGATTATTGTGAAAAATTTTATTAAAATATTAAGAAAAATTTTATTAAAATATTAAAAAAAATTCTATTAAAATTTTTGAAAATCATTGAAAAAATTTTGTTAAATAATTGTTTTTTCGAATTTTTTTTTTAAAATGCTATTTTAAATTAATTGAATTGCTGTGGAAATTTTATTATTTATGAAAATAATTGAATTTTGTCAATTTTTTTTTTAAATAATTGAATTTTTTTGAGAAATTTTATGAAAATACTAAACATTGAAAATAATTGAATTTCGAATATTTTTTTTTTTTTTTGAAAATAATTAAATTCTCAAAAAGACACAAAAATTCGGAATTTTCTCATGAATTCTAAAAATTTAATTTTTTCCCATTATTTTTAATAAAAATCCCTGACTTTTCTCTGATTTCTCTGCCCTGTGCGGCAACCCTGTTTTTTTTAAAACAAAAAAAAAGTCTTTCTCAAAAATTAAAATAAATTTTTTTAGATTAAAAATAAGATTAGTTACTTTTTAGAGTAGCCGATAGCTATGATAGAAGTAGAAGTATAATAAAATAAAGTAATTCCAAAGAATAAAAATGCGTGAATACAGTAAAAAAATTAGAAACGAAAATTTTGAGAAAACACGAAATGAATATATTGAAACTCTCAAAGTTCCTTCTGATATATAAACGTATGAAATTTGAATTAAAATTCATTCTAGACATGGACATTGGATCGAGGAAACAGGAAGCGCATTTGAGAAACCCTGCACAAAGAGAAAGTGGCGACCGACATATTTTGCATTCGTTTATAACGGTAGTTGGCATAACTATATAGTTTGAAGGCAAAAATCTATCGTAGATCATTGAAAACTGGAAGTATACATATAACTATATAATAAATGTTTGATATCAAAAAAAAAAATTTTTTTTATATTTATATACAGGGAAGGTGTGCACGCACGATAAATGACATAAAAGAGCAAGTTAAGTGCACTAATATAGTCAATTAAGAAAACCGGTTTCAAAAACATACGTATTTGTGAGTCTCACAATTAAGGTGTTACGCGTCAAACGGAATCATTGAAAAAAGATGATGAGAATTTCTTTCACGTGATGCTTTTTTTTTCCTATGCTGATTGATTGCTTACGCAACTCTTTTTGGTTTAATTCTATTTTTGCTATTTTTATTTTTTTTTGTTCATAGAATTAAAAATTGGGATTATTGTTCTATATGGCTCTGAATTGACAGTGTTTGTTAATTAAAAAAAAAACCTATAGCTAGCGTAATAATTTTCTATCATCATCACTCTTTGTGTACTCTATTCGCTTCGTTTGTGAGAGAATTTTCACGCCGTCTAGGCGGGAGTTTGATGAACCAGTGGCGCGAAATTCAAAAAAAGAAAGATAATTTAGCGATTAATTTAATTATTTACTTTATTTATATTAAGAAATTCGTATAGTATTAAGAAGCCTTAGAAAATAATTGCAAAAAAAACAATTATTTAAATTTTGCGAAATTTTTGCATTTTGAATAATGGGAGTAAAAAATTGAAAAAATGGAAAATTGTTCTCTTTTTTGAAAAGCAGAGGGTGTCTTTTTCATCTTTTGCGAACGTGTGTGCATTCAGGGAAATTCCTCATGCTTCGATAATCAAGATCAAAGGGCCAGGCCGCCTGTTAACGCGCATGTACCATGTCATTCTTATATTTTATGAGCTTCGCCTCTCCGCGTGTGAATATAGGTCGCATCTTGTTGAATAGAAAACTATATATACTCGTTACAATTGCCGTTTGTGAATTGCACGACAACCCCATGTAAGGGCAATTACTACAGGCTTCGCACTATTTGGGTACTTTTTTCAGATTTCAGCCACTAAAGCTACTATTCGTTTTTTTAAATTTCCATCACTACTTTAAATTCTAGAAATGAAGAAACTATTATCAAAAATTATAATCAAATTCTTAAAACGATTCATTTTATATTTATTTTTTTTTTAATTTTTATGAAAATTCAATTTAAAGAAACATTCAATAAAATATTTCATTTTTACATTTAAATAATTGCATTCCCGAAAAAATTTCTAATAAAAATTGATTTAAAATAGAAAAATAAAATAGAAATAGAATTTAACAATTTTCTAATTTAAATTTTTGTTGAGTAATTTTACTAATTTATTAGTAAAATTCACTAATTCAAAAGCAAAATTCAGTCAATTAGTAAAATTTACTAATAAATTAGTAGAAATTACTATTTATTTATACAATTTACTAATTGACTGATTTGCTGCTTTTGAATTTATAAATTTCACCAATAAATTAATAGAAATAACAATTTCATAGTAAAATTCACTAATTCAAAAGCAAAAAGTCATTCGATTAGTGAATTTGACTAATAAAGAGTAATTTTACTAATTTATTAGTAAAATTTACTAATTCGAAAGCCAAAAGTCAGTCAATTAATAAATTTGATTAATAAATTAAGAGAAATTACTATTTATTCGTAAAATTTACTAAATGATTGACTTGTTTCTTTCGAATTAGTAAAAATAACAATTTCATAGCAAAATTTACTAATTCAAAAGCAAAAAGTCAGTCAATTAGTAAATTTTACTAATAAATAGTAATTTCTACTAATTTATAAGTCAAATTTACAAATTTTATTTACAAACACCAAAGAAAATTTAAATACTAAAAAACGTAAATTTTAATAATATAAAGAGTAATTTTACTAATTTATTAGTAAAATTCACTAATTCAAAAGCAAAAAGTCATTCAATTAGTAAATTTTACTAATAAATTAGTAGAAATTACTATTTATTTGTAAATTTAAAAATTTTCTAATTTAATTTTTTGTTGAAAACTCAAAAAAAATTCAATTTTGGTGAAATTACAAATGATTGCAGAAATTCAATTATTTTCAAAAAAAAAAAAATAAAATTCTTCTTATAAAATTCAACTTTGTTCAAAATTTGAAAAAAATTCTTGTAAAAATCCCAATTATCTTTATAAATAACAAAATTCTTCTCCAAAGTTCAATTATTTTCATAAATGTCAAAAAAATTCTTGTCCTAATTTCAATTATTTTCAAAAAATTCTCTAATTTCAATTGATTTTCAATATCTACTATTTTAATAAAATTTCCCAAAAATAATTCAATTATTTAAAAAATTTTTTAATAAAAATGTATGCAAACATTTAATTATTTTTATAATTAATAAAAATTCCACAAGAATTCAATTATTTTCCTAAATAAAGTTTTCCACAAGAATTCAATTATTTAAATTTTTAAAATATATAAAATTTTCATAAGATTTATTATATTTCGAAAAAATTAATTATTTGAAACAATGTTTATAAAATTCTTATAAAGAATTCAATTATTTTCAAAAATAAGAAAAATTTTCCATTGAAATTCAATTCTTTTTAAACATTTTCATAAAATTTTTCTCAATACAATTATTTTTATAAATAATAAAATTCTTCTTAAGAATTCTATTATTTTTGAAAATTTGAATAAAATTCTTAATAATAATAATTTTGCAGGAATTGCTCAAAAAATGTAATTATTCTTAAAAATTTAATTTCAATTCATCGGAAAAATGAAATGTTTCAAAAAATGTTTTTTTTAATTCTTTTGAATAATTCAATCATTAACAAAAATATTAGAATTTTTCACAGGAATTCAATTATTTTCAAATATTTAAAAAAAATTGTTAAAAAGATATCAATTCTTTTAAACACAATTTTAATTAATTTTTTTTTTAACAATTCAATTATTCTTTTAGATTTTAGTAAAATTCTTCCCAAGAATTCAATTATTTACATAAATAATTCATCGAAGTAATTCAATTATGTAGACAAAAAAAATTATTCTTGAAAATTCAATTATTTTGAGGCATTGTAATAAAATTGAATATCCAAAATTCAATTACTTTCATAAATAATAATATTCATCACAAGAATTATTCAATTATTTTTAAAAGTAATAAATTTTTTTTGGAAATTCAATTATTTTTAAAAATTCTAATAAAATGCAAGAATTGCATTTGCAAGAATTCAATTATTTTCAAAAAAATTGAATAAAATATCACACAGACATTCAATTATAGAATTTCTCTGTAAAATTTAATTATTTTTAATAACTTTTCGCAATTCAATGGTTTTCAATATCTAATATTTTCATAAAATTTCCAAACAGAATTCAATTATTTAAAAATTTTTTTTGTAAAAATCTTCTTAAGGGCATTTGAACCATGATGACGTCACAGATTTAAAACTAATGCTTTGCACAAACTGTGACGTCATCAAGGTTCAAATCCCCTTAAGAATTAAATATTCTTTTCCTGAATAAGAAAACTTTTTATAATATTTAAATTCTTTCATGAATTAGGTATAAAATTCGTTGCAGGAATTCAATTTATTAGCAGTTAGTTTTGGAGAGTCAAATTGTTAATAAACTAACAAAAATTTCTTTGATACAATAAAGTTTTTTTTCGAAAATTTGAATTGTTAATTAATAATACAATATAATAATATAATTAATAATTTAATAGGTAATAAATAATTTACGAAATTTTTATAAAATTGAATTTTAAGCAAATGGATTTGAAAATTCTCAATGATCTTTTTTAAAAAATTATGAAAAATTGATTTAAAGAAAAATTTTAGCTAACATTCTAGAAAATAATAATTGCATTAAAATGATGAAAATAATTTTGAAGAAATTACATTAACAATATTCCTACAATATATAAAATAATAATTTTATCTGTCGGTCATTTTTAATTATTATAAAAAATGAAGAAATTTATAAAAATGTTTTTTTTAAAAATTTATTAAAAGAAAATTGAAACTCAAATATCAACAAAATAATTATTTCCCTGTTATTTATGAAAAAGATTTACATAGACTTTCAAAAAAAAAAAAATTACCGTAGTCAAAAGTTATCAAAGAATCACCCATTTTTGAAATTAAAAAAAAAAAAATTTTTTCCTTTTTTCTTCACTAAGATAAAAAACTTGTATTCTTTTTAAAAAGCAAAAAATAATAATTATTCATTTCGCATATATGTGTTTTGTTTGTGAGGAGGAAAAGTTGTAAAATCGTAAACTGCGAGAGAAATAAAGCATATATATATAGTAGGTAAAGATATGTATATATAAATGTAGAAAAGTTTGTGTGTGCGCATGAAATGAAAAGTAGCGCGAGAAGTATAATAGAGAAAGAGAGTGAATTTCATATCGAGTGCCAACGCTAACTATAAAAGCTTAGTTTGCAAGGCGGAGAAAGCCGTGGTCGCGAGGTTAACGTACCCGACTTATAGTCTTGCAACTAACGATGATGTTTCTACCGTTACATAAACGCAGCCATCGGAGCCAGGAGAAGCGATTAAGAGAAAAAAAAAATTGAAAAATCCAATTTTCCACGCATCGTTCATATGTTCAATAGAAAAATTTAATTCAATTATAAACCGTCAAAAAATGTTTCAAGAATTTTCATGTTTAGAAAAAAGAAGATATTTTTACGTAATAATAATTTTCTCTCTCTCTCTCTCTCTCTCTCTCGAAAAGAAAAATAAAAAAAAGAAGAGAGAGAGATTTCTATTCCCCTTGGAAGTTATTTTGATGGAAGAAAAACAAATATCTTCAGTGTTGGCATTTGAAGTGTTTGTAAACGAACTGTCTTCTTGAATCAAAGCCACTTTTATACGATTTACAATAGAAAACTCGTGAGTATAGGAATTATTGCGAAATGAACGAAAATTCCGTATGGTGGCTTTTTCATCTTCACTCTTAAAACTAAATCTAAGGGAAATATTACTAAATTTTAAATTTCTGCTTTGCAGTTTCTACTATTTAATCTTTTTAATTTTTTACTTGTTCCGAAATAGTAAAGTCTCAATCATAAATTTTATTATAAAATTACAAACTTTATTATAAAATAACTCCAATTTCAATATGGAGAATGCTACTCTCCACCTGCGAACGCCAAGGTCACCGCTAGATGGCAGTTTAGTTCCTTCTTGGAATTTTAATTTTCACTGCCATCTGGTGGCGACCTTGGCATTCTCAAGTGGAGAAATTCAACCACCATTTTATTAAGAAATATGTTTCATGTGAAAAATCTAATTTCTATGAAGTAAATAAATTTATTTTCGACAATAAAAGTTGTTTTCCAGAGTAAACAATTTTTTTCTACAGTAAAAATTAATTTTCTTCTGGAGTAAATAAATTTATTTTCTACAATAAAAATTGTTTTCTGGAGTGGAAATTGTTTTCTACAGTAAATAAATTTATTCTCTACAGTAAAATTGTTTTCTAGAGTAAATAAATTTATTTTCTACAGTAAAAATTGTTTTCTAGAGTAAATATATTTATTTTCTACAGTAAAAATTATTTTCTAGAGTAAAAATTAATTTATTCTCTATAGTATAAATTGTTTTCTAGAGTAAATAAATTTATTTTCTACAGTAAAAATTGTTTTCTATAGGGTAAATAAATAAATAGTAAATAAATTTATTGTTTACAGTAAAGATTATTTTCTGGAGTAAAAATTTCTTTTTTAAGCCCGTTTATACGAATAAATGAATAAATAAAAATTGTTTTCTACAGTAAATAAATAAATTCTCTACAACAAATATTGATTTCTATAGTAAATAAATTTATTTTCTACAATAAAAATTGTTGTCTAGAGTAAAAATTGTTTTTTTCTAGTAAAAATTTCTTTCTATAGTAAATAAATAAACACTAAATAAATTTATTTATCATATTTTAATAAATAAGTATAAAAAAATATAATAAATACATTTATTTTTTACGGTAATAATTATTTTCTACAGTAAGTAAATTAATTCTCTACAATAAATATTGTTTTCTATAGGAAATTAATTTATTTCCCGCAGTAAAAATTATTTCCTAGAGTAAAAATAGTTTTCTATAGCAAATAAATTTATTCTCGACAGTAAATATTGTTTTATAGAGTAAATAAATATATTTTCTACAGTAAAAATTGTTTTCTATAGTAAATAAAAAAATTTATTTATCTATTTTAATAAATAAATATAGAAAAACATAATAAATAAATATTTATTTTTTACAGTAAAAATTATTTTCTGGAGTAAAAGTTTTCTTTTGTAAACCCGTTTAAATACGAATAAATAAATAAATAAAAATTTTTTTTCTACTGTAAATAAATTAATTCTCTACAATAAATATTGTTTTCTATAGTAAATAAATTTATTTTCTACAGTAAAAATTATTTTCTAGAGTACAAAATTGTTTTCTCTAGTAAATAAATTTATTTTCTACAGTAAAAATTGTTTTATACAGTAAAAATTGTTTTTTTAGAGTAAAAATTGTTTTCTATAGTGAAAATTGTTTTATAGAATAAATAAATTTATTTTCTACACTAAAAATTGTAGTCTAGAGTAAAAAAATTATTTCCAACACTAAACAAGAACACTTTTTGGAAAATAGTAAATAAATTTATTTTCTACAGTAAAAACTGTTTTATAGAATAAATAAAATTTTCCACACTAAAAATTGTAGTCTAGAGTAAAAAAATTATTTCCAACACTAAACAGGAACACTTTTTGGAAAATAGTAAATAAATTTATTTTCTACAGTAAAAATTGTTTTCTACAGTAAAAATTGTTTTCTATATTAAAAATTGTTTTATAGAATAAATAAATTTATTTTCTACAGTAAAACTTATTTTCTAGAGTAAAAATTGTTTTCTATAGTAAATAAATTTATTTTCTACAGTAAAAATTGTTTTATACAATAAAAATTGTTTTCTATAGTAAAAATTGTTTTATAGAATAAATAAATTTATTTTCTACACTAAAAATTGTAGTCTAGAGTTAAAAAAATTATTCCCAACACTAAAAAAGAACACGTTTTGGAAAATTTCTCAAACTGAGAATATTTTTTTCCAAATGAAAATTTTTTTCTAACTATTAAAGATGGCACTTTTTTAAAAGTTCCTACGGCAACAAAAGTCTCATTACTCAATATCTGTCTGCTCTGTCATTGTAACACTAAAAGCGCTCCCTCGAAATTCGACTCACACATTATCGAGTCCATTTGCATTCGATGTATATTAGATATACACAAACATATATATATATATATACATATATATATATATATATATACATATATATATATATATATATATATATATATATATATATATATATATATATATATATATATATATATATATATATATATATATATATATGTATATATATATATATATATATATATATATATATATATATATATATATATATATATATATATATATATATATATATATATATATGTATACAATATTATATTCACCTAATGGAATTTGCACAAGTTTGGGTGTGTATAATAAGCTTTTTTCGTTTATGTAGATGTGTTGCGTGAATGCGTGAATTCGCGTGTGTTGATTGGTGGAAGAGAACGAGGAAGAGGTGCTTCTGGCTTTATTATGGTGGGGGAGAAGGCGCCCTTGCCCTTGGCATTGCCGCTCGATACGAATACTCAGGGTTGTCCAAATCGTATCCATCCATTTCGACCTTCGTCTCGTATTTCATGGTTACGAACCCATAGAAAACATTCCCCTTGTTTTTCTTTTTTTTTACTTTTTGCTTTTTACTCTTTTTTATTCACTTCGATTTTTTCTGATACTTTTCTTTAATAATTTTTATTTTCCTTTTTTTTACTTTTGTTATTTTTTACTTTCCTTGTTTACTTTCCTTATTGTTTACTTTCCTTGTTGTTTACTTTCCTTGTTTACTTTCCTTGTTTACTTTCCTTGTTGTTTACTTTCCTTGTTGTTTACTTTCCTTCTTGTTTACTTTCCTTCTTATTTACTTTTATTTATTTTTCCTCTTGTTATTTTTTACTTTCCTGTATTTTTACTTTTTTCTATTTTTATTATCCATATTTTTTAATTTTCCTTTATTTCTAATTTCACTCTTGTTATTTTTTACTTTCCTGTATTTTTATTTTCTTATATTTTACTTTCAATATTTAAAAAATTTTTTTTATTTTACTCTTATTTTTTACTATAAAAAATGTGTTAATTATACTTTATTTTAACTCTCGTTTTTTTTTATTTGAGCCTTTTTCAAATTCTCCTTATTTTTTTTTTTTTACTTTTTGTTACTTTTTACTATAGTTTCTTTTTCTTTACAATTTTGTTCTACTTCCTTTTATTTTTACTCTTATCACTTTTTACTTTCCTTAATTTTGTTAAAAGAATAAGGAAAGTAAAAAATTCTCAATATTCAAATATTTTTTTCCACAACTAAAGTAAAAAGTAAAAATAGGTTAAAGTGAAAACTGAAAAGTAACAAGAGTCAAAATAGAAAAAAAAACTAAAGTAAAATGTAACAAAAAATAAAGAAAGTAAAATAAGGTAAAGTATTTTTATTTTTTACTTTCTTTACTTTTTACTTTAGTTCTTCTATTTTTTTCTATTTTTACTCTTCTTCCTTTTTACTTTAGAGTTTAGACTAAAAGTAAAAAATTCACAATGTACAAAATTTTTTTTTTACAGCTAAAGTAAAAATTTAAAAAAATATGCTAAAGTGAAAAGTAAAAGGAGTAAACATATATTTTTACTTTAGCATATTTTTTAAAATTTTTACTTTAGTTGTGAAAAAAATGTATTATTGAGAATTTTTTATTTTCCTTATTTTTTAAACAAAAATTTGAATATTTAGAATTTGTTTTTCATATGTACGAAATGAGATAAATTTTTTTTCTGTTCCTACTTTTTTTTTGGCAAAACGTGGAAGTTAAGTGGAAAGTACGCATGTCCCACCCTTTGCCCTTGGTCGATACTTATCTCGAGTAGCCGTCTTTTTCCGGTGCCATGACTACTCCAAAGGACACGTTGTGTCTATACTCCTGCGTTTGTCACGTGCTCACCACGTGGACAATCATTTTCATCTTCTAATTAAAATTCTCCCACATTCAAACTCAATTTAATCGAAAGCATTTTTTATTTATTAATACATTTTTTAATTAAAAAAAAAACAATTAATTTAATAAATTGAACAAAAATTATTCATTAAAAATCAAAAATGAATAAAATATAATAATAATAATAATTTTTATTTTAATAAATAAATATAAAAAAATATAGTAAATACATTTTTTTTGCAGTAAAAATTATTTTCTAAAGTAAAAATTTGTACTCTCTTTCAATTCTTATTTATTTTCATCTCGCGCTTTGTGTTTACAAAATATGTATTTCTATATTTGTGTAATGTTTGCCATTACTTTTTTCTTTATTGTTTTTTTTTTTTTTTTTACTTTCGCAATGTAATGCATGTGATACTTTTTCGATGACCTTAACCTTTCTTCTCTTGAAAGAGAAGTCTTAAAGTGAAAATAAAAAGCCGCTTTCCAATTCGACATATTCTACGTTATAAAGACGTGATCAGAATTCTTTTGTTGGGCCATATTACGATCGAATGGAAAACTTTCCTTGAATAATAATTACTTTAACCGTTTAACGTATAAAGAGCGCAACTGTAAATTAATTTACAATAAAAACAAAATTTATCAACCCCAATTATTTCGATCGTTCTTTTCAAAAATTTATTTTCATATCTTTTTATACGAAAAAAAATTATTCTGATACATAATAATAAAAATGATAATTTTTATTTTTATTAGTTTTAATTTTTCTAAAGATAATCAAAATTTAGAAAAAATGGTAGTTATGCAAAAGGGCTTTTTTAAAATAAAAAATGTTAGTAAATAATTAAATGATATTTAATTATTTAATTTTTGCTAAAAAGTTAGCTAAGGATGGATGGGTGGCCATCCTTATTTAATTTAATTTCTGCAATTATTTGTAATTTCTCAAAAATTGAATTTTTCTTAGTGTTTTCAACAAAAATGTAAAAAAAAATAATTTTTAAATTCTATTATTTTTAATTATAATAATTAGATTAATATTAATTTTTAATTAATATAATTATTATTAATAGTAATTCATTTACTAATTGTGAAATTTAATTTTGTTTCAGGTAAGCAGTCACAAGGAACTAGATGAGAATAGTATGTACTTGGATTTAACAAATCGATCTCGTCATTATCTGTAAGTTACACATAAACATGTAAAAATTTATAAATTTTTAACGAATGGGAAAAAAATTTTTTTTTCTTATTTTGACGAAGGCAACTATATATAAAATAGATGTACTGCTAACCAATAGAAAAACTCCAGGTGCAACAAGTACAGTTTAGTTGAGAAATTATTATTTAATACTAAATAGATAGAAAAAAAATTTAAAAAAAAATTATAATATAATAATTTTATGCAAATTCTAATTAAAATAATTGAATTCCTCAGAAATTTTTCCTAATCATGAAAAGAATTCAATTCTTACGAAGATTTTTACAAAAAAAAATTGTTTAAACAATTAAGTTCTTTTTGAAAAATTTATTAAAATAGTAGATATATTGAAAATTATTGAATTGTGAAAAGTTTTTAAAAATAATTAAATTATACAAAGAATTTAATTAAAATTATTGACAATAATTAAATTGTTGACAACGATTTTATTAGAATTTTATAAAATGATTAAATTTCCAAGAAGAAATTTATTACTTTTAAAAATAATTGAATTCTTGTGATGAATATATTGTTATTTATGAAAATAATTGAATTTTGCAAAGAATTTTATTAAAATGCCTCAAAATAATTGAATTTTCGGGAATAATTTTGTTATTTATCTTTACTAATTGAATATTCTTTTGATGAATTATTTATGTCAATAATTAAATTCTTGCGGGAAGAATTTTATTAAAATGTAAAGGAATAATTGAATTATTTCAAAAATATTTAATTAAAATTGTATTTAAAATAATTGATTTTTTTCCAAAAATTTTATTAAAATATTTGAAAATAATTAAATTCCTGTGAAAAATTCTAATATAGTTTTTGTAAATAATTGAATTCTTTCAAAGAATTTTAAAAAAATATTTTTTTTTGAATAATTAATTTTTTCGAGGAATTGAAATTAAATTTTTAAGAATAATTACCGTTTTTGAGCAATTTCTGTAAAATAATATGAAAAATAATTGAAATCCTACGATGAATTTTATTATTTTTATTATTGCGAAAAATTTTATAAAAATGTTTAAAAAGAATTAAATTTCTGTAAAAAATTTTCTTATTTTTGAAAATAGTTGAATTCTTCATAAGAATAAATTTTATAAACATTGTTTTAAATAAAATTTTTTTAAACACACTATTTGATGCCATGTCATATATCGCAACTTCGTTACATAAACATTTTACTTTTCATAGTCGAACGGGTAACAAAAAATTTGAAAATAAATAATTTTTTCGAAATATAATAAATTTTATGAAAATTTAAATTCCAATAACTGAATTTTTGTGGAATACTTTATTAGTGAAAATAATTGAATTTTTCGATTAATGAATTTAGATTTAATTTATAAAATTAATAAAGTTAATTAAATTCTTGCTTAGAATTTTATCAAAAAAAATTTTTTTTTTGAAAAATTGAATTTCCATGACAAATGTTATTATTAGTGAAAGTAATTGAATTACTGTTGAAGAATTGTATAAAAATTTCGTTAAATAATTAATTTTTTTGAAATTTTCTTCTTTTTTTCGAATTTAATATTGAATTCCTGTAGAAGTTTTATTATTTATGAAAATAATTGAATTTTGGATGAAATTTTTTTCCAAATAATTTAATTCTTTTGCGAAATTTTATGAAAATACTAGATATTGAAAATAATTGAATCGTTTTAAAGAATTTGATGATAATTTTTGTTATTTGTGAAAATAATTGAATTTCTGCTATGAGTTTTATAAATTTATGAAAATAATTGAATTTTTACTATGAGTTTTATTATTTATATGAATATAATTGAATTTACAGCCGAGAAATTTATAAAAAATATTGGTACATAATTGAATTCCTCTGAAATTTTTATTATTTATGAAAATAATTAAATGTTTATGTTGAATTTTAAAAGAAATCGTTTTAAATAATTGAATTCTTTTGGGAAATTTTATTAAAACAGTAGATATTGAAAATCATTGAATAGAGAAACATTTTTTTAAATGTTTCATGTTTTAAATGTTTAAAACATTTTTTTTGAAATTTTGCCAAGAATTTTATAAATTTTTTTAAAATAATTGAATTTCGGTGAAGAATTTTGCTATTTATAGGATTATAGGTAAAGATAATTGAGATAGTGAAGAGAATTTTTAAATATTTTGAAACATAATTGAATTTCTGAAGAGAATTTTTTTATTTTTGAAAATAATTGAATCTCTGTGAAATTTTTGTTATTTGTGACAATAATTGAATTTCTGCTATGAGTTTTATAAATTTATGAAAATAATTGAATTTTTACTATGAGTTTTATTATTTATATAAATATAATTGAATTTACAGCCAAGAAATTTATAAAAAAAATTTTTAAATAAATGAATTCTTGCGAAATTTTTAATAAATTTTTTTTTTAATAATTGAATTTTTTTGGAAAATTTTATTAAAATAGTAGATATTGAAAATCATTGAACTGGAGAAAATTTTTGAAAATTGAAATAGTGCCATGAATTTTATAAATAATTTTTTTTTAATTTTTTTTTTTTTTTTTTTTTTTTTTTTTTTTTATTTTTATAAATAATTGAATTTCACCGAAGAATTTTATTATTTGGGTGATTCTTCAATCAGTGGTCACTTTTGCTTCCCCACTGTTCCCTATTTTATATCTTGAAAAATTGTTATCAAATCTACTTCAACCTTTTGCATAATTAATCTTCAATATGTTTTTTAGTAATATCATAATCGAAAAAAAATTTTATTTTAAAACAAAAGTTGTAATTCAATTGCAAATGTTCAAAAAACGCACATTTGTCGTTTCTCCACACATGAATCATGAAGTTTAATATGTTTTATTTTGCACAAACTTTATATTAAACGTTTTTTTATTTATTCTATTCGAAAGTTCATCTCAAAAACTAAGTTTTTGTGTGTCGTTTTCTAATTTCCATTAACAAATCTGTGTAAAAATAATTTTTTAATATTTTCTCCACTTTTTTTTATTTGGAACTGGAGTTTACAATTTCATTGATTTTCATTAATTTTATTCCCTTTTTTAGTGCGATTTTATTTGCCATTAATATTATTAAGTTAATAAGTTGTATTTATGTTAAATTTGCAAAAAGAAATATAATTTTTAGATTTAAAACTACAAAAGTTACTATTATTTTATAGCGTATTTTAATGGTATGTAAACTCCAGTTCCGCCAAAATTACCGAATTCTAAATGTATAAAAAAAAATAAAAATAATAGTGATTTAGAGTAAGCAAATCTCTTTAATAATCTGCAAAAATTGTTTATTTTTATGAATTTTTACGGTTTCAATGAATTTTTTTCTTTGATTTGTAAACTCCAGTTCCTGTAAACTCCCGTTCCTAATTTCGTTTCACGTAATGTAAGTGTTTTGTTTTTTTTGAATGAATACAATTAACCTCGATTAACCTGTATCAAAACATGTAATTTCAATAACAGGTATGAGTAAAAATATTATTTATTTATTAATTAAAGCAGTTTAAAGTAATTATTTGCTTATTTACACTATTTATAATTATTAACAGTCGAAAATTAACTTTTTCAAATAAATTATTTAACCTTTAAATTACAAATTTTTAAATTGTTTGTATATAAAACTAAAGAAAGAATTAAGCTCAAATATCTATAAAATAATCATTCTCAAGCTTTATTAAAAAGATCTAAATAAAAAATTGCCAAAAAATTTAATTAAAAAAAAAAAAATTTAACATATTCAAAAGTTACCACTTTGTGGAGAATCACCCATTTACAAAGATATTTGATATTTTGACGAGAATTTTTTTTAAATATTTGGAAACATAATTGAATTTCTGCGAAGAATTTTATTATTTTTGAAGATAATTGAATTTCTGCGAAGAATTTTATTATTTTTGAAAATAATTGAATTTCTGCGAAGAATTTTATTATTTTTGAAAATAATTGAATTTCTTTTTGTATTTATAGTATTAGCCAATTTAAAGTAGTGTAAATGCTAAAAAAAACAGAAATAGTAGCTTTTAGTGACTGAAATTTAAAAAAAATATCCAAATAGTAGTATAACGTTAAAAAAATAGTAAATAGTAGGTTTTAGTAGATGAGTGCGATGCCTGGCTTTCAATAAACTTTCACTTGATTCAGTAAAACGTTTGTGGCTCAAGTAAAAATTTGTTTGCTCCAAGGAAACTTTTTTCCTGAATGGAATAAAAAAAAGAGGGGGGAGGGGGTTTGGTTTTAAAAAGTTGCACGCGGGTAAAAGTTTCCCGTTTTCTACTGCCAGTGCCATACACCACGTGGTTCGTATTGATCCTCTTTGGTGGCACGACGAAGAACTAGGAGGTGGAGGATGAGGTGGCGGAGGAGGATTTGGAAGTGGGTGGGTAGAGTATAGGTCTCTTTATCGGATCTCTCTTTCTCCCTCCACCTCCCACCCTCTCTCATATTCTTTCTCCATTTTAACCAGGCGACCTCCCTTCGTTCCATCTCTCTCTCACTATGCAAAGGGTAGCAGCCTAGTGCCCCTGCCTTTCGGTCGTTCACCCTTCGCACACAACGGGCACTCGATTCCGGGATACACGTAGGAAACGGCCAATCTCAGAACTGTACTTGACCCCACGGATATCCGCGAAGATGAGGGAAACAAGTGCAGAGAAACCACAATGACAAGATTCAAAGATTGGGAGACAAGACGTCACACAATTCAGAGAAAGGACATTTGTTTCTTTCATTGTTTCCTTTCTCTCTCTCTCTTTAGAGAAAGAAAATGATTATTATCGTTATTTAGAAAATAACGACACTGGAAAAATAGATTTTTTTTCTTATATATATTGTCGCTTGTATATTTTGCAGTGAGAAAAAAAATTGTAATTTCTAGTTTTAAAAAGTTAATTACTATTAAGATTAAAATTGCTCATATGCTCTATTTCCGTGTTTCGAGTGTTTTCTAAAATTTACATTAAAAGGTCAATGACCTACTAACCGTCACCTTAAGTTTAGAGTATACGTCGAACAAGTAATTTTATAATTTTAGTTTAGATAAATTTTAACTTTTACTTTAACAGGGTTGTCAGAAAAATTTAATTTTGTTTTTCCCTGATTTCCAGACAAAATTTTCACCATTTCCCTAACCCTTAAAGAATATTTTGATTCACTCTGAAAATTATTAGATAATCAAAAAACTGTTCTATTACATTTATTAACGAATTACTTCAAAATTGACAAATTATTCGAAAACATAAATAACTAAAAAAAAAAAAAAATTAAAAAAATAAAAAAAAAATTAAAAAAAATTAAAAATAAAAAAAAAAAAATTAAAAAAAATTAAATTAAATTAAAAATTTAAATTATTATTACTTCATCTTTAAATAAATACTAGCAACAATTCTAACTTCTTACTGCCTTTTTTAAAATTAGCAATTTTAAAAATAGAATTTAAAAATTTTCTAATTAAAATTTTTGTTAAAAAAGATCAAAAAAAACATTCAATTTTGGAGAAATTACAAAAAATGCAGAAATTCAATTATTTAAAAAAAATAAAATTCTTATAAAATTCAACTATGTTTATAATTTGAAAAAAATTCTCGTAAAAATCCCAATTATCTTTATATAAATAACAAAATTCTTCTCCAAAGTTCAATTATTTTCATTAATTTCAAAAAAATTCTTGTCCTATTTTCAATTCGTTTCAAAAAAAAAAAAATGCATTTTTCTAATTTCAATTATTTTCAATATCTACTATATATTTTAATAAAATTTCCCAAAAAGAATTCAATTATTCGAAAGAAATTTACTAAAATTGTGTGCAAACATTTAATTATTTTCATAAATAATAAAAATTTTACAGGAATTCAATTATTTTTATAAATAATAAAATTTTTCTAAGGAAATCAATTATTATTCTCATAAAAAATAATTTAAAATTCGAGAAAATAACAATTGAATTAAAATGATGAAAATAATTTTGCTTAGAAGTAAAGAACAAAAATCTGCATAATTTCAATTTGACAAAATATAATATTTAACAAAATTTTAGTCTTTTAATGAAAAGAAGTGAAAAAAATTCTGATAATTTCTATTTGTCACTACAATTTTGAATTAATTATAAAATATAAATATAATTATAACATAATAATATAATATACAATCTATCTAAAGATAACAAAAAACAGAAGTATAAACAAAAGACAACTTCAGAGTGTGAGGGACAGAAAAAATTGAATGAATGAAAGAGCATTCAAATTATTATAAATAGTTAATTAATAATAAATAATAATAAATAAAAAATAATAAAATTTTTAAGAATAATTACATTTTTCAAAGAATGCAATTAAAATTCTATTGAAAATAATTAAATTCCTAAAACGAATTTTATTATCTATTAAACTAATTGAATTCTTGTACAATTTTTTATTATCCATGAAAATAATTAAATTGCGAAGAAATTTATAACAAATTTGTAAATAATTAAAATGAATTATTTTATTTTTACTCAATTATTTTTAAAAACTATAGTGCTTTTAATATACAATTATTCTCTGAAATTTTGAATAAAATTCAGTTTTAAATCAATTTTTATTAGAAACTTCTACGATAATTGATTTATGTAAATATAAATAATTTATTGAATATAAGAATTTTTCTGAAAATTGAATTTTCTTAGAGAAGTTTATCAACAAATGTTTAAATAATTAAATTCTTTCTACGCATTTTATTAAAATTGTTAAGAATAATAACATTTTTCGAGGAATTTGTGAAATTTGTGAAATTCCTGTGAAATTTTTCTTATTTTATGAAAATAATTGAATTATTATGAGGAAATTTATAAAAAAATTTTAAATAATTGAATTTTTTTGTAAAAATTTATTTATATATTTCACAGAAGAATTTTATTATTTATAAAGATAATTGAAATTTTGACAATTTTTTTTTTTAATATTTTTTGAACATAATTGAATTTTTGTGAAGAATTTTATTACTTTTGAAAATAACTGAAATTCTACAATGAGTTTTATTATTGATGAAAATAATTGAATATTATTGCGAAGAAATTTATAAAAAATTTATTTTTATCTATAAAAATATTAAAAATAATTGAATTTATAACAAAGAAATTTGTAAAAATTTGTAAATAATTGAATTCCTGTGCAATTTTTATTATTTTATGAAAATAATTAAATATTTATGTAGAATTTTATAAGAAATCTTTTTAAATAATTGAATTCTTTTAAAAAAATTTATTAAAATAGTAGATATTGAAAATCATTGAATTGAGGAAAGTTTTTGAAAATAATTGAAATATTTTCGTAGATTTTTATTTAAATTTTAAAAAAATTGAATCTTGAATAAGAATTTTATTATTTTTAAATGTAATTGAAATTTTGAAGTTAATTTTTTATAGTTTCTGAACATAATTGAATTTCCGTGAAGGATTTTATTACTTTTGAAAATAATTGAAATTCTACGATGAGTTTTATTATTATTGATGAAAATCATTGAATTCCAAAAATTGAATTATTGCAAAGAAACCAAGAAACTTATAAGAAATTTGTTTTTATCTATATGAATTACGAAAATAATTGAATTTATAAGGAAAAATTTATAAAAAATTGGAAATAATTGAATTCCTGTCAAATATTTATTATTTATAAAAATAACTAAATGCTTACATACAATTTTATTAAAAAATTTTTAAATAATTGAATTCGTTTTGGGAAATTTTATCAAAATAGTAGATATCGAAAATCATTGAATAGAGAAAAATTTTTTTAAATAATTGAAATTTCGCCAAGAATTTTATTAAAATTTTTGAAAATAATTGAATTTCCGTGAATAATTTTGCTATTTATAAAAATAATTGAAATATTGAAGAGAATTTTTCAATGTTTTGAAACATAATTGAATTTCTGAGGAGAATTTTTTTATTTTTAAAAATAATTGAATTATCGCAAAGAAATTTATAAAAAAAATTTGTAAATAATTGAATTTCTGTGAAATTTTTATTATTTATGAAAACAATTAAATGTCTGCGTAAAATTTCATTACAATTTTTTTTTTATAATTGAATCTTTTTGGCAAATTTTATTAAAATAGTGTATTTTGGAAATCATTGAAATGAGGAAAATTTTTTTGAAAATAATTGAAATGTCGTTAAGAATTTTTTTTTAAATTTATAAAAATAAGTGAATTTCTGAAAAGAATTTTATTATTTACAAGATAATTGACATTTTGACGAAAAATTTTTTCAATTTTTAAACATAATTGAATTTTTGCGAAGTATTTTATTACTTTTGAAAATAATTGAATTTCTCCAATAATTTGTAACTTTCTGAGTTTATGTAAATGGGTTAAACTTCGTTAAGTTTCGCGGAATGTTTCCAAGACAAAGGAATAAAAATTGAGTCAATTTTTTTTTTCTTTTTTTTCTAGATTAAGTTGCAAGTGTTTTTATCTTTCTAGAGCAGCAAGTCATCGAGGGCGGATCGCTTCGATCATGATCTCTGCTTCTTCGATGTGGTCAGCCTCGAAGAATTTCGTGACTGCATATAGGAGAACATGACTTTTTCCTCGCCACTCGATTAATTTCACAATTATTCTAATCTCTCTTAATCAATTTTCTAAATTACAGTCGCAATTTTCAGTAAAAATTTACATCATTTTTCACAGTATTTATTTATTATAGTTAATCTACGTCACAATAGATTTTTTTTTCGATCCTTTTGTTCGACCCTAAGCAACACAACCCTTTCGACTATAAAATAATAAATAAAATTTCCTATTTAATAAAAAGCAAAAAACAATTGTCAATTTAGAAGACAATCGTCTTCCAAATTGAAAATTATTTTTTCCTTTTTATTGTTTCTTTACTTTACAAAAATATTTGCAAAATTATTGTTTATCCTTTTATTGGGAAACAAAATAGAAAAGAATATTATTTATTACATGGAAAAAATTTGTATAGAAAAGGAAATTCGTTATCTATTGTAATTGAGTGAATTTAGTTGTCAGACTGCCTGATTATGAAGCGTGGTTGTAATATTTATAACGATTAACAGTAGCGTTCAATGTAAATAATACTTCCGAGTATAGTTAGGTCAATGATGATTATCGATTCTGTAAATACTGATGCAGGTTACTATTTAACTGAATTAGTAATGGCTTCATATGCTCTACTGATAATCCATTTACGATGCAAATCTATTTATACAAATATGTGTATATAATTTTAACATTATTTGTCACCACCGTCTCCGTAATTGCAGTAGGCATTAAAAAGAAAGAATATTTACATTTCACTAATAATTTCAGAATTTTTGTATTATTTTTACAAGTAATCAAATTTTTCACATCAATTCAATTGAAGCGTTTTGTGGAGAAACCGCATAAGTCCATTTTTTTCGAAAATCACTTTTTTATTGAAAATTTATCTTTAAATGAAGCTTTTCAATCTGGTAAAATATTACATAAGTGACTAAAGTCTAAACCCTTAAAAAAATAATTAAAATATCATTTTGTGCAGAAACAGCACATAAGTCCATGATAAGTTTTATATTTATTTGTGATATTCTTGACGTATTTTAATAATTTATATTAAACAATTTATATTATAAATAAAAACACTCATAAGAAGCAAAAAGTGACAGTATGGTGACTGAATTATTTTAAAATTAGAAAATATTGAAAATTTCTTAAAAGAAAATCTTTTAAAAGAATTCAATTACAATTTTAAAAAAATGTGTAATAAAATCTTTCCCAAGAATTCAATTATTTTTACAAGTAATACAATTTTTCACATAAATTAAATTATTTAAAAAAATGTAATAAAATTTTTTGTCAATTATTTTCGTAGGATTTCAATTATTTTTAATATAATTTTAAATAAATTCATCGAAAAATATCATTATTTTCAAAAACTTTTTGCAAAAATTCAATTTTATTTCATAAATAATAAAATTCTTTGTTAAAATTCAATTCTTTTGAAAATCTACTATTTTAATAAAATTTCTTAAGAGAATTCAATTATTTGAATTCTCAAAAAAAAAAAAAATGTAATAAAATTCTTTGCAAGAATACAATTATTATTTTCATAAAAAATAAAATTCTTTACAGAATTTCAATTATTTAAAAAAATGTAATAAAAATTCTTTTCAAAAATTCAATTATTCTCCTAATATTGCTCTTGAAGTTTTAAACTTTCGAATGAAAGAAAAATTCAGTTTTTCAAAGTTTTTAATTTGAAACCTTTTCAAAACTTAATTATTTCTGAAAATTCCAATTATTTATAACTTCTTCAAAATTCAATTATTATTTAAAAGTTTAAATGAAATTAATTTTTAAATTAATTTTTATAAAATAAAGATTTAAGAGAATTCAATTATTTAAATACAACTATATAAATAATTTATTGAATAATTGGATATTTTTTAAAATTAAATTCTTACAAATAATTTTATCAACAAATTTTTAAATAATTGAATTCTTTCGAGGAATTTTAATAGAATTTTTAAGAATAATTAAATTTTTTTTAGTAATTCAATTGAAATAGTATTAAAAATAATTAAAATTCTTCAATAAGTTTTATTATTTATTAAAATAATTGAATTATTGCGAAGAATTTTATAAAAAATTATTAAAAATGAATTTTTTTGTTGGAAAAATTTATGAAAATTGTATTTTAAATAATTGAATTACTGCAATATTTGTATTATTTTAGAAAATAATTGAATGTCTGCGTAGAATTTTATAACAAATGTTTTAAATAATTGCTTTTTTGAAAAATTTAATAAAAATACTGGAAATTAAAAATCATGAAACTACGAACAATTTTTGAAAATAATTGAAATTTTACAAAATGAATTTCATTAAAAATTATGAAAATAATTGCTAATTGACAAAGAATTTTGCTTGAATTTTGCTATTTATGAAGATAAATAATTGAAATGTTGACAAGAATTTGAAAATCGTCGAAGAATTTTTTTTTTGAAAATAATTGAATTTCTGCGAAGAATTTTATTATTCATGAAAATAATTGAATATTGCGAAGAAATTTATAAAAAATTTGTAAATTGTTAAATTCCTGCGAAATTTTTATTATTTATAAAAATAATTTAATGTTTGCTTAGAATTTTATCAAAACATTTTTTTTGTAAATAATTGAATTCTTTTGAAAATTTTTATTAAAATATTAGATATTGAAAATCGTTGAATTAAGAAAAGTTTTTACAAATAATTGAAATTTTCGCGTAGATTTTTATTTAAATTTTTTTAAAAAATTAAATTTTGTTTAAGAATTTTCTTATTTTTAAAGATAATTAAAATGTTGACTTTAATTTCTTTTAATTTTGGAATATAATTGAATTTTGGCGAAGAATTTTTAATACTTTTGAAAATAATTGAATTTCTGCCGTGAGTTTTATCATTTATAAAAATAATTGAATTTCTGCTATGAGTTTTATTATTTATATAAATAATTGAATTTACAGCTAGGAAATTTATTTACATATTAGACATTGAAAATCATTATCTTGTGAAAATTTTTTAAAAATTATTGAAATTTTGACAAGAATTTTATTATAATTTTTTTAAATAATTGAATTTTGGAAAAGAATTTTATTATTTTTAAAGATAATTGAAATTTGAACGCAGATTAAAAATTTTTTGAACATAATTGAATTTTTGCGAAAAATTATATTTTTTATAAAAATAATTGAATAATTGTCGTCAAGAATTTTTTTTAAATTTATGAAAATAATTGAATTTCTGCGAAAATTTTTATTATTTATAAAGATAATTGACATTTTGAAGAGAAATTTTTTAAATTTTTGAATATAATTGAATTTTTGCCAAGAATTTTATTACTTTTGAAAATAATTGAATATCTGCAGTCATTTGTAACTTCTCCAAACTTCAATTTTTTTTTAGTGTTTTTAAATAAAATTCTTCATTAGTTTTAATAAATAATTAAATATATAATAAAAAACATAACAAAGAAACAAATATCAAATAGAAAAGAAACAAATTTATTAATTAATTTAGTTAAAGTAAATATTTGGTTCCTTGATTAATTTTATTTCCCCTAATAATTATTCCTTGATTTTCCCGACCTGTGTCAACCCTTATATTTTTTCTCAACTACATTCTTTACATTTTATAAATCATTCTCTTTTGGTGAGATTTTGTGACACTGTGACAGAAAAATAAACCCCTTTTTATCAACATTCTCGTGAATAAAGTATAATAAATAGTAGGACATTGGTGAAGACAAAAATGTAGACATATATATAGTGCAAGGGAAGTAAGTAACATGTATATAAAGTTCTCATGAGAGGGTGTAAAGCCTACCCTTGTAGATTGCTTTGAAGGAAGGGTTGCTATTACGGACGGTTTTACAAGTCTAGGTCGGTCATTCACCTCGGCCGCCATTTCTCCCACTCCCCTCTTTTAACTTTCCTCAACCCCCTGGAATCCACCACTTCTCCAATTCATCCCCCACCACGCTGACAGCTGCTACCCCTCCTTCTCTCTTCTTAAAACTCCCCCTTCGCCTCTTTATGAAACAGATGACGTCACCGTGTCCCCCCACTCGAAACAGGAAGCTGCCTCTCCTCAATCCCTCTCCCTTTCATCCCCCCCTTCTCCCTCTCTCTCTCTCTCACACACACGGGGATGAAAATATAGACACAGGTCGATTAATTCACTATGGTAAATATTTCTGGTTTAATTAGAAATTTAAAAGGAAACAAGTTTTTCTTCACTTTTTCGGCTATTTTTAAAGGTCTCTCTACAATTTGTTAATTAATTTTACTAATATCGTAATTTTTATTGAAAAATAATAAAATATTGTGTATAAATAATAAAGTGATAATTAAAGTAACTAATAATACTACGTGGCATTAGTAATTACTAATTTGAATTAACAAGGTTGCCAAAGGTCAGGGAATTTAGGGAAAAGGAAAAGTCAGGAAAAGTAGAATTGGTCAGGAAAAAGAAAAGGAATTTTATTAAAAGTACTATGGAAAAAATTTAATTTTCAGAATCCATTATAAAATTCACAATTTTGGTTTTTTTTTTGCCTCGTAAACTATAAAATTACCACGAATTTTAATACAAAACCTCCAATTTTTTCTATTTCTGACAATAATTTATAATAACTTACTAAAAAACTTTAAATAACTTATAAAAATAACTTATAAACAACTATCATAAAAACATTACTTATAAATTATTTAATGAATAATTTTACTTACAGATTTCAAAATTAAAATAAAGAGTTTTGTTTACAATTTTTATAAATAGATTAACTTCAAAAGGTTTTAATTTCAAATTTTATAAAATTTCAATAATTTTGAATGAATTTAATTATAGAGATTTTAAAGAACTTAGATTTTTGAAAAAGTTTAATAATTCAAATTTTTCGGAAATTAGTTAAATTTTTAAACTACTTAATTAAAAACATTTTAAAAAATGGAATTTTGAAGAAGTTACAAATGATTGCAGAAATTCAATTATTTTCAAAAGTATTAAAATTCTTCGCAGAAATTCATAATTATGTTCCAAAATTAAAAAAAAAATTAACGTCAAAATTTCAATTACCTTTAAAAATAATAAAATTCTTCTGTGAAATATATAAATAAAATTTCCCAAAAAAATCCAATTATTTACAAATTTCTTATAAATTTCTTCACAATAATTTAATTATTTTCATAAATAATAACATTTTTAAAAGGAATTCAATTATTTTCATAAACAATAAAACTCATTGTAGAATTTCAATGATTTTTAATTCAATTTTCATCAAATTCCTCGAAAAAATGTAATTATTCTTTTCAAATTTTCCCAGAATTTTTAACGAAACTTATAATATATTTAATATTTTCACGTAATTATTCTTAAAAATTTTAATAAAAACCAAACATTTCAATATTATATTCAAAAACTTTCCTCAATTCAATGATTTCCAATATCTACTATTTTAATAAAGTTTTCCAAAAGAATTCAAATATATACAAAAAATTTAAAGAAATTTTAGACAATAACATTTATTTATTTTCATAAATAATAAAAATTTTACAGGAATTCAATTATTCACAAATTTTTTTATAAAATTCTTTTCGAAAATTAAATTATTTTCAAAATATTAAAAAAAAAAAATTTGTCAAAATTGCTATTATCTTTAAATAGATAATAAAATTCTTCTGAAAAATTCAATTATTTAAACAAAATTTTAAAGAAATTTTTAGCAAATATTTAATTATTTTCATAAATAATATAAATGTCACAAGAATTCAATTATTTTCATAAATAAAATTTTTCGCAAAAATTCAATTGTGTTCAAATCTTTTTTTAATTCTCGTAAAACTTACAATTATTTTTAAAAGTAATGAAATTCTTTGCAGAAATCCAATTATGTTTAAAAATGTTAATAAAACTTTTGTCAAAATTACAATAATTTTTAAAAATTTCCCTCATGTCAATGATTTTTAATATTTACTATTTTAATAAAATTTTCCAAACAAATAATTCAATCAATAAAAAAAAATTTATTAAAAATTTCGCAGGAATTTATTTGTTTACAAAATTTTTTATAAATTTCTTCGCTATAAATTCAATTACTTTCAAAGATAATAAAATTTTTTAAAGAGATTCAATTATTTTTATAAACAATAAAATTATTTTAATGAATTCAATTACATATTTTCATAAATAATAGAACTCATCGTAAAATTTCCATTTTTCATGGAACTCCCCGAAAAATGTAAAGATTTTTAAAAATTTTATTAAAATTCGTCGAAAGAATACAATAATTTAAAAATTTGTTGATACATTTTTTTATGAGAATTCAATTCTGCGAAGCTTTGAAATATTTATTTTTGTATTTAAATAATTAAATTTTGGTACAAATTTTAAATAGAAACTGATTAAAAAAATTAATTTTAGTTAAAATTTTAGATAATAATTGAATATTAAAAGCATCATAGCATTAATTTTCAAAAATAATTGAATGAAAATAAAATAATTGAATTCAATTATTTACAAATTTTTTATAAATTTCTTCGCTATAAATTCAATTATTTTTTAAAAATAATAACATTTTTTACAGGGATTCAATTATTTTCATAAATAATAAATCTTATCGCAGAATTTCAATTATTTTTAATCAAATTCCTCGAAAAATGTAATTATTTTTAAAAATTTTTATTAAAATTCTTCGAAAGAATTCAATTATTTAAAAATTTGTTGAAGAAAATTCTTTATGAGAATTCAATATTTCAACAAACATTTAAATATTAATTTTTTTATTTAAATAGTTGAATTCTCGTAAAACTTTATAATAAAAAATTGATTTAAAATTGAATTTCTGTTAAAATTTTAGATAATTGATTTTTTTTTAGAAATAATTGAATTTGGAAAAGGTTTCAAATTAAAATCTTTGAAAATTTGAATTTTTCCTACTTTTGACTAACAATTCTGTAGAAATGATTTTTTTGAAAAAGTTCCAATTATTTTTTTAAAAAATTATTTGAAGTTAACTTGAAAGTGTCAAATTGTAACGAATTGATACTAAAAATGTGGACCAAAATAAAATTGATCTAAATTTTTGACATTAATTTGATTCACTTCAGTATTAATTTGATACTTTCAAAAAACTGTGATAAATGTAAAATAATGATTTTATTACTCGAGCATTTTTTATTGTTATAAAACTGAAAGAAATGGATTACTCCGAGTCGAAGACTCGGAGTGGTCCATTTCTTCCTGTTTTATAATAATATTCTTATAAGTTATGTTGAATTTCAAAAAGGTTTTGAATTCGAATGTTTTGAAGAATTTTAACTCCTACGGAAAAATAATAATAAATATTTATTCAAAAAAGAAATTATTGATGTTTTCGAATAATTTTACAATTAAAGAAATTCGTAAATAAATGTAATAAAACATTTTTTTGTATCTAATAATTTTTAGAGTAAATCAGAAATATTTTTTAGTATCAGGGAAAAAGACAAAATTTTTTCTGGAAATCAGGAGGAAAAATTAAATTTTCCTGACAACCCTGATTAATAATATAATTTTTGTCCACAATTGTATTATTAATATATTTACGCACATATGAAAAATGGAAAGCGAAAAATAAGAAAAAAAATATTAGTGACTAATATACGCGACCGACTTCTTTTCAATATAATAGCCAATTGGCCGTAATAATCAGTCACTATCTACTTTTTCCTCTTACATGAGAAGTGAAAACTTGCACTGGAAATTCTTCAGTTACGTGTTCATGTTACGTATATATACATACATACTACTTTATTTCTCTTCAAACTATATTACACTTATAGAGTAGAGTAATCGCACTACAGAAAAAAAAATAAAAAGTAGTCGCACTTTTAAAAATAACATTACTGAATAAAGTTTGAAAATTGATAGAAACTTAACATTCGGAATTCTTTTTTTTCCTATTTCTCTCTTTGGAAACACTCCAATAATATATTTTCATTATAATTGGGCCAAGGTGCGGTGTTTGAAAATTTTTGTATTTTCAAACATTGTGTATATACTCATGTACATATAGCTAAAGAAACAAGGTTATGATTTATAAAGTTTCTCAATTTATTAACACGTCCAGAAGCCACTTGGCTTATTGACTCACTCAACTTGTGAATCTAGTTATAAATTATTGAAGAAAAACTAATTTTTTGCAGTTGTGAATTATCATCTGCAGTGTGGTTTTTATTTTCGAATTTTTCCGACTTTCGAGATTTACAAGCGTTACAAATATTAGGCAAATTTTTTATTATTACAAATTATTATTACTGCTAATTATTATTACTAGTAATTATTATTACTACTAATTATTATTACTACAAATTATTATTACTACTAATTATTATTACTACTAATTATTATTACTACTAATTATTATTACTACTAATTATTATTACTACAAATTATTATTACTACTAATTATTATTACTACAAATTATTATTACTACTAATTATTATTATTACAAATTATTATTATTACTGTACATTATTTTCACTACAAATTACTATAACTGTAAATTATTATTACTAAAAATTATTATTACTACAAATTATTTTTACTTTAAATGACTATTACTACAAATTATTATTACTAGAAATTATTAATATTATAAATTATTGTTACTAGAATTTATTAGTACTGTCAATTATTTTTGCTATAAATTATTATTACCATAAATAATTATTACTACAAGTTATTAGTACCATAAAATACTTACACTATAAACTACCAATATTACAAACTATTATTGCTATAAATTACTATTACTATAAATTATTTTTTTTTAATTACTATTTCTACAAATTATATACTTTTCTCTAAATTTGAATTAGTTAAAAACAATTAATTTGAATATAAAAAATCAGTCACTGATTCGAATATAGTATGTAAAAAATTTTTTTTTAAATTATCGAATTAATAGAAATCTTGTGAAATTCAACTGAAAATAATTAAATTTGTTAAAGAATTTCATTAAAAACTTGTTAAAAAATTGAATTTTCAAAGTATTTTAATTTAATAATTGATAAATAATTGAATTTTATAAAGAGTCACATTCAAATGTATCCATGTTTCTTTGTGCGAAGATTAATAATTAAAATTTTCATAATTTAATTTAATAAAAGATACACTTAAATTTTTTTTAAAAAATTGAATTTTTGCAAAGTTTTTTTAAAAATTCTAAAAAATAAGATTTTTGAAATTTTTCAATTCTATTGTTTCAAAATAATTGAATTTTTATAAACAAATAATTAAAAATTTTTGAAATAATATTAAAATTCTTCGCAGAAATTTAATTATGTTCTAAAATTAAAAAAAAACGTCAAAATTTCAATTACCTTTAAAAATAATAAAATTCTTCTGTGACATATATAAATAAAATTTCTCAAAAAAATCCAATTATTTACAAATTTTTTATAAATTTCTTCACAATAATTCAATTATTTTCATAAATAATAACATTTTTAAAAGGAATTCAATTATTTTCATAAACAATAACACTCAATGTAGAATTTCAATTATTTTTAATACAATTTCAATCGAATTCAACGAAAAATGTAATTATTCTTAAAAATTTTATTAAAATTCGTCAAAAGAATAATTCAATTTATTTCTAGAAACTGTAAAAAAAATTCTTCTCAAGAAATCAATTATTTCTATAATAAATAGCAAAATTCTTTAGATTTACTAAATTCTTTTGAATATTATTTTCAAAAAAAGTTCTTCACAAAAATTCAATTATTTTCATAAATTTCCATAAAATTCTAAAAAACAATTTAATTATTTTCAAAAGTAATAAAATTCTTCACAGAAATTCAATTATGTTTAAAAAAATTTTTTAATTCTCCTCAAAATTTCAATTATCTTTAGAAATAATAAAATTTTTCTCTGAATTTCAATTATTTTCAAAAAATTTAATAAAATTCTTTGCAAAATTTCAATTATTTTAAAAAATTTCCCTCATGTCAATGATTTTTAATATCTAACTATTTTAATAAAGTTTTCTAAAAGAATTCAACTATTTAAAAAAATTTTTAATAAAATTCTACGCAAACATTTAATTATTTTCATAAAATAATAAAAATTTCACATGAATTCAATTATTTACAAAATTTTTATAAATTTCTTCGCTATAAATTCAATTATTTTTTAAAAATAATAACATTTTTTAGGGGGATTCAATTATTTTCATAAATAATAAAATTCTTCTTACAAATTCAATTATTTTCATAAATAATAAAATTCTTTTCACGAATTCAATTATTTTCATAAATAATAAAACTTATAGCATAATTTCAATTATTTTTGAACAAATTCCTCGAAAAATGTAATTATTTTAAAAAATTTTTTATTAAAATTCGTCGAAAGAATTCAATTATTTAAAAATTTGTTGATAAAATTCATTATGAGAATTAAATTTCAATAAATATTTAAATATTTATTTTTTTTATTTAAATAATTGAATTCTCGTAAAACTTTCTAATAAAAATTGATTTAAAATTGAAAATCCGTTAAAATTTTAGATAATTGATTTTTTAGAAATAATTTAATTTGGTAATGGTTTTAAATTAAAATCTTTGATTTGAATTTTTCATACTTTTGACTAACTATTCTGTCGAATTAATTTTTTTTAAAAGTCTATTTGCGGATTTTTTAAAAAATTATTCAAGTTAAATTGAAAGTATCATTTAATTATTTCCATAAATAATAACATTCTTTTGAAGGATTCAATTACTTTTATAAATAGTAAATTTTTTTGCAGAAATTCAATGAGAATCAATACAATTTAATAAAATTGAATTGATCGATTTTTCAATTATAATTATGAACAGGCAAGATTATTTTAAAAAATTGAAAAAAATTCTTTGCTTAATTCAATTATTTTCCAAATTTTTAATTAAAATTATTTAAAAAAACATTATTTTCAAAAAATTTAAAGAAACTCGTCAAAAGAATTTAATTATGCATAAAAACTCTAATAAAAATTTGTATTACAAACTATTATTACTATAAATTACCGTCCGTATAAAGTATTTTTTATAAATTACTATTTCTACTAAATACTATTTCTACAAATTATTCTTACTATAAATTACTATTACTGTAAATTATTATTACTATAAAATACTTACACTATAAACTACCATTACTAAAAATTAATATTCTAAATTTATTAAATTTGAACTACTAAAAAATATTTATCAAAATTATTATTATTATTATTATTATTATTATTATTATTATTATTATTATTATTATTATTATTATTGCTATAAAATATTATAAATTATTTATTTCTTAATATAAATATTTAAATTTTTTTGGAGGACCTTAAAAAAATTGTATTTTGACTAAAAAGTCCCAAATCGAGTTCAATTGTGATAAAAAAATGAAGAGCAATGATTAATGATTGATTAGTAATTAATTGAAGAGGAAGATTGATAATGTGGTTTAGGGGTTGGAGATTGCGTATCGCATTGTCACGAACAGGATTGTTAGTTATACACACATGCATATAGATATAGTTGACTCACGCGTGCAGTGAATAGTGGGTAGAACAACTATATTATATAGTACTGTACACCACACGATGTATACTATATCGGTCGGCAACGAAGACGCGAAAAAAGAGAAAGTTACCGACCTCGCTACTCAAGTGAGTTCTCAACTTGAGTTATAATACCCGCACTCCTATTAAATTACACACCACACTCACACACACACTCTAATCTGTCTTTTTTAAAAAAAAATTATTATTAACTATATCGTGTCAATGAAAAGCCACCATAAAACTTGTAAATGTGAAATCTGACAACTATTTGTCAGTCCAAAGCAGATTTAAAAAAAAAAAGAAAAATTGGGACATTTTTGGTCAGTATTTATTGTAAGATTGTAACTATTGTTTCCGTACTGTATAACTGTGTATTATTATAGTAATATATTATTATAGTTATATTACAGTATTATATAGTTATAGTATATATTAATTTTTAGTTTCTATTAATTTCTATTACTTTATTTACTTGAATCTAATTAATATTTGCTTCAGACAAATATATAATTATCAACATTCAAAGTAAATTAATTATCAATAATTATTAGATGAAAACTGAAAATGCCTCGTAAATTCGTTTTTAAAATTTAATTTCCACAAAAAAAGAAATATTTTGAATCGCATTTCCGGAAAATGAATTTTCGTCCTTCTCATTCTTGTTTCAATGAATAGAGACAAAAAAATATGGAATGTAATTTGAAAATAGGTCAATTTAATAATTTGCACGAGTAATTTTCTATAAAAGTTCTAAATAAATAAACAATATATTTGTAGTATATATGGGGGTTTGAGAGCCACTGTTGCAGCAAGGCTGCACAAAAGGTGAATGCATCGGCGCTTCCTACATTTACGCAATTGATCCCGCGAACAGTTTCAAAGTAGATTCCACGTGTTTTTTTTTTTCTATTCTTTTTTTTAATGTAGGTGTATAGTTGCAAACTTGTTACGCGTTTATTCACAATATTTATAAACTTTAGAAATCTTTCTTCTATTGTCTATATCCGTAGCTTCATTTCTTCTTCTCTTAAATTCTGACCTCTGAGAAAATTTGTATCAAATTTTTTCAGAATTTTCAAGAAAAAAAAAATTCAATGAATTATTTTATTTTATTACTGAATTTTATTAATTTGTTTATAATGTAATTTATGATGTAATTTATAATATAATTTATAATATCATTTATAATATAATTTATAATATAATTTATAATATAACTTATAATATAATTTATAATAAAATTTATAATATAATTTATAATATAACTTATAATATAATTTATAATAAAATTTATAATATAATTTATAATATAATTTATAATAAATTCTAAGCCTAAAGATAAGAGCAAAAAAAAATTAGACCAAAAAGTTGCAAATAAAATGGAATTGAAAATTTAATTCTATTTGTATTAACTAGCAACAATTCGCGCGCTAAAGCGCGCGGCTAAATTTTACTACCTTTTTTTAAAAATAAAATTAGCAATTTTAAAAATAATAGAATTTAAAAATTTTCTAATTTAAATTTTTGTTGAAAACACTAAAAAAAAATTCAATTTTGGAGAAGTTACAAACTATTGCAGAAATTTAATTATTTTCAAAAAAAAATAAAATTCAATTACATATGTTCAAAATTTGAAAAAATTTCTCGTAAAAATTCCAATTATCTTTATGAATAACAAAATTCTTCTCCAAAGTTCAATTATTTTCATAAATGTCAAAAAAATTCTTATCCTCATTTCAATTATTTTCAAAATTTTTTCTAATTTCAATGATTTTCAATATCTAACATTTTAATAAAATTTCCCAAAACAAATTCAATTATTTAAAAAAATTTTTAATAAAATTGTATGCAAACATTTAATTATTTTCATAAATAATAACAATGAATTCAACAATTTACACATTTTTTTATAAATTTCTTCGCAATATTCAATTATTTTCATAAATAATAAAATTCTTCGCAGAAATTCAATTATTTTCAAAAAATTCAAAAAAAAATTCTCATCAACATTTCAATTATATCTTAATAAATGACAAAACTCTTCGAAGATTTTCAATTATTTTTAAATTCTTGTCAACATTTCAATTATCTTCATAAAGAACAAAATTCTAGCAAAATTCTTTATCAATTATCAATAAAAATCATTTTCATAATTTTTAACGAAATTCTTTTTGTAAAATTTCAATTATTTTCAAAAATTGTTCGTAATTTCATGATTTTTAATTTCTAGTATTTTTATAAAATTTTTCAAAAAAAGCAATTATTTAAAAAATTTGTTATAAAATTCTATAAAATCTGCATAATTTCAATTTGACAAAACATAATATTTAACAAAATTTTAGTCTTTTAATGAAAAGAAGTGAAAAAAATTCTGATGATTTCAATTTGTCATTACAATTTTCAATTAATTGTAAAATATAAAAATAATTATAACATAATAATAAAATATACAATCTATCTAAAGTTTACAAACAACAAAAGTATAAACAAAAGACAACTTCAGAGTTTTAGGGACAGAAAAAGTGAATGAATGAAAGAACATTCAAATTATTATAGTTAATTTGTTAATTTGACAAATTTTAAATAAAATTTTTAAGAATAATTACATTTTTCAAAGAATGCAAATAAAAATGTATTTAAAATAATCGAACTCCAAAAAAGAATTTTATTATCTATTGAATCCTTGTAGAATTTTTTATTATCCATAAAAATAATTAAAATGCAAAGAAATTTATATCAAATTGGTAAATAATTGAATTGAATTATTTTATTTTCACTTAATTATTTTTTAAAACTATTGTGCTTTTAATATACAATTATTCTTTAAAATTTTAAATAGAATTCAGTTTTAAATCAATTTTTATTAGAAAACTTCTACGATAATTGATTTATTTAAATATAAATAATTTATTGATTATAAGAATTTTTATGAAAATTGAATTCTCTTAGAGAAGTTTATCAACAAATGTTTAGATAATTAAAATCTTTCTACGAATTTTATTAAAATTTTTAAGAATAATTACATTTTTCGAGGAATTTGATGAAAATTGAATTAAAAATAATTGAAATTCAACAATGAGTTTTATTGTTTATGAAAATAATTAAATTTTTAGCGAAGAAATTTATACAAAATTTATAAATTCCTGTGAATTTTTTATTATTTTATGAAAAAAATTGAATTATTGTGAAGAAATTTATAAAAAATTTGTAAAATTACGAATATTGTTGAACATTTTAAGATTCAATATGGAGATGCAGTTCTCCACCTGAGAACGCCAAGGTCACCGCTAGATGGCAGTTCAGTTCCTTCTTGGAATTTTCACTGACCTCTGGTGGCGACCTTGGCGTTCTCAAGTGGAGAAATTCAACCACCATTTTCTCCCTGAACAATTTTTTTTCAATTAAACAGTTCTTTTGAATATAATTTAATACTTTTTTAATAAAAACTTATTTTATCGTGATTTCAAGTGGGTGCAAAAAATGAAACAATAAAAAAGTCTTGGAGATTTTTTGCAACCCCCCTTTTTGACGTATGTGGATTTTTTTTTGGAGAAAGCTGTTAAAGTCCAGCCCTTGACCTTCCCACAGCCGAATTCCTTTCCACTCACCGAAACCTCGATGAGTGGTCGATTTCGTAATGCATAGTGCCAATTAAGGCAAAGATTCGAAGTGGTGAAAGGTTTCTTTTCGTTGCTCGATTGAGAAGAGTCTCTCTCTCTCTCTTTTTTTTTCTTTCTTTCTTTCGTTCACAGACAATTGCAAGAGTTGAACCCTATATATGAATGAGAGAAAAGTACGAAAACGAAAGGATTAGCGGTCGTTTTGACGCTTAGACACTCTTCCGCTAAACTTTCCCCATTGTTTGTAAAAAAAAAGGAAAGAGAAAAAAAAAACAACCGCTATAGTCACAAACAAAATCACGAGGTCGTTCAACTCTCAACTTACAATTCTTGTTGACACTGAGTGATTTTCTTCAATTATTTTTTTTTTCTTGTGTCTCTTTCACCTTTTTACACCTGATGATTACAAATTAACTGCTTAATTAGAAAAAAAAAATTAGCTTCAACAATACAGGACAAAATTTATTTTTACTGGTCAATTCTTTTTTTTATGTTCTCATTTTGTTTTAAAGGATAGGTTACGCAACTTTTAGAAACGAATTATTTTCAAATAAGCTTTTAAGATGTTTAATGAGCATACTTTATGTCCTCTTGTTATTGTTTTCTTTTGGGCGAATTTAGAAAATTAAAAAGTGCAAGTAACAGTCGAGGGAATATTTACTTTGCGAAAATTTTCTCAAATTAAACAAAATAAGTGGGGTAAAAGTTAAGAGTTAATTTCACTGAACCAAAGTATTGAATCCTTATATTTGTCAACAGTTTTATTACTTCTCAACAGTTTTGTTGATTCAAAAAATAATTTTGTTTATTTCAATTATTAAAATTTATTCGGTTATAGCCGAAAGAAAATTTTTATTTAAAAATTACTTCTCATATTTAACCAAAGTAATAATTTAAATTTTTCTTTTTTTTGAATTTCGCGCCAAAAGTTCTTTAAACTGCCGCCTAGATGGCATGAAAGTTCTCTCACAAACGAAATGAAACGAATCGAGTACTTTGCGTATTAATTCGTGTGTAATTTTTGCAAATTTAGAAAAATAAAAGATTTTTGGAAAATAATAGTTGGTGAATTTTTGCAAATTTAGAAAAATAAAAGAGTTTAAAAAATAATAGTTGAGGAAACTATTTTTCTCCTATTTGTAAATATATATATTTATGAACTTTTGTGAGAGAGGTCTCGGGTAAGGAGAGATGTTATTGAACCCGCGCGTTTGTGCCCTCAGAATATTTTCGAAAGTAAATCGTGCCGCGATTGCGAGTACTTGGACTCTAACGATGGTAGATATATAAAACACAGGTCTAAGATGGCAAGGAGAAAGGTCAGTCTGACGAGGAAGTTACTATATAACGTGTACAATAATAAGTAATGAACACTTTCTACGATATCTCAAGACCTTCTTCGTATATATACATAATAAACTATGCACACCTAAATGGAACGTGACGGAATTATAATATATATGCGAATAAACGAGCAGATGCACTTTTTTTGTTAATCATCCACTTAAAGTGCTATAAATATACTATTTAACAATTTGAAAATAATAACTTAGGACAAAATAAATATTTTGATGCTATTTAATAAACATTTTCTGTTTAAATTAAGTTTAAAATTATTCTCTTACCATTTTTCCAAAATTCTACAGAAAAAGAAACTTTAATAAAATTTTCCTTTTTATTTTAAAATAGAAAATTAAAAAATCAATGAAAGTTTTTACTGAAAAAGAATGGTTTAATTTCTCCACTTGAGAACGTCAAGGTCACCACCAGATGGCAGTGAAAAATTCCAAGAAGGAACTGAACTGCCATCTAGCGGTGACCTTGGCGTTCTCAGGTGGAGAACAGCGTCTCAGGGCTCGGATTGTGCGACTTTTTCGACTTTTCTAAGGAAATGTGACTTTTTTCGACATTTTTTGTGAATAAATGCGACTAATCGACTTTTTTGACATTTTTTTTAGTAAAATGCGAATGAAATTAAAAATTTTTTTTTAATTTAAAGGAAAAAGTTTGAGTCAAAAAAATGTTCTGTTACATTTATTTACAAATTTCTTTCAAATTTTTCTAAAATATCAATAACTTTTTTTTAAAATAAATATTTAATTATTATTTTTCCATAGGAATTAAAATTATTCAAAAGATTTTAAATTCAAACCTTTTTTTAAATTAAACAACTTATAAAAATTATTATAAAACATGAAGAAATCAATCACTCCGTGTCTTCGACTCGGAGCAATCGATGTCTTCATGTTTTATAATAATTAAAGATGACTGAGTGATAAAATCATTAATTTATATTAAAAGACTTTATAAAAAAAAATTTTTTTAATTATTTTTTATGCAAATAATTGAATTATTGGGAAGAAATTTATAAAACATTTGTAATTAAATTTTGAAGAGAATTTAAAAAACAATTTTTTAAAAATAATTGAATTTCTGTGAAAAATTTATTTACTTTTGAAGATAATTGAATTTCTAGGATAAATTTTATTATTTATAAAAATAATTGAAAATTTGACAAGAATTTTATTAAAATTCTTTGCAAATAATTGGATTTCAGAGAAGAATTTTATTATTTTTTTGAAAATAATTGAATTCCTGTGAATAATTTTCTTAATTTTGGCAAATAATTGAATTTCTGTGGAGAATTTTAGTAAAAGTTATGAAAATAATTTAATTCTTGCAAAGATTTTTATTAATATTTAAAAAAAAAAATTTTATTTCCCGTAAAAAATTCAATTGAATTTTGAAAATAATTGAATTTTTGCGAAGAATTTTATTAAAATTTCTTAAAATAATTAAACTTTCGCGAAGAAAATTTTGTATTGAAAACAATTCAATTCTTATCATTAATTTAATTAAAATTTTTCAAAATAATTAAATTTCTTGAGAAAAATTTTAGTAATAATTGAAAATAATTTAATTCTTACGATAAATTTGATAAATTTTCGAAAATAATTGATGTCATGCGAAGAGTTCAATTATTTTTTGAAAATAATTGAATTCCAGTGAATAATTTTATTAAATTAAAAAAAAAATTACTGTCAAGAATTTTAAAGTTTTTAAAAATAATTGAATTCTTGTAAAGAATTTTTTTCATTTTAAAAAAATAATTTAATTCCTGTGAATAATTTTATTAATTTCCTCAGATAATTGAATTTCTCCGTAAAATTTTTCTAAACGTTTTGAAAATAATTGAATTATTACAAATATTTTTATTAATATTTGAAAATAATTGAATAATTGAATTTCTGGGAAGAATTTTATTACTTTTGAAAATAATTGAATTTCAGAGAAGAATCTTAACATTTATAAAGATAATTGAAATTTTGACAAGAATTTTATTAAAATTTTTGTTAAATAATTGAATTTCGGAAAAGAATTTTATTATTTATAAAAATAATTGACATTTTAAAGAGAATTTTTAAAAAAATGGTAAAAATACCTAATTAAAATTTTGCTATGAATTTTATTTAATTTTTTAAAATTTTATTCCTGATTTGTTTGATATTAATGTATCTGTTGTCGAGAAATGTGATTTTTTTTACAATTTTGACAATTTCGTGTTTCCTTTTTGTCGTTTTTTTCTAAAATTTCATGCGACTTTCTTCAGACTTTTTTTGGAAATTTTATATGCGACTTTTCGTGACTTTTGTTGTAAATTTTGTGCGACTAAAGCGACTTTTTTTGAGTCTTAAAGACGATCCGAGCCCTGGCGTCTCCATATTTAATCTCAATCTTTTCGTAATTTTACGGTTATTTATATAATCAAATTTAGAATTTTACAATTAATATAAATAAACAGATTTAGATTTTGAATTTACTTCGATTTGCTATTTCTATGATTTTTTAGGTTTATCTTTAGTCTTAGTTAGTTAAAATAATTTTTTACTCCCAAAAAAATGATATTAATATTTTTTTTTTTTTTTGAATAGAAATAAAGAAGAAATTTTAGCGAATGGCGAACTATAAAGAGAGTGAAAATTGAGAAACTTTAATCGGTGCGGGTCCAGAGAGCGGGGGTCAGAAAGGTTTAAATGGTCGCTACCAAAGAACTTGAATCTTGACCCAGAAAGCGTGCCGTTGCACGGCCGACAGCAAATCGAGGGCCACTTTTTATTTCGCGGTCATGTTCACCAGTCGACTAACGCTATGAATGCACACCGCGGGCAAACGTTAGTCATAGCTCTCTTTTTTTTATATCAAAGAGATGAAAAATCTATATTTAGTTTAATCGCACAACAATTTATTATTAATAATAATAAAAATTTCACCCTCTCGATTATGAGGCTGGCAATTAATTTTGTCCCTTACATATTGAATGCTGAAATTCAATTCCGATTATTATAATAATTGAATATAATTTTATCTTTATTTTTCTTGATGGAAAGTATTTTTATCACTTTTAGAAAATTTTAAAAATGTTATTTGTAATGTTACTAAATTATTCCATAATGATTTCTTTCTTATTCAATCGATAATGATAAAAATAAAAAAATGTCGAAATTAACGATGATTGTAAAAATAGTTAACATTATTTGCATAACGAAATTACCGTCTGCTTTTTAGATATATATAAAATTTTAATATAATTATCAGTCTAAAAATTGTCAATAATAATAAGACGTATATAATTTAAATTATCTTCTGTTTATAATTTAAATTAGATTTTAATTATTAATTATTAATACACATCACTATTGACAGTTTTCTGATAAATTTTGATAATAATATAGTAGAAAAAAGTGTTTTAAAATAAATAAATAAATTTCCAATAAATATACATAGACGAGATTTAAAAGTATTTTCTAAATTGAAGATTTTTTATTATTTAGAAAGCGACCTAAATTAAAATTTAAAAAAAGTCGAAAAAAATGTTGAATACTTTAAAAATGAAAACGTGCCGAGAATTTTTTTTTTTACTTTTTTTTAACCATCTAATTTGAATTTAATAAAATATATGTATAAGAATTATTGTAATTTAATGGTTCTTGTAATTATGTAATTATGTTAATTAATCATTTTTGGACTTTTATTATAAAAATATAAATTAATATACTATAAATTTAGTAAATTTACTGAATTTACTAAATTTACTAAATTTACTGAATTTACTAAATTTACTAAATTTACTAAATTTACTAAATTTACTAAATTTACTAAATTTACTAAATTTACTATAATTTTACTTTTAAATAAAAAAAAAGTAATTTAAATAATAATAAAAATAAAAATAGCATTGTTAATAATAAAAATAATAAACTTAACTGTTTTTTTAATTAATTTTTTAAAGTAATTTTTTTGTATTTTTTTCTTACATATGAAATATTAAACTTTCGACTAAAAATAGTGAAATGTGAAGGAAAGTTCTTCCTCTTGTATTCTCTTTCGCTTATAACGCATTCATTGTCGAGTTTTCACTCTCAATAGAAGGCGAGTCTCGTGGCTATAACGGAACCCTGTGCAGTAGACACCATGAGAAATAGGGGGAAATAGCTTTTGTAAGTCACTGGGACTTACGGTATCTAGCGTAAAATGCACTTACGAGTTTTACAGTTGCAATTTTATTTATTTTTTCGACATAAGGAAGAAAAAATTTTTCTAAAATAAGTATAATAATAAGCATAAGAATTAAAAAATTTTATTTTTGCACTCTCTAAACTTGAATTAGTAAAACTGTTTACTAATATTAATTAGTGAAAGACATTTTGCTTTGAATGAGAAAATAATAAAAAAATAGTAATAATAATAATAAAAATAATAAAATAATAAAAAATAATCAAAATAATGAAATAATAGTAAAAAAATTACTATTCATTAGTCAAATTTACTAATTGACTGACTTTCTGCTTTAGAATTAGTAAAATTTACTAATAAATTAGTAGAAATTACTATTTATTAGTAGAAATTAGTAATTGACTGACTTTTTACTTTTGAATTAGTAAATTGTACTAATAAATTAGTAGAAATTACTATTTATTAGTAAACTTTACTAAATTAAAAGCAAATAATAATGTCTACTAATTTATTAGTAATATTTACTAATTTAAAAGCAAAAAGTAAATAAATAAAAAGTCAGTCACTAATTTCACTAATAAATAGTATTTTTTACTCATTGATTTACTAATCAATAAAAATAATTAAATGTTAAAAATAATTTTAATGTTTACTAATTCGAAATCAAAAAGTCAATCAATAATATTACTAATAATTAATAAATAGTAATTTCTACTAATTTATTAGTAAAATTTACTAATTCAACATTAAAAAAATCAATAACTAATTAAAAATTGCAAACATTTTTACTAATTAAAATTGAAAAAGTTATTTATTTATAGAAGAAAAAACAAAAAGCTAGTATACTTCTTGAAAAAAAAAATAATTAAGATCTTTTTCTGAATGGAAAAAAATTTTAGTATTTAGTAAAATTTTTTTTTTTTTGAGAAAAAATTTAGTTTAAATATTAGTTTGAAACATTTTAATTAGAAAATGATTTTCTTTTCAAATAATCAGAAACATTGTTTTCTTGATGTCTAAATTTGAATTAGTAAAAATAATCACTAATTTCAATTTGACACTGACCTTTTCTTTTCAAATTAGTAATATTTACTAATAAATTAGTAGAAATTATTATTTATTAGTAAATATTCAAATTCAAATTCAAGTTCTTTTCAAATTAGTAATATTTACTAATAAATTAGTAGAAATTATTATTTATTAGTAAATATTCAAATTCAAATTCAAGTTCTTTTCAAATTAGTAATATTTACTAATAAATTAGTAGAAATTATTATTTATTAGTAAAATTTACTAATTAAAAAACAAACAGAATTATTGACTGCTTTTTGTGTTTGAATTAGTAAAATTTACTAATAAATTAGTAGAAATTACTATTTATTAGTAATATTAACTATAATAATCTTCGTATTCATTCTTTCATTTTTTATGTTATGTTATAATGATTTTTATTTTATAATTAATTAAAAATTGTAATGACAAATGGAAATCATCAGAATTTTTTTCACTCCTTTTTATTAAAAGACTAAAATTTTGTTAAATATTATGTTTTTTCAAATTGAAATTATGCAGATTTTTGTTTTCTACTTCTAAACAAAATTAGAAAATTGTTAAACAACTGTGATTAAGAAATAGAAAATTTATTTATTTTGCATTATTTTTCTTTATGAATCACAATTTTTTTTAACAAAATTATTATTTTCTTTTAGAAAAAGAAGAAAAATATTTGCACAATTCCTATTTTTAATCTTCATATTCAAAAATTTTAAATTCAAACCTTTTTTAATTTTAACAACTTATAAAAGTATTGTTATAAAACATGTTTTCTAATAATAAAAGATGCCCGAGAGATAAAATAATTATTTTATATTAATAAGAATATTGTTACTGTAACTTCATCAAAATTATTTCCATTATTTTAATTGAATTATTATTTTCTAGAATTTTAAATTATTTTTTATGAAAATAATAGGTAATTGAATTCATTTAAAAAAATTTATTGTTTATTTATAAAAATAATTGAATTCTTGTGAAATTTTTATTATTTATTAAAATAATTAAATGTTTAGATGCAATTTTATGAAAATTTTTTTAAATAATTGAATTCGTTTTGGGAAATTTAATTAAAATCTTAGATATTGAAAATCATTGAAATTAGAAAATTTTTTGAAAATAATTGAAATTAGGAAACGAATTTTTTTGAAATTTATGAAAATAATTGAACTTTGGAGAAGAATTTTGTTATTTATAAAGATAATTGGGATTTTTACGAGAATTTTTTTTCAAATTTTGAACATAATTGAATTTTTACGAAGAATTATATTTTATTTTTGAAAATAATTAAATTTCTGCAATTATTTATAATTTCTCCAAAATTGAAATTTTTTTAGTGTTTTCAATAAAAATTTAAATTAGAAAATTTTTAAATTCTATTATTTTTAAAATTTGCTAATTTTATTTAAAAAAGTCAGTAAGATAAGTTAGCCTTTATAACTTTTTTTTAAAATTGTTGCTAGTTTACTAATTAAAAAGCAAAAAGAATTAGAGACTGCTTTTTGTGTTTGAATTAGTAAAATTTACTAATAAATTAGTCGAAATTACTATTTATTAGTAAAATTTACTAATTAAAAAACAAAAAGAATTAGTGACTGCTTTTTGTGTTTGAATTAGTAAAATTTACTAATAAATTAGTAGAAATTTCAAAAGCTACAAGTCAGTCACTAATTGAAATTAGTAACCACTGTTACCAAGATTCAAATTTAGTGAGCGAAGAAAAAAAAATAAAAACTACACAATATATAGTAATTTGTCACAATAAAATTGCAATACGTAAATTCTAAAACGAGAATATATTGTATCATTTGTAATAATCAACGAGATTGGAACAAATTTTTCTAAAAGTTGATGAGAAGATATTCGTGATGATGATTACAAAATATAATATAGGCTCTCTCTCTCTCTCTCTCTCTCTCTCTCTCTCTCTCTCTCTCTCTCTCTCTCTCTCTCTCTCTCTCTCTCTCTCTCTCTCTCTCTCTCTCTCTCTATTTCTCTGCAATGTATATTGCTAGAACAGTTTAATTCCACGAAAAAGAATATTTGACCCGAATACGCGATCAAACGATATAAAGCCTCTCGAGTATTAAATTCTCTAATTCTCACTCTTTCACTCCTTCAAGAGTGATGAGCCTTCACATTATGCGCACTATTAAAATTAATGCCTTTGTTCGACAATATGTATTCCAATTCGGGGCGCATTTCAATTCCTGGAATATGGCAGTTTCTACTAATATAGCATTTTTTCTTATATTAGAAATTTTACAGTACAATATAGTAAAAATGGTTATTTTTACAATATTCTACTATAATTTATGTTTTATAATTTTTATATTTTAGTATAAAATTTCGTGGTCAGATAACTACCATATAATTGTAACTAACTGTTAGTTATAACTACCAGTGATTATATAGCAATCATAATTATTATAAATTGTGACTACCATAGACATAATTACCATAATTATAACTACTATCATTATATTTAACATAGATTATAATTATTGGTAGTTACAATCAGTGGTAATTAAAATTAACAGAAAAACAATGATCTATTATAATCTATGGTAAATACAATTTGTGGTAGTTATATTCAATGGTAATTATAATATATGGTAGTTATAATTTATGGTAATAATAATCTATAATAATTACAATCCCTGGAAATAATCATCATTTGTAATTATAATCTTTGGTTATTATAATCTATGGTAATCATAATCTGTGGTAATTATAATCTATGGTAATTATAATCTATGGTAATCATAATCTGTGGTAATTATAATCTGTGGTAATTATAATCTATGGTTATTTTTTAAAATCAAAGATAGTGAAAAAAATATGAAAGTTATAATCAACGATATAGTTATAATGTATGGTAGTTATAATCTATCATAGTTATAAAAATTTGACCGATGAAAATAAACGTTTCGTTTGAATTATAAAAATTGCAAAAAAAAACTTCTCTGTCCTTGCAAATTCTCTTTTATCAGAAAAAAGAAATTAAAAGAATAAAAGTTTAAAAAAACAAGTACAGTACTCAAGTTACGTAAATCTGGGCAAGGCACAATAAACCCACAATGTAAACAAGTACATCAATTTTTTAAAGTGAAATCCTACCTTCATTGGAATAAATCGCCAGGCTCAAGAGATTCACAAATATATTTATATATATATATATATATATATATATGTACCTTTGAGAATCAATGTTTACTTAAAATGAAAGTTATGTTTAACTTAATTAAAAGCAATTATCTCGATACAAGTGTACGTTGAAGAAAATTTATTTCACGAGTTTCCGAAGTTGAAAATAAGAAATTAAACTAAATAAAGAAGAATTAACGGAGGGTAATTTTAAAATTAATGATAATAATACAATTGATAAATTAATAATAATGGTAAATATTATAATAATTATAATAATAGTAAATATTATTCTTCATTATAAATGAAACGTTCCAAAAGTTCAAGTGAACGAAATTTATTTATTTCTTCTTCAAATTAAATTTTTATTAACAATATTTTTGTGTCAGTATATAAAAAAAAATAATTATATTTCTAAATGTAAAACAAGTTTTTAATTTTCATTTTAAGTAATTGAAAATCAGTACCTAATTATGAAAATCTTTTTGATAAAATATATTTATTTGAACATTTTAAACTTGTCGAACAAACGAAAACGAGAATTCGAGTTTTTGGTTAAAGAAAAAATTTTAATTTAGGAAACAATTCGAGTCAATTTGACTTTGGAGTGAAAAATATTTTCGTTCGTAATTAAAATTAACGATAAAGTCGAAAAAAATTCTGCTAAAAATTAATTGCAATCAAACTTGAAAAAAAAAAATTCCACTACTCTAATTTTTTTGATTGAATGAAAATTCTTTAATAACAAATTTAAGGGGAGAAATAGAGGAGAATTTGATTTAAAAGGAATAATTTCCCTGGTGAGAGCGAGAAAGAGTAACATGGAGAATTTTCATATAAGGTCAAAATAGAAGAGGAGAAAATAAGTCTTTGTTGTTTTTTTTATATTTTTTTTCTTGCGGCATGATTGCCTGTATCGATTTACGATCCTGATCGTGGAAGTGTAAGCGCGACTATATGTCCAAGTCATTAATTTTCTTATAGGACTCGAGGGTTATATCCCTCGAGTACCAACAACAAGAGACTAGGCGAGAGCAAGAGCGAGAATTGCAATTAGAATTATCTGAGCGATAGTAAGCTGGTTTATTTTTGAGGTCAGGGAAACAAGAGGTAAAAATCCTTGTGACGTCTTGTATCAAAGATTATTTTATGATAACCTTCATATATTTATTTATCCTGTCATATATTACCAACTCTCTATATATCGATGATCCTTCAATTATCAGGATATTGCATTTGTTATCTTATAAACACTAAACAATTTGCGGATATTTTTTCTCAAAACCAATTTTTTTCCTAAAAATATTTTTTCAACCAATATTTTTCCTAAAAATATTTTTCCAAAAAATATTGTTTTCCATTAAGAAAAAAATTAGGTTTAAAACAAAAAAATGCTGTTTACAATTGCTGTAGGTACAATTTTCTAAATAAAAAAAAATCTTTAGGAAAATATTTCGCTAAATCGAGACAAAAATTTACTTGTTGAAAATTTTCATTAATTTTAATTATAAATTTTTATTTTATTTAAAATTTTTATTATTAATTATTCATTATAAATTTTAATTTTAATTATAAAATTCTGAATTTTGTTGTCTTTTTTGTTTGCTTTGTAAAATGTGAAATTACCACGAATTCCAAAAAGAAAACTTCAATTTTTTCTATTTCTGACAATAACTTTTTTCAAATAACTCAATTCTATTGAAGAACTAACATAAAGTTATTACTTATTAATCATTTAATGAAGTATTTTTTTTTGAAAAAATTTAATTTCAATTCTGTTGCAATTAGTTTCAATTTTTAAAATTTTAACGCAATTCTTTGAAAAAATTCAATTATCTTAATAAATATCAAAATTCTTTTTATAGAAATTCAATTATTTTCAAAAATTTTTTTTAAATTCTTGTCAACATTTCAATAATTTTTATAAATAGCAAAATTCTTCGCCGAAATTCAATTATATTCAGGAATTTTTATAAAATTCATTGAAAAATTCAATTATTTTCATAAATGACTTTTTATTCATCACAAGAATTCAATTATTTTCAAAATTAATAAAATTCTTCGCAGAAATTCAATTATTTTTAAAAAAATCTAAAAAGAAAAATTGTTAATATTTCAATTATCTTTATAAATAAATAACAAAATTTAATTATTATCAGGAATTTTAATTAAAAATTCAATTATTTTAATAAATAATAGTATTCAACACAAGAATTCAATTATTGTCAATTATTATTCTTAATTCAATGATTTTCAATATTTTACTATTTTAATAAAATTTCCCAAAAGAATTTAATTACTACCAAAAATTTTGATAAAATTCTATACGAATAGTCCATTATTTTAAAAAAAAAAAAATTTCACAGGAATTCAATTATTAAAAATAGAATTTGCATAAAATATTCTCGTCAACATTTCAATTATATTTATAAATAGCAAAATTCTTCGCCGAAATCCAATTATATTCAGGAATTTTTATAAAATTCATTGCAAAATTCAATTATTTAAAATTTTTTATAAATTCACAAGAATTCAATTATTTTCAAAATCAATAAAATTCTTCGCGAAAATTCAATTATTTTTAAAAAATCTAAAAAAAATTGTCAACATTTTAATTATCCTTATAAATAAAGAACAAAATTCAATTATATTCAGGAATTTTAATAAAATTCACTGCAAAATTCAATTATTTTCAAAAATTTTAATAAAAGTCATGACAAAATTTAATTTACATTCAGGGGTCGTTCTTAAAAAGCGTGACGTAGTTTGTGAATGACCCCTCAAAAATTTTTCTTAATTCAGTGATTTTCAATATTATACTAGTTTAATAAAATTTCCCAAAAGAATTAAATTATTAAACAAAAATTTTGATGAAATTCTACACAAATATTCAATTATTTAAAAAAAAAAATAAAAATTTCACAGAAATTCAATTATTAACAATAGAATTTGTAAAAATTTTTTCGAAAAAAATCAATTATTTAAATTCTTTTTTTAAATTCTTCGTAATAATTCAATTATTTTCATAAATTATAATAATTTTAATTTTTTTAATACAATTTTAATCGAATTCCTTGGAAAATATAATTATTCTTAATAATTAAATTTTAAGCAACATTCAATTATTTAATAAATTATCAATGCTTGTATTTAAATAATTGAATTCTCGTAGAATTTTCTAATAAAAATTGATTTTAAAATTAATTTCAGTTAAAAATCTTTAAGGGCATTTGAACCATTGTGACGTCACAGTTAGTGCAAAGCATGTATTTTAAAGCTGTGACGTCATAATGGTTCAAATACCCTTAAAAATTTTATTTATTCATATATTTTAAATAAAAAATTCTTTGAAACTAATTTTCTTTAAAAAGCTTATTCGAAATTTTTAAAAATTATTTCAAGTTTTTATTTTCTAATGTATATTTAATTGAAAAATTTCCGTAAATTGAAGAATTGAAGAATCACGTAAAATTGAATTGTAATCAAATGGATTTGACAATTCTCAAGAAGAAATTTTTTAAAAATTATATAAAAATAATTTATTTAAAAGAGAGTTTTATTTTGCGATTACAAAATAACTTTGTTCCAAAGGGAATTTTTATTTTGTGATTACAAAATAAAAATTCCCTTTGGAACAAAGACAGGAAGAAAAAAGTGTTCTGAATAAAAATTTGCCAGTTTTCAAATAATTTTACGAAAATTATTAAATGAGACTTTTGAAATTAGATTAATATGAAATGAAAGTTAATTTTTCATGCTTCTAAAATTTCTCTCATACGTCAGACAAAGATTTTTTTTTTTTAGATAAATTGGAGGTCCTTATAGGTTCGAACGAGTTTAATTGTAAGTCTATTGACCGCGTGGACTCTCAAAGTCTCTCGTCAGTATAGCTATAATGACGCATTTTGGAAGGTGAAAGTTTTATTTTTCGATTATCGAACACCGTGTGGCCTAGACCGTGCACAAGTGTAGATAACACAAACACGTGTAACTTTCTCTTATTTTTGTTTTTTTTTTTAAACATGTAAGCAAAATTGTGCTTAAAATGCAAAAACTACAATAGTTTCTATAACTTCCACGGACTAAAAAATCTTTTTTAAAATATTTAAAAGAAATTTTTTTGTTAAAAGAAAAGAGTCTATTCAAGAGTGGCACAAAATTTTATTTGGTTTTTCCCGATTTCCAGAGAGAATTTTCCCATTTTCCCTAAAAAATTATTAGATACTCAAAAAAATGTTCTATTACGTTTATTTATAAATTTCGTCAATTGTTAGTTAAAATTATTTGAAAACATCAATAACTTCCATAATCATTATTATTTTTCCATACAATTTACGATTTTCAAAAATTTCAAACTTAAATCTTTTGAAATTCAATAGCTTATAAAAATATTATTATGAAACAAATAAATAAATAGTGTTTCATTTATTATTCTTCCGATAATCGATTAAAATAATATCAACATTTATTAAATAATTATTTATATATTGCTTCTTGAAATTGCTTTCTCATAAAAAATTTTATCAACAAATTTTTAAATAATTGATTTCTTCCAGGAATTGAAATTAAATTTTCAAGAATAATTACATTTTTCGAGCAATTCCTGTAAATTTGTATTACAAATAATTGAAATTCTGCGATAAATTTTATTATTTATGAAAATAATTGAATTCGTAAACAGAATATTGTTGTTTATGAAAATAATTTAATTCATAAAAAGTATTTTATTATTTATGAAAATAATTGAATTCTTATAAAGAAAGTTATAAAAACTTTGTAAATAAATGAATTCCTGAAAAATTTGTATTACATTTTTATTTTAAATAAGTGAATTTTTTGGAAAATTTTATTAAAAAAATCATTGAAATGAGGAAAATTTTTTGAAAATAATTGTAACTTTGTCAAGAAATTTATGAAAATAATTGAATTTCGGAGAAGAATTTTATTATTTATATAAAGATAATTGAAGTTTTGACGAGAATTTAAAAAAATTTTTGAACATAAATGAATTTTTGCGAAAAATGCTATTATTTATGAAAATAATTGAATTCTTAGAAAGAAAGTTATAAAAAATTTGTAAATAATTAAATCCCTGTGAAATTTTAATTTTTTTTGAAAATAATTAAATTTTTGCATAGAATTTTATTAAAATTTTTTTAAATAATTAAATTCTTTTGGAAAATTTTAATAAAATAGATATTGAAAATCATTAAATTGGGAGAAATTTTTAAAAATAATTGAAATTTTGCCATTATTAACATTTTTAAAAATAATTAAATTTTGGAGAAGAATTTCATTATTTCTATAAAGATAATTGAAATTTTGACGAGAATTTAAAAAAAAAATTTCGATCATAATTGAATTTCTTCAAAGAATTTTATTAGTTATAAAAATATGTTTCTGTAGAATTTTATCAATATTTTTTTAATACTTGAATTCTTTTGGAAAATCTTATGAAAATAGTGAAAATCATTAAAGGGAAATATTTTTTTTGAAAATAATTGAAATCTTGACAAGAATTTTATTAAAATTTATGAAAATAATTGAATTTCGAAGAAAAATTTTATTATTTCTAAAAATAATTGACATTTTGACGAAAATTTCAAAAAAATTTTGAACATAATTGAATTTCTGACAAAAATTTCTTTTTAAATAACTTAAATCTTGAACAACTATCATAAAATAAATAAATTATTTAATGAATAATTTTACTTAAATATTTTTAAATTAATTCAATTTTAAAAGAGTTTTAAAATTTTTTAAATTTCAATGTTGAATGAATTTAATTAGAAATTTTAATGAACTTAGATTTTTGAAAAATTTTAATAATTCAAAATCTTTTAAAATTAGTTAAATTTGTCAATATATATTCAATTAATTATTAAAAAATAATGGATTTATAGAAGAATTTTAGTTAAAAACACTAAAAAAAATTGAATTTTGAAGAAGTTAAAAATGAATGCAGAAATTCACATATTTTCAAAAGTAATAAAATTCTTATCACAAAATTCAATTATGTTCAAAATTTACAAAAAAATCTCGATAAAATCCCAATTATTATCTTTATTATAATTATAATTAGTCAAATTCTTTTTCAAAATTCAAGTATTTTTAAAAATTTTAATAAAATTCTTGTTAAAATTTCAATTATTTTCAAAAATTTTTCTTCGTTTTAATGATTCTCAATATCAACTATTTTAATAAAATTACTCAAAAGAATTCAATTATTTAAAAACAATTTTAATAAAATTGTACGCAAACATTTCATTATTTTCATAAATAATACAAATTTCAAAGGAATTCCAATATTTACAATTTTTTTTATAAGTTTCTTCTAAATAATTTAATTATTTTCAGAAATAATAAAACTCATCGCATTCTAAAAATTCATTCTAAAAAATTCATTCTAAAAATTTTTATTAAAATTCGTCAAAAGAATTCAATTATTTAAAACATTGTTAATAAAATTCTTGATAAGAGTTAAATTTCAAGAAACATTCAATTATTCAATAAATAATTTACTTTTATATTTAAAGAATCGAATTCTCGTAGAATTTTCTAATAAATATTGATTTGAAAATGAATTTTAGTTTAAATTTTAGTTAATAATGGAATATGAAAATAATTGTTAATTAGTTACAGTAACAATATTCTTATAATATAAAATAACACAGGCACACAAAAAAAAAAAAGTTGTCTGTTCATTGAACCAGACCTACATGTCCTATAGTATTTTGGCCCCCTGAATACGAATATGAAGTCAGAATTGCTCCATCACCCTCTGTTTTTTTTTAAATCGAAGAAACTACCCTTAAATCAAAAATTCAAGAACTAAATTAAAAAAAATGAAATAACCGCGATTTCCTTCGGAGTAGAAAAATATATTTATGCGTTTTCTTCTTTCAACAACTCAGAAATAATGTCAAAATTGCTCCATCACCCCCTGTTTTTTTTAAATCTAAGAAACTACCCTTAAATCAAAAATTCAAGAACTAAATTAAAAAAAAATGAAATAACCGCGGTTTCCTTCGGAGTAGAAAAATATATTTATGCGTTTTCTTCTTTCAACAACTCAGAAATAATTTCAAAATTGCTCCATCACCCCCTGTTTTTTTTAAATCTAAGAAACTACCCTTAAATCAAAAATTCAAGAACTAAATTAAAAAAAAATGAAATAACCGCGGTTTCCTTCGGAGTAGAAAAATATATTTATGCGTTTTCTTCTTTCAACAACTCAGAAATAATTTCAAAATTGCTCCATCACCCTCTGTTTTTTTTAAATCGAAGAAACTACCCTTAAATCAAAAATTCAAGAACTAAATTAAAAAAAATGAAATAACCGCGGTTTCCTTCGGAGTAGAAAAATATATTTATGCGTTTTCTTCTTTCAACAACTCAGAAATAATGTCAAAATTGCTCCATCACCCCCTGTTTTTTTTAAATCTAAGAAACTACCCTTAAATCAAAAATTCAAGAACTAAATTAAAAAAAAATGAAATAACCGCGGTTTCCTTCGGAGTAGAAAAATATATTTATGCGTTTTCTTCTTTCAACAACTCAGAAATAATTTCAAAATTGCTCCATCACCCTCTGTTTTTTTTAAATCGAAGAAACTACCCTTAAATCAAAAATTCAAGAACTAAATTACAAAAAATGAAATAACCGCGGTTTCCTTCGGAGTAAAAAAATATATTTATGCGTTTTCTTCTTTCAACAACTCAGAAATAATTTCAAAATTGCTCCATCACCCTCTGTTTTTTTTAAATCGAAGAAACTACCCTTAAATCAAAAATTCAAGAACTAAATTTAAAAAAATTAAATAACCGCGGTTAACTTCTGAGTAGAAGAATATATTTATGCGTTTTCTTCTTTCAACAACTCAGAAATAATGTTATTTCATTTTTTTTAAATTTAGTTCTTGAATTTTAGATTTAAGGGTAGTTTCTCCGATTTAAAAAAACAGGGGGTGATGGACCAATTTTGACATTATTTCTAAGTTGTTGAAAGAAGAATATACGCATAAATATATTCTTCTACTCAGAAGAAAACCGCGGTTATTTCATTTTTTTTAATTTAGTTCTTGAATTTTAGACTTAAGGGTAGTTTTTTCGATTTAAAAAAAAACAGAGGGTGATGGAGCAATTCTGACTTCATATTCGTATTCAGGGGGCCAAAATACTATAAGACATGTAGGTCTGGTTCAATGAACAGACAACTTTTTTTTTTTTGTGTGCCTGTGTAATCATTTTAACACATCCGATTGTCTTTAATTATTAGAAAACATGAAGAAATCGATCACTCCGAATCTTCGACTCGGAGTAATCGTTTTCTTTATGTTTTATAACAATATTTTTAAACTTGATTAATTTCAAAAAGGTTTGAATTTGAAATTTTTGAAAATCTTTATTCCTATGGAAAAATAATAATAATTAATAAATAAATAATAATAATAATAGTAATTAATAATAATTTAAAATTTTTTAAATATTAAAAAAAATTATTGTTTTCGAATAATTTTACAATTAAAGATATTCGTAAATAAAAACAAAAATTTTTTTCTTAGTTTTTTTATTAGAATTCGTGATAATTTCATAGTTTATGAGTCCAAACAAAAAAGACACAAATATTCTGAATTTTCTCATAAATTCTAAAAATTTAATTTTTTTCCAGTACTTTTAATAAAAAAATCCCTGACTTTTCCTTGATATTTCCCTGACAAATTTCATTTTCCCTGACTTTTCCCTGATTTTCCCGAATATTTTTATTTTTCCCGTCCTGTGACAACCCTGTTATCGCAAATCGGATTTAAAATGTGAAAAGGGGGATTTTTCGATTTAGATCGAAAATGCCATAAAGTTCATAGCACGCTCTCGTGAATGTGCAACGTGAAAAATGGTGAAAAAGTGAGAGTGTATGTATGTGTGTGTGTGTGAGGTTCTAGGCACTCTCTCTCTCTCTCTCTCTTTTTACTAGATATATAGTTCCCCTACTGGAGAACGGAGTTTGCAACAAGCGCTTTGCGTCTCTAAACGTGTGGAGGGTTCGTTCTCTCTTCCACTTCCCCAGCAGCACCACACGACGGGAGCGTGTGGCGCGGTATCGCACGGCGACGACTTTGCGCTTTGCTTTGCCCGTGGCCGCTGCTGTCCCAGTCGTCGCCCTACTTTGTCGAAGCCAACTCTGCCCCCCGAACAACTCCGGAATTATTAAGCCTCCTTCACAGTCATTCACTTCATTCACAGTGTACTATCTCAATTTTTCTCTTCCCCATTATCAGTGTTCTTCAAAATTCAATTTTATCTGTCAATTTTATTTCAATTTTTTAATTTCATTTTCTCTCCTTTAAAATAATTTTCTTTTTCTGCAAGAGAAAATCAAATAAATTTCTTTAATAGGAAAAGAAAAATTTATTTAATTTTCTCTTACTGGGGAAAATTTTCTTTATCTTCTTTTACCTTATTGGAGACATCATCATTTTATTATAATTTTGCAATTTTATTACAAGTTTGTAATTTAATTACAATTTTGTTTTGTAATTTAATTACAATTTTCTTTTTGTAATTTAACTATAATTTTCTAATTTAATTACAAATTTGTTTTGTAATTAAATTACAAAACAATCGAAATTAAATTACAAGAATTGTAATTTAATTCCACTTATTGTAATTTAATTGCAATTTTCTAATTTTATTAAAATTTTATAATAATTTACTAATTTTTATCACTCAATTTAAATTACTATTTCGAATAGTGTATAAGAGAGAAAGAGAGACTCTACAAATTAAAAATAGAGACACGAGGGAGAACTCGACAAATCGCGAATGTGACACCAAAAAAAAAAAAAAGTACGACGTGCGCGCGCGCAACAATTTCAACCTTTCGCAGGAATCTCCTCACAAATAACCACGTGGTTCCTTCTTCCGACCAGCGACCGTCAAAAAAACCGGAAATCATCATCGACCCCGACCTTTCATCGGCCAAAAAACTCGATACCTTTTCCTGTGAACTTCTCTTGTGAATAATTTTCTATTTTATTTTTGCTACTCAATTTGGACAATAAATTTTCATCGAATTTTGTGAAAAAATCAACAGTGTTAGTGAAAGTGTGATAAAAATTTCCCTCAAAAAAAAAAAAATAAATAAATAAGTGAGAGAAAAATCGAGATAATCGACAAATTATCAATAATAATAATAATACTAATAGACAAGAAAATTGGGAAAATTATATTTAAAAGAGAAAATTACACTTAAAAAAAGAAGAAAAAAGAAATTATACTTAATTGAATTAAAAAGAATTAAATTAAATAGAAAAATAATTTGCATTTGGAGGGAAAAGAAGAAAAAATACACCTGAGAACAAAAAAATTACAGTTGAAGAAAAAAGAAGAGAAAATACACCTGAGAAAAAAGAAAAATTACACTTGAAGAAAAAAAGAAAAGAAAATTCACTTGACGAAGAAAAAATTGCACTTGAAAGTGAAAAGAAAATTAAAAATCTGGAAAAAGGGAAAAAAGAAATTTTTGATCTCATAATACACTGCCAATTCTGTGATCTCATCGACTAATTCAAAAAAAAAAAGGAAAAAATCATCGTGAAAGTTATAGTGAATTTTTTTTCCCTTTTGGTTTTTATTTGGAAAGCTGAAGAAGCAGAAATACTCTCGAACGACACTGCCAGCATCGATCGATGCAAGTTCGCTTATCAACTTGGAAACTCAAAAGTGTTACACTGCCTCCATCGAGAGTCACTGTCATCACATAAATCAAAATCTATATCAACAACAATTAGAAATTTGCTTTTAAAAAAAAATTATTCCTCCAAAGAATTCACATTTTTAACTCTCAGTCTGAATAAAAATCGAATAAAAATAAAATTAAAATAAAAAAAAAAAAATATTTCCTTTCTATCAATTTTTTTCGACTGGTAAATTCAATTCACAAGTGAAATTTACGTCAAATTTAGAAAGTGAAACTGAAATTAAAGAATAATTTCTGCAGGAAAAATTTTAGTAAAATATTTTCAGTGAGAAATTTTAATAAAATATTTTCAGTGAAAAAATCCAGTTTTCCAACTGTAAAGTAAATTATTATCAAGTTGATAATTAATAATTTTTTCTCTGTTATTAAACTAAATAGATAATTAAATAATAATTTTCTAAGAAGAAAATTTGTGAAAAGTGCAAATTTAACGGAGAAAGGAGAAAAAAAGAAGTGGGAAAATTAAAAACTTTCGAAAATTCGAAAATTACTGAGTTGAAAATATTTTTAAAAAAGAAGTGAAAATAAGGGAAATTATAAATTAGAGAAAAGTTAATTAATATTAATTTTCAAGAAGAGTTTCTTAGAAATTTCAAATAAAAGTGAAAATAAGTCAAAAAAAAGTAAAAAGTAAAAAAAAAGAAGTAAAAAGAAAAGAATAGTGTCTCAATATTATAAAGTAATTATTATTTATTATGATATTTTCAAAATAAAAATGCGAAAACTGTGAAGAAAGTGAAAATAAAGCAAAAAAGAAGAAAAATAAAGTGTAAGAAGAAGGAAGAAAAGAAAACAGAGTGAAAAGAAGAAAAAAGTGTAAGAAGAAAGAAAAAAAACACGAGTGAAAAGAAGGAAAAAGAAGAAGGAAAGGCGCCAGAAAAAAATAGAAAAAAGAGTAAAAAGAAATCAAAAGAAGAAAACAGAGTGAAAAAAAAGAAAAAGAAGAAGGAAAGGCGTCAGAAGAAAAAAAGAAGAAAAGAGAGTAAAAAGAAATAAGAAGAAGAAAACAGTGAAAAAAGGAAAAAGAAGGAAGAAAAGCGTTAGAAGAAGAAAAGAGAGTGAAAAGAAGGAAAAAGGAAGAAAGAAAGCGTTAGAAGAAGAAAACAGAGTGAAAAGAAGAAAAAAGAAGAAAGAAAGGCTCCAGAAGAAAAAGAATAAGAAAAGAGAGTAAAAAGAAGAAAGAAAGGCGCCAGAAAAAAATAAGAAAAGAGAGTAAAAAGAAGAAAGAAAGGCGCCAGAAAAAAATAAGAAAAGAGAGTAAAAAGAAGAAAGAAAGGTGCTAGAAAAAAATAAGAAAAGAGAGTAAAAAGAAGAAAAAAGAGTGAAAAGAAGGAAAAAGAAGAAAGAAAAGCGTTAGAAGAAGAAAAGAGAGTAAAAAGAAGGAAAAGGGAGAAGAAAGCGTTAGAAGAAGAAAAAAGAAAAGAGAAGAAGAAAAAATAGTGTAATAAGAAGTGAAAAAGAAGAAAAAAGCGTTAGAAGAAGAAAAAAGAAAAGAGAGCAAGAAGAAGATAAAAAGCACAAAAAGAAGAAAGAAGCAAAGAAAAAGTAACTCAAAAGTATCGAAACAAATAATAAATTGTGAATAACCTGCGATTAATAAAAGGAAGTAAAACGAAATAAAAACTCACAACATAGTGACAGTGAGTGAAGGTGGAAGTGTGTTTAAAAGTGTGGGATAAAATTATTATCAGCCTCCACGTTGATAACAGGAAGTGGTTTGGTTACACATCGTGAAATAACGGAAAATCTGTCGTTTTTTATAAGAAATAATTTTTCTGTTTCAAAAAAAAAATAAAAACATTTTTGGATCGAAAAATGTGTCCTGAATGCGAATCGTTTGTTTTGAATGAATAAAGAGGATGCGGCGAGGAAAACCGTTATTGGTTTGTGTGTGATGCTGCCTGAGGAACCTAAAAGACCGGACAAGAAGAACACAAAACCAGCCTTCTGTCAGGACAAAGGATAACCCACTTTTACAAAAGGAGAGAGAAAAAAAGAGGAAGAAAAAAAAAATAAATAAAACACGTGCAAGTGGGTCGTGTGCGCGACTATGGTGTGTGCCTCTTCCCTTTTTTCAACCCTTTTTTTTTATTTCCTCTTTCATTTGTGTTCGAAAAAAAAGAACGTGAAAGTGGGTCAAAAAAATCTCATCACATTTGATACAAAACATTGTGATTTTAATTAATGGAAATTTTTCGAAATAGAAGAAAATAAAAATTAATTTCGATGTTTGGCAAATTAATTAGTTTATCAAAAATTTACTAATTTAGCAAAAAATTTATTTTCTTCGAAATTTAATACAATTTACGGAAAAATTTACAGTCCAATGTAAATGAAAAAAAGAAAATAAAATAAATTTGGAGAATTTTTATCAAGATTTTCAAGCAATAGACCAAAATTTAAAAAAGTTTATCTGTAAATTCAGAAACAATTTTCTTTCGAAAACGAGGAGGATGATCAGAAATTGTTGATCTACTTAAGAAAAAAAAGAATTAAAGAAGAAGAAAAATTAAGAAAAAAAATATAAATAATAATTTATATTAATTATAAATAATTAATTAGAAGAAATTTGTGAGCTCGAAGAGAAAAAAGAAGAATTTTTTCCTTAAAATAAATAAAAATCAAATAAAGAAATTATTTTATAAGAGAAATAAAAAAGAATTTTCTAAAAAAGAAAAATGCAAATAATATTCTTAGAGGAAATATATATGAAATAAATGAAAGAGAAAGAGGGTGAAAAAAAATTGTATCTTGCGAAGAGCTTTATTGGCAAAGTAAAAAAAAAAGAAATATTTATAGGATGAAATTGGAAAAACAATAAATGTATATATTTATTGATTGAAATTGTAATCAATATTGAACAATTTTTTTTTTATTTCTATTTAAAAACGAGTGGTGAAATTAAAAAGTGAAAAATAGGTTGAATGCAGAAAGTGACGTGGTGGATATTGAAACAAAATACGTGCGCGAGTTTTAGACCTGATCAAAGGTCACTTTTTTTCGCGTCACCTAGTGACCTCAGGCCATCGTCAGTGAATGACCTTGGCGTCGTCCTTTGTTCTTTGATAAATTCAATTCATTAAGCAGCCATTTTCGTGTTTTTGATGTCTTGAACGGAAAAATGTGAGTGAAAGATGTTTTATTTCTCCTCTGTTTAATTTTAAAGGACTACTTAAAAATTAATTTGTAATTAAAATTTATTTGTAATTTTAATTAATGTTTAATGCGTTTTACAATTATTCGTTAATTAATTGATTTAATTTTTTAATATTAATTACAACTTGAAATTGTTCAATTCTACTAAAAAGTAGTTGAAATTTTTACTAATTTAAATCATTGGAGCACTTTTCACTAATTACGATTTTAGAAAGTTATTAAATATTTTTTTATAATAATATTATGTAAGCAAATATTTAATATATTAAATCAAATATTTATTAAATTACATAATTATTATACTAAATATTTATTATATGGAATATTTACGTGAATATTTGAAAAATAAATTAAAACTATAAAAAATATGAAAAAATAAATATTTAATAATTCCATTAAATATTTGATTTCTTGAAAATTATTTTTTAAATCATGTAAATATTTATTATATTATTATAATAAATAAAAGTGTCCTTGCATTTTTTTTTCTTTTTACAGAAATGTTGATAATTTAAAAAAAAAGAAAAAGAAAATAACGTGCGTGCCTTATGAGAGCGCACTGAACCCATTAGGTGACGCTTTTGTTGCATTATAAATAGAAACCATATACAAATTGTCAGTTACGTAATTTTATGATCAATTGCGCTTTTCCTTATGACAACTGACTCCATTTATATATCAGTATATAAATTTTTTAATATAAACATATAATCGAAGCATCTTGACAAATGATGTGTTTTATAATCAGGATTATGTGCACATATACATAACCAATGTTGTCCATATAACTTTTTCCATGTAGATATTTATTATTATTAATAATAATAATAATAATAATAATAATAATAATAATAATGAAAATAAAAATAAAAATAAAAATAAAAATAAAAATAAAAATAAAAATAAAAATAAAAATAAAAAAAATAAAAAAATAATAATAATAATAATAATAATATTTGTTATATAATTTAATTATTATTGTTATTTTTATTATTATTACTACTATTGCTACTATTATTATTTTTATTACTTAGAGTTATTACTATTATTATTGCTTTAATTATTGCTGTTTTTTTAATACCATTTTTTAATTAAATTTTAAAAAAACTAAGTTTAGCCCTTTTTATCACAAAATTATTATTGTTTGTTGTTTTTATTTAATTAATATAATTATTATTGTTGCTTTAATATTTTCTTTTTTTAAAATCAATTCTTTATTAAATGTTAGTAAACATAACTAAATTAGGACCTTATTGTTGAAAAATTATTGTTGTTTTTGTTGTTAAATAATTATTAATTATTAATTATTCTTATTGTTGATTTAATATTTGCTTTTTTGCAACTATTCTTTAGATAAATTGTAATAAATAGAAGTAAATTAAGACCTTTTTATTAAAAAATTATTGTTGTTGTTGTTGTCATTGTTAATTAATTATTAATTATTATTATATTTATTCTTGTTTTAATATTTGCTTTTTTGAAAACAGTTTTCAATTCATTGTAATAAAAAGAAATAAATTTATGCCGTTTTATTGCAAAATTATTGTTTTTGTTGTTGTTAATCAATTATTATTATTATTGTTTTAATATTCGCTTTTTTGAAAAGATTTTTTTAATTACAATAAAAAGAAATAAATTTAGATCTTTTCTATAGAAAAAAAACTCTTTTTCTTGCTGTTACTATTATTATTAATAAATATATTTTTTATACGCAAAATAGAAAAATTTTCAAGAATACCATAGAAAAATTATTTAATTTTATAAATTATTTCTCGCATTCATTATTAAAGACAGTGAATGGTATATGACATTGAATGGGATCTTTGAAAGTGAGGGGAAAAAATATAAATGTGTGTGGACAGGCATTAATGCAAATTGAGAATAGAGATCGGATATTGACAGCAAAAGGTCTAGGTCACATATATGAATCTCCTTTAATAAAAAAAGGCCTTCTTCCGTCTTTCGAAATTCTTACGACAATTTATAGAACAATCTATATCGAAGGTTGACCCACGTCCGGTCTCTCTTTTCTCGAGAAAAAAAAATATTTCTTTTTATATTTTCTATCACAGTAAAATCGAATTTTTTTTAAATTTACTATTTATAGTACATATAACTAATTCAGATTAAAATAAATTATTTATTATTATTAAATAAATTAATGAATAAATATTAAATTATAAATTATTTTATTAACATTATCAATTTCTATTTTTAATTTAACTACTTAATAATTATTATATTTATTAATTATGATATTTATTGCTAATTAATTTTATTAGTATAAATTTCTACCATTTTTATATAAAGTTAATTAATACTAGTTAATTAAATTATTTATTATTTAAACTATTAAATAGTAGTATCAACAAAAAAAAGAGTGAGGGTGGGACAATATTGATGTCTTCAAAAAAAAAAAAAAAAAAAAAAAAAAAAAAAAATGCTAGATATTAAACAATAATTTTTTAGTCGATCGCTAATTGACGAAAGATCTTGAGGACAAAATACAAAGCTCGTTGCAATCTTGTTATATATGAATACAGTATATATAGAGTTAGCAAACGTGGGCTTCTTGCAACTATGTCGCTTCGTCTGCAACTCGACCTCCGAACGGTAATAAAATGAGTATAAACTAGACCGTCAATCACTTCAGAATGCCATTGCATTGACTTTTTTTTCTTTTCTTTTTTCAACATTAAGATCAGAAATTCTCTAAAGACAAAAACAACTATTCTCCTCCAATTGAGAAAAGTTTATAAATTATCGTCTCTTTTCCTTTTTAATAATTCACTCCCAAGAATATAAGGAGAGCAAACATTTTTTTGTTCTATTTTGAAAATTTCCAAAATTATCATCACAATGGTAAGAGAAATATTATTTTAAAATTAAAATTAAATAATAATTAATATTTTCTCTTTAAATTTAATGTTTAAATAAATATTTCCTTAATAATTTAAAAAAAAAAATTTATTCGCAACGTAAAAAGGAAATAAAAAAAATTAAGTTTCACTTTAGATAAAATTCAATTCTAATAATAAATTTAATATTTCAATTTATTAAATATGTAAATATTTATTAATTTAAATAATAAATAATAAATTTATTCTAGTGAAACTTAAAAAATTCCCTTCCGTTGTGATGATAATTTTGGAAATTTTCTATTTAAAATTATTTCTTGTATTTGAAAAATTTAAACTTTTCTGATTTTGAATTTCGCGCCAAAAGTTCTTTAAACCGCCGCGTAGATGGCATGAAAATTCGCTCACAAACGAAGTGAATAGAATGAATAGAATAGAATTTGAATAGAATAGAATAGAATAGAATTTGGTTAAACTTTGTCTGTTTCAAATAAATTTTTATCTCTGAATGTAAAACAGTAAAAATAAAAAAAAAAAAAAATTCTGAATAGAAATTTGAAAATCACGGTCAGTGTGTATAAACGTGAGGGAAACTGTGTGCAAGCCCGCCAGAAGTTATTCTGGCGGATGAACGCAGTCGTGGGTGACGTCCCTAACCTAGCCTAATACCAACCCCTTCGTCGCCACTTGACTCGTCTATCTCGTTTACCCGCGCGCAATATCCAGTGCGCACGCCTCCCAATGACGAGGTTGAGATAGGTCGCGCTTGTAAACTTCTATATATTCAATACTCTGCACTCAACTGCAATACATTGAAGCACACACTTGCACATATTTGCATGATTACGCTCGCCTCCTGTATTATATTTCAAACAGTTTACTAACCATCACTTTTCTATCGTTTCACATCGCGCACACAAGTATCCTCTTCTCAACGGGAACTCGTTTATTTATCTTTTAAATTTAACAATAAAAATTTTTTCAAAAAAAAAAAAAAAAACTTTTAACATGAACGGAATTTTTTTCTACTTATGTATTTTCCTAATAAAAGTATAATATCGCCACTGCGCGAAGCTAATAATAAAAGTTATAATAATTTTTCACTTCCGACTACAAAAAAAAATAATTTTCCAGCTACGGCTACAAGGGAAAAAAATAACAATTAATATTCATAATAATAGTAATCACAATGATGATAATAATAATAATAATAATAATAATAATAAATTTTATATAAAGGAATTTTTTCAAGGTTGCCACAGATCAGGGAATTCAGGGAAAGTAGAATTGGTCAGGGATTTTTATTAAATTAAAAGTACTGTAAAAAATTAAATTTTTAGTTCATAAAAAAATTCTGAAAAAAATTCAAACAAAATTAAAGTTCTAGAATTCATAAAAAAATTCTGAAAATAAATTCTTTTTGGTGTCTTTTTTGTTTGCCTCATAAACTGTGAAACTACTCGAATTCTAATACAAACATTCAAAAATTTTTTGTATTTCTGACAAGAATGAATTTTTTAATATTATTTATTTCAAAAGTATTAATGCAATTATTTTGATAAATAAAAAAATTCTTCACAGAAATTCAATTATTTTTAGGAATTTTAATAAAAATCTTTGAAAAATTCAATTATTTTCATAAATAACAATATTCATTAAAAAAATTCAATTATTTTCAAAAGTAATAAAATTCTTCGATAAAATTCAATTATTTTTACAAATTTTAACGAATATCTCGTCAAGAATTAAATTATTTTTACATATATAGCAAAATTTTTCGCCTAAAATACAATTATTTTCAAAAATTTAAATAATATTCTTTGCAAAATTTCAATTCCTTTCAAAAATTTTGAGAAATTCACAATAATTTTCAATATTTACTATTTTCATAAAATTTATCAAAAGATTTAATTATTTTGAAAAAAATATTTAATACAATTGTAACATTCAATTATTTTCATAAATAATAAAATTTCATTTAGGAATTCAATTATTTTCGTCGCAGAATTTTTAAATATTTTTAATACAATCTTTAAATAAATTCCTCAAAAAATGCAATTTTGCATAAAAATGCATCAAAATTTTATTAAAACTTGACGAAAGAATTCAATTTTAAGAAACATTCAATTATTCAATAAAATAATAAAATTCATTGCAATAATTCGAATATTTTCATAAATAACTTAATTCGTCGCAGAAAATGAATTATTGTTAAAATTTTGCAAGTAATTTTGCAAAAGAATTTAATTATCTCTTGATAAACAAACAAAATTCTTCCCATAAAATTAATTATTTTAAGGAATTTTTAATAAAATTCTTTTCCAAAACTCAATTATTTTGATAAATATCAAAATTCATCAGAAGAATTCAATTTTTTTGAAAAATAATAAAATACTTTGCAGAAATTAAATTATTTTCAACATTTAAAAAAAAAAAATTCTCGTCAACAATTAAATAGCGAAATTCTTCTCAAGAATTAAATTATTGTCAAAAATTTTAATAAATTTCTTGCGAAAATTTCGATTATTTAAACGAAATTTAATTAAAATTCTTCGAATGAATTCAATTATTTTCATAAATTAATATTCAAATTTTTCTCAAAAATTCAATTATATTTTTAAAAATTTTAATAAAATTCTTCATAAAGTTTTCAATTATTTGCAAAAATTGTTACAAAATTCTTTAATATAATAAATTTCAGTAAAATTTTAATTAAATTCCTTAAAAGAAATTAAATATTTTCAAAAATTATTAATAAAATTCTTCGTAAAAATTAAATTTTAAGAAACATTCAATTATTGAATAAATTACTTATTTTGTTATTTAAATAATTGAATTCTCGAAGAATTTTTTAATAAAAATTTTCCTGCTCATATTTAGATTTTTTTCTTTTTTTTTAAGAGAAAGGATCTGATTTATAAAACAAAATATAGAAGAAAAACAAGGAAATGATAAAAAAGTGTTAGGAACTTAAAATTCAAAGCCAAGCTGAAAATCAAATTACAATTCGATCAATGAATTTCATAAGTGTAAAAACCTTGAATGAATTTCTGTTTCTGTGAATTAAGCATTCTGCAATATGTTAAATTTGCGTTTCACCAGTTTGAGTCTTATTTTTCTCATTGACCTCCACGTTTTTTTCTACAATTTCTAACAAAGAAAACTTGTAAGCAAAAAAAAAAAGAACTGAATGTGAAATAAAAATATTATAGTTATTAACAAAATAGACTTTTTTTTACATATCTGGAAGTTAAGTAATTTTTTTTTAATTAAAACAATTCTATTAACAAAGAGCTTTCTTGTAATTATTTGGACCTAAGGCCAAAATTAACAAACAGTATTTGACAAAAATTAAGGTCCTTGAAAATACGAAAATTAATGTTTAAATTAGTGAAACTCTTGCGCCAAAAAATAATTTCTTTCAGATTAATGTTAAGGGAGAAATTTTCCTTGAATCAAAAAGTGATTCCTTTAAAATCTATAAATTCTTTTATATAAAAGATTTTTAAAGGAAAAATAATTCACATCTAGAGACATTTTTATTGGTTGCATATAGAGCCAATGAAGAATGGGAAATTTAAAATTGCATTCGTCTATTGGTCGAGGGAAATATTCCATCATGACTTGAGTCACACACAACATTACAACAGTGTCTAACTAATATAATGACAATCGCTTGACATTGGTCGAGAGTTGCTCGAAGGACTGTATATGTATAATCATGAGTATAAGTGATCCGGGTACTTGTTCTGAACAACATTTTTCATTGACTTCAATTCGTCGCGTGTTAAAAGCCATCGGCCTAGAGTCAATGGATCCTAGTTAAGAATTTATTGGCCTCTATTCCTAACTTCACCTATGACGTCAATTTCACTCTCGCGAGCCAAAATAATGTTAAAACTCCTCTAACATTTACAGGACTCGAACTAGGTCTGCAAATCCCGTAAAAATCCACAAAAATCCGTTTTTCTTTTGAAAAAAGGTCCGTAAAGTCCGTAATATGATTGAAAAAGGACGAAAAGTTATTCGTAAATTGTACGATATAATTTGGAGAATAATTTTAGAGAAATTACAAATGATTGCAGAAATTCAATTATTATCAAAAGTAATAAAATTCTTCGCAGAAATTCAATTATGTTTAAAAATTTTTTTAAATTCTCGTCAAAATTTCAATTATCTTTAGAAATAATAAAATTCTTCTCCAAAATACAATTATTTTCAAAAATTTTAATAAAACTTTTGGCAAAATTTCAATTATTTTCAAAAATTTCCCTCAATTCAATTATTTTCAATATATACTATTTTCATAAAATTTTCCAAAAGAATTCAATTATTTAAAAAAAAAATTTAATAAAATTCTACACAAACATTTAATTATTTTCAAAAAATAATAAAAAATCCCCAAGAATTTCACTATTTACAAATTTTTTTATAAATTTTTTTCGCAATCATTCAATTATTTTCATAAACAATCAAATTTTTACGGGGATTCAATTATTTATTTTCGTAAATAATAAAATTCTTTTTAGAAAATCAATTATTTTCATAAATAATAAAACTCATTGCGTAAATTCAAATATTTTCAAAAGTATTAAAATTCTTCGCAGAAATTCAATTATGATCAAGAATTTTTAAAAAATAACGTCAAAATTTCAATTACCTTTAAAAATAATAATATACTTATTTAAAATTCAATTTTTTTCAAATTTAAATAAAAAGCTAAACGCAAACATTTCAATTATTTTCAAAAACTTTCCTCAATTAAATAATTTTCAATATCTACTATTTTTTTATTTTCAAAAATTTTTCGTAATTTTATAATTTTTAATATCTAGTATTTTTATTAAATTTTTCAAAAAAACAATTATTTAAAAAATTTGTTATAAAATTCTACACAGACATTCAATTATTTTCTAAAATAATAAAAATTTTCGTGGTATTCAATTATTTAAAATACAATTTTCATAAATTTTTCCAACAAAAAATCCATTTTCAATAATTTTTTATAGAATTCAATAAATTATTTATTTTTGTATTTAAATAATTGAATTTTAGTAGAATATTCTAATAAAAATTGATTTAAAAATTAATTTCAGTTATAATTTTAGACATTAATTGAATATTAATAGAATTGTATTAAATATTTTTTTCAATATCAATTCAATTCCTCGAAGAATGTAATTGTTTTTAAAAATTTTATTAAAATTCATCGAAAGAATAGAATTATTTAAAAATTTGTTGAGAAATTTTTTTATGAAAATTCAATTTTGAGAAATTTTTAAATATTTATTTTTGTATTTAAATAATTGATTTTTCATAGAATTTTCTAATAGAAACTGATTTACAAAACTAAATTTAATTAAAATTTTAGATAATAATTGAATATTAAAAGCATTATAGCATAAATTTTCAGAAATAATTGAATGAAAAGAAAATAATTGAATTCAATTATTTACAAATTTTTTATAAATTTCTTCGCAATCGTTCAATTATTTTCATAAATAATAAAATTTTTGCGGGGGATTCAATTATTTTTGTAAATAATAAAATTCTTTTTAGGAATTCAATTATAAATAATAACACTCATTGCCGAATTTCAATTATTTTTAATACAATTTTAATCGAATTCCTCGAAAGAATTCTTTAAAATTTTATTAAAATTCGTAAAAAGAATTAATATAAGTTATTTAAAAATTTATAGATAAAATTCTTTATAAGAATTCAATTTTAAGAAACATGAAATTATTCAATAAATTGTTATTTTTCTATTTAAATAGTTGAATTCTAAAAAAATTTTTTGATAAATATTAATTTAAAAATGAATTTCAGTTAAAATTTTACATTATAATTGAATATTAAAAGCATTAGAGCGTAAATTTTTAGAAATGATTGAATTTTGAAATGGTTTTAGATTAAAATCTTTGAAAATTTAAATTTTTCATATTTTTAATTAACAATTCTGTGATGATCCTAAAGTTCTGAACGTTCAAATGAACGAAATTTATTTATTTTCTTCATTAATTTAAATATTTATTACAATAATTTTTTGTCGATATAAAATAAATGAATTATAAAGTTTCTAAGTGTAAAATTTAAGTTTTTAATTTTTATTGCAAACAATAAATTATAAAAACATTTCTAATAAAAAGTGTTTCGTTCATTTGAACGTTCAAAACTTGTGGATCCAATTCTGTGGAATTAATTTTCTTCGAGAAACTTTAATCGCGGATTTTTTTTTGAAATTATTTAAAGTTTTTTTTCTAATATATATTTATAATTAAAGGATTTACAAATAATTGAAATTTTGTAAAATTGAATTTGAAAATTTTAATCAAATTCGTTGATAGAATTCTATTAGTTGAAAACTTGTTGATAACGAATCTTTATGGGAATTGAATTTTAAGAAACATTCAATTATTTAATAAATTATTTATTTGCATTTTTACATTTAAATTTGTATTTAAATAATTGAATTCTAGTAGAATATTCTAATAAAAATTAATTTAAAAATTAATTTCACTTAAAATTTTAGCTAATAATTGAATATTAATAGAATCGTATTAAATATTTTTTTAATATTGAATAATATTAAAAATTATTGAATTACTCAAAACTTTTGAAAATAATTGAATTTTAGGCGAAAAATTTTGCTACATATATGTAAAGATAATAAATTGAATTCTTGACGAGATATTCGTTAAAATTTTCGAAAATAATTAAATTTCTTCGAAGAATTTTATTATTTTCGAAAATAATTGAATTTTTTTTAATGAATATTGTTATTCATTAAAATAATTGAATTTTGCAAAGAATTTTATGAAAATTCCGAAAAATAATTGAATTTCTGTGAAGAATTTTTTTATTTATGAAGATAATAAAAAAACTTTTAAAATAAATAACATTAAAAAATGTATTCTTGTCAGAAATACAAAAAATTTCTGAAGGTTTGTATTAGAATAATCCCTGACTTTTCCCTGGTCAATTTATTTTTATGTTTGGAAAAATAGTCTTTATCAGTTAAAAAAAAAATATTTTTTTAGTTAAAAAATAATTTAGTGAATTATCTTCCTCAAACAAAATTTTTTGGAGAAATTTTCTAGAAACAGAGAGAGAGAGAGAGAGAGAGAGAGAGAGAGAATAAAATTTTTGCTAATATATATTTGAGCAGTCACTATGGGCAAGAACTAGACGCTGACTATAACCGGCTAGAACAGCTCTAATAGAGGCCACGTGCGCAGAAACAGATAACAAACAGTATACTCTCGCGACCTATGCCAATCTCAAACTAAATATATCCGTCAGTAATCACGGCATTATACGTATTCACATCAACACAAACGCGGGGCTTCTTACGCTTTTATGCCGTTGAATTTCAATTCTATTTCATAGCGATAAAAATGGAACTCGATTATATCGTCTCTCGAAAAAAAAAATGTAAATACATTCTCTATTTGTTCAACAACTATTTTCAACTGATTCTAAACTGTTTCTGAAATCTAAACTGATTCTAAACTGATTTTAAACTGATTTTAAACTGATTTTACAGAGATTTGAAATTAAATTTAAAAGTTAGTTCCCAGTGTGCAGTAGTCGAGTGGTAACGCCGCTTGCATGTTGTGGCGACAAGACGAGGGTTCGATTCTTCACTCTCTTGAAATTTTTTTTATTTTAGTAGTTAGTTTCCCTTGGTGTCAAATTTATAATTTAAAATATAAATATAATCATACTACGTTTTTTATTAGTTTAATTGTTAATTTAATTTAATTTATTAGTTTTAACCCCGAATATTTTGAATTATTATTTTTCAATGGTCAACAAACAAAAAATTAAAATACTATTCAAAAAGAAATTTCACTTCCTAATTTGACTCAACTTTATTAATGTTACATAAAAAAAAAATTGCAGTTGCGTTTAAGAAAAATCCGCGAAATAATTAAAAATACATTAACTTGAGGTTGAAATAGAAATACTGTACTTGACAATTCGGAAGTTGAAAATGGAATGTCATTTTTTTTTAAACTCAATAGAATATTTTTCTTTTTTTTCGAAAAGAAAAAAAATTGAGGATCGCGAGTTTTTATATTAGTGTTCTTGAAATTCTCAGCGAGGTTCTTCCTTGATCCTCGAAGAACGTGAATAAACCCGGCAGGATAAATTTACAGCGATAGTATATTAAAACCTAACCGTGTATCCTTGCGTCCTAATGATCTCACATGACCCTGACACATGCCAGTTAATCGACTGTATCCGAAGTCATCGCAATCTTGTTTCAATCTCTTCTATTTTAAATTTTAATAAACTGTATCTTTTCTCTCTTCATAACTTTCTACAAAAATTTTGCTTTGAAAAAAAATCCTTTCTATAAATTGACTCTTGTCTTATTTCGCAATAAAATTAGTCTCTAAATTTCAATTCTTAAAAAATGGTTTCTAATTTTAATTAATTCCACGCGACCTGGAAACCTGGAAAACCTGCGGAAATTTCAGGGAATTTTATAAACCTTGAAAAAACCTGGAAAAGTCAGGGAATTTTTATAAAAATCCTAGAAAATTGTTGTCTAAAGTAATTGTCTTTATTCTTGAAATCTAATTTTACTTTAATATTTCAAAATTAATTCAATTTTAAAAGAGTTACGTTTACAATTTTCATAAGTAGATGAACTTCAAAAGATTTTGATTTCAAATTTTATAAAATTTCGATTTTAAATGAATTTAATTAATTCATTGTAAAAATTTTAAAAATTAAAATTAAATTAAATTAAAATAAAAAAAAGAATTTTTAAAAAACCTAGATTTAAAAAAAAATTTAATAACTAAAATTCTTCTAAAATTAAGTTAAATTTTTAAATAAATATTTAATTGATTATTAACAATAATGGATTTATAAAATAATTTTAGTTAAAAACACTAAAACAAATTCAATTTTGAAGCAATTAGAAATAATTGAAGAAATTCAATTATTTTCAAAAGGAGTAGAATTCTTCTCAAAAATTCAATTATTTTCTAAAATTTTAATAAAATTCTTGGTAAACTTTTAATTATTTTCAAAAAATTTCCTCAATTCAATGATTTTACATATCTACTACATTTATTAAAAAAAAAACCCAAAAGAATTCAATTAGTTAAAAGAAATTTTAATAAAATTCTACGCAAACATTTCATTATTTTCATAAATAATACAACTAACAGATCGCAGACTTTCAATTATTTTTAATACAATTTTAATGGAATTCCTTGAAAAATGTACTTATTCTTATAAATTATAATAAAATTCAATTATTTTCGAAAAAAATTTTAATTATAATGATAATGATATTCTTCGTAACAATTCAATTTTTTCAAAAGAATTTTAATAAAATTCTTCATAGAAATTCAATTATTTTCAATGTAGACATTGAAAATAATTAAATTTTTACTATTTCATTAAAATTTCACAAAAAATTCAATTATTTAAAAAGAAATTTTAATAAAATTCGTCTCACAAATTCAATTATTTTCAAAAACAATATAATTCTTCGAAAAAATTCGATTCTGTTAAAAAATTTACAAAAATATTTTTGTCAAAATTTCAATTATCTTTATAAATAATAAAATTTTTCTCCAAAATTCAATTATTTTCAAAAATTTTAATAAATTTCTTGGCAGAGTTTCAATTATTTTTAATACAATTTTCATCAAATTTCTCGAAAAATGAAATTATTTTTAAAAAATATATTAAAATTTATCAAAGAAATTCAATTATTTTTAAAATCTTTGCTACAATCTATTTATTAGAACTTAAGTACTATTTTTAATACAGTTTTCATTAAATTTCTTCAAAAAATTAAATTATTCTGAAAAATTTTAATGAAATTCTTTGTAACAATTCAATTTTTTTCAATGTAATTTTAATAAAATTCTTCATATAGAAATTTAATTAATTTCAAAAATTTGTCAAAATTCAATTATTTTCAATGTCTACTCTTTCAATAAAATTTCACAAAATAATTCAATTATTTAAAAAGAAATTTTAATAAAATTCGTTTCAAGAATTTAAGTATTTTCAAAACTAATTGAATTCTTCGCAGAAATTCTAATTTGTTAAAAAATTTACAAAAATTTTCGGCAAAATTTCAATTATCTTAAAAAAAACTAAAATTTTTCTCCAAAATTCAATTATTTTCTAAAATTTGAATAAAATTTTTGTCAAAATTTCAATTATTTTCAAACATTTTTCTCAATTCAATGATTTTTAATATCTACTATTTTGATCAAAATTTTCCAAAAGAATTCAATTATTTAAAAAAAAAATTTAATAAAATTCTACACAAACATTTAATTATTTTCAAAAAATAATAAAAATTCCTCAAGAATTTCATTATTTACAAATTTTTTTAATAAATTTCTTCGCAATCATTCAATTATTTTTATAAATAATAAAATTGTTTTGGTGATTCAATTATTTTCGTAAATAATAAAATTCTTTTTAGGAATTCAATTATTTTCACAAATAATAAAAGTCATCGCAGAATTTTAATTTTTTTTAATACAATTTTCATCAAATTTCTCGAAAAATAAAATTATTTTTAATTCTTAAAAATTTTATTAAAATTTGTCAAGAGAATTTAATTTTTTAAAAACTTTTTCATAAAATTCTTTATGAAAATTCAATTTTAACAAACATTCAATATAATAAAATATTTATTTTTATATTTAAATAATTCAATTCTCGTAGAATTTTTTAATAAATATTGATTTAAAAATTAATTTCAGTTAAAATTTTAGATTATAATTGAATAGTGAAAGCGTGGAATTTAAGAAATAATTGAATTTCCAAAAAATTTCTAATTAAAATCTTTGATTTGAACTTTTCCTACTTTTAATTAAGAATTCTGTAGAATTAATTTTTTTCTAAAAATTTTAGTGGAATTTTTTTTTTAATTGTTTGAAGTTTTTAATTTCTAATATAATTAATTGAAAACTGTCAGAATAATCGAAATTTCGTAAAATTAAATTGTAAACATAAGAATCTGAAAATTCACAAAGTAGGTACTTTTTCAAAAATTATTAAAAAAGTTGATTTTAAGAAGATTTCTAGTTGAAAATTCTATTAATGAATAATCGAAATGATGAAAATTATTTTTTGAAGAAGGTACAGTAACAAATTAGCAAGTTTTATAATAATATTTTTACTATTGAATTTCACATTTTTGAAAATCTTAATTCCTGTGGCAAAATATTTATTTAAAAATGAAGTTATATATTGTTTTCGAATAATTTTTCAATTAAAGAAATTCGTAAATAAATGTAACAGAACATTTTTTTTAGTAGAAATTACTGCTTATTAGTTAATTTTACTAATAAATTAGTAAATTACTACTTATTAGTAAATTTTACTAATAAATTAGTAGATTACTGACTTATTAATAAATTTTACTATTAAATTAGTAGTGATTACTACTTATTACTAAATTTTATTAATAAATTAGTAGAAATAATTACTATTTATTAGTAAAATTTACTAATTCAAGACCAAAAAGTCAGTAACTAATTCAAATTATTACACTGAAAAATAAAATTTATTTAATTCAAATATCCGATTAATTGACTATTATCAGTTAAATATTTACTTAACTCAAATAATATTTATTGGAGTCAATTAAATGGTATTTGAATCAATAATTTTAGAATTTGAAGTAAATATGAATTGAACCATTTAATTAACTCAATAAATATTATTATATTCAATAAAATATTTAATTAATAATAGTCAATTAATCAATTTATTTAGTCAATTAAATATTTAATTGATAAAAGTTAATTAATCAATTTATTTGAGTCAAATAAATTTTTGTTCAGTGTAACCATTTTTACCAATTCTAGAGAATAATTGAGCATATTTTCAATGCATGCGTCAAATAAATGTTTTTTTTTTTTGAGGGAGGGGAGAAAAAAATGGTAATAAAAAAGAGAGAATAATTCTATTTTGTTTGTTAAATGATCTTGATGAAAATTTTTCTTGCATTTTCTATTGTTACGAGATCATTCTTTAGAGTATATGAGGATCGTGACGTTGATATGATGTCGACACTCCTTTAAGGTCGATTCTCACGGACAAAAGTCGGCCTTAAGGCACTGTTTGCAAGTGGCGATAATGCCAACTTGATATTAGTCTAAGCACGCAATCGCGTAGCTTAAGAAAATTCCAACAAGATCATGGACAAATATCCGTGATCATCGACCTTTTATCAGTAGACAATAATTTTCTTTTATATAAATCACCGGGAGAAAAATTAATTTATGGATGAAAAAGGTTGAAAAAATTTTTTTTATTCGAATTTTGTTTCTCAATCGAAACTTAATTTTGCATATTTGTAGTCGATGCAATTAATTAATTCTCGATGAAATGCTTTTAAATCAGGGAATCAAGATTTCTCGATTTTATTCGTCTCGTTTCAGAGGAAAGTCTGACTATAATCTCCCTCGACTACTTAAAAAAGTAGATTCACCGCCGTTTGTATTTCACAAATTAATCTCGAACCGATATTTCGTTTAATTTTTTTTTTTTCTAAATTCAATTCCAATTCAATTATTTTCAAAAATGTGTATCATTCACGAAAAACAGTTTTCACTGCGAACTAAACTTGAATTTATTTATTTATTTTTTTAAGTAGTAAAATAGTAGTATAGTTGAATAATTCAAACTATTTTTTTTAATTATTCCATTTATGAAACATAAAAAAATTGTTGATTCAAATAAAAATTTGCTTTACTTGAACCAAATGAAAATTTTGTTTCAATTATAAAATGAAAATTTGTAAATTTTAGAAATAAGTTAAATAACAAAGTTAGGTTAAAAAAAATTAAAAAAACATAAATAAATAAATACATAAAAAATACATTCATAAAGTATTTTATATAACAAAGTTTATCCGAAGCATTTAGAAGGTTGAATCATGATTGTGGCTGTTGTTTTCTGAACGAGTCTGCCAACTTTTGAGATATTTCCGCGGAAGCGTCAATAATTTGCTTATTTATTCCGCAAGAAGGACAAAAGATTATAACAAATTGTCAGTTTACATAGAAGAAAAAACTGAAATAATTATGAAAAATGTTAAAAAAATTGAAAAAAAAAATAATTATGATACAAATAAAAAAAAATATTATAAAAAATAACTATAATAATAACAAAGAAAATTAAATAATTATTCATTTATTTTTAATTTAATAAAGAGAGAGAAATAATTATGATAATAAAATGAAATTCAATAATAATAATAAAAATTTTCTCACGCATGTGGGATCGAAGCCTTTACCCCTAGAGACACAAGACATGTGTGTTACCACGCAGCCACCGTGATTGTTACTATAAAATTAAGAAATTCAATAAGAAAAAAATGTTAATAATCAAATAAATGAAATATATAATCAAATTTTAATAAGAAAAACAAAGTAATTAATTACAATTATAAACAAATAAAACAAACTGCAATTAAGGAAATAAATTAAAAACGAAGTAAGAAATAATGTAAATGTTTTTGATCGAAAGAATTACAATCTCAATTTTAGGAAAATTTCTCCAATAAAAACTACTTGAAAAATGCATTCTTTATAAAAAAAAATGCAGTTTTGATTAAAAAATAAAATTTTGATAAAAAAAATGCAGTTTTGATTAAAAAATGAAATTTTGATAAAAAATGAATTTTCAAAAAAATGCAGTCTTGATTAAAAAATGCAGTTTTGATAAAAAATTTACAGTTTTGATAAAAATATGCAGTTTTAATTGAAAACTGAAATTTTCATTAAAAATGAAATTTAAAATAAAAAATGCAGTTCTGATAAAAAAATTAGTTTTGATTAAAAACTGAAATTGTTATAAAAAATGAAATTTTGATAAAAAAAAGCAGTTTTGATTAAAAAATAAAATTTTGATAAAAAAATGCAGTTTTGATAAAAAAAGGAAATTTTGATAAAAAATGAAATTTTCAAAAAAATGCAGTCTTGATTAAAAAATGCAGTTTTGATAAAAAATTTACAGTTTTGATTAAAAAATGGAGTTTTAATTGAAAACTGAAATTTTCATTAAAAATAAAATTTAAAATAAAAAATGCAGTTCTGATAAAAAAATTACAGTTTTGATTAAAAAATGCAGTTTTGATTAAAAACTGAAATTTTGATAAAAACTGAAATTGTTATAAAACATGAAATTTTGATAAAAAAATGCAGTTTTGATTAAAAACTGAAAATTTAATAAAAAATGGAGTTTTGATAAAAAAAATGCAGTTTTGATTAAAAAATGAAATTTCGATAAAAAAATGGAGTTTTGATTAAAAAATGAAATTTTCAAAAAAATGCAGTTTTGATTAAAAAATGCAGTCTTGATTAAAAAATGCAGTTTTGATTAAAAACTGAAATTTTGATAAAAACTGAAATTGTTATAAATAATGAAATTTTAATAAAAAAATGCAGTTTTGATTGAAAACTGAAATTTTTATAAAAAATGAAATTTTCAAAAAAAATGCAGTTTTGATTAAAAAATGAAATTTTCAAAAAAAAAATGCAATTTTGATTAAAAAATGAAATTTTGATTAAAGAATGCAGTCTTGATTGAAAAATGAAATTTTGATAGAATAATGTAGTTTTGATAAAAAAATTACAGTTTTGATTAAAAAATGCAGTTTTGATTAAAAACTGAAATTTTGATAAAAACTGAAATTGTTATAAATAATGAAATTTTAATAAAAAAATGCAGTTTTGATTAAAAACTGAAATTTTTATAAAAAATGAAATTTTCAAAAAAAAATGCAGTCTTGATTAAAAAATGAAATTTTCAAAAAAAAATGCAATTTTGATTAAAAAATGAAATTTTGATTAAAGAATGCAGTCTTGATTGAAAAATGAAATTTTGATAAAATAATGTAGTTTTGATAAAAAAATTACAGTTTTGATTAAAAAATGCAGTTTTGATTAAAAACTGAAATTTTGATAAAAACTGAAATTGTTATAAATAATGAAATTTTGATTAAAAAAATGCAGTTTTGATTAAAAAAAATGCATTTTTTATAAAAAAAAATGAAATTTTGATAATAAAAATGCAGTCTTGATTAAAAAATGCAATTTTGATCAAAAATTTACAGTTTTGATAAAAAAATGCAGTGTCGATTAAAAACTGAAATTTTTATAAAAAATGAAATTTTGATTAAAAAATGCAGTCTTGATCGAAAAATGAAATTTTGATAAAAAAAATGCATTTTTTATAAAAAAATAAAATTTTGATGATAAAAATGCATTTTTGATAAAAAAAATGAAATTTTGATAAAAAAAAATGCAGTCTTGATTAAAAAATGAATTTTTAATAAAAAAAAATGCAGTCTTGATTAAAAAATGAAATTTTGATTAAAAAATGCAAATTAACAAATACGTTATATTTATAATGATAGTCTCACGAGTTATTTCATAAGAGATAGGAAAAGTTTAAAAGAGAAATGAATAGAATGACTCGGATTAAATATAAAATAGTGTTTCCTTGAAGACATTTGAAAACGGAAAAGAGATCATGGAGAGTTTTTATTGTTGCTAAATCATATAAGAATTATTATCGTTGTCAAACAAGAAAATTAAACCAAGTGCATCAAACCTTGCACCAGATTACGAGCGGGTCAACAGATAAGAGTTATCTCGACGTTGTCCCTCAAGAAACTTCATGGGCGTACTGCTATCAATAAGTTTTCGCATATTTTTCGCATATTTTACTAATTTTTTTTTTTTTATTTTATAATTTAATATTTTTTATAATTATATACTATTGGACGCTGTTCGTTATGTATACTGTTCAGTAAACACACAGAAAAAATTGAAGAGTACTTTATTTTTATCTTTTAATTCGAATTAGTAAATTTGACTAATAAATTAGTAGAAATTACTATTTGTTAGTAAAATTTACTAATTGGCCGATTTTTTGCTTTCGAATTATTAAGTTTTACTAAAAAATTAGTAGAAATTACTATTAACTAGTATAATTTAATCGAAATTTCGAATTCAGAGAGTTGAATTTAAATCCAGATTAACTCCATTTTTGAGAGTAAGATTTAATTTTTTTACAGCCTTATGTATTATATCTGCGAGAAAAGCTATTGAATAGTTAGTTGCCCATGAAACGTGAGTGCAAATATAAAAATAAGCGATTGGCTTAGCCGATTGCATTTGCGAAAGGCATAAACGCGCTATTGCAGAACAAGCATATTACGTCTTTGCTTTGTAATAAAAAGTCGAGGGTTAAGGGCGTGCATTCGACAAAACTGAAAGGTTCAGGGACAAAAAATTGCGGCAGCGACAAACTTATAGCTAATACACAATTTTCCTAAGGATATAAAATTGTGCGTTAACTATTTAAAAACTACTAGAATCATTAAAAACTATTAGAACTATTAAAACTTAAAAACTATTGGCTTTAACTATCTATTTTTTAACTACCAATGTTTGTAAGTACAATTGATTGTAACTATACTATAGTGATTAGAACTGCGATTTGTTGCAACTATCAATCATTTTGACTACAATTTGTTGTAGTCAAATCATTTTTAACTACCAATAATTTTAACTACTATAAATTACTAATTTATTACCTAAATACTAATTTACTAATTAAAATTGTCAAAATTCTCCTAATTAAATTACTAAAAATTCCAGCAATTAAATTTGTCAAAGATTCTACTAATTAAATGACTTCAAATTACTTTTTAATAGTAAAATTTGACTGACTTTTTGCTTTTGAATTAGTAAATATTACTAGGTAATAAATTAGTAGAAATTACTATTTTTTAGTCAAATTTACTAATTCAAAAGCAAAGAGGCAGTCGCTAAATTAGTATAAATAATTATGTATTAGTAAAATTTTTACTAACTTATTGACTGACTTTTTGATTTTAAATTAGTAAATTTTACTAATAAATTAGTAGAAATTACTATATGTTAGTAAAATTTACAGATTTTTTGCTTTTGAATTAGTAAAGTTTGCTAATAAATAGTAATTTCTACTAATTTATTAGTAAAATTTACTGATTCAAAAGCAAAAGAAAAAATTACTAAATTTTACTAATAAATAGTCATTTCTACAAATTTATTAATAAAATTCACTAATTTTAAAGCAAAAAGTCAGTCACTAATTCAAATTAGTCATCATTTTTACTAATTCAAATTTACAGAGTAAATTAATCTACCAATCACATTGGATCAAATTCTACTAATTAAAATTGTCCAAATTCTACTAATTAAATTGGTGAAATTACTACTTATTATTAAATTTTACTAATAAATTAGTAGAGATTACTACTTATTACTATATTTTATTAATAAATTAGTAGAAATGACTATTTATTAGTAAAATTTACTAATTCAAGAGTAAAAAGTCAGTAACTATTTCAAATTACTAACTATTTTTACTAATCCTACACGAAGAAATGAAGAAAAGAATATATATTAAATTTTGTAAAAGTATTTTACAAATTGGGGAAAAAGTGCGACAAAGTGAAATTTTGATATAAAAAATACTTAAACTTAGAAAAACTTTTGTGAAATTTAGTATAATTATATCAAATATCAAGAATATTAATTAAATTCTAATATAGCTTTACTAAATTGCATATAAGTTTTTTTAAAGTTTAGCATTTTTTTTATCAAAAGCCAAATTCTACTAATTAAATTTTTCTAAATTCTGCTAATCAAATTAGTGTAAATTTACTAAGGAAATTAGTCGCAAAAATTCTACTATAATTTCCAAAAATTCAGCTAAAATTGATTTCGAACTCTCTAAATTTGAATTGGTAGAAAGTTACCAATGAAATGACGAAAAATCTTCCACCAAATGATTTAGTAATAATTTTACTAAAAATTAGTGAAATTTTACTAATTTTTAGTAATACAGGGCTCGGATCGACATTAAGACTCAAAAAAAGTTTATATTTACGATGAGGCATAAAAATAATTTTTAATCGTAATAATTAATTTTGTAACGCAAAAAAATACTTAAATGAATCGAATAATCAATTTGATTATTATTTATTTAAAAATTTACTTTTTTTTTATTATTTTTTAATTATTATAAAACATGAAGATACCGATTGCTCCGAGTCGAAGACTCGGAGTGATCGATTTCTTTATGTTTTATAACAATTTTTTATAAGTTTGTTGAATTTCAAAATGGTTTGAATTCGAATCTTTTGAAGAATTTTAATTCCTATGGAAAAATAATAATAATTAAATATTTATTTAAAAAAGAAGTTATCGATGTTTTCGAATAATTTAAAATAAATTCGTAAATAAATGTAACAGAACATTTTTTTTTTTAAATTTTTTTCCTTTATTTTCTAAAAATTTAAAAAGAATTCAATTTCATTTTTAATTAAACTTTGTAATTGACAAATAGAATTTTTAAACATTTTTTTCCCTTTATTTTTAAGAAACTGAATTTTATTAAAGCAATAATTGTAATTAAGAAATAGAAATGGTGCAAATTATTTCCTTATGAAAATTGAGAATTTTCTAGAAAAATATTAAGAAACGGGAATATATGATGTTTCTTTTCGAAAAATTTTAAATATTTCAAATATTATTTTATTATGAATCATGAAAAAATACTTGCATATTTTTGATTTATCAAACAATATTTTTTGAAGAAAGAAAAAGCGTTCACAGAAACTAACTTCTAAGTGTGGACAGACAGAATTAATGAAATAACGAAATATAAAGATTATTATTTAGTAGATAATAATAAATAGTTTACAAAAAAAAAAATGTCTGCTATTTCAAATTTAAGTCAAAAAGTAATTGAAAAATGGGAAAAAAAGTCGATTAGTCGCATTTTTTTAAAAAAAACGTCGAAAAAGTCGCACAATCGGAGCTCTGGCTAATATTTTACTAATTTCTTAGTAGAATTAGAAGAAATTAGTAGAAATGTTTTATTAAAAGTCAAATTAGTAAAATTTTACTAATTAATGACTAACTATTAATTAGTGAAATTTGACTACTCTCTAAATTTAAATTAGTAAAAATGTTTACTAATTTGAATTAGTGACTGACTTTTTGCTTCTGAATTAGTAAATTGTACTAATAAATTAGTGAAAATGACTATTTATGAATATAATTTACTAATTCAAAAGCAAAAAGTCAGTTACTAATTCAAATTGTCAAACATTTTTACTAATTGAAATGTAGAGAGTAATTTTTAGTAGAACTTTCTTAATTGCTTAGTGGAATTCTACTGAAAATTAGTAGAACGGTTTTATTAAAACAATTATATTTCACAATTAGTGAAATTTTACTAACTTTAGTAGAATTTTACTGATTGCTTAGCAGAATTTATTCTACTAAAAATTAGCAGAACTGTTTTATTAAAAATCGATAAAACAATTTCACTAATTCATTTAGTGAAATAAATGACTGGCAATTGGTTAAAATTAGTTTTAGTAGTTAAATTAGTAAAATTAGTAAAATTTTACTAATTTTTTAGTAAAACTCTACCAATTCAAATTTAGACTGTAGAATATCGAAAAAAAACCTCTTCTTATGTATATTCACACATAAATTTCTTTAAAAATAAATTATATACATATAATAGGAATAAGATAGACTATGTAAATATGTAAGAAGCGTGTACATGCATACAGCTAAAAATCCATGTATATCGCGTATACAAGTGTATAGAATACTTTTACACATACAAATAGAGAGAGATGCATAAAAGTATATCTATGTATCTCAAGTGTTTATATATATATGCACAAACACATGCAGCTGCGCACAATACTTTTGCAACTACGTGCAAGAGTGCATGCCGGTGTGATTGACATTAGTAAGTATGCCATGGCCGACCGCTCACAGTGTGCTGGTACGAGCGACTCTACAGCCTACACTTTACTTAGGAATATACGCATGTACTCGCGACTAGGCTAGACGTATTTCTCTGCCTAGAAAAGTCACTGAAAACTCGTGTTTCTCTTTGTTTTTCAAAATTCTATAATCATATGTATATAGTTTCTAAAGAAAAATTTACAAAACGAAAGGAAAAATTAATTTTTCCAAAAAAATCTACTCTCTACATATCTGAATTGGTATTTTTCTACTAATTTAAAGAGTGCTTAGTTTACCAATTGAATAAGGATTACCAATAGTGAGCATTAGTTGGAAATTCTGTGCTCTCGAAATTTGAATTTGTAAAAGTGTTTACTAATTTTAATTAGTAAGTGACATTTTGCTTTTGATTTAGTAAATTCTACAAAGAAATTAGTAGAACTGGCTTAATTTTTGAATTAGTAAAGTTTTTTAATAAATGGTAATTTCTACTAATTTATTAGTAATATTTACTAATTCAAAGATTACTGATAGTAAAGCTTACTTCTAGAAAAGTTTACTAACAGTAAAGTTTACTAATAGTCAAGTTAACTAGTAGTAAAGTTTACTGATAGTAAAGTTTACTGAATGTTAAGTTAACTAGTAGTAAAGTTTACTAATAGTAAAGTTTTCTGAGTGTCAAGTTAACTAGTAGTAAATTTTACTAATTAAAAAGTTTACTAATAGGAAAGTTTACTAATTATAAAGTTTAGTAATAGGAAAGTTTACTAACAGTAAAGTTTACTAATAGTCAAGTTAACTAGTAGTAAAGTTAACTAATAGTCAAGTTAACTAGTAGAAAAGTTTACTGATAGTAAAGTTTACTGACAGTAAAGTTAACTAGTAGTTAAGTTTACTAAGAGTAAAGTTTACTGACAGTCAAGTTAACTAGTAGTAAAGTTTACTGAAAGTAAAGTTAACTAGTAGTAAAGTTTTCTGATAGTAAAGTTAACTAGTAGTAAAGTTTTCTGATAGTAAAATTTACTAATAGTAAGGTTTACTAACAGTCAAGTTAACTAATATTAAAGTTTACTAATATATATAGGAATTTCTACTAATTTATTAATAAAATTCACTAATTCAAAGTTTACTAATAAATAGTAATTTCGACTAATTTGTTAATATTTACTAGTTTCAAGTTTACTGATAGTGAAGTTAACTAGTAGTAAATTTGACTAATAAATTAGTAGAAATTACTATTTATTAGTAAAATTGACTAATTCAAAAGCAAAAAGTCAGTCACCAATTCAAATTACTAAACATTTTTACTAATTCAAATTTAGAGAGTGGTAGAAAAAGAAAATTACTATTTTTATTTTACTAGTGTAAAATTAGTAATTTTCTACTAAAAAATTAGTGTAAAATCCTTACAGTAAAATTGTTTCCGAGATTGTTTTTAAATAAAAAGTGAAACTCTACAATTTCAATTAGCGGATAATTTACAATAAAATTAGTAGTTTCTGAAAAAAAATGGTAGTTTTCAATATTAGCAGAAAATTACTAATTCGGATGAAAATATAAAAAAAAGTATTTTTATATATTATATAAAAGTGCTCCATCAAGACAAATACGTCCGTAAACTATATAAAGTGTGTGTGTGAGGAGAAATAAAATTACTTCCCTTTTATTTGATAATTTTAGTTTCATTCGCGTTGCACAAAGTCGTTTCAACTGATTGTCCGGAATGCGAAACAAAGTCGAAACGGAGAAAAATACTAAATTTTTTGTGTTTTTTATTTATTTTCCTTTTTTTCCAATATATAAAGAGTGCTCCCGGGAGGATGGGAAATTGTGCATCATTCGCAATGTTATTATTTTTTTTTTTTTTGAAGAATGAGAAACGTAAATTAGACTGCGAACGAGAAAGTGGGTCAATTGGGATGAAATACACGCAGTGATCTAATTAAACTTTAGTGTTAGAATTGCTTTTTCATGAGTGGAAATCGGGAAGTATGTGAGAATCATCATTTTGAGTTATGAAAACTGATTTTTATTACGGGAAATTAAATTTAGTGCGTGGAAAAACATTTATAGTGCTACAAATCTCGTTGAAAGAATAATATTGAGTTTGCCGAAAGAATGAATTTCGTTCATTAAAAAAAAACAATACTCTTTTCAAAAAAGAAACAGAATTTTCGAATCAAAAGTTTAATGCAAATAATGAAATATATTTTCATTAAATGGAAAATAATTTAAATAAAAAAATTCATTAAATTTAAAATACTGAATTAATAGAATAAAACGAATTTAGAGAATGAATTAATTAAATGTAACAATCTAAATTTGAATTCGTAAAAATGATTACTAATTTGAATTAGTGATTTACTTTTTGCTTTTAAATTAATGAATTTTACTAATAAATTTGTAGAAATTACTATTTATTAGAAAAATTTATTAATTTTTGCTTTTGCTTTTGAATCAGTAAATTTTACTAATAAATTAGTAGAAATTACTATTTTTTTTACTAATTTTACTAATAAATTAGTAGAAATTACAATTTATTAATAAAATTTACTAATTCAGAAGCAAAAATCTCTAAATTTTACTAACATATAGTGATTTCTACTAATTTATTAGTAAAATTAACTAATTTAAAAGCAGAATGTCAGTCAATAAATTAGTAGAAATTTTACTAATATATTAGTCAACTTGACTGTTAAAAAACTTTGCTATTAATAAACTTTACTATTAGTAAACTTTACTACTAGTTAACTTGACTGTCAGTAAACTTTACTATCAGTGAACTTTACTACTAGCTAACTTTACTATCAGTGAACTTTACTACTAGCTAACTTGACTATCAGTAAACTTTACTATCAGTGAACTTTACTACTAGCTAACTTGACTATCAGTAAACTTTACTATCAGTGAACTTTACTACTAGCTAACTTGACTATCAGTAAACTTTACTATAAGTAAAATTTACTATCAATAAACTTTACTATCAGTAAACTTTACTACTAGTTAACTTGACTATCAGTAAACTTTACTACTAGTTAACTTTACTATCAGTAAACTTCACTACTAGTTAACTTGACTATTAGTAAACTTTACTGTTAGTAAACATTGAATTAGTAAATTTTACTAATATATTAATAGAAATTACCATTTGTTAGAAAACTTTACTAATTTAAAAATTAAGGCAGTTCTATACTAAATTCTTAGTAGTATTTACTAATTTAAAAGCAAAAAGTCACTAGTTTCCAATTAGTAAACATTTTTACTAATTCAAATTTAGAAAGCAATTAAAGAAACAATAAATTACAATTTTCGCTTACGTAAGAGAAAAACACCGAAAAAAAGGAGAAAAAAAACCAACACATCTCGATAATAATGTTTGAAAGTTACTTTGCTCCATGAAATGAGAGAAAAATAAAATAAATCGAGAGAGAAAGAGAGAGAGAAAAAATGGCGATTTCCACATACGGTAAAAGTGACATTTTTAATGAACCTGACAGTGACACTTGCGAGATCGGCTCTTCTCTCATTTGGAATCTGTAAGACGTGCAAATAAAACCGGTATTCACATTATATCCGAATTACGAGGTTGTCGCGCAGAGAGCATTCGCTTACTTTTACTTTCGACCAGAATGCATGCCCGCAAAATGACGATCTTCTTACGGACATGTATATATATAACTATATATATTGTATATATACACCGATTTTATATATATATATATTATAAATACTCTCACCTGCCGGTCCTACGAAACTTTCATCGCTGACTTTCGTTACTTTCTTTATCAGTTAAAAGTGAAACACTCGAAAAATTGACCTCATATTCCCCCGCATATATTTTACACATCATTCTCTCACGTGCTTTTTTTTAAAAATCTTTCTCTCAATCTTTCGGGATTTTACTCTTAATGTGAATTTCAGTGGAAATTGACTTATTATCAGTGCAAACCTCAGACTGAATTTAGAAATTGGTCTAAAAAGTTTCATAAAGTTGTTCTCTTGACACTTTTTCTTAAATTCTACAGAAAAGGATGCTAAAGGTTTTTTTTTTTTATTTTAATACGAAATTTAAAATTTGCTTAAAGTTTTAACTGAAAAAAAATTTAATTATTTTCAAAATAAAATTTTTTAACTGAAAAGAAGATGTTCGATAAAATGTTGGATTAATTCCTCCACTTGAGAACGCCAAGGTCACCACCAGATGGCAGTGAAAATTCCAAGAAGGAGCCGAGCTGTCATCTAGCGGTGACTTTGGCGTTCTGAGGTGGAGAACTGCATCTCCATATTGAATCTCCATCTGTTCGTTAATATTCAATTTCTTAATTATTTATAATCAGACCATTGAATCTAGAAAGTTTGACAATTACTATAAATGAATTGCTATTTTTAAGGTCTAATTTTTTTAAGTTTATCTTTAGACATAATTTGTTAACTAAATCAATTAATATTTAAAATCTCAGTTAAAAAATAGTACAATAAGTGGTTTTTAACAAAATAAGTGTCATTAATAACTTACTTTTAAAAATAGTAATAATAATAAAAACAAAAAAGTATATACGCTGAAAAAAATGTTATTAATTCAAAAAAATCGATTACTTGTTTATTGTCAAATGAATATTTATTAGTACCAAGTAATTTTCATTTTAATAAATTCTATTTGTTAATAAATATTATTTTCTTCAAATACTAAATTTATTGATTCAAATATACAATTTATTATAAATACATAAAATAAATATGTACAAAAATATTTCCTCTTCAATAGTAATTGCAATTTTCCTTCCTTCCTTGCACAATGGAAATTTTATTGTCGAAGGTACAAAAGTCGGATCTCAAAAGAGAGAGAGAGAGAGAGAGAGAGAGAAATTATTATTTGTATGAGTGAGGTATAAATTTAGATGTCAATTAATTATTTTTGCTGACTAATTTTACTTACATAATTGGTTATGTATTGATTCAGGTGAATACGGAGATGGATTGTTGCGGATGTAATTAGAGAATGGGAATTTGTAATTAGTGGTATGTGTAATATTGTGTCTCCAGATACAGAGATTGTTTATTAAAACTGTAACATGTTTATTTCCTTTTTATTATTTTTTCTGTTGTTTTTTAGAATTGATAGTAAAAATTTTATGTAATGTTCCATTTTGTACCTTCAAAGAAATTGTTCCTTTTCAATATTACTCTCTAAATTTGAATCAGTTAACAAAAAACTAATTGTCAGTTAGAACCAACTAATTGTCAGTTAAAAACAACAGATGTTTCAATAGTTTCTTTTAATTCATTCAGTTCGACAAATTTTACTAATTATTCAGTTATTTTTTACTGATAGCAAAATTAATTACTTTTTGCTTTCTCGACTGTCTTTTTGCTTTTGATTTAGTAAATTTTGCTCATAAATTAGTAGAAATTACTATTTATTTGATAAATTTACTACTTGACTGACTTTTTGCTCTTGAATTAGTAATTTTACTGATGAATTTACTAATTGACTGACTTTTTGCTTTTGAATTAGTAATTTTACTGGTAAATTAGTAGAAATTACTATTTATCAGTAAAATTTACTAATTGACTGACTTTTTGCTTTTGAATTAGTAATTTCAATGATAAATTCGTAGAAATTACTATTTATTAGAGAAATTTACTACTTTGACTTTTTGCTTTTGAATTAGAAATTTTTACTAATAACTTAGTAGAAATTACTATTTATTAGTCAAATTTACTAATTGGCTGACTGTTGAATTAGTCATTTTACTGTTAAATTAGTGGATATTACAATTTATTAGTAAAGTTTACTAATTGACTGACTTTTGAATGAGTTATTTTACTAATAAATTAGTGGAAATTACTATTTATTAGTAAACTTTACTAATTGACTGACTTTCTGCTTTTGTAATAAAAAATCACTAGTAATTTTACTAATAAATTAGTAGAAATTACTATTTATTAGTAAAATTTCACTGACTTTTTTCTTTTGAATTAGTAAATTTTACTAATGAATTAGTATCAATTACTATTTATTAGTAAAATGTCACTGATTTTTTTGTTTTGAATTAGTAAATTTTACTAGTGAATTAGTAGAAATTACTATTTATTATTAAAATTTACTAATTGGCTGACTTTTGAATTAGTAATTTTACTGTTACATTAGTTGTAATTACTATTTATTAGTAAAATTTAGTAATTATCTGACTTTTGAAGTAGTAATTTTACTGATAAATTAGTGGAAATTACTATTTATTAATAAAATTTAATAATTGACTGACATTTTGCCTTGGAATAAGTAAATTTTACTAATAAATTAGTAGAAATTACTATTTTTAGTAAACTTTACTAATCGACTGACTTTACTAATTTTGTAATTTTGCTTTTGTAATTAAAATTACTAGTAATTTGTGATGCTGATAAATTAGTAGAAATTACTATTTATTAGTAAACTTTAGTGACCGACTTATTGCTTTTGAATTAATATAGTTTACTAATAAATAATAATTTCTACTAATTTATTAATAAAATTGCTAAAAAATAGAGATTTCTACTGATTTATTAGTAAATTTGCTAATAAATAGTAATTTCTACCAATTTATTACTAAAATGTATTAATGTATAAATTAAAAAGAAAAAAGTCAGTGACTAATTTATGTAAACTTTTTTACTAATTCAAACTTAGAGAGTTTGGGGTAAATTTCTAAATTTCCCCCAAATAATGGCAAAGAAAGGGGAAAAAAATTTGTAAAATTGAATTTTGGAGTAAGTGCAAGAAAAATACATGGACGAGAGAGTTGAAAGATACAAAAATTTGGAGAGAGTGAAAGTTTCTGAAAGGACCGGTGCGCGATGCGTGTGCGAGAGTCGAGTTTTTGGCATTGGGGCCTTTCGATTGGAGGGCCAAACATTATCGAGGTCACTGGTACCACCACCTCCATGAATAAACGGCATCCATGATTCGTCGTGACCGTTTCAACAATCAGGCCGTCCCCAAAAAGTTTGGGAAGTTCCTCGCGTTCACATCGTTATTTTCACAGTTCGCGTCGTGTGCTTCCGTTCTACCTCGACTTCTTATTTCGTTCCGCCTTCACCGTTATACTCGTGTACAATATTATTTCTCCTCAATCCCCACATTTTTACATTTTTCTCAAAAATTTAACAAAAACACTTTTTAAACAACAAAAAAAATGGTGAAAAAAGGGTCGAAAAAAGAGTGAAAAATAAAAAAAAGTGAAGAAAAAAAGGGGGACAAAGAGTGGAAAATAAAAAAGGGGGACAAAGAGTGAAAAATAAAAAAAAGAGGGAAAAATAAGAAGAAGGGTCAGAAAAAAAAGTGAAATATAAAAAAATGGAAAAAAATATAAAATAGGGGGACAAAGAGTGAAAAATATAAAAAGGATCAAAATAAGAAAAAAGGGAGAAAAATATAAATAAAAAAATCAAAGGATCAAAAAGTAAACCAAAAGTAAAAAGTTAAAAACTAAAACAAAGTTTTTCCAACCCCCCCCCCCCCCCAAAAAAGTGAAATTAGTGAAAAATCCCCTTCAAAGTGCCAAAGGATACTAAAAAAAATTGTTCCGTTTCAAGAGTGTGAACATAAAAAAATGAAATGACAAAACAAGATATTTTCTCAATAATGAAGAAAAAAATGAAATGCAACATTGAATTTTACGAGGATATTTTATAGTGAACGTGATATGTATATTTGTGTTTTATGGATTAAATCATGTAGAAATGTTTGAGGATGGATTATTTTGCGCCTCGTTTCATTTCTATAAGGCGCCGGCTTCACTGCCTTTGATGAAGTCAAGATTTTCACCGAAACATGACATGAAAGCTTCCACATGAAATAGTGATTTTACCATGTGCGCCAAAATGAGTGTACTACAGGGTCGACACTTGGGTAGGAATCTCATTTCCTTTATATTTCACACACTTTTTTTTTTTTTTTTTTTTTTTTTTTGCTTCTTTTTTACTTCCTCTTATCTTCAGAAACACTTTGAATAATAATAATAAAAATAACAAATAATAACAATAATTTTCTGAAGACAGTGAAATTACTGTATATACATAACATTTTATGTGACAATAGAAAAACGTATTTTGAAAAATTAACAATAAATTGTTCGTATTGTTCTTTTTTTTAAAATTATATTTATTCTGATTATGTAATATAAGTAAATTATAAAATTTTGATTTGGTGAATTAAATTAAATGGGGTTTTTATTAATTGCAAATGTTGATAATTAACAGTAGTGTTTAATGAATATATTAATAATTAAAAATATTATGAATTTAAAACATTAAAAATAATACTTATAAATATTTTTATAATATTTGTATTAATCTAATAATAGTATTAACTAAATATATTAAGAATTAAAAATATTATGAATTAAAAACATTATTAATTACAAATATTATTAATTACAAAAATTAACTAAATTTATTTGTAATCAAAAATATTTTGAAATAAAAATGTTTTTAACTATAAATATTAACTAAATGTATTATTAATTGAAAATATTATTAACTAAACGTATTATTAATTAAAAACTTTATTAATTAAAAATATTATTAATTGAAAATGTTATTAATTAGAAATATTATTAACTAATCGTATTATTAAATAAAAACGTTATTAATTAAAAATATTATTAATTCCAAACATTACTATTAAAAAACATTATTCATTCAAAATATACATACAAATAACAAAAAATAAAATATTAAATAAAAAAATTTTTAATGACAAATAATATTAGTTAAAAATTTGATTTATTTTTTATTTATTTAAATTACATGTAAATTAATCGAATTTAAGTTATTCCATTATTAAAATTAATCGAATTTGATTAACAGAAACTAAAAGTAGATACGAACAGAAAAAATTCGGAAACGTTGTCTTACGATTTTTCTCCTCAAATAAAAGTTGAAATTATGAAACTTTTTCACGCCTCTTTTTTTTTCTTTTTTTGTTTAAAGAGAAAAAAATATGAATCACGTTTTTTTCAAGTTTTGTGCGATAAACGACATTGCAATAATTTTTAAGGCGAATTACATATTTCAACTTGGAGATCACGATTGTTATATACGCCACAATCGGCCTTCGGGTCAATAACACCGTCGACGCGATTTCACAATTGCACGCTTCGCTAATTACAAATCACAATTGCTAACTGTTTTCGTATATATATAAGTAATGTAACGATGCAATTTGTTCGAAAAAGTTTTCAAAAAAAAAATTAAAATACAAATTTCGGCTGATGATTTTTTGTTGTAATGAATGCTCGCGACAAAAGTTACTTTCAATTTATCATCAAGATATTGAGCATCAATGAAAAATAGAAAAAAATAAATAAAAAATAAATAAATAAATTATTTAATAAAAATGTTACTAATTATAAAGATTAATTAAAAACCTCATGAATTATAAATATTAACTATATTTTTATTAAACATATTATGGACTAAAAACGTTATTAATTAAAAATATTTCGAATTGAAAATGTTATTAATTAAAAATATAAACTAAAAGACGTTATTGATTGAAAATATTTCGAATTAAAAATATTTTGCTTAAAAACGTTTTTAACTATAAACATTATTAATCAAATATATAATTAATTAAAAATATTATTAATTAGAAACGTTATATATTAAAAATATTTCGAATTAAAAATGTAATTAATTATAAACATTATTAACTGAATATATTATCAGTTAAAAATATTACCGTTCAAAAAAAATAATTCATTTACAAAATTTTTAGCATTAATAATAATTAATTACTAAATATAAATAAATTGAAGTAAAAACAAGAAAAAAAGGAAAGAAACAAAAAAAAAGACGAAAAAGGAAAAAATATAATTATTATTATAATTTGATTGAATTTAGAACGAATTTCTAAATATAGAATAAATTCAAAAATAAAATATATTCTTAACTGTGACATGTATTCTAATTTCGAAAATAGAATATACTCAAATTAAGAACACAAGTTGCATTGAAATAATCTAAAAATAGTTTGCCAAGTGTATTTAATCTTAATTACAAAAGAAACATGATATATACACGTTAAATCTGAAAATGCGTAAAATTTCGAAAAATATTTTTTTTTAATACAAATGGCAAACATTTCGTTTATATAAAATTACATAAGAGACTTAATTTTTCATCCACAAGAATTATGTATTTTTTTTTAACGAAAGGAAAAAAATCACTTTTGCTTCTTCAATGTCGAAGAAAGGTTTTTTTTTTGAGATTTGAACAAGAGAAAAAAAAATGCAAATAAAATAACAAAATAAATTAAAATAGAATAGAGCAGCTGCCCTCATTTTCGTTTATTTTTGTATACTAAAATACCGTTCTAGTTTGTAAATCTTCCCCCTTCTCTCTTTCACTTACTCTCGCTTTCGTATCACTAAAAAAGAAAAAGAGAAAAAAAACGAAAAATTCAAAAAATTATTTCAAAAATAGAACAAGACTACTTTCATTCGATGTTTTTAAAAATGGGGGAGAATTGGAATTAATGACTTCTATAGTCAGGCGCATGATCTAAATTTTATTGCATAATTCGAGTAATTACAATGATAAACTATTATTATTATTGTTAAAAAATTATTTTTAAAAATTTTTTTCCAAAAATGTAATTGAAAATATTTGGAAGTGAAAAAAATTTTTAATTTGAAATAATAAATGAAAAATAAGAAAAAAATAATAATAAATAGATAAGAAGGAAAAAATAATAATAAATAAACAAAAGAAAAAATAATAGCAAATAAATTATTTATAAGGAGAATATATAAAATCGCTATAATAATAACAATAATAATAATAAACAAAGACTAAGAAAGAAATAATGAAGAAGAAATAGTAATAAATAAGAAATAAATAAAAAATAATAAAAATTAAATAAGAAATAATAAATAGATAAATAAATAAATAAACAGTAAATACAGAAAGAAATAATAAATAATATAAAAAATGAGTAAGAAATAAAAAATATATGATAAATAAATAAATTAAATAATAATGAAAATAATAATGAAAATATTTATGACGTAGTTATTCAAAAAAAAAAAAAAAAAAAATGCGTAATAAATAATTCGACAAGGCCTTGAATCCAATGGCCTTACCTTTGAAAATTAAAAAACCTTCACATTCGGAAATTTCGAATATTTCACACAAAATATTGAAATTAATTGTAAACATAACCTCGAAAATTCAAGAATAATATTTCTTTTCTTTTTTTTTCCTTAAAAAAAAAGAAGCAGAAAGAAACTTTATCCATTACTAATTATATTTCCTACTATATTATACTTTAATGTCAATGTAACATCTGTTTACACACGACGAGAAAGTGTCAGATGCAAATTAACATTATTTACATACTATTAATTGCCTATGAAAAAATTATCTTTTTAAATTAGCTACGATTTTTATTTTTTATTGGCAAACAACGAACAATTGTTTTCTTTTATTTAAACTCTCAGAAGAAAATTATTACCAAAAAAATGTTATGAATTTTGTACCTATATAAATAGATATTACCTATATGAAAAATTTTAAACTTGAACTCAGTATAATAATTTAACGATATTTTACAATTATTTGTCTATGGCTAAATTTGGCAAAAGATGAGTGCAATAAATTAAAGAATAAAAAAATAAATAATAATTTAAACAATAATTACTTAGTAATTTTAATTAGTAAGAGAAAAAATAATTTTTAGCAACTTATTTTAATTTGGAAAAGAAAACTAAATTAGCGATTTTAGTAGAAACTAAATTCGTATTTTTGTGGTTTAGTATTGATCATTATTTAATTTTAATTTTGTAAAAAGTAGATTACTAATTCAGTAATTTAGTAATAATAATAATTTAGTAAAACCAGAATTAGTAATTTTAGTAAAAACTAAATTCGTAATTTAGAAATTTAGCAATCACGGCAATTATAATAATAATAATTTAAATATAATTTAGTAAAAACGAAATTCGCAACTTAGTAGTTTAGTATTAATAATAATATAATTTTTATTTGGTAAAAACTAAATTCCTAATTTACTAGTTTAATAATAATAATAATAATTCTTCTTACTCTTTTTGTTTCAAAAACTATGATTTTTTAAATTGTTATTAACTTACTCTCTAAATTTGAATTAGTAAAAATGTTGACTAAATTAACTAAACATTATTAATTACTATTTATTAGTAAAATATACTAATTGAAAAACAGAAATTAATTAAATTAGTAAATTTTAGTACGGAATAGTAATTTCTATTAATTTACTAGTAAAACTTACTAATTCAGAAGCAAAAAGTCAGTAAATTAGTAAGTTTGACTAATAAATACTAATTTTTACTAATTAATTAGTAAAATTTTTCTAATTTTTATTTACAGACTAAATTTATAGACGAAAAAAAAACGTTTTTAAATACTAAAAGGAAGTAAATTTTACTAATAAATAGTAATTTCTACTAATTTATTAGCAAAATTTACTAATTCAAATGCAAAAAGTCAGTAAATTACTAAATTTTAATAATTAATAGTAATTTCCACTAATTTATTAGTAAATTTTACTAATTAATGGTAATTTCTACAAATTTATTAGTAAATTTGACTGAAAAATAGTAATTTCTACTAATTTACTAGTAAAATTTACTAATTCAAAAGCAAAAAGTCAGTACGTTAGTATGTTTGACTAATAAATATTAATTTCTACTAATATATTAGTAAAATTTACTAATTTTATTCACAGACTAAATTTATAGACGAAAAAAAGTTTTAAATACTAAAAAAAATTAAATTTTACTAATGAATAGTAATTTCTACTAATTTATTAGCAAAATTTACTAATTCAAATGCAAAAAGTCAGTAAATTAGTAAATTTTAATAATTAATAGTAATTTCCACTAATTTATTAGTAAATTTTACTAATTAATGGTAATTTCTACAAATTTATTAGTAAATTTGAGTAATAAATAGTAATATCTACTAATTTACTAGTTTAATTTACTAATTCAAAAGCAAAAAGTTAGTACGTTAGTAAGTTTGACTAATAAATATTAATTTCTACTAATTTATTAGTAAAATTTACTAATTTTATTCACAGACTAAATTTATAGACGAAAAAAAGTTGTAAATACTAAAAAAAATTAAATTTTACTAATAAATAGTAATTTCTACTAATTTATTAGCAAAATGTTAGTAAATTAGTAAATTTTACTAATTAATGGTAATTTCTACAAATTTATTAGTAAATTTGACTAATAAATAGTAATTTCTACTAATTTACTAATAAAATTTACTAATTCAAAAGCAAAAAGTCAGTCACTAATTCAAATTAGTAATCATTTAATTACTAATTCAAAATATAGAGAGTATTATTGTTATAATAAATCAAATTATTATTATTAAATTAAATATAAATAATAATAAATAAATTCAAAAAGTCTGCTTATATATTATAGAAAAAGAAATTTATATAAATTCTCCTTGTGAGTTAAAATTGACGTCTCGTTTTTTTTTCTTTCTCTCTTTCTCTCTCTAGGTTTTGCTTTATATGTGAAAATGCGCAACTTTTCAAAGCAATGCTGACTTTTTTTTTCTCATTTTAATTCTTCCGACTTATAAGTTGTGAACAGGAAGAGTCAGCAGTGTTGTTACCCAACTATATACTCGGGGTCGAGTTAGCGATTGGAATCATTGCGATTCCATAGAACCGAATTACGTAAGCAATAGAAAACTGGGAACAACCTGAGTTGTGTGTGGGGGGTACCTCGTAACCCCCCCTCTCCCCACCACCTTTCAAATAGACATCCATGAAAAATGTTACGCTTCAATTCCCAATTGCGACATTTTTCGAACTTTTAAGTTTTTTTTTTCTGAAAAATTTCGCATCGTCAATCGAAAATTTATTGTCCCTCGTGTCTTGAAAAGTTTTTCATTCCTCAACGAGAATCAAATTCTCTTTTATAATTTATGCTGAATTTACCCTCTTTTTTATTTTTTGAGAAAATAAACATAGTTTAATAAATTTAAACTGAAAATATTGATAGTTAAATGACATTTTCAATTTTTTCTCTTTTTTTCATAATATTTTTAGTTTTTTATTTATATTCTTAGATTTTTTTATTTCTTTTTCCTTTTTCACAATATTTTAAGATTTTTAAAATTTATTTTTCCTTTTTTTTAACAATAGTTTTATGTTTCCTTTTTTTATTTATATTTTTAGTTTATTATTTTTATTTTCATATTTTTATTTTCAGTTTATTTATTTTAATTTTTAGTTTTATTTTTATTTTCAGCTTTATTTCTTCTTTTTTCCAATACGTTTCAAAATTATTTCTTTCTTCTCCCCATTTTAATTTTCAAAAAAAATTATTTCTGGTTTTTTTCGATACATTTCAAAAAAAAGAACAACTAGAATGGATTTAAAAAAAAGAGAATTTTTTTCACGCTCAGGATTTTGAAAAAAGATTCTTAAAATAAACTATGGCTGTTGGTTCAGTGACCCGAGAATCAATTCCAGCATCAGTGAGGTACACAATTTTTAATAGCCGACTAATTCTAAAATTATAGTGAAAGTGAAAAGTCTAAAACACAGTAGACTAAGTTTAAATTTTTAAATTACATCGTTTTTTTCGAAACTTTGCGTTATTTTTAACTCAAAAAAGAACTTTCATTATTTTCCATTGCATGATCCTAAAGTTCTGAACGTTCAAATGAACGAAATTTATTTATTTTCTTCTTTAATTTAAATATTTATTACAATAATTTTTTGTCGATATAAAATAAATGAATTATAAAGTTTCTAAGTGTAAAATTTAAGTTTTTAATTTTTATTGCAAACAATAAATTATAAAAACATTTCTAATAAAAAGTGTTTCGTTCATTTGAACGTTCAAAACTTGTGGATCCATTCCATTGCGTAATTGTGCGCGGACGCTTCGTGCCATTATTTATATGAAAACAATTTTTTTTTATTTATTTAAACAAATAAATTTCGTTATTCAAACAAATTTCTTTATTTATTTAAACAAATTATTTTATTTCTTTAAAACAAATAAATTTCTATATTTACTTAAACAAATTATTTTATTTATTCAAATAAATTTCAGGAAATTTTGATTAAAGTACTGGAAAAAAATTGAATTTATAAAAAGTTACAAATAATTGCAGAAATTCAATTATTTTCAAAAAGAAACAAAATTCTTCGCAGAAATTCAATTATGTACGAAGTTGAACTCCACAACGTTTATCAACGAAAAAAATTTATTTAATACTTTCAAATATTATTTTTAATTTAATATTTAATTGTAAAATAATTATTATCAAAATATAAACATCAATCTTTTTTTTCTAAATATTTTTGGGTCAATATTGCTGCGCATTTTTAATTAATTTACTAATTAAAAAATTTTTTTCGTTGATCAACGTTGTGGACTTCAACTTGGTAATTATGTTCAAAAATTTTTAAAAATGTCACATCAAAATTTCAATTATCTTTAAAAATAATAAAATTCTTCTCTGAAATTCAATTATTTTTGAAAATTTTAATAAAAATTCTTGGCAAAATTTCAATTATTTTCAAAAATTTTCCACAATTCAATCATTTTCAATAACTCTACTATATTTTATAATAAAATTTTTCAAAAAAATTTCAATTATTTAAAAAAAGTGTTGATATTTAAAGCAAACATTAAATTATTTTCAAAAATAATAAAATTTTTTACCGCGATTCAATTATTTTCATGAATAATAAAACTCATCATAGAATTTCAAAATTACTTTTTAATACAATTTTAATTGAATTCCTCAAAAAATGTAATTATTCTTTTTTTTATAAAAATTCGTCGGAAAAATTGAATTATTAAAAAATTTGTTGATAAAATTCTTTATGAGGATTCAATTTAAAAAAACATTTATTTATTCCAAAAATTATTTATTTTTCTATTTAAATAATTAAATTCTCGTATAGAATTTTCTAATAAAAATTGATTTAAAAATGAATTTCAGTTAAAATTTTACATAATAATTGAATATTAAAAGCATTATAGCATGAATTTTCAAAAATAATCGAATTTTGAATATAATTACATTTTTCGAACAATTTACTTAAAATTTTATTAAAAATAATTGAAATCCTGTAAACAATTTTATTATTTAGCTGAAAAAAATTGAATTCTTATAAAGAATTTTTATTACATTTTTTTTTTAAATAATTGAAGTCCTGCGAAAAATTTCATTATTTATGAAATAGTTCAATTCTTGCAACGAATTTTTTATAACTTTTTTTTTAAATAATTGAAATCCTGTAAAGAATTGTATTATTTATGAAAATAATTGAATTCTCGCAACGCATTTTATTATACATTTTTTTTTAAATAATTGAATTTATTTAAGAACATTCATTAAAATAGTAGATTTTGAAAATATTTTAATTTCAACAAAGAATTTCATTATTTTTGTGAAATGTAATTGAATTCTTGTAAAAAAATTTTGAAAATAAAATTTTTTGAGGAATTTATTTAAAATTGTATTAAAAATAATTGAAATCTTGGGAAAAATTTTATTATTTATGAAAATAATTGAATTCATGTGAAAATTTTTATTACTTGTAAGAATAATTGAATTCTTGGGAAGGATAAAGGATTTTATTCAAATTTTTGTAAATAGTTTAATTTCTTTTTTTTTTGAAAAATTTTATGAAAATTTAAATTATTACAAAACATGAAGATATCGATCACTCCGAGTCTTCAACTCGGAGTGATTGATATCTTTATGTTTTATAATAATATTCTTATTATTTGTTGAATTTCGTAAAGATTTGAATTTGAAATTTTTCGAAAATTTTAGAAAAGAGAATTTTTATATTTTAATTAATTATTATTTAATTAATTAATTTAATTCATTTAATTAATTTAATTAATTAATATTTTAATTTCAATTTTATTATTTAATTTTATACTAATATATTTTATAAAAATAAAATTCCTATGGAATAATAATAATTAAATATTTATTTAAAACAGAATTTATTGGTGTTTTTGGAATAATTTTACAATAAAAAAAAAATTCGTAATTAAATATAATAGAATAGTGTTTTGAGTAATCTAATCATTTTTAGAGTATGAATCAGAATATTCTTAAGGTTCAGGGAAAATATTCAAAATTTTGTCCGAAAATCAGGGAAAAGTCAAGGAAATTCTGTAAGTTTTTTTTATTTTAATAATATTTTAACATTTTACGTGGGATTCTTTTTTTCAAACAAAAAAAAATAAATAAATAAACAGACAATTAAATCGAAAAAAACGGGACATTGTATAGGACGAGCAATTGCGTGTATCGGATCCGTATAGCACGACAGCGGAACAAATCGGTTCTCGTAGTTGCCACCTTGGGACTTATGACACAACGCGGTAAAGCTTGCCATAGGAAAAGTAAGGTAAGGCCAGTGGTATAATAGAAACTTTCACTGCATAAGTTCAACGTACCAAGCTCTGACTCTCACTATCCGTTCTCACTCGACACACAACAACCGATTTTCTCTCTCTCCCTCTCTTTTTTAAATTTAATTTCTCTCCTATTTTATCTCTCTTTTCACCTTCACCGCAATACTTCTCATACTCTTTCCTCCCCTCGAATATTATTCACTCTTCATCTCTTATAAAATCAACGCGAATCGTTACCAACCATCAGCACAACAACACGGAAACTCTTCAAGATTCCAACCAGGAGATAAAGCCGGTATTTGTCAGACTCCACACGTGAAACGAAAAATATGCGGAAATTGCCACAGAAAAAAAAAATTGTACTTTTCAATAATATTACACACTCATTGTTCGTTTTTGAGAAAAATAATTCAAGTAATGATAAAAAACAATAAATAAATAAATAATAAAAATAAAAATAAAAATAAAAATAAAAATAAATAATAAAAATAAAAATAAAAATAAAAATAAAAATAAAAATAAAAATAAAAATAAAAATAATAATAATAATAATAATAATAATAATAATAATAATAGTAATAATTGTTATAATATTAAAAATAACAATAATAATAATGATAATAATAATAATTGTTATAATAATAAAAATAATAATGTTAACAAAGCGTCTAAATTTAGAGCCATTTCTGACCTATGATTATAATGGTGCGAATCTGACAATCATTAAAAAAAAAAATTTCATATTACAAATGATTGCAAAATAAATTTAATAATTCACTCTTATATATTTATAGAGTGTTGTGGAGAGAAAGATAGTTTTTGCATCATCATTATGGAGTCAATAGAAAGGAGAGAACTTGTTTCTTTCTTTTCCACCAAGTTCCCCGTCAGAATTGCTCTTATAAATTATAGGCACGTTTACGTGGCAAACCAAATGCCAATTTACTATTATATAAAGATACTTTATTGTAGTTGAAATTCATTTATGACAGTACATTCTTTTAATGGTGCTATAACGGCAAAAAAAAAGAACGCACGCTGATATATAACACTTTTGATTAAAAGAAAAAAAACACTTTTTCAATAGCGCATTTCTCCCCCCCCCTGGAAATTGACATCATTAATATTAATTTCACGAATACAGTTATAAACATATAGTTGGTAAACGAATAAATCTCTTTAAATTTGAATTAGTAAAAATGTTTGACAATTTGAATTAGTAACTGACTTTTTCCTTTTGAATTAAGAAATTTTACTAATAAATTAGTAGAAATTGCTATTTATTAGTAGAAGTTACTATTTATTATTAAAAATAACTATTTATTAGTAGAAATGACTATTTATTAGTAGAAATTACTATTTATTACTGCCGTACAAAATAAAAAAGTCTATAACTGACATTTGCTTTTAGGTTGTTTTTTCCCGTATACAAACAAGCTAACATCAACCTAAAAGCAAATGACAGTTATAGACTTTTTTATTTTGTACGGCAGATTAGTACAAATTACTAATTCAAAAACAAACACTGAGTCACTAATCACTTTAACTACTTAACTACTTTTACTACTGATGCATTAGTAGTAATTCCTGTTTATTAGTAAAATTCACTAATTGACAGACTTTTTGATTTTCAATTAGTAAATTTTACTACTAAAAGAATAAAAATTACTAATTGACTCCCATTTTCTCTTCAATTAATAAATTTTACTAATAAATTAGTAGATATTACTATTTATTAGTAGAAGTTACTATTTATTATTAGAAATGACTATTTATTAGTAAAATTCACTAATAGACCGACTTTTTTCATTTTAAATTATAAAATTTTACAAATAAATTAGTAGAAATTACTATTTATTAGTAAAATTTACTAATTGACTGACATTTTGCCTTGAATTAGTAAATCTTATTAATAAATTAGTAGATATTACTAATAAATTTGAAGAAATTACTATTCATTAGTAAATAAAAGATGTTTTAGTTATAATTTTATAGTTTCCAAAAATATTGAAGTATTTATTAGTAAACTTGACTAATCAAAAAACAAAAAGTCATTAACTAATAATTTTATCTACTTTAACTACTAATAAACTAGTAGAAATTGCTATTTATTAGTAGAAATGACTATTTATTAGTGGAAATAACTAATTAAAAAGCAAACACTAAGCCACTAATAACTTTAACTACTTAAGTACTTAACTACTAATAAATTAGTAGTAATTATTATTTATTAGTAAAATTCACTAATTAACAGACTTTTTAATTTTATATTAGTAAATTTTACTACTAAATTAGTAGAAATTACTAATTGACTTCCATTTTCCCTTGAATTAATAAATTTTACTATAATAAATTAGTAGATATTACTATTTATTATTAGAAATGACTATTTAATAGTAAAATTCACTAATTGACCGATTTTTTTATTTTAAATTATAAAATTTTACAAATAAATTAGTAGAAATTACTATTTATTAGTAAATTCTACTGATTGACTGACATTTGTCATTTGAATAAGTAAATTTGACTAATAAATTAGTAGAAATTACTGTTCATTAGTAATGTTTACTAATTCGAAATCAAAAATTCAATCACTAATTTTACTAATAATTAATAAATAGTAATTTCTACTAATTTATTAGTAAAATTTACTAATCAAACAGCAAAAAATTAATCACTAATTCAAATTTGTAAACATTTTTACTAATTTAAATTTAAATTAGTAAAAATATTCACTAATTTCAATTTGTCTCTGACTTTTTGCTTTTAAATTAGTAAATTTTACTAATAAATTAGTAGAAATTACTGATTATTTCTAAATTTTACTAATTGACTGACATTTAGTATTTGAATTAGTAAATTGAACTAAAAAATTAGTAGATATTACTATTTATTAGTAAAATGTACTAATTCAAAAGCAAAAAGTTTGTCACTAATAACTAATAATAAATTCGTAGAGATTACTAGTATTTATTAGTAAAATTGACAATTGACTGACAGTTTGCCACTGTATAAATAAATTTAACTACTAAATTAGTAAAAATTGCTATTTATTAGAAGAAATTACTAATGAATTTGTAGAAATTACTATTTTTTAGCAAAATTTACTAATTCAAAGACAAAAAGTCAGTCACTAATTCAAATTAGGAAACATTTTTACAATCAAAAAATATGTTTAAATTAATTATATTTTTTTATTGAACTAAACATAATTTATATCGAATCAAATTTATTATATATTGAATCAAAATTACTATTGTATTAAATTCAAAAATATACTTTTTGGTTGACATTATAATAAAAAAAATACTTATGTTTGATTCAAATATATTGTTTTCTCAGTGTATAATGCAGACAGTCTATATAGAATAGTAAGAGGTATTTTTATTTAATTCTTTATTAATGCTCGATTCAATTTAAAAATGATTTTACTGTTTGTGAAAGTTATTAATCGCATCGGGCAAAAATAATATCTACTATGCACCGGGTTTGTAATTATTTAAAAGTATTTTCAACGCGCAATGATGATTTCATAAGTAGATAAGGTTATTCGAGGTGAGACATCTTACCTCCACTGGCACACTTTTGAAAATTCGTGTTTATTTTCGACCATCTTATCGGACTTTTGCAACTCTCCAAATACACTCCATTACTTTTACTCAATTTTATATATATATATATACGTAAGAATAAGTTTTTACATCTTTGCGATTGAATAATTTTCGAACATCGGCAAAATTAATTATAGAGTTCATTAATTTACAGTTTTTCTAAGAATATCAAATTGAGACACAAAAAAATTAAAATTAAAATTTGTGAAATTAGTACCTAGTTAAAAACCAGAAAAATTAATATACAGCTCAGAAGGAGTTTGGATTTACAATTCAACTAAATACAGAAAAAGAAAATAATTTTTAAACAAACACCAACACCGGAAGTTTTGAAATACAAATCCTTGAACTTAATATAATACTACTGTAATATGGGAATAAATTATTTTAAACACAGGATAATTAAAATTTAACCACTCCTCTGAACTTTGAAAATGTTCAAATGTTGAGTTCTCGCCACTTTCTACTCTTTTACTACGCAAAAGAATAATCAGATTGTTATGTTTTTTTTACATTTTTTCTCTCTTTCCTAAAACAAATGAGATGGTTGTCAAAAGATTCAAGAAAGCATCAACTTGAGTCAGACATATTATAGTCTCCTCGTGTATTTCAATGTCTGTGCAGAGAGAAAAAGAAATGAGGAAACGAGATAGAAAGAGAGAGAGAGAGAGAGAATAAAGAGACTACAACTAGAACTAGGATGTTATGGCGTGGGAGAGTCACTTTCACCATCGCAGCGTCGTAGCGGTAAATTCTATCTAGGACAGAAAATCATCCATTGTGCCTAAGTCGCATTCAGATTTACCGGTATTTAAATCGAATCAAAATTTAACGAGAGTGTGTCATTAAAAATACTTTCAAGTTTCATTTTTACTTTCTTTTGATCTTGAATATAATATATGCTCTCTAAAATGAAAAATTAGTAGAAATTTAAATAGTTTTTAAATAGTTTTGTATGATTATGGCTAATTTAGAGGGATTTTGACTAATTTCATATTATATTGTCCAATTTATTGCAATTTTTACTAATTTTGTAGGATTTTCACTATTTTTATAGAATTTGGACAATTTAATACGATTTTGACTTATTTAGTGGGATTTTCACTAGTTTTATTTAATTTTGACCAATTTCGTACGATTTTGACGAATTTTGTAGGATTTTCACTAATTTCATAGAATTTTTATAGAATTTTGGCCAAATTTAGTACTATTTTGACTAATTTCGTAGAATTTATTGATAGAATATCTATGAAATTAGTACAGACTAATTTCAAAGAATTTTGTTCAATTTAGTACGATTTTGACTCATTTAGTAGTATTTTTCCTAATTTAGTACAATTTTGACTAATTAGTAGAATTTGGCCTAATTTAGTACAATTTTGACTAATTAGTAGAATTTGGCCTAATTTAGTACAATTTTGACTCATTAGTAGAATTTGGCCTAATTTAGTACGATTTTGACTCATTAGTAGAATTTGGCCTAATTTAGTACGATTTTGACTCATTAGTAGAATTTGGCCTAATTTAGTACGATTTTGACTCATTAGTAGAATTTGGCCTAATTTAGTACGATTTTGACTCATTAGTAGAATTTGGCCTAATTTAGTACGATTTTGACTCATTTAGTAGAATTTTGCCGAATTTAGTACGATTTTTACCGATTTAGTAGAATTTACTAATAAGGTATAGCCTTTCGACTAATGAAGTAGAATTAACTATAATAATGTCAAAGTAAAATCGGTCAGAAAATATTTTGACCCTTTTTCAATTATTATTTTTCCTAAAAATTGGTGGATTTTGAAATCCATATATGGTGGATTCCACGTCAGGGGCTGTGTACAAATTACGTAAGGACAATTTTCCGAAAATTTAACCCCCCCCTCCCCCTTGTAAGAATATTTGCATACATTAGCGCCATTTTTTCTGCTGGTCGTAAGGAATAGCTGGACCCCCCCTCCCCCCTTAGAGCCTTACGTAATTTGTACACGGCCCCTCAGTTCAACACACTTATTTTCATGACTTGTTGGGATTTGGCTGTAATTTTGTAAATTCATTACTTTTATAGTGATAAACAACTCCACCAAATATTTTTTCAAAATTTTGAAAATTACCAAAAATATGGCATTTTCAAAATATTTGTCTTCTTTTTTTGAAAGTGCTATAACTTTGGTTCTAATTAACCGATTTTGGATTTTAAAAAAAGGATTTCTTTGGTTTTAAGTATATTTTAAGTTAAAATTAAAATAAAATAAAAAAATTCAAAAATTTTTTTTTTTTGAAATTTTGAAAAATTAAAAATCCGTTTTTGAAAAAACATCATCTTTGATTTTTTTCAAAATTTTACTAAATGTTAGGACAAATGTGCTTTACATGTCCTGTAAATTTCATCTTGGGATCTCAAAGGGATTCGGAGTAAAAAAATAAAACGTAACCACAAATTACGAACATATGGGGCAAAATTCCTCAACTACCCAGGTAAAACAATGAATTTTCTCTAAACTTTGCTGAAATGTTACTATTATTAGTAGAAGTGTAAATATCAATTTTTTTTTGAATTTGATAAAATATTTTTTGAGTTATGGAGTTTCAAAATTTTGATTTTTTTGAAAATATATTTTTTTCGATTTAATATATTTATAAGTAAAATTAATCAAATTTAAAGTATGAATAGTGGTTTTTAAAGGGGTTTTCACGGGCTATAAGCTGGTGATGAAAAAAAAGTTGTTTTCTGTCAATTTGACCTTGAAATTCAAGGTCAAATTCTTAATTTCAATATACAGTAGAACCCGGTTAATACGATCCCGTTTAATACGATTTCCCGCTTAAGACGCTCATTTATGGTGGTCCCTGCAATTAAAGACATACATTTTATTTCCCACCTAATACTTTTTCCCGCATAAGACGCATTCTTAGTGCGGTCCCTACAGAATCGTATTAACAAAGTTCTACTGTATCTAAAAATCGGTGTTTTTTAATTTTTTCTAACCTATCCCAATCGAAAGCTTACCTTTTTTCATATGAGCCATGTAAAACTCAGAGTGGGACCATGGATCTTTTTGAAGAAATTAATTATAAATCATCATTTTCTATGTAAAATAATGATAAATTATTATTTTCCTCAAAAATTCTCATGGTCCCACTCTGATTCTTACATGGCTCATAGAAAAAAGGTCACCAGCTTATAGCCCGTGAAAACCCCTTTAAAAACCACTATTCATACTTTAAATTTGATTAATTTTACTTATAAATAAATTAAATCGAAAAAAATATATTTTCAAAAAAATCAAAATTTTGAAACTCCATAACTCAAAAAATATTTTATCAAATTCAAAAAAAATTAATATTTACACTTCTACTAATAATAGTAACATTTTAGCAAAGTTTAGAGAAAATTCATTTTTTTACCTGGGCAGGTGAGGAATTTTGCCCCATATGTTCGTAATTTGTGGTTACGTTTTATTTTTTTACTCCGAATCCCTTTGAGATCCCAAGATAAAACTTACAGGACATGTAAAGCACATTTGCCCCTAACATTTAGTAAAATTTTGAAAAAAATCGAAGATGATGTTTTTTCAAAAACGGATTTTTAATTTTTCAAAATTTCAAAAAAAAAATTTTTTTTGAATTTTTTTATTTTATTTTAATTTTAACTTAAAATATACTTAAAACCAAAGAAATCCTTTTTTTAAAATCCAAAATCGGTTAATTAGAACCAAAGTTATAGCACTTTCAAAAAAAGAAGACAAAAATTTTGAAAATGCCATATTTTTGGTAATTTTCAAAATTTTGAAAAAATATTTGGTGCAGTTGTTTATCACTATAAAAGTAATGAATTTACAAAATTACAGCCAAATCCCAACAAGTCATGAAAATAAGTGTGTTGAACTGACGTGGAATCCACCATATACGTAATTTTTGTAGAAAATATGTTTTTTGATCCACAAAAAAATTCCCAAATAAAAAAATTGATCTTCATCATTTTTATTGTATTTTTTTAAAAAAAAGTCTATGTTTTTAGGCTGAAATTACTAAAAAAATACAATTATTCTTCATTTTTTTTAAATGAAAATTCATTTGTTTATTTTTCTAACTGATTTCAGATCATAATTTTTATATAATATAAAAAATAAAAAAAAATTAGGATAAAATTGTGATCTGAAATTAGTGAAAAAAATAAACGAATGAATTTTCTTTAAAAAAAAATGAAAAATAATTGTATCTTTTCGTATTTTTAGCCTAAAAACCGAGTTTTTTTTCCAAAAAAATGCTATAAAAATGATGAAAATCAATTTTTTTCGTGGATTCAAAAACATACATATTTTCTATAACAAATTACTTATGAATTTCAAAATCCACTAATTTTTTAGAAAAATAAAAATTCAAAAAGGGTCAAAATATTTTCTGACCGATTTTGTTATATTTATTTTTATTTTATAATTAATTCACAATTGTAATGACAAATAGAAATCATCAGAATTTTTTTACCTGTTTTCATTAAAAGACTAAAATTTTGTTAAATATTATGTTTTTTCAAATTTAAATTATGCAGATTTTTGTTCTTTACTTCTAAACAAAATTAGAAAATTGTTAAACAACTGTGATTAAGAAATAGAAAATTTATTTAGTTTGCATTATTTTTGTTTATGAATCACAATTTTTTGAACAAAATTAATTATTTTGTTTTAGAAAAAGAAGAAAAATATTTGCAAAATTCCTATTTTTAATCTTCATTTTGGAACAGGATTTTCCACAGGAATTAAGACATTCAAAAATTTCAAATTCAAACCTTTTTGAAGTTAAACAAAATATAAAAAATTGTTAGAAAACATGAAGATATCGATTGCTCCGAGTCGAAGACTCGGAGTGATCGATTTCTTCATGTTTTCTAATAATTAAAGATGACCCACCAATAAAATCATTATTTTATATCATAAGAATATTGTTACTGCCTTAGTCTCAAAATGAGTAGCGTACGATACTCAAAATGAGTTGCAACAAAAATGAGACTCCTTGTCTCATTTTGAGCTTAGATAAAAATTACTCATAATGAGACCAATCATATTCATTATGAGTATAAAAGATACGTGGAAATTTTCATCAAATAATGAATAACCCAATAAAAATATAAAATATATTAATTAACTGTGCGTATATGACGTAAAAAATATTATGTAATATTCATTTCACATATATTTTGCCTACAATTTTTCAATAAAGGCAAGCAAATTTTTAGGTTATAAATGTTTGTTGACATACCAGCAGGCCTGCATACCAGTAGTGCCAATCTGATTTCACACAACTTACTTCAATTAAATGGCGCTAAGTTTGAAAATTTATTCATCCTGTTATGTGTAATTTACTTTAATTAAGTTAATTTTTAATTAATAAATTGATTTAAAAAAAAAAACATTAAAATATTTTCAAATTAATCAAAATTAATATTTTTCACAGTAAATATATATGAAATATCACAAAATGACAAAACTGCAAATGTTACCAACCCAACATTTTGAAAATGTTTATCGACAGGTAATACTCATTTTGAGCAACTTGAAGTTAGTAATTGTTCAAATTGAGTAGTACTCAAAATGAGATGCAACAAAAATGAGACCAAGTTTTTTCTGTGTGTAACTTCATCAAAATTATTTTCATGATTTTAATTCAATTATTATTTTCTAGAATTTTAAATTATTTTTTATGAAAATAATTGAATTCCTTAAAAAAATTTTATTATTTATAAAAATAATTGAATTTCTGTGAAATTTGTATTATTTATGAAAATACTAAAATGTTTGCATACAATTTTATTAAAAAATCTTAATAATAATTGAATTCTTTTTGGGAAATTTTATTAAAATAGTAAATATTGAAAATCATTGAAATTAGAAAAAAAATTTTGAAAATAATTAAAATTGACAAGAATTTTTTTGACATTTATGAAAATAATTGAACTTTGGAGAAGAATTTTGTTATTTATAAAGATAATTGGGATTTTTACAAAAATTTTTTTACAAATTTTGAACATAGTTGAATTTGATTTTTTTTAAAAATATTTTATTTCTTGCAATTATTTGTAATTTCTCCAAAATTGAATTTTTTTAGTGTTTTCAACAAAAATTTAAATTAGAAAATTTTTAAATTCTATTATTTTTAAAATTGCTAATTTTATTTAAAAAAAAGTCAGTAAGAAGTTAGCCGCTCGCTTTAGCGCTTGAATTGTTCCTAGTTTTTTATTAATGAAGTAGGATTTTTACTAATTTGCTAGAATTTTGACTATAATAAATATTCGATTTTTACAAATTCGATTTAATTTTGACCAATTTAGTACGTTTTTTAATAGTTTCATAAAATTTTGACAAAAAATTAATTGTTGACTCACTCTTTGTGATCTCTTTTAATTTTGTTCCTGGCATCACAGTCTTCTAAAACAATAAAAAATATCAAAAAATTATTACCCTTTACCATATTATAGCGAAGTTTTAAATTTTAATAAAATTAATCCATTTCTCATAATTAATTTTTTCTTTATATATAATCATATATTATTATTTTATAATTTATACATAAAAGAGTGGATCACATTTCGGTAATAATATAAAAAAACAGAGAAAAGTGACTGACACAAAATTTCCTTTTTTTCGGAACAAGAACAAACAATTGGAAAAACGTGTATACAGAGGATAAGGAAAAAGAGAGACTCTCCAAACTCAAAGAATTGAATTTTCAGAATTCAATTTCAAATCACGTCCCTGAAACTTGTATATATATATAGTTTTCTTTTGTTATTTTCCCCCCATTGAAATCATATTAAAGGCAGAAATTTTTTTCTCTTTGTCAATTTGGCGCAATTTTATTGAAAAATCAGTAAAATTTTATTTAACAATCACTTTTTAATTTTACAATTATACAATTCTATAAATATATAACATAATTATTATTCACTTTAATATTTTTAGTTTTATTCTGTCTAAATTTGAATTCGTAAAAATGTTTACTAATTCGAATCAGTGACTAATTTTTTGCTTTCGAATTAGTAAATTTTACTAATTGACTGACTTTGCTTTTAAATTAGTAATTTTACTGATAAATTAGTAGAAGTTACTATTCTTTTAGTAAAATTTCTTGACTGACATTTTGCTTTTGATTTAGTAAATTTTACTCATTTATATTAAAAATTACTATTTATTATTAAGATTTATTAATTGACTAACTTTTTGCTTTTGAATTAGTAAATTTGTAGAAATTACTATTTATTAGTAAATTTACTAATTGACTGACTTTTTGCTTTTGAATTAGTGAATTTTACTAATAAATTAGTAAAATTACTCTTTATTATCAAAATTTACGTTTTTTAGTATTTAAAACTTTTTTTCGTCTATAAATTTTAGTTTGTAAATAAAATTAGTAAATTTTACTAATAAATTAGTTGAAATTTCTATTTATTAGTAAAATTTACTAATTGACTGACTTTTTGCTTTTGAATTAGTGAATTTTACTAATAAATTAGTAAAATTACTCTTTATTATCAAAATTTACGTTTTTTAGTATTTAAAACTTTTTTTTATCTATAAATTTAGTTTGTAAATAAAATTAGTAAATTTTACTAATAAATTAGTTGGAATTTCTATTTATTAGTAAAATTTACTAATTGACTGACTTTTTGCTTTTGAATTAGTATAAATTTTATTATGTATATATTTTTTTATTTATTGAATTATATTTATATAATAATTAATAATTAATAATTAATGATAATTAAAAAAGGAAAATGTTAATTTGAGGAAGTGATTTGAGGTGTAGGGTTCTAAAAACGTGTTAAAAGAAGGTAAATAGGGGTAAAAATAAAAGATATAGTTGCCTGTATGTATGATGGAGCATGCATGCATTGGTTACGCAAGAACGGTGGCGTGTGTGAGACTGCTGACCCACATACGGCCAGAGAGCAAGGACCCCAGTGCACCGAGGTATATACTTGCTCGGCTCTCTTGCGTGTGTGTACAAGCACATCTATATATACACGAGCATCATTCGCAGCGGCGCACACACTCCGAGTAATCGATTTTCGAAATATTTTTCTTTTTCCAATTTCATTATGCTAATAAGGAATTTGTTTTTAAATAAATAAAATAAAACTACTCGCTTTTAATACTTAAATAACTCTATATTTAATAACAAAAGAATAATAAGTTTATAATAACAATTTAAAAAAAAATATTTTTTTTTATTTTACGTTGGACTTTTTATTTGTTTTAAGTAACTTTTATTTAGTTTATTTTTATTTTTTTATTTTTATTTGTTTATTTTTATTTCGTTAAAATAGAATTTTATTTGCTTTAAATAAAAGTTTTATTTATATCGAATAAAATTTTTATTTAAAACAAAAGAAAATAACCGATTACTTATCTATTATCAAATAAATATTTACTTGAATTGAATCAAATAATTTTTATTACACAAATCAAATAAATTATGTTTGAATCAATAATTTTATTATTTTATTATTTGATAATAGATAAGTAACCGATTATTTGAATCACAATTTTTTTTTCAAGCAAATATTAAATAAATAAATTTAATTTAAAAAATGCATTTTTTTAATTAAAGCTTAAAACTAAATTTAATTTATATTAAAAAATTTAGGATAATTATGAATTATTATTAATTATTAGCACAAGTATTGAATTTAATAGTAAATTAATATAAATATAAAAACAATAAAGTAGTAAAGAAAATATTGTAAGAAAGCACTAATACTTAAAAGTTAAAATACACAAAAAATTATTATTTATTCATTAAATAGATTGCATACATTAAACACTAATAACAAAAAATATTTTCCCCGAGAAAAATCAATTTTTAAAATAAGAATGTTCCATTTATCACGTCTTTCTATTCATACATTGAAGCCTGACCAAAATTTGGCTATACTACTTAAAGATCCGCCAGTGATTACTGTCGATTATTGACGAGACAAAAGACAAGAAAGCATTATGTATAATAATTATTGTTGTCATCGAACTTACGTCAGAGGCAAAAAATTAAAACATTTTATTTGCAAAAATTACCCATTAATTATTATAAAATATCGATAAAAAATTAAAATATTAAAATTAAATACAAATTTTTTAAATTTAATTTTAAGTAAACGCGCACATTTACTTGACCAAATTATTACCGCGATAAAAAAAAGAAATTTGTTTTTTACCCATTAAATATTTTTTATCGATATAAACGAATATACATAATTTAATAATCGCACTTTCATAAAAAAAAAGAAGAAAAGAAATTTTGAATTAATCTTTATGAACAGCAATATTGTGCGCGATAAATAAGTTGTTGAGAATATTTTCAAGCATAAAATGACTCATTTTTTTTTAATGAGCTTCATAAAAATGTGATAATGAAGATGTCTTATTCTCTGATATAAATTTATTATATTATTGAACCTGAAAATGAGATATTCGGTTTTGTCAATATTAATTCAATGCTAATGTGTTAATTACACAAAAAAAAAAGAAAAAAAAACAGAACAAAGAAAATAATAATATTTTATTTAAATATTTATCAAACAAGTATTTTAATGTATTAATAAAAAATAATTACTGCAACTAATGACAAAAATAATTTATAATTATTAATTTTTAAAAATAATATTAATGAAAAAATTAATTTATTATTGGTATTTTTACCTCCTCTTTAAAAAAAGAAAATCGTTGTTATTACTATTAATATAGTTATTGTTATTATTATTATCTGTCTAAAATTTGAATTAGTAAAATAATTTACTAATTTAATTACTTTTTGCTTTTGAATTAGTAAATTTTACTAATAAATTAGTAGAAATTACTAATTATTAGTAAAATTTACTAATTGACTGACTTTTTGCTTTTGAATTAGTGAATTCTGCTAATAAATTAATAAAAACTTCTGTTTATTAGTAAAAATAACTATTTATTAGTAAAATTTACTGTTTTTTAGTATTTAAATATTTTTTGGTCTGTAAATTTTGTTTGTAAATAAAAGTAATAAATTTTAATAAAAAATTACTAGAAACTGCTATTTATTAGTAAAATTTACTAATTGACTGACTTTTTGCTTTTGAATTAGTAAATTTTACTAATAAATTTGTAGAAATTACAATTTAACAGTAAAATTTACTTTTTTTAGTATTAGTAAATTTTACTAATAAATTTGTAGAAATTACTTACTACCTATTTATTATTAAAATTTTCTTTTTTTTCGTCTATATATTTTGTTTGTAAATAAAATTAATAAATTAGTACAAACTGCTATTTATTAGTAAAATTTACTAATTAACTGCCTTTTAGCTTTTTAATTAGCGAATTTTACTAAGATATTAGTAAAATTACTCTTTATTACGAAAATTTACGTTTTTAAGTATTTAAAGTTTTTTTGGTCTATAAATTTAGTTTGTAAATAAAATTTGTAAATTTGACTAATAAATTAGTAAAAATGACTATTTGTTAATAAAATTTACTAATTGACTGACTTTTTGCTTTTGAATTAGTAAATTTTACTAATAAATTAGTAGAAATTACTATTTAATAATAAAATTTACATTTTGTAGTATTTAAATTTTTTCTTCGTCTATAAATTGAGTTTGTAAATAGAATTAGTAAATTTGACTAATAAATTAGTAGAAACTGCTATTTATTAGTAAAATTTACTTTTTTAGTACCTATATAAAATTTTTTTTCGTCTTTAAATTCAGTTTGTAAATAAAAGTAGTAAATTTTACTAATAAATTCTTAGAAATTACTATTTTTATTTTATTATTATTATTATTATTATTATTATTATTATTATTATTATTATTATTATTATTATTATTATTATTTTTATTTCTATTACTATATTTATTATTATTTTGAACTCAGAAAATGAAATCAAAATTTTATAAAATACGTCTATGAACTTTACTATTTTGCATTTTTCATTTCATGGTTTTAGCGAAGGCCTTTACTGTTTATTCATTTGTCGGTTGACCCTGACTTGTAATTGAAGGAGCGAGTGCAAGAACCAATTAACACATTCTCAACACACCAGTTACTATATAATGGCGCCTCTCAAAGTCTTTAATAATGTTTATTTCGAAAAAATTACATTTATTCTAAAATTTTTTATTTACTTTCAATTAAAAAAAATTTTTTTTTTATTCTTTTTCTATACAAATTTAGAAATATAATATATTTACATTTAAAATCAAAACAAATTAAATATAATATGAATAGAAGTAAAAATAGAAAATAGATATGTTCCTGAATTAAGCGTCGCGTCGACAAAAAAAATTTCCAAAAAAATATAATAAATTTAAAAAATATAGAAAAAGAAAAATTTTCGATTAATTTTTTTTTTTTTTTTTTAATTTCCATTAATAATGATAAATTTCTATTTATGACTTCACGTAATAAATTGAATCGTGTCAGGAGTTCTACAGATGAATTTTTTTTTTCATCTTTCCTTCTATGAAACTATGCAACGTGCAGATCTAATAATTATTGTAAGCCTCTGTTTAAAGAGGGGTTAATAGTGAACTATGCGTTCGCAGTAAATAGCATAAAGTCTAGTATACTTTCACATATATTGAGAGTGACAACCTCCTCGTCGATATGCAGACAACATATATACATATGATGTCAACCAGGAGTCACATACAATGTCTAAACACATTTTTTTAATGTCCCAACGAGATAAAGTATCGCCTCCATGGTCGATTATATATATGAGACCAATCAAGTTTTATAAGAAATCCAGTTTGACTAGTAGACAACAAATGCTACACGTATATTATACAAAGTAATATCAAATTTTATACTATATATACAATATAGTATATTGTATTTATTATTAATAATATATAATAATAATAATCTCTATATTTAAATCAATTGAAAATCATAGTTTTAACTGTCAATCAGGTGACTGACTCTCTAAATTTTAATTAGTAAATTTGACTAATAAATTAGTAGAAATAACAATTACTGGTAAAATTCACTAATTCAATAGCAAAAAGGCAGTCAATTAGTAAATTTTACTACTAAATAGTAATTTCTCTTACTAAATTCATAATAAAATTTACTTATTTTATTATAAGACTAAATTTATAGACGAAAAGAAATTTTAAATATTAAAAAAAAGTAAACATTACTAATAAATAGTAATTTCTACTAATTTATTAGCAAAATTCACTAATTAAAAAGCAAAAATTCAGTAAATTAGTCAATTTTACTAATAAATAGTAATTACTAGTAATTTATTAGTAAAATTTACGAATTTTATTTACAAAATAAATTGATAGACCGAAAAGAATTTAAATACTAAAAAACTTAAATTTTACTAATAGAGAGTAATTTTACTAATTTATTAGTAAAATTCACTAATTCAAAAGCAAAATTCAGTCAATTAGTAAATTTTACTAATAAATTAGTAGAAATTACTATTTATTTGTACAATTTACTAATTGACTGATTTGCTGCTTTTGAATTTATAAATTTCACCAATAAATTAGTAGAAATAACAATTTCATAGTAAAATTCACTAATTCAAAAGCAAAAAGTCATTCGATTAGTAAATTTGACTAATAAAGAGTAATTTTACTAATTTATTAGTAAAATTCACTAATTCGAAAGCCAAAAGTCAGTCAATTAATAAATTTGATTAATAAATTAAGAGAAATTACTATTTATTCGTAAAATTTACTAAATGATTGACTTGTTTCTTTCGAATTAGTAAAAATAACAATTTCATAGCAAAATTTACTAATTCAAAAGCAAAAAGTCAGTCAGTTAGTAAATTTTACGAATAAATAGTAATTTCTACTAATTTATTAGTCAAATTTACAAATTTTATTTACAAACTAAATTTAAAGACCAAAAAAAATTTAAATACTAAAAAACGTAAATTTTAATAATAAAGAGTAATTTTACTAATTTATTAGTAAAATTCACTAATTCAAAAGCAAAAAGTCAATCAATTAGTAAATTTTAATAATAAATTAGTAGATATTATTATTTATTCGTAAAATTTACTAATCGACTAACTTGTTGCTTTTGAATTAGTAAATTTGACTAATAAATTAGTAGAAATAACAATTTCATATACTAATGCAAAAGCAACAAGTTAGTCAATTAGTAAATTTATAGACCAAAAAGAATTAAAATACTAAGAAACTTAAATTTTACTAATAAAGAGTAATAAAGACTAATTTATTAGTAAAATTTACTAATTCAAAAGCAAAAAATTCATTCAACTAGTAAATTTTACTAATAAATTAGTAGAAATTACTATTTATTTGTGAATTTAAAAATTTTCTAATTTAATTTTTTGTTGATAACTCAAAAAAAAATTCAATTTTGGTGAAATTACAAATGATTGCAGAAATTCAATTATTTTCAAAAAAAAAATAAAATTCTTCTTATAAAATTCAACTTTGTTCAAAATTTGAAAAAAATTCTCGTAAAAATCCCAATTATCTTTATAAATAACAAAATTCTTCTCCAAAATTTAATTATTTTCATAAATGTCAAAAAAATTCTTGTCCTAATTTCAATTATTTTCAAAAATAAAATGCATTTTTCTAATTTCAATGATTTTCAATATCTACTATTTTAATAAAATTTCATAAAAAGAATTCAATTATTTAAAAAAAAAATTTATTTAATTGTATGCAAACATTTAATTATTTTCATAAATAATAAACATTTCACAGAAATTCAATTATTTTCATATAAATAATAAAAAAATTTTAAGGAATTTAATTATTATTTTAATAAAAAATAATTTAAAACTCTAGAAAATAATAATTGAATTAAAGTGATGAAAATAATTTTGATGAAGTTACAGTAACTATCTTCTTATAATATAAAATAATGATTTTATCTCTCGGTCATCTTTAATTATTATAAAACATGAAGAAATCGATCACTCCGAGTCTTCGACTCGGAGCAATCGATGTCTTCATGTTTTCTAACAATTTTTTATATTTTGTTTAACTTCAAAAAGGTTTGAATTTGAAATTTTTGAATGTCTTAATTCCTGTGGAAAATCCTGTTCCAAAAATAAGATTAAAAATAGAAATTGTGCAAATATTTTTCTTCTTTTTCTAAAACAAAATAATAATTTTGTTAAAAAAATTGTGATTCATAAACTAAAATAATGCAAAATAAATAAATTTTCTATTTCTTAATCACAGTTGTTTAACAATTAATTTTGTTTACAAGTGAAGGACAAATATCTGCATAATTTAAATTTGACAAAACATAATATTTAACAAAATTTTAGTCTTTTAATGAAAAGAAGTGAAAAAAATTCTGATGATTTCTATTTGTCATTACGATTTTGAATTAATTATAAAATATTAAATATAATTATAACATAATAATATAATATACAATCTATCTAAAGATAACAAAAAACAAAAGTATAAACAAAAGACAACTTCAGAGTGTGAGGGACAGAAAAAGTGAATGAATGAAAAAATGAAAGAACATTCATTATTATAGTTAATAGTTAATTTTTTGGTCTAATTTTTTTTAGCTTTATCGTTAGTCGCAGAATTAATTTCTTTACTAAATAAAATGATATTTAAAATTAATTTAAAGTAATTTTTCAAGTTATTTTAGTATTTTTCAATAGTAATTATTATCAGTAATAATATCTTTAGCATCATTTTTCGAATATAATTTTTAAGTCTAAAAAAATAGAAAATAAGAAAAATAAATAAAAAAACGAAAGAAATGAAAGGAAAAATTTTGCAATTACGTCTTATGGTTTATCACTTTATATAGTATATATAGTCAGATAGTGATGACAAGATCTGTTATTTCCTTGATTTTATTGCGACGGGAAAAAGTGAAAATTGTTATAAAGTATTTTCTCTTTCTGTTTCAGGAATTATGACCCTTACGAGCAGCCCGTGTGAGCTAGACAACATGAGCTTGTTTCAAGACCTCAAGTTGAAAAGGAGAAAGGTCGACTCCCGATGTAGTAGCGACGGTGAGCAACAATATTTTTCTTTATCTAAATAATTTATTGGAACTTTCTGTATATTTCCTTTTTTCTCATTTAAAAACACCTATCAATTCGCTGATATCAAATAAGTCTATTTATCAAATTTTTAAATAAATAAATAAGCCTATATATATTAAATAGATAAATAAATAAATAATAAATAATAAATAATAAATAATAAATAAATAAATAAATACCTAAATTGGTAAAAAAAATTGGTGAATAAGTAAATAATTGGTAAATGAATTTATTAGTTTCTAAATCTGAACAAAGGTAAAAAATCGTTTACCAATATTCTTACAATTAACTACTTTTTTATTTTCTTCAAACTATATTTACTAATTTTTTTGTTGATAAAATTTTACCAATTTTTCAATTATTCTCCTCGCGGAAAAAAGAATATTCTTACTTTGATTTTACTCTCAATTTAAAAAGCTTCAACTTTAAAAGATAAATAATTTTTATATAATTTTTTATTTATAAACAATATTTATTATGATAAATTTAAAAAATACATTTTAAAAGAACATTTGAAAAATACATTCAAAAAATACATTTCAAAAATACATTTAATAGCCAATTTTAAAGATAAATTGATTTTTCGATAATTAACAATTATTTTAATTTTCTTTCTATAAACTCTTTCGATAATGAAATTGGAATTAAAGTGAGAATTACGATAAGTTTATATATATAACAAAGTTAATAATCCCATTGCAAAATTTAAATGCTATTTTATTATAATTAATTAATGCGCAGTTATGTAAGTAATTGTTATGACGAATTAAAGCGCAGATAATTAAAAAAGGCACTTAATTATTAAATATCATTATTCACTGGAAATTCTAATTTATAATCAGAAAGAAATTTATTATATTACTTTAAATAAAAATAACGAAGTAGCTCTTGACAATTTCCTCCCATCTCGCGTTTATATTCAAGGAGAAAGGATCAATTTTTAGTCAGACACGTGTGAAGCGTTCGAATAAAGACACATTCACCAAAAGGACTCATCAAATTCAAAGTTCTCTCTCAATTTTTTGCATTTAATTATTATAGAAATTTTAAAAAAAATTAATTTCTAGAGATAATTTCAATTAATTTCTTAAAATAAAAAAATTTTTCATAACGCGGTGCAAAAAAGGGCACTTTTTTGCACCTTGTTATGAAAAATATCGTTCGTAACTAGTGCTAGCAGTTGCCAATTTTTGAACGAGCACTTTTTTTGGAACAAACTGTAGGCGAAGCTTCGCTTATTTTATTTAATTATCTATTTTGGTTATAATTCTTAATTTCAATTATTCAGTCTTGTGTTTTTTATTCAATTATGGTTTTTTTTAATCTATATTTTAATTTATATTTTTAATTCAGATGAAATTTAAAAATACGAATTTAATTGAAAATATAAGTTTAATTGAAATTATTAAAAATATAAATTTAATTGAAAATATAAGTTTAATTGAAAAATGAAAAATAAAACTTTTAAAAGAACACAATAGAGAAATGAATGATAATAAAAAAATTGAGAAATTATTATTAGAACTTTTCTATATTTTTTTTTTCATTCTTTTTTTTAGTATAAGAATGTTTAAAAATATATACAAACACAAACGTGTGTTGTCTATTTCTATAAAACTGGTGTTACTCGCGGTCGGTCGCTCGTGACAAGAGGAATTAACGATCGGCAAGTGCAACGACATTTCTAGAAGCACTACAACTGTTGCATTACGTTGACAATAGAATTTTGCACGTGATTGAAGCGCAAAAAATTTTATAATATACAACGATGATAAATGAGCTTCGGCACGCTTCACGGATTACCCCTAAGACATTTCGTGATAGGTATGTGTGCCAATTCCACGCGAGCAATGACCTTTGATTGACAGTTCACTTCGGCTAAAATGTTAATATTATCAAATAAGCACAAAATTCCCAGCTTTTTTTTCCTTTAACCCTTTTTTTAATTTCCAATTTCCATTAACGAGAAATTAGCGAGAAAATTGCAATTTCAATTATTTTTCAAAATTTTAATAAAGTTTTCGAACGAATTCAATTATTTACATAAAAATTTTAATAAAATTTAATAATTGAATTTTTAATTAAAATTAGGATTAACAAACATAATTCTATTTCAAAACTTTAAGGAAATTAATTAATATTTACTATTTTTTTTAAATTTCAATAAAATTCTTTGCAAGAATTCAATTATTTTTTATATAAAGAAGAAAATTCTTCGCAGCAATTTAATTTTTTTAAATACAATTTTAATCAAATTCTTTGTAAGAATTCAATTATTTTTATATAAAGAATAAAATTCTTCGCAGGAATTCAATTATTTTTTAAAAATAATTAACTTTTCTGGAGAAATTCAATTATTTTCAATAAAATTTTAATTCAATTCAAATTGAAATTATTGAAAGAATTCAATTATTTTTAATAAATTTTAATAAAATTCTCCATAAAAATTGAATTATTTTCAATAAAATTTGAATTGAATTTGAATTGAATTTAATTGAAGTCGAAAAAAATTTGCAACAACTCAATTATTTTCATACATATAATAAAATTATTCAATTATTATTTTTAATATAATTTTATAATAAAATTTCTCGAAAAAATTCAATTATTTCTAAAATTAAAAAAAAAAAATTCTGTATTTTTATTTTTATATAAAGAATAAAATTCTTTGCAGGAATTCAATTATGTTTATATAAATAATAAAATTCTCTGCAGCAATTCAATTATTTTCATTACAATTATTATAAAATTCTGCATAAGAATTGAATTATTTTAAATAAAATTTTAATTCAATTCGAATTGAAATAATTGAAAAAATTCAATTCGAATTGAAATAATTGAAAAAATTCGATTATTTTTAATAAATTTTAATAAAATTCTCCATAAGAATTGAATTATTTTCAATAAAATTTTAATTCAATTCGAATTGAAATAATTGAAAAAATTCAATTATTTTTAATAAATTTTAATAAAATTCTCCATAAGAATTGAATTATTTTCAATAAAATTTTAATTCAATTCGAATTGAAATAATTGAAAAAATTCAATTATTTTTAATAGATTTTAATAAAATTCTCCATAAGAATTGAATTATTTTCAATAAAATTTTAATTGAATTTTGAATCTTGAATTTAATTGAAGTCAAAAAAATTTGCAAGAACTCAATTATTTTTATAAAATGATAGAAAAAGAATTTAATTATTTTCAAAAATTTTGAATAAAATTCTATGCAAAAATTAAATGCGATTTCAGAGTCAAAATTATGAAAAGTTACAAAAATTATTTTCAATACAATTTTAATAAAATTCTTCACAGGAATTCAAATATTTATTATTTTTTTTACTAACAATAAAATTCTTCATAAGAATTAATTATTTTCAATACAATTTTTAATAAAATTCTTTTAATCGAAAGAATTGAATTAATTAAAATTTTTTTTGATATAATTATTAGTAAAAATTTGATTATATTCAAATTGAATAAATTAATTTTAAACTTTGAAAAAGTAATTAAAAAATTTTTTTTGTTTTGTATTTAAGCAACAAAGAATAGTTTTAAATATTTAAAAATTATTAAAACAAATAAATAAATTATAAATTAAAAACTCAAAAAGTAGTAAAAATATAAAGAAAAATAATAATAATACGAAAAAAATTATCATTTCCTATCTAAGAAATTTTCCCTGTGAATTATTTGATTAATAATTTTCATTAAAAATTGTATACCTGATAATTTAGTAAAATTTAGCTAAATAAATTTTAAATCTAGTTTCATTATTTTGTTATAAATAAAGTAAAAATCAAAATTAATAAAATAAGAATAAAATAAAAAAAGTGAAAAAATAACTAAAAAGATAAAAAAAATAAAATAAAGAAACTGAAAAAATACAAGAAAATAAATTTCTCTAAACTTTTGACCGTTCATTTGAACGAAATTTTTTTCTATTTTTTAAATATTTTTTAAAATTACTAACGCAAAAAAGAGTAATACATAATTAAAATTAAACATTTATTTAATTAAAAATCCTTTTTTAATATAAAAAATAATTTTTTTTCTATAAAAAAATACAAATTAAAAGAAGTAAAAAAATATTATCGTTCATTTGAATACGTTAGAAACTTTAGAAGCATAAAAGTATAAAAAAAATTAAACTAAGTAGCTAAAAAGAAAAAGAATTAAAAATTAAAAAAAAATAAAAGAAAATAACTGAAAAAAAACAAAAAATAAATAAACTCTCTAAATCTGAATCAGTGAAAATCCTCAAAATTAGTGAAATTTGACTGAAAATCAGTGACTCTATTCTCGCGATTTGAATCAGTGAAATTTCACTGAAAATCAGTTAAAAATTACTGAAATATCAGTTATTTTTCACTGAATGGACAATTAAAAAATTACTGAAAATTTTTGTCACGCATATTGAAAATTTTAAATTATACACACGGAGAAAAATATAAAGTAACTTTTACTACATTTATAGTAAAAAATTATCGGTAAAGCATTTCTGATAATTTTTACTACTTTTGGAGTAAATTTTGCTAAGTTCAAAATAAATTTTACTAATTTTTACAAATATGTACTTCGAACGACGCAAAATTTACTCCAAAAGTAGTAAAAATTACCGGAAATTTTTTACTATCAAAGTAGTAAAAGTTACTATATATTTTTCTCCGTGCATTTATTTTTTAATTGCCCAATCAGTGAAAAATGACTGAAATTTTAATCATTTTTAACTGATCTTCAGTGAAATTTCACTGATTCAAATCGTGATAATAGTCACTGAAAATCAGTCAAATTTCACTGATTCAGTTTTAGAGAGAAAATAATAAAAAAAAAAGAAATAAAAAACTAAAAAGTAAAAGAAAATAACTGAAAGAGATTAAATAATAAAATAAAAATAAAATGACCAAAAATGGAATAAAATACACCAAAAAAAAAAAAAAAAAAAAAAAAAAAAAAAAATTCGGAGCAAATTAAAAAATTTTGTTTTTCGTGGATGAGATATCAATATAAAAGCAATTGTCAATATAAATATATAAGTGTTGTTTTCACTATTAATAGCTTTGAAACTAGTACCTAGGTACCTACAATCACGTCTCGGCCTTGTCAACTGCATTCCTTCCTTGACCTACACGAACAGCCATAATTCCACATCCTTTTCACGGCGGCGCAACTTCTCCGAATGACTATTACACTTTTGTATTATATTGTCACTTATATATCGTCAATTACACTCATACAAAAATACATATAAAGACCTTCAGCAATAACGTCAAACGTTCAGGAAACAAAAAAAAAGAGAGAGAGAGAAAAATTACCAAGCACAAAACTATATAGGAAATTTGTCTCCATAATAACAATATAATTTTTTCTCTTTTAATGTAACAATAAGTGTAAGTGTTATTTCCTGTTTTCAAGAAAAACATTAAATTTTTCTCGCCATTGTCAAATCAATTATTATCGATCATATATTTATTATATAGGTACTTGGAGAAATTATTTATTTAAAATTTTAAAATAAGACAAATCAATTGTCAAGTGAAGATAATTTCATCGTTAAATAATTTTAGAGCGTTCAAATTTTTATTTTCTTTAATTATTATAGATAACTATAAGATTATTTATTACTCTCTAAATTTCAATAAATCGATTAACAACTTAAATAATTAGTAATTAAATAAAATAAATTGCTATTTAAGTAATTTGAACACTTGGAGTCAGATATAGAGAAAAAATTAATTAATCACTAGGTATTAATAATTAATTAAATTAATTATGAATTTTTATTAATATTTTTCTTGTTATTATTTAACATTTGATTAAATCGATCACTGACAATTCAGGTAGAGAAGAAATTAATTAATTGCTATTAATAATTAATTTAAATGAATTAAAATATTAATTATTTTATTACCTAATACTTTTTTTTAGATGAGTCGATTTATTTTTTGTATTATTCTAATAATATTTTTATTACCGTGTAAATAATCGAAAAGATTTCTTCAATTGTCTAAATACATAAACTGAAATGAGTGACACGAGTGGAGAAAATAGAATCTTTAAAGTTAATAACTTCATCCAAAGATAATAGATTGACTTTGACGTTTGAGCTCTTATTGTTTTTCCCTTTTTCTTTTTTCTTCTTTCTTTTTTAATGAGAGACGACAAAAGCGGGAACTATTGCTGCGGTTTCTTGGATGGTTATTTCGCGAGCAAAACAATAATAGTTATTAATTGCCAGTGATAGTTCATCGCTTAGTTGCTTATGATTAATAATATTTTCATGTGTGCACGCGGAACTCTAGGACCGGCCACCGATTAAAAGCGAGAATATGTTCATGTCTATATACAACGAGTTCAAGATAGTTGCGCGATCATTGAACCGAGTAATAATTCCTCTAATGAAGTGCCAATTTTTATTTTTATTTTTTGCAAATCGTTACTTGTCAAGAATATTTCTATTCGAAGAAAGTTCTATTTGCAAAAAAAAAAATTTAATTCGAAAGAATTTCTATTTTAATAAATTCTAATTGGAAAAAATTATTCTCAAATTCAGTTCAATTGTAAGAGATAAAGAAAAAAAGTAAGAATATTCTTCAATTTTCTTTGAATTATTCAAAGTACTATCAGCAAATACAGGGTTGCCACAAAAAATTTAATTTCGTTTTTCCCTGTTTCCCAGACAAAATTTTAACTTTTTCCCTGATCAGAAAATAAGATTCTGATTCACACTGAAAGTGATTATATGCCGAGAAAAATGTTCTAATACATTTATTTACAAATTTTATTAATTGTAAAATTATTCAAAAACATCTTTTTTAAATAAATATTTAATCATTATTATTTTTCCGTAGCAATTAAAATTCTTCAAAACATTCAAATTCAAACCTTTTTGAAATTCAACAACTTATAAGAATATTATTAGACAACATGAAGAAGCCGACGTTTTAATAATAATTAAAGACAACCCAGTGAATTAATAATAATAAAATCGAGAATAAAATAAAATTAATTCTACGCAGAATTGTTAGTTAAAAGTACGAAAAGTTCTGATTTTCATAGATTTGAATTCGAAACCATTTCAAAATTTAATATTATTTCTAAATATTTCCCCCTAATGTTTTTAATATTTAATTATTATCAAAAATTTTAACTGAAATTATTCATTTTTAAATCAATTTTTAATTAGAAAATTTTACGAGAATTAAATTATTTAAATACAAAAATAAATAATTTATTCAACAATTCTTCAAAAAGTTTTCAATTATTAACGTGAATTTCTAAAAAATTTTGAAAATAAATTAATTTTCGGAAAGTATTTTATTTGTTTTCAAAAGAATTGCATTCCTATGATGAATTTTGATATTTATCGAAATAATTGAATTTTGGAAAAGAATTTTATTAAAATTCCTTAAAATAATTGATTTCATGTGGAAAACTTTGTTGTTCATCAAGATAATTGAATTCTTTTGCAGAATTACTTAAAAATTTTTGAAAATAATTAATTTTCCGTCACGAATGAAATGTCATTTATGAAAATAATTGAATTATTGCAACGAATTTTATTAAATAATGGAATGTTTCTTAAATTTTAATTTATTTAAATCCTTAATTTATTTACAATTGTATTAAAAATATTGGAAATTCTGCGATGAAAATAAATTGAATTCCTAGATTAAATTTTATCATTAATGAAAATAATTGAATGTTTACGTAGAATTGTATCAACCAATTTTTTTTAATAATTAAATTATTTGATAAATTTTATGAAAATAATAAATAATATAAATCATTGAATTGCGAAAAACTTTTGAAAATAATCGATTTTTGTTAAGAATTTTGTAAAAATTTCTAAAAATAATTGAATTTTTGTAAAGAATTTTGTTATTTATCAAGATAATTGTATTAAAACTTTTGAAATAATTAAATAATATTAAAAAATTCATTCTGGTCAGAATTAGAAAAAAATTTTGAAGGTTTTGTATTAGAATTCGTGGTAGTTTCATAGTTTATGCGGCAAACAAAAAAGAAAAAAGGCACACAAAATTCAGAGTTTTCTTATGAATTCTACAAATTTAATTTTTTCCAGTAATTTTATTAAAAATCTCTGACTTTTCCCTGATTTCCCTGACCTGTGGCAACCCTGAAGTACTTTGAGATTCATGATTGAGTAATAAGTATTTAATTCAAGCTTGCTGCAAGCTTATACAATATTTTCAAGCTTGTTTCAAACTTAAAGAGTGTTTTAAACCTTGCTGCAAGCTTCCCGCAAGCTTACAGAGTGTTTAAAGCATGCTGAAAGCTTCCCGCAAGCTTAAATTGTGTATTAAAGCTTCCCACAAGCTTAAATAATATTTTTAAGCTTGCTGAAAGCTTCCCGCAAGCTTAAATTGTGTATTAAAGCTTCCTGCAAGCTTAAATAATATTTTTAAGCTTGCTGAAAGCTTCCCGCAAGCTTAAATTGTGTATTAAAGCTTCCTGCAAGCTTAAATAATATTTTCAAGCTTGCTGAAAGCTTCCCGCAAGCTTAAATTGCGTATTAAAGCTTCCTGCAAGCTTAAATAATATTTTTAAGCTTGCTGAAAGCTTCCCACAAGCTTAAATTTTGTATTAAAGCTTCCTGCAAGCTTAAATAATATTTTCAAGCTTGCTGAAAGCTTCCCGCAAGCTTAAATTGCGTATTAAAGCTTCCTGCAAGCTTAAATAATATTTTTAAGCTTGCTGAAAGCTTCCCGCAAGCTTAAATTTTGTATTAAAGCTTCCTGCAAGCTTAAATAATATTTTCAAGCTTGCTGAAAGCTTCCCGCAAGCTTAAATTGCGTATTAAAGCTTCCTGCAAGCTTAAATAATATTTTTAAGCTTGCTGAAAGCTTCCCGCAAGCTTAAAGGTTTCTATCATAAAATAAAACCTTAAAAGCGTCAAAAATGCTAAAAAAAAAGAATAAAAAACTTTTTTCTCAGACTCCCCAGTATCCCTCGGATCAGCAGGCTCACCGCTAGGGATCCAGCCAGCGGACGCACCTTCACCCATAAACTTTCCTGCTCCAGGAGAAAGTGTGGCGGATACCTCGACATCATCACCAGACGCCAATATGCCAGGCTCGCCGGGCTGCCCGGTGGTCAAAGTAAAATCCGAATACCTGCGCAGCAGTCCAAGTCCCGGGACACCGGCTCGCGACACAATCAGAAGTTCCGTAATAAGTCAGGATCCAATACGTGACCATGGCTCGGATCGTGCCTCGCCCGATTCCGTTTTTCCCGACGTCATCAGTTCACGTGTCGCCGACGATCATCAACGTTCATGTACACCAGCACCAACGAGATCATCGCCCCAATCGCCAATTCAGGCCGTCTCCACAACACCAATGTCCCAGGAGTCGAGTAGCAGGAGCGAGAGTCCCGATCGAGGGAATCACCTCACCTCAGTACAATCGAAAGAGGAATCGGATAATTCTGTATTTGATGGCGGTGGTCCCGGTGGCGGTCCAGGTGGTGGCGGTGGGAATAATCGTAATGACACCAACATCAACACAAATCAACAGCAGCAACAACAACAACAACAATCATCACAAAGGAGCAGTCCCTCGTCACAGTTCAATCCAAATATGAGTCCCAGAACCAATTCTTCCCATGGGAATCACATGCAAACACCGCCAACACCACAGAGGCATCGCACGCCAACGGTGCCGTCGCATATTCTAGGCCATCATCAATTCTGGCCACCGGGCGCCGTCGGACAGAATTTCGCCACCCAACGATTACTCAATGGCGTCATCAGCAGTGCCGTTAATTATGCGCAAAATCTTGCCGGATCCTCGAGCAGCAATGGCTCTGGGGTCAATGTCACCACTGGAAATGGCTCCGGATCCAGTGGCAATGCCAGTGGAAATGGCACCGGTTCCGCGGGATCAAATACTGGAGGTGCATGTAAGTTTCTTGCTATTACCGTTTAGTGACTGTAATCCCCTCTGTTGATATTGTTACCGACTGGTGATAATCCCCCTCTGTCGGTATTGTACCGACCGCAGGGCATTACCACCAGTCGGTAACAATAATGGCACTCTTTGTAACTCATAAGGCCCCTGTCCCCTCTCTATTGTTCCGACTGTTCTAACTCGCCCTCTGTTGATATCCTATCGACAGATGGCAATCGCCTTCTGTTGGTATTATACCGATCGATGATAATTACCACCAGTCGGTAACAATAATGGCATCAGTTCCCAAGAACCCAGTCACCTAAAGATCAAAAACCCGAAATACCAAATCGATAACCAACTAAACAAAAATTTCTTTTTAGGCGAGAGTATGAAGCCACCGGCCCAAAGGTCGGCGCCAACAACTCCGCGACCACCACCAAGTGTAATAATGGGCGAAGTTGGTGGCGTGAGGACAATGATTTGGTCAGCGCCAGCACTTGATCCTGTACCACCGCCTGCAGCCTCGTGGACGACGACAGCGTCATCGGCTTCCTGTTCGTCCACTGAGGAATCGGCGGCACAATTGCTATTGAATCTCGGACAGGAGTCACGAGGGAAACCGCCTGGCATATCGTACTCATCGGGTCCGCCATTAAATATGGAAAGGCTGTGGGCCGGTGATCTAACGCAATTGCCGGCTGCTCAACAAATTCAGGCATTAAATCTAACGGCTTCCGGTTCGAATCAACCGTGGGTGAGAAATGGCGGGGTTGTTAAATCAGAGGTGGCGTCACAGTCGTTATCTGTTGCACCACCTGCACCGCCATTACCACCACAGGAACACGAGGAGGATGAAACGCCTATGATTTGCATGATTTGCGAGGACAAGGCCACTGGACTTCATTACGGTATCATCACCTGCGAAGGGTGAGTGCTTTCTTTTGTTTGCTTCCTGTGCAATATTTTTTACTTCCTTTTACTCGACACACTTTTTGTTACTTCTTGTTACTCGAGGTTTGACCCGATCGAAGAACCGGTCGGTTTTTCGATCCAATTCGACAAGAGTTCTAATTGCCAAAAGTTTATCAAGTTCAAATCTAGCCTTGTGGGCGGAAAAAAATCCTGATTCTTTCAAGCCTAATTGCAAATTTCTCTTCTATACTTTTTGGTCTATTTCGAAAAGATTATTTTCGAAAATATTATTCGAAATTATCTTTCGATAATAGCTGGCAAATCCCGGTGGCGAAATTGATGACCTTTGATCAACATTTCTCCTAGAAAGTTGACCTTTGAACTCTAACCTTCCGTCAAATTCGCACATACACCTGCCGCATCTTCCGCTCTGTATTCGAAAGTGTGGGCAGGTGTTCGATCCAGACACTCCTGGAATTCTTCCTCAAGATTACCTTGAATCGAGAAAATAAATTGATCCGTGTTTTAATTCCCATTGTCCTTCTCCAAAATTTTTTAGAAGCCAAAAAAGAGGATATTTTTTCTGCTTCTGCAAAAAAAGGAATTTGAAAGTGACAAAAGGGGAACTTTAAATAAACTTTTGCAACATAAACTTTCCTGTAGATTTTTAAGGAAAATAGTTTTGAACTTTAATTACGAATGAAGAATTCGAGTTTATCAGGAATTTTGAATTTCAGTTGCAAGGGCTTTTTCAAGAGGACAGTGCAGAACAGGCGGGTCTACACTTGTGTGGCTGAAGGAGGCTGTGAGATTACAAAAGCCCAGAGGAATCGGTGTCAATATTGTCGTTTCAAAAAGTGCATCGAACAGGGTATGGTCCTGCAAGCGGTTCGCGAAGATCGCATGCCCGGTGGCAGGAATTCTGGCGCCGTCTATAATCTTTATAAGGTAACGTAAAATATTTCTCCTGACGAAACGATTTCTTAAAAATCAATCCACGGTGCACTAAAGTCAATTTTTTACTCAATAAACTGAGTGTCAATTTGGAGCCGATTTTTGGTCATTTGGGTATCAAAATGGAACAACCAAATGACCCAAAATCGGCTCCAAGTAACTCATCATTTTACAACTGTCTATAGAAAAATATCTAAACATGCTAAATTCTATTGTAAAAATAGTATTTTAGAAATTAAATTATTGTAGAAATGAACAATTCTGTTAAAATGATAATTTTTTCGAAATGCTTTGCGTAGGTAAAGTACAAGAAACATAAGAAAACGACAAAATCGTCGGGAGTTGGGGGTGGAATGGGAGGAGGTGGTAATGTTAGTGGTGTAAATGGCTCGGGGACGTTGACTGGCAGCAAAGGAACCATGGGAACAACAATGTTGGAAAAACACATGGCTGCTGCAGCGGCGGCTCATCACAGTCAACAACAGCAACATACCCAGCTGGCAGGAAGTTTTCTCCATCATCACAGAATTTCATCCGGTGATTCACACAACTCTCAACCTACCTCCAGCCATCCGAGCCACAATGTGCACTCGGGCCATCTTGTTAATGGAACCATTCTCAAAACGGCTCTCACCAATCCCTCCGAAGTAAGTCCACAAATGGCTTCAAATAATTTTTCCCTCTTCAAAATATATATATATATATATATATATATATATATATATATATATATATATATATATATATATATATATATATATACACACACGCGCCTTCAAGAATTTCTCTCCAAAAAGGGGGAATTCACAACAATTCTTTTTCTATCCAGATTTCTTGAAAATAGTTTGTAGAATCGTCTGGCGTTTGCTATTTTTATCATTATCATCATGACCATCATCAGTTTTCATGAAAGTATCAAACTGATAGTAAATTGGTACAAATTGGTACCGAATTTTATTCGATCGAATAAAATTGCTACTAGCCTCGACGTTGAGCACCGAAATAGGTTTTTTTACTCAGAAACAAAAAAATAAAATGTTTGTAAATTTCCAAATGTTTGTAGTTTCAAAAAGATGTCTTTTAGGAACACCTTCGAAGTCCTAAAAATTTTTAAACGAATACAAAAAGTTACTGACATTAAACAAAAGAAAATCAAGTTTCAAAACGAGAACAAGAAAGAAAAACCTAAAGTTCGTAATTATTTCTAGAAATAAAAATTGGATAATAATAAAAAGATACAGAATCGAGAATGGAGGGAAACCTGAAATTGAATGAACTCTGAGAGCAATTTCACTTTCTTACAAGTTGGCTTGCGCAAACCTCAAGGTTTCCCATATTACGAAAGAACGATAGATGCAAGGAGTGTGCTTATAGCTAAGTTGATCGTCATCATGGATGACGCTTTACTTGCTTGCTTGCTTACCTGTCGTCCATTGTTTGTCTGCGAATAATAATCGCGTAGATATTTTCTCTCTCACGCGCAAATTTTCTTATCGCATCTCCCCATCCTCTATCGAAGGTGACTTCCACAAATTAACTCTTTTATTCGCTGCTGAGATTAATGAAGGCCATTTTGTAAAATACAATTCATTATTCACCCAGAGCTACGAAATTATTCTAAACAGAAAAAATGTCTCTTCAAGCATTTTTTCCCAGCTTTAAACTAGAAAACAAAAATTTTATCTTTCAAAACTTTTTTCAACCAAGAAAATTGTATTTTTTTCCAAAGTTTTTTTTACTTTTTAAACCCAGAAAATTTCTATCTTTCCAAACTTCTTGCTTCTCTAAACTAATTTTTAGAATTTCTTTCCTCTGTAAACTAATTTTTGAGAAAAGTATTTATTCCTTCCTCTTTAAACTAATTTTAAAAAAAAGAAGTTCGAAAGTTTCAAAAAATGAGAGTGAAAGAGAGAGAGAAGATGAGAGAAGAAACGAAAGGGGAACTGAAAAATCTATACGAGGAAGACAAAAGAAAATTCTCGAATGACGAAAGTCATGTAAAATATGCAATCAATCGGCTCGTGTAAGTCTAGAGGCCATTGCCAAAAGTGAAAACGAGTAAATTGTGCAAGTGGCTTGCAAAAATATTGCACAGCCATAATTCGAAAAAAAAATGAATCACAATCAGAATAAGGAAGAAACGGGAATGCCAAAAACATTTAAATTTCTGTTTCCCTTATTTTCAGACAGAATTTACATTTTTTTACCCTAATTCTTAAACAAATCAAAGGAAGATAAATTATTTTAAAAAAACAACATTTTTAGAAGCAAAAAATTGAATATTCTATATACCTATTTTAAAAATAAAATTTTTGTTGCAAATTTCCATGTATTATTTTCAAAATATTTCATTAAAATTCTTTAGCAAAAAATTCAATTACTTTTTCATAGAGTTTTAGAGAATTTAAATTATTTCAAAAAAATTCAATTATTTTTAATATAATTTTAGGAAAATTTAATGATTTTTAATATTATTTCTGGAAATTTAGATTCTTTCCAAAAACTTCAATTATTTTTAAAAGTATTTTAGGAATTTTCAATTTTTTCCAAAATTCCATTTATTTTTAATATAATTTTAGGAAAATTTAATGATTTTTAATATTATTTCTGGAAATTTCGATTCTTTCCAAAAACTTCAATTATTTTTAAAAGTATTTTAGGAATTTTCAATTTTTTCCAAAATTTCATTTATTTTTAATATAATTTTGGGGAAAATTGAATGATTTTTAATATTATTTCTGGAAATTTCGATTCTTTCCAAAAACTTCAATTATTTTTAAAAGTATTTTAAGAGTTTTCAATTTTTTTCAAAATTTCAATTATTTTGAATAGAATTTTAGTAAATTTCAATTGTTTCAAAATGTTTTAGAATTTTAAATAAAATTGATCAAAAAATCAAAATATAATTTTAAATTACAATTTTTAAAAATTAAACAATTAATAAAAATTGTTTCGAAATTACATTAAAATTTCACAGAAACCTAAAATTTTTTAGAATTTCAAAATAAAAGTAATAAAAAATTCCATAATTTGAAAAAATAAATACACTGAGAAAAACTGGAGTGTCAAATTCGGAGATTCAAAAAGTGTATGTTTCCTTTGCTTATGAAGAGAGTTAAATAGTCCTTCTAAAATAAATTTTGAATTGGTAATGGAAATCTACTTGTATATTCTCTCCCATTATATCTGAGGGTCAAAAGTTGCGCAGAAAATGTGTACGATCTGATGCGTGCGAAATTATTTTTCTGACATTTTATGTATTTAATTTAGGGGTTAGGTTGCCATATTTATTCATTTCGCGCCGGATAAGGAAGGGATTTCTCAAGATGGTTAATTTGTCCCTCTGTTATAAACTCATTTTCCCTCCAAGAGAAATGGCACGAATATCTGTCAATGGTGTATTTGAACATTTAGATTGTTATCCAATAGCTAACTCTCAAATATCAACGATTTGTCCCTCCAGATGTTTAGTCCAATACTCCATTTTTCTCAGTGTATTTAATTATAATTACATTATCATTATATTCTTTTTACAAATAAATACTAATTTCTGGACAGCAATTGAAATTTCCAAAAATTCTCAATTATTTCTGAACATTGCAACTGCATTAAATTATTTTGAAAATTTTTCAATTACCTATTTGTTTATAGAAATTTAAAATATCTTTAAAAAAGTGAATTAAAATTTCTCAGGAAACTAATTTTTTCGGAATTTTATATAAAATTTTCTTAAAATTCAATTTTCTTAATTTTTTTGTCTAATTTAATTTTCCCTGACCTGTGGCAATTCTGAAGAAATTATTTAGAATAATATTTACGAAATTTCGTTAAGTCTCAAAATCAGAATTAATTGAAAATAACTAATTGTTAAAAAGTTAAAATTTTGTCTAATTTTTTCCTTCAACAGTTAGTAAAAAAAATAACTAATTATATAAAGAAAATAACTGATTAGTAAATGACTAATAATTAGTAAATAAATAATTGTTAGTACAAAAAATAATTATTAGTAATAATAATAAATAACTGGGACTAATCGACTTTTTTCACATTTTTCAATTACTTTTTGACTTAAATTTTAAATAGCAGAAATCTTTTTATTTGTAAACTATTTATTATTATGTACTATTTATTATTATTTATAACTATTTATTATTATTTATAACTATTTATTATTATTTATAATAATCTTCATATTTCATTATTTTATTAATTCTGTCTGTCCACACTTAGAAGTTAGTTTCTGTGAACGCTTTTTCTTTCTTCAAAAAATATTGTTTGATAAATCAAAAATATGCAAGTATTTTTTCAAGATTCATAATAAAATAATATTTGAAAATTGAAATATTTAAAATTTTGGAAAAGAAACATTATATATTCCCGTTTCTTAATATTTTTCTAGAAAATTCTCAATTTTCATAAGGAAATAATTTGCACCATTTCTATTTCTTGATTATAATTGCTTTAATAAAATTCAGTTTCTTAAAATAAAAGGGAAAAAATGTTTAAAAATTCTATTTGTCAATTACAAATTTTAATTGAAAATGAAATTGAAACTTTTTAAATTATTAGAAAATAAAGGAAAAAAATTTACTCAAAAAAATGTTCTGTTACATTTATTTACGAATTTCTTTTCAAAAACTCGAAAACATCAATAACTTCTTTTTTAAATAAATATTTAATTATTATTATTTTTCCATAGGAATTAGAATTCTTCAAAAGATTCGAATTCAAACATTTTTGAAATTCAACAAACTTATAAAAAATTGTTATAAAACATGAAGAAATCGAGTCTTCGACTCGGATCAATCGATATCTTTATGTTTTATAATAATTAAAAAATAATAAAGAAAAGTAAATTTTTAAATAAATAATAATCAAACCGATTATTCGATTCATTTAAGTATTTTTTTGCATTCGAAATTAATTATTACGATTAAAAATTATTTTTCTGTCTTATTGTAAATATAAAAAAAACTATGTTCTATCGTCAGTTATTCGCTCAAATGTAGTATTTTTTTTACTTATATCGACAAAAATGTTAAAAAAAACAAAAGAAATAATTATTTTTGTGTCTCATTGCAAATAAAAAAAACTGCAAATAAAGTAATTTTCATAAAAATATTTTGTTACATTCTACACTCAATTCTAATAAACCCCATTAACGGTTTGCCATTTTTTTTACAATTTGTACAATTTCATGACTCTTTTTTGTCGTTTTGTCTAAAATTTCATGAGACTTTTTCGGAAAATGAAACTTGGAAAATTTGTTTGATTAACGGCTCGAATATTGAATGTTTGAAATCTCTCGAGGTGAAGCACGAGATAGGGACAATAGAAAATCAGCGGCAACCGGTGCCAAGGACGGGCAGTTCTCGGACGTTTCGTAACTCGTGAAAGTCTGCACAAGGGACACTGACCTCACCCTCCTCCATTCCAAACCAAATGCTGTGCCTCCTTCTTCCTTATACTGCGGCTTATGCCAGAGAACGTCCCACGGTCGACGATGATGATGACGACGACGATGACGACGATGACGACGATGATCACTGTACACAGACCTTTAGTATCTCTCCTTCTTTTCTTTTCTTTTTTTCAACAGAAAGAAAACTTTCCCCAAATGAATCCAGAAAAATCTTCTTCCTTATATATTTCATGTAACAACGTGTATCATGAAATCGTGATTCGACCTCAAAGTTTCAGGAAAGTTCGAAAGGTCAGAGAAAGGTTCTAATCCAAGCTCTCAACAGAAACACTTTCATTTCTCCCAGACGAATTGTGTGTTTATAATTGTTTTGTTTTTGTTATTTCTTTTCTAAACTTTTTTTGTTATTACTTTTCTAAATTTTTTTTGTTATTTAAATAAAGATTTTCTTTGTTTCAATAAAATTCTTTTTTAATTTGAAAAAATTTATTGGAAAATATTTATTTAAAAAAATTTATTTGAAACAAGTAAATTTTATTTAACAGTCACTATTTTGCTATTCATTAAATGATGTGCTAATTGAGACGGATTTTTTTATTGCAGGTTGTGCATTTACGGCAGAGGCTGGATAACGCAGTTAGTAGTTCGAGGGATCGGGCATTTCCTTTGGATGCCACTCTCGCTATGATACAAACCCTAATAGACTGCGACGAGTTCCAAGATATCGCTACGATAAGGGTTAGTATAATTTTCCAATTATATTATTTATTTTCTAATTTTTTTTTTTTACTTTAAAAAAATATTTTTAATATAAAAAGTAGTTTAAGGTCAAAAATATTTTAATGTAAAAAAAGTAAAAAGTTTAGTGTAAAAAAAAGTGCTCATTATTGCTCTAGAGCAATAAAGTACCCATTATCAGACTTCGCACTCGATAATTAATTTTTAAAAAGTAGGAAAAAGTAACTTCATGCAACAAATTTTATTATTCATGAAAGAATTTAAATATTTATAAAAATAATTTATTTCTTGCGAAGAATTTTATAAAAATTTTTAAATAATTGATTTCTTTCGACTAATTTTATGCAAATTCTAATTTAAATAATTGAATTCCTGAGAAATGTTTCTTATTCATGAAAAGAATTGAATTCTTACGAAGATTTTTACAAAAACATTTTTTAAATAATTGAATTCTGTTTGGAAATTTTATGAAAATAGTAGATATTAAAAATCATTGCATTGCGAAAAGTTTTTAAAAATAAATAAATTTTACAAAGAATTCAATTAAAATTTTTGACATAATTGAATTCTTGACAACGACTTTATTAGAAGTTTTCAAAAATAATTGAATTTCCAAGAAGAAATTGATTACTTTTAAAAATAATTAAATTCTTGTGATGAATATTGATTGTCATTTATGAAAATAATTGAATTTTGCAAAGAATTTTATTAAAATGACTCAATATAATTGAATTCTCGGGAATAATTTTGTTATTTATCGACATAATTGAATTCTTTCGAAGAATTATTTATGCGTAAATAATAAATTGAACTCTTGGGAAAAATTTAATTAAAATTAAAAAGAATAATTGAATTATTTCAAAAAAAATTTAATTAAAATTGTATTTAAAATAATTGATTTTTTTCCAACCATTTTATTAAACTATTTGGAAATAATTATATTCCTGTGACAAATTCTAATATTTTTGTAAATAATTGAATTGTTCCAAAGAATTAAAAAAAAATATTTTCTTAAATAATTGATTTTTTCAAGGAATTGAAATTAAATTTTTAAGAATAATTATACTTTTTGATCAATTCCTGTAAAATTGTATTAAAAATAATTGAAATCCTGCGTTAAATTTTATTATTTTTGAAAATAATTGAATAGTTGCTAAGAATTTGATTAAAATTTTCAAAAATATTTGAATTCGTGAAAAGAATTTTATTATTTATGAAAATAATTGAATTACTGCGAAAAATTTTATTACAATGTTTAAAAAGAATTGAATTTTTGTGAAAAATTTTTTTAGTTTTGAAAATAATTGAATTCTTTATAAGAATTTAATTAAAATGTCTCAAAATAATTGAATTATCTGGAATAATTTTGTTATTTATCGAAATAATTGAATTCTTTCAAAGAATTTTAAAAAAACATGTTTTTAAATAATTGATTGTTTCGAGGAATTGAAATTAAATTTTTAAGAATTTCATTAAAATTTTTCAAAAATAATTGAATTCGTGAAAAATATGATATTATTTATCAAAATAATTGAATTATTGCGAAAAAGTTTATTAGAATGTTTAAAAAAAATGTATTTCTGTGAAAAATTTTGTTATTTTTGAAAATAACTGAATCCTTTATATAAGAATTTTATAAACATTGATTTTTCGACGAGTTTTATTATTTATGAAAATAATTGAATTCTTGCTTAGAATGTTATCAAAAATTTTTTTTAAAAATTAAATTTCCATGGAAAATGTTATTAGTGAAAATATTTGAATTATTAGTGAAGAATTGTATAAAAATTTTGTTAAATAATTGAATTTTTCGATATTTTTTTTGAAAATGCTATTCTAAATTAATTGAATTCCTGTGTAAATATTATTATTTATGAAAATAATTGAATTTTGGATGAATTTTATCAATTTTTATTTAAATAATTAAATTCTTTTGCGAAACTTTATGAAAATACTAGATAATTGAAAATAATTGAATTTCGAATATTTTTTTGAAAATAATTAAATCGTTTTAAAGAATTTGATTATAATTTTTGAGAATAGTTTTTTGATTTCTAGTATTAGCAAATTTAAAGTAGTGGAAATTCTCAAAAAGAAAAATACAGAAATAGAAACTTTTAGTGGTTGAAATTTAAAAAAAAAAGTATCCAAATAGTAGCATAATTTATTTATTTATAATGTTAAAAAATTAGTAAATAGTAGGTTTTAGTAGGTGAGTGCGAAGCCTGCATTATTACCCTTGGGCAATAAAGTGTACTTTATTGTACTATTAATTTGCATGAATAAAATAAAATTTATTGATCGCTTCTCTAGAACTTGGACGAGCTGCTGGACCATAAATCAGACTTAAGTAAGAAGCTGTGTCAGATAGGAGACAGCATAGTGTACAAGTTGGTGCAATGGACCAAAAGGTTACCCTTCTACCTTGAGCTACCGGTAGATGTCCACACGTGGCTACTCACTCACAAGTGGCACGAACTTCTGGTGCTCACCACGTCGGCTTATCAGGCCATGCACGGTCAGCATCGAGTTTCCAACGCTGGTAACGATGGAACCGGAACTGATTTTATGCAAGAGGTGAGCTAAAGGCCTCAATTTTTTTTTAAATTGTAGGTCTCCCTGGGGGACATAAAATGAGAGTATTTTCAGACCGATTCATAAAGTTTAACTATATTTTTTTTGCATTTTTCATTTTGTAAAAAAACGTTTTTTGTCCATAACTTAAAAAAAATGTTAGGGCACCTATAAATGTTTTTCTTCAGTTTTGTAGAGTTTTTTTCAGACGCATCTTTTGAGCCTTCAGTGAACATTTTTCGTCTATATTAGCCAGAGATATTAAAGTTTTAAAAATCTAAATTTTTCGAAAATAACACTTTTTTGAAAATTTTGTTAAAATATAAAAGTAACTTTAAAAGTATCATTACCAACATGTAGAGTATTAAAAAACGCTTCGATTGACCTATTTTCGAACCTGATTCGGTCAAAAATTATCAAATTATTGATATTTGAAAAATCAAAAATTGTGGAAAATATCATTTTTTCAACATTCTTGTTTATTAACTTATGTGTAATTGTTAAACTATTATAACCATCTTATAGAATATATAAAAACATATTTTTTGGACCAAGATTTAATGATTTTTAACTCTTTTATAAAAATTAATTCTTATATTTTATTACTGTACGAACAGAATTTTTAATTTTCTTATGCAAAATTATTATTTTCTTTTTTTTTGGTTCAGGTTTCGAACAATATGTACACGTTACAAACGTGTCTCTCGACCATGATGGGCCGAGAAATAACCATGGAACAATTGAGGCAAGATGTGGGACTCATGGTGGAAAAAATCACATACGTCACGCACATGTTTAGGAGGGTGAAGCTGCGAATGGAGGAATATGTTTGTTTAAAAGTCATCGCGATGCTCTCGCAAGGTGAGAATTTCATTATAATGGAAAATTTCTCACAATTTGTAAGAATAATTATATAACAATAATAATAATAATAATAATTTTATTATTTATTTAATAATTATCCTAATTTATCTAATTTATCTTCAATTCTAATTCATATCACAGTTTTCATGCAGATTTTTAATTGAGACAAAAAACGAATCAAAAGTGTTGCGATGCAACACTTTTGATTAAATCGTAATTTTATTTATAATTAGAAAAAGAAAATAAAATAATTCGCCGATTATTTTTTACAGCACAAGGTGCTACGGTGGAATTGGAGCAAATTCAAGAGCGGTACGTCAATTGTTTGAAAAGTTTCCTCGAACACAGCGCACCGAATCAACCTGGCCGCTTCCAGGACCTTATTATCAGATTGCCAGAGGTAAATGTCTTTCAATTTTTCTTTCTTTTTACTTGAAAAAAAAATTAATTCTGCCCTCCTGGCAATTTATAATTACGTATTTATTTAAATTCATTTCGTTTGATTATTTTCCCTAACTTTTACACGCTTAAATCAAACAGTAAAATTTTAATCTACCAGGGTGGTCACTTTTTTCATAAAAAAAAAATTCACGGTCATTTCCCGGTCCATCCAAGATCATGAATTTTTTTTCCCGGTCATAAAGAATAATTCTGAAAATAAATTATTCCATGAAAGATTGAAAGAAATATCTGATTTTTAGACAAAACTTTGACTTTTTTCCAAAGCCTAAAAATATTTGAGTTTATACAAAAAATAATTGAAACTCCGAAATATGTTTATAATACATTTTTTTTAATATCTTTAATTTTTTGAATAAATAAATAAAATAAAAATATAATCAAATAGTCTAATAAAATTAATAAATTGTAAAATCATTTGGAACTTGAATAGATTTTTTGAAATAAGTATTTAATTATTATTTTTCCATAGGAAGATTTCAAAAAAAAAATTTCAAATCGTTTAAAATCGAATAATTTTTAAGAATTCATAATTGCTACTGTTACTTATTAAGAATTATTTTAAAAATTTCAATTCAATTATTTTCGAGAAATTTTAATTAAAATATTTATAAAATTCACTTGTTTACAAGACAATTTCATGAAATTTTGAATAATTTGAAAGTTTTCGAATTAAATATTGTACATTTAAAAATTTAAGTAATTTGAAAAAAAATGTGAATACAAATGTTTTAAAAAACTAACTTATTCAGAATTTTTAATTAAAATCTTTTACAATTCAACTTTTTTAAAACTTTAATTTGAAAGTTTTTAAAATTCAAAAATTCAATTTATAATCTATATTAATATTAATAATATCAATTTAATATTCTAAAATATAAAAATAGTTGCTTATGAGTAATTGTAAAAAGACGAATCGATATTAATGCAAAATACGGTTTTTTATAAATATTTATTTTCTAAGAAATAGTTTCATTTATTTTTATTTTTTATTTACTTTATTTATTATTTAAAAATTACTTTTTATAAATTTCGTATCACTTTTGTTCTAATTAGTTCAAATTTTTAATAATTCAAATTTGTTTTGTTAAAATATTGTTGCAAAAAAAAAATTTTTAAATTGATTTATTTTTTACTATTTTATACGATGTGAAACTTTTTTTTCTTTCTAATATTTTCGACGAATTTAATTAAAATTATATTTTGCTTAATTATTGTTAAAAATAGAAAGAATTTAAAAATAAATTTAATATTTTCTTTTTTTCAAGCGGCCACCCTGAATTGATTCAATTTTAATTCATTTTAATTTTATTGTAAAATTATTTTTTTGCATTTTTGTAAAAAATTAATGATTTACCAAATAAATATTTAATTTACTTTAATTTTCGTTTATGGTCAATAGTAATTACTATTGAATTAATACTAATAGTAATTAATTCCTTCACAAATAATTATTAAATTAGTAAATTACTATTTACTGATTAAAACTAATTCATTTTGAAAATTTAAAAAAAAATTAAAATTCGTTCACTGGAAGTAACAAAAAATTCTACTTTTATCTTTTTGTGATATCCAGGGTGCCACAAAAATTTTATTTTCTCCCCTGATTTCCGTTCCTCTTGCATCGATTATTTTCAAATAATTCAACAAAATTCTTTTTAAAAAAATAAATACTTTTAATATAATTTTAAAAAATTTCCATTATTCAAATAATTTTAATAATTTTATAAATTTTATAAATTTTAATTATTATAAAAATTCAATTATTTAAAGAAATTTCACTTACTTATTCATAAAAACTCAAGTATCTATAAAAAATTGAATTTAAATTTCACAAAAGTCTGAAATTTTTCGGAACTTTATATAAATAAAAGTATTTAAAACTTAAATAATTGAAATTTTCAAAAATTCTAGTTTAAAACTTTCTGAAATTTAGTTATTTCTGAAAATTGCAACTGCTTTTAACGGTAAATAGTTTCTCGGTTAATTGTAGAATTAATAACTTTATGAAAGTTATTCTAGAATTTAATTATTTAAAATAAAATTTTAATATTAATATTTTAATAAGAATAAATTTAATTATTTACAGAAATAACAAAAAAATCAAGGTATTGTTTTATAATTAATTGTGAATTAAAATAAGTATTTTATGTTGTGACACTTTACAAATTTTAATTATTCTCCAATTATTAAATTAAAATTATTAAAAAATTCAATTTTAATTAAATTTTAGGAAATTTCAATTATTTTAAAAATTTTCAATAATTACTTATTTATAGATCGATTGTGAAACTTTGTAAATTTTAATTTTTTTCCAATTATTAAATTAAAATTATTAAAAAATTCAACTTTAATTAAACTTGAGATATTATCAATTATTTTAAAAATGTTCAATTACTTGTTTATGGAAATTCAAATATATTTTAAAGAAAGTGAATTAAAATTTTTTAGAAAACTAATTTTTTCCGGAATTTTATATAAAATTATCAAAAAATTAAATAATTTAATTTGTAGATTTTTTTCTGAATAGTTTAACTTTCTAAATAAATATACATAATTAGTGTCAATTTTTTCACAGAAATCTTTTCTAAGTTAATTTTAATTATAATAATTAATAACTTTAAGAAATTTATTCTAGAATTTGATTTTTTGAAAGAAATTAATTTAATTTCTTAAAATAAAAATTATTTGCAGAAATAAGGAAAACTCAAGGTACTCTTTGGAAATTTTTACAATTATTTACTTGTAATATTAGATTTTCTTAAAATCGCTTTCGAAATTGTTTAATAAATTTAATTACTTTTATTTGAAGTTAGCAAAAGTAGCATTAAATTAAAAAATTCTTTAAATTTCCCAGCATGTTCAATCTTTTTAAAATTTTGAGTTTAAATCTATTAAAAATTTCTCAAAAATCTAATTTTTCAGAATTTTAAATAAAACTTTACGAAACTTGAGTTTAAAAAAAATTTATGTTTAAATCTTTTTAAAATTTTGAGTTTGAATCTCTTTCAATTTTGCCGAATTTTTAATAAAACTTTTCGAAAAACTTGAGCTTGAAAAAATTTTAAGTTTAAATCTTCTTAAAATTTTGAGTTTGAATTTCTTTAAAATTTTTATTTTAAAAAAAATCTTGTTGGAAAGAAAAATTTTGATTGTAATTCTTTAGAAAATAATCCCCCGCCCCTCTAACTTTCCTGACTTGTGGCAACCCAGATATCGAAATTTTCCAAATTTCTTTCTCAAATTTCTAATTCTATTTTAATTTTTAAAAATGAATTTAAAAAAAAAAAATTCCACAGCACTAACAATTTGATTATCATTTTAAAGGTTCAATCGGCCGCAACACTGCTGCTCGAAAGCAAAATGTTCTACGTTCCTTTTCTACTCAATTCAGCAACTCAAAGATAGTAAATAAAAAAATTGAAAAACGAAGCTGACTACCAACACCTGTATACATATATAAATAGACGAGACGAAAGAAAAAAATTGGTAGTTAAACAAACAAACCTTCTACTCACGTGCATGAAACGGAGGAAAGAATTTGTTTGTGTATGTATAATAACTATAATATATATAAATATATAAATAATATAAATGTGTGTGTTCGTTGCGTTGTACAAAAAAAAAAAAAGAAACAAGTTTTTTGAAAGAAGAGAGAAGACTTACAATTAGAGTTGAAGTTATTCGGTCAAAAGAATTTTACCGAAAGCAGAATATGATAATAAAAAAAAAACCGAGACGGCGAGAGTAAAAGAGAAGCCAGAGAGAAAGAATAAATAAATGAGAAAAAAAGAGAGAAAGCGTTATATTAAAATAAATAAGAAAAAAAAACAAAAAAACAAAAAAAAATGAAATCAATTGAGGACTGAACTTTTTTATCGAAACTAAAAGACTATATTAATAATATATATTTCTGTACGCAGTCGCGCAACTACGTCATTGTGTGTTCACATTGCATAATCTGATCGACGATAAGACTCTTGTACGCACGCTCATCATAAATCACACACCAATCCACCATTAATTACCGCTGCGAGAAATCAACAGCTATTTAGAAGAAAACAAAGAAACAAAAAAAAATCTATCACGATTTTAGCATTAAAAGTCTATCAGCTCTTCAATGTCAACGTCCGACGCGCAATTATTGCAAAAAAAAAAAACGACAGCTTACCATTGTGCATTTCTACGATTTTGCCCTGACGTTTTTCGAATCCTTCTCGACGCTCATCGACGTCTCAACGTGATTCTCATTATAAAACTGTTACTACTACTACACTTTTACCACTACTATTAAACTAGTACGATTACTAAATATCCACCAGTTACCACTACTGCAATTGTCACAACGACAGTCGTTAAAACTCGTTACCGTAAAACAAAAAAAAATAAAGAAAAATAATGCAAAAAAAAAAAAATGATAAAAAAAGAAATAGAAAAAAACTGAAAATAATAGAACGCTGAGAGCATCAGAGAGGAGCATCAAATATGTTTTATCAAGATTTTTGATTAGGAGAATATTTTTTTTTTGAAAATAATGGTCAATAGACCCTCGACTTCGATATTTATTAAAAATAATTTTTCTTTTTTAACTAAAAAGAATTCTATTCTATTCTTTGAGTAAAGTGTCTTTAAAGGATAATCTGCTTTAAAGGAGAAGATGAGAATTAATTCTATTAGCATACCTTTTCGTTTGAGATTGACTGAGATTGAAATTCATTGATAGTAATTTCTACTAATTTTTTGTAGTTAAATTCACTAACTAAAAGGGAAACTAATTCCCTTTCAGAAAATTAAAAAAAAAACTAATTATTCTCTTTAAGAAAAAGGTTTACTTATTCAAATTTAGAGTTTATTTGAAAAAATCTTTCTATTCTTTCCAGATTTGTTATAATTATTTGAATTTATAAACTAAATTTCTGTTTATTTGAATCATTCGAAGTTATCAAATTGAACTTGCATTTATAAATATATCTTGAAAAGTTAAATTATTTTTTCAAATTTAATTACTTTTTTTTAATTTAATTAAAAATATTCAAACTCAGCTATAATTTTGTTAATTTAATCACAATTTTGTTTAAACTATTTAAAAATATTTACAAAATTGAAAATAATGAATAAAAAAAAAATAAATTTTTTTTTTGTCGAATTAGAAGAAAAAATATTTTTGTAGCCAAATTTTGATAGTATTTCCTTTAAAAAATTCTTTAGAAATTTTTTTATCAATTGGTTTCATAAGAAAAATTTTCACTTTCTGTGTGAAAAGTTTTCTTTAAATTAATCGTTGAATTACGCGTTGTGAACTTCAATTAAACAAGTATATAAATTTAGTTACAATTTTTCAAATTAAATTACAATTTTTTCAATTTATTTTCAATATTTTTAATTTAATTGAAAAAATGCTCAATATAATTGAAATTTTTTCGACTTAATTAAAAAAATTTGTAACATAATTGAAATTACTTAATTGAATTTCGAGTTTTTAATACAAAATGTTGACAAAATGTTTGTTTTGTCAAAACGTTCATAATTAATTAATTTATAAATTAAAAAAATTTAATTTTAATTTTGTTAATTTAATTATTGAAAATGATTGGAATTTAATTTCAATTTTGTTTTTTCAATTATTATTGTCTAAGATTTAATTTCAATTTTGACGATTCAAATAAAAATTTTCTACATGCAATTCAATTGTTCTACTTTAATTAAAAATTAATTAAAATTTAATTTCAATTTTTTGATTCGGCTGAAAATGCTTTTAACTTAATTTCAATTTCTTTACTTACAGTTAAAAATGTTTTATATTAAATTAAATCATTTTTAACTTTGTTTACAATTTTTTTTATTTAATGTCAATTTTCTGAATTGAATTGAAAATATTTTACATTTAATTTTAGTTTTCTGAATTTAATTTAGAAATATTTGAAATTAAATTTCAATTTTCCGAAATTAATTGAAAATATTTAACATTCAATTTCAATTTTCTGAATTAAATCAAAAATATTTGAAATTAAATTTCAATTTTCGTAATTGTATTAAAAATATTTGAAATTAGGTTTCAATTTTCTGAATTAAATTAAAATTTATTTGAAATTTAATTTCAATTTTCTGAATTTATTTGAAAATATTTTCAATTTAATTCCAATTTCGCAAATTGGGTTAAAAATGTTTTAAATTTAATAATTTTTAATTAAATTAAATTTTTTTCTAATTTAAATGCATTAAAAAAATAATTTTAATTGGATTTTTTATAACAACAGATTGGACAAAATAGAAAGTAAACAAATCACTGGAAATTCAAAAGCTTTTCGCAGAGAATAAAAAATTATAAAAGAGAAAGTAAATAGAAACTTAGAACTTTACATAAGTAATTCCAAAGTTCAATTACAAAATTTTGTGCTTGTACTTAAAATTTAATAGTTAAATTAATCATTTTTGTTATTTTCTAAATTTTTCATCTGAAATGAAAAGGTATGCAATTTTTTTTAATATCGAGCCTATTTTAACTTTCGTTGTAAAGTTGAACATTTTTTTAAATACATTTCAAACATTTCTTATTTACTTTCAATTACAACTTTTCAACTTTTATTTATTATCTAATAAATGAAAAAAATTAACAATTTTTTGAAATTTAATTAAAGTTTAATTCATAATTTCAAAAAATTAATTAAAGTAATTCAAATTCAATTTGTAATTAGTCATTACAAATAATTAAAATTTAATATTTATAATTCAAAATAATTGAAATTCAATTTATACCTATAATAAAAAATAATTGAATTTCAATTTACTGATTTTCAAAAATTCAAAAAAAATTTAATTTCTAATTTTCAAAAATTAAATAAACATTCAATTTATAATTTTAAAAAAAGTTAACTAAATAACTTCTCAATTAAATAATTGTATAAATTAAATTAAATTTCAATTCATTTTTTAATTTTTAATATTCTACAAATTGAAAGTAAACAATACTGCAGAAATGTATCAAAAAAAAGTAAAAGAAAGAAAATATTAAAAACCTCGAGATTCTCTTTCCCTTCACCAACAATTATTATATCAAATACATTCCTACAATTCTAAAAATCTAATTTAAAAAATAGATTAATTCACCTTCATTTCATTACAATATTAAAATGTTTCAAAAAATGAAAAGAATTATTTATTTAATTATTTAATTAGTCATTTAATTAATTATTTAATGAACTATTCAATTATTTACTTAATTATCTAGCTAACTAATGTGACTAATTAAATAATTTCTGAAAATTCATTGTATTTATAATTATATATTACATTAACAATAATTATCAATTGTTAATTTGAAAACAAAATGAAAAAAAAAATTCCAAATCCTTTTAATTTCAAAACGAGACAAATATTGACGTAATGAGAAGGAGAGGGGATTCTCGAAAAATGCGATCGGCTCAATTATTTAAGGTTCGAAGTATTTATAAGTGTAAAATATACCAGTGGCTGACGCTAGTTAAGAAAATTGTTCAATATAAATATAAATAAATATAAATATATATATTTTTTTCATATTTTTTTTTCTCAAAGTTGCTCCACGTAGATGTATGTATGTGTATACAACACCGACACCGAAACGGCATGATATTTCGTGAAACGAAATTTAAATTTTCATTTATTTCGTTACACGAGTTGAAATTTAATTTTTTTTATTGTCTTGCCTCCGTAGAATTTTATCGTAGTTATTACGAGTACGGTCAAATAATATTTAAATAAAATGGTGTGTGTGCTTGCCAACTTCCTCAGTCGAGGTTCTCGAAAAGAAAAAGAAAAAAATTCAATATAGTACCTTGAAAAAGTGCAATTTTATTTATACAATGCATAATAACTTTATGAATAAATGATAATAATGATAATTATTATAATTGTAATTCTAATAATAATAATAATAATAATAATAATAATAATAATATTGAAAATAATATTAATATTGAGAAAATAATGTTAATATTGAAAATAATATTAATATTGAAAATTATTAATACTGAAAATAATATTAATATTAAAAATAATATTAATAATAATAATAATAATAATAATAATAATAATAAGAAAAAAGAAGAAGAAGAAAAAGAAGAAGAAGCTTTACTCCTTTGCACTTGATAAGTGGTGTTCAAAAATTCAGCATAATATTTAATAGCTTTATTTAACTATTTGTTTCTAATTTAATCGTTCTATTTAATTTTGTTATTTTTTTTTGTTTGTTAAATTTCTTCATATTTTGTTATTTAATCTTTTAAAGTAATCGAATTAACAATTAAAACACCTAACACTTTATAATTCCATTTGTTTAATTATATAATAAAAAAAGGAACAAAAAATTGAAAATTCGTAAATCTAAAAAACAAACAATTTGGACAAAATCAAATTTTAAACAAAAAATAAAATACTACTCTCTAGATATTTTATTTATAAAGCTTGACTCACTTTCCTTTCGATAATAATGATTACAAAATTAATTATTAAATGTTTTAAACAAAGAAGTCAATAATAATTAATAAACTATCAATAATCAATAATCTAAATAAAGAAATTTTAAATAAACAAAATTAATAATTAATAATTAATAATTAAAAAGAAAAATTAAAAATTAGAAAATTTTAAATAAAAAAACTTAAGTTTTTAGATAAAGAAATTTATAGTTTAAGATTTTAAATAAAAATTATAAATTTCTAAACAAAAAGAATTCAAATTTTTAAAAAATAAAAATTAATAATGTAAATTTTTAACTAAAATAATAAAAATTAACAGTAAGCAATTTGATTTTCGATAGTAATGATAATATTAATAACGCGGCCTTATTATTTTTCCGATGCTAATATTTTTCTATCTTTGAATAAAAAAAAATAATATTTTTTAATAAAAAACAAAAAATATTTAAATTTTTAAAAAATTTCTTTTAATTAAATAAAATTAATATTTATTAATTCATTTATTACTAAGAGAAATGAATCAAATATTTCGCTATGTAAAATATCTAGAGAGTAAATATATTTTTAACGGAACAATTATAAGAAACAAAAAATTCTTGAAAAATTGATTAAAAAATTAGAATAAAAAAATTAAAAGAGGCACTCGAAAGAGGAAAACGGCCAAAGCACAACAAAAAAAAAACAAAAATCAATATTTGGAAATGTAAACAAAAAATAACCTTAGGCCTAACTAGCCCAAGGGATAAACTTGTCCATACTTATAAGACTTAACTACTGATGGATACTTCATACGGTAAATTTGTATATTATTTGTTTGATAAGAGAATGACGGCAGGGCTTTTTCGCCTGCATTCCCAGACACCTTCATTGCTCTTGTGTTCAATTAGATATTAGACAAGGTGACTTAAAAAATTATTATTATCTCGAAATATTTTTACTATTTTTCCCGATTTTTCTGTCTAAGTTGCAAAAAAAAAAAAATACAATTAAGTCGCGTTGACGTTTGTCAATTGTAATATTTATTATTATATAATGTATGTGACGCGCAATCTTTCGACGAAATTTTTTTTCTTTATCGATTTTTACTAAATTTTTTTTCATCAGCGATTTTTACTAATTTCTTTTCATCACCAATTTTTGCAATTTTCGCTAATTTTTACTCATTTTTTTTTTCGTTAGCAATTTTTTCTTCTTTCGTTAGCAATTATTGCTAATTTTTGTTTATATTATAAATATATATATATATATAGTACATATTTGTTAAAAAAAACTGCCTTTAGTATAATTATTGTGTTCAACTGTAGTTAACATTTTTGCTCACAATTTGTCTTCGGTTGAAATTCGCTTAAAACAACAACTGCCACCAAAAAAAAAAAAGTTCACGACTTCCGAACAAAAAAAAAAAATTAGTAATTAATTAATTAATAGTTACAATACTTTTTTTTATTTTACACTTAATTTATTACCGAGAAGACTTAAAAAGCGAATTTCAACATTAAATTAAATTTTTTTTTTTTCCTTTTTGGCAACATTTTTATAATCTGTAATAATTGAGATAAATTTATACATAAATTTTTTTCCTCTCGAGGGAGAAAAAAAACGTGAATATCAATGTGATGTATAAAAGAAAAAAAAATAGTAATACCGAACTTGATCGATGGCTACGAGTTTATATCGATTCGAATCAAGTCCAATTGTCTTGCATAAATGTGCATGTGTATAAATATATATATATATATATATATATTTATGTATAAAATACTATATATTACTGATAAGCAAAAAAGAAAAAAAAATATTAATAATGTCATATTAAATGACGGTTGTCGGGGAATGCGGTGTGATGCCTCGCTGGGAAGGGCTTAAAGCGTTGGATCAGCAAGACTTAGGGCATTATACTACTACCAAGAGTATTATCGTGCCCAACCTTTAATATTTAAGTGCGAGTGAGAGTATAATGAATAAAAAAAAAGAAAAAAAATGTTTAAAGTTGTCACTGACTTTCGTTTCTGGATTAAAAACTTTGTACATATTATAATAATATTGTTACCTTCTATAGTAACTAGTGCTAGTCTATACTTCCGTCTCATCATTTTCATGCAATATTATTTTTATATATTTAGAGAGAAAGAGAGAGAGAGAGAGAAAAAAAAATGCTTACTTAAAGAAGCGTAATTTAAAATTTAAAGAAAAAAGCTTTTCAGGTAAAAAAAAGTCTGTAGAGAAAAAAATTATTTTTTCTTGATATTTTTTGTATTTTTATAATATACACGCAATATTGGAACTATTGAATCGGACTCGAGTTGTTTTATTTTGAACTGAACGAAAGGCAAATAAACAAAAACAAATTAAAAAATAAACAAAACAGACACATAAACAAATAAACAAATAAACTAATAAACCAATAAACCAATACATAAATAAATAAATAAACAAGAAAAATTCCACCAAAAGAAACAAACAAGCAAGAAATAAACAAAATAATAAAGCAAACACTAAACAAATAAATAAAACAAAAGACAAAAGAAAACACAAATCAAAACAAATAATACAAAAAAAAACAAACAAAATAAAAAAGAAAACACTAAACAAACAAGCAAAAAACAAATAAAACAAAAGACAAATAAAATAAACACAAAACAAACAAAAAAAACCAAGCAAAACAGAAAAACAAACAAACAAAAAACAAACACGAACAAAAAACAAATATAATAAGGAAAAAAATGCAAAAACGAACAATAGAACAAAAAAAATATAGAAACAAAAAATTATCTCAAAAAAAGTAAATAAACAAAAATTAAAACTAATTGAAAATTTTTATACACAGGAACTAAAAATAAAAAAAGCTAAAATTTACAAATTGGAAATTCCACTTAATAAAAATAATAATAAAATAATAATGATAAATAATAATAATAATATTATTGTTTTTTAATAATTTATTATTATTATTATTATTTAGTATTATTTATTAATGATAATATTATTAATATTATTATTCATTTTCTAATATTAAAATTAATAGGTATCTTTTACAGTTATTAATACTATCAATTTTAATCAATTTTAATTTTTTTTTTTTTTTTTTTTAATTTTTTTACTCGAGCCCGATTCAAAAGATTTTATTGTTAATTTACAAAAAAAGATCTGAAACATAAAAATTTAGCGATGTAAATAGATTCAAAATAAGTTCGAATAAAAAAATGTGAAAAAATTTTAATTACGTGAAACGTAATTGAAAATTAAAATGAGGGTCCTTTTTTCTTTTTTTTTTTGATATTTGTATATAAATTATCGCAATTATCAAATATCAATTATCAATTATCAATTATCAATTATCAAATTATCAAATTATTAAATTATCAAATTATATTACCTAATTATGAATAATTATCGAATAATATTTATTATTAATGATAATAAAAAAATATTAATTATTGTAAATTACGCCCATTTGATTTTTTTCGTATCAAATTTTTAAAGATAAGGCGAGGAATAGAAGAGTAAAGAAGAAACAGAAAAGTAACAATCCAGAAACGATAGACAGTAAAAAAAAAAACCGAGAGCCGCTGAAAATCGGCTCTAATTTTTTCATGGAGTGAGTCAAAGTTACCAATTTTTACCTACGTTTAGAAAATATACTTTTTATTGTCTCGTTTTACCGTCGACTATTCCTTTTGTAATAATTGAGATTGGGCACCAATTGTGGGACGTTGCTGAGCTTAAAAAACAAACAAAAAAAAATGAAATAAAAAAAAATAAAAAAATAAATCGAAAGCCAAGAGCGCACAACGAATCATGCGAATATCGATTACATTTTAAATCGTTCCAATTCGTTTTTTAAATAAAAAAATAAATCAATTATTGTCAAAAGTTGTTTGAAAAAATATTTACAGTAAATTTTTTCCCAATATTTTTTCAAATATACTTTTAAAAAAAAATGAAAGAAAAAAAACAAAATAATAATGGAAAAAAAAGTTTATAGAGATGTTTTTAAAAAAAAATATTTTATGAAGAATATTTTCAGACGAAAAAAATTATATATAGAGAGAAAAAAAACACTCTGATATTTTCAGAAAAATTTGTATATTAAATTAATGAAATTAATGAAATTAATTGGCAAAAAAAATTAAATCTCGTGTAATAACGAGAAAATAATATAACGATAATCGGAAATTTTCGACAATTTTTTTTCTCAAGACGTATAATTAATGAAAAGAAAATTAAAAATACTATTGAAACAATTTTTAAAACAATTTTTAGAAAAATTTTTTCAATAGAGAAACAAATTTTCTCCAGACGCATTTTTTCTTCACAATGCATTTTTTCTTTTGCATTTTTTTCCACACTTAAAAAAAAAAGATGTACGCAGTATTAACAAGAAAAAGTTGAATTTTCCCTAAAAAAAAACTATATTATTGTCTTGAAAGAAAATGTCACGTAAAAAAAAGGTAATAAATTTTATCAAGGTTGCGCGTCAGCTCCATGAAAAAAAATGTACATAGTTTAAAAAAAATAAATAAATAATTTTCTAGGAGAGGCGCAACAACACTTGTTAAATTGAAAAATGTGCTTTGTATCGTTAAAACAAAACATTTTTCGATGAAAAAAAAAAAACAATAAGGGACTGAAATGTGGAAGTAAGTTGTGACGAATTATTTTATATTCGTCATTAAATGTATAAATTACAGGGTGGAAAAAAATAAATAAAAAAATTAATTGCGTGCAATCATGACGCACATGGCCATGGCCTACGATTTTTCCGTAAAAAAAATAAGAAAGCCAGCAACATCCTACGACAGTGTGCGCGAGTCCCCTGTATTTTTATGAATAAATAAGATATTTTAAAAGAAAAGTAAATCTGAAGTCTGTTTGGAGATGCCTTTCATAGGGATTATAAATGTAGATAATATATTATACATAATGAACATAAATACACTATATATTATATATATATATATAAATATAAATAGTAAGAATTAAATAGAATTATTATATATATGACAAAGAATAATATTATTACGAGTAAATAAAGTGAATAACGATTAATAAATATCTGATTAAATCAATTTTTCCCGTCCTTTTTTCAATTTTACAAAATTAATTTGCATTATTTTGAGTATTTTCATGCAAAAAAAATTTCTTACATTTTATTTTTTAATTATATATTTTTTTATACAAAATAACAAATTTTACGTACGGCCAGCGGGTAAAATGCGGTAAATAATTAAATTGAATTGAATTGAATTTAATTTAAAATGCAAATTACAAAAAAATTTATTTGTGAATATTAAATTCAATTTTTGAATAATTTTAGAAATAAAATTTAAAAAGATTCACTTATTAACTAATTGTTATTATTATTATTATTATTATTATTATTATTATTATTATTATTATTATTATTATTATTATTATTATTATCATTATTATTATTATTATTATTTTAATAAATAGCAAATTTCTTCGCCGAAATTCAATTATTTTTAAGAACAGTAAAATTCTTTTCTGGCATTCATTTTCATAAATAATAAAATTATTTTTAGGAATTCAATTTTTTCCATAAATAATAAAACTCATCGCAGAATTTCAATTATTTTTAATACAATTTTAATTCAATTTTCTAAAAGAATTCAATTATTTTTAAAAATTCTATAAAATATCTGTCGAAGGAATTCAATTATTGAAAAATTTGTTGATAAAATTCTTAATAAGAATTCAATTCTATCTTATCTTGCTAAATAATAAATTTCTTCACCGAAATTCAATTATTTAAACATTTTTTTTTAAAAGTCTCGTCAAGAGTTCAATTATTTTAATAAATAGCAAATTTCTCCGCCGAAGTTCAATTATTTTTAAAAATAGTAAAATTCTTTTCTGGGATTCATTTTTATAAATAATAAAATTATTTTGAGGAATTCAATTTTTTTCATAAATATAATAAAACTCATCGCAGAATTTCAATTATTTTTAGTACAATTTTAATTCAATTTTCTATAAGAATTCAATTATTTTTAAAAATTCTATAAAACATCTGTCGAAGGAATTCAATTATTTAAAATTTTTTTTTAAAAAGTCTCGTCAAGATTTCAATCATTTTAATAAAAAGCTAAATTCTTATTCGAAACTCAGTTATTTTCAAAAATTTTAATAAAATTCCTTGCAAAACTTTAATTATTTCTATTTTTGCCAATAATTTCAATTTTTGAATGAATTTAATTAGAAATTTTAAAGAACTTTTTTTGAAAAAAAAATTTGATTTTTGAAAAATTTTAATAATTCAAATTCTTTTGAAATTAAATAATTAAAAATAATGAATTTATATAAGAATTTTAGTTAAAAACACCAAGAAAATTGAATTTTGGAGAAATTACAAATGATTGCAGAAATTCAATTATTTTTAAAAGTAATAAATTCTTTGCAAAAATTCAATAATATTCGAAAATTTTTAAAAATTTTCGTCACTATTTCAATTATCTTTATAAGTAGCAAAAACCTTCGTCGAAATACAATTATTTAAAAAAAAATTTTTTTTAAATTTCTCGTCAAAATTTTAATTATTTTTATAAATATCAAAATTCTTTGCCGAAATTCAATTATTTTAAAAAATTTTAATAAAATTCCTTTGGCAAAATAACAATTATTTTTAAAAATTTTTCTAAAATTTTAATAAAATTCAATTACTTTCATTAATAATAAAATTCGTCACGAATTCAATTATTTTCAATACAAATTTAGTAAAAAAAAAAAAATTTTTCAAAAATTTTATTGAAATTCTTCTAAAGATTTCAATTATTTATTTATAAATATTTAATTGATTTGCAAGAATTAAATTATTGTTATAAATAATAAAAATTCTCGGACGATTTCAATTATTTTCAATACAAAATTTAGCAAAAAAATTCAATTATTTTCAAAACTTTGATTAAAATTCTTCACAGGAATTCAATTACTTTCATAAATATTGAAATGATTTGTAAGAATTCAATTATTTTTATACCTAAATAATAAAATTTCTTTAATTGTTTTTAATAAAATTTTGTAGTGAAAAATTCAATTATTTTCAAAAATTGTAATAAAATTATGAGAATCAAAATTTTTACTTAAAATTATTTTAAAAAAGTACAATATTTTAAAAATTTTAAAGAAAATTTAAAAATTCTTCAAAAGAATTTAATTAGTTCCAATAATTCATCAATTCAAATTCAATCATTTTCAAAATTTAAACGAAATTACTTGAATAAATTCAGTAATTTTAAAAAATTGCAATAAATTTCTCAGAAAAATTCAATTATATCATAAAAATATCATTACAATTTTTTCAAGCAATTACAAAATTATAATAAAAATGTTTCGAAAGAACTGAATTATTTAAATTTTTTTTAAAAATTCTTCTAAAGAAATCGATCAGGTATTTTCGATGCAATTTTAATTCAATTTCAATTCGTTTCTCAGAAAAATCCAATTATTATTCTAAATAATAAAAATCTTTTGATTGAAATTAATTATTTTTAAAAATATTAATACAATTTTCCTAAAAATTCAATTATTTTTAAAATTTTGTAATATTCTTCAAAAAATTTCGATTATTAACTACTTTTGTATTAATATTAAAAATATTACAAAACATTACCAAAATATGTTAAATTTAAAAAATTATAATTTCACATTCAAAACAATTTAATTAATTTTTTTTACTATTCGAGATTTTAAACATTATTTCTATACAAATTACATTTTTAAATAAATTTTATTTTTTTACACAAATTATATTTTTGTATAAATTGCACTTTAATAAAAATTAAATTATATAGAATTAAATTTGATATAGATGAAAAAAGAAATATAAACTTAAAATATATTTACAATCTTATGCAATTAATTACAAAAAACATAAACAAGAAAAAAATTAATTTTTCGAATAAAAATCACAATATTATTGGGGTAAATGTAAGAATATTATAACAGTAAATTGTAACAAATATATATTATAAGTTTATAAATGTATAAATTTTACATAATACTTAAACACTTTAAATATAAGTACTTTCGTGCTTGAAAATTGAAAAAAGAAATTAATTATCACTATAATTCATAGTATATTATTATAATTAGTATTGTAATAATTATAATTAATATTAATATAATTATTTATATAAAAAATAATTGTAATATAAATAATGTATATAATAAAGTCAAAAAATGTTATATACATTACCTATTATTCTGTTTACATTATATTATATTATTATAATTATAATACTATAAAAATAATTACGAATTATGAAAATAATTAATACAATTTTTTGCATGTATATTAGTAGAAAATAAAATATATTACAATAGTTTAACATTCCATTGCCCAGAGAAATATTTCATTAGAATCAAAATTACTTATCACTTTAATGACAACATAGAAAAATAAATATTTAACTTTCGAGACTAATAAAACTACTTCTCTGGCTGCATAAGGCGAGTGAATCTTTTTTCAAAAAATTCTCTTTATAAAAAAAGTAACATTAATAAAATGATTAGCAAAAGCACAATATTTTTATAAAATATATATTTAAAAAAAATAATAGACTTCTTTTGGCACTTTCATAACGTTGAGAAAGGAACACAACAAGTTCGATAAAAATTAATTCGGAGTTAATAATTATAATTGTATAATAATCAATAATTATTAATATTATTATACAATTAATTTTAATTATTATTTTTATTGTATTCAATTAAATAATTAATTAAAATTCAATTAATATTGTAATTATAATTCGTTATATAAATATAATTAATCCAAATTGCAATTATTTAAATCTAATTTTCCCAATGTTTCAAAAGTTCAATTGAATGAAATTTATTTTTATTTCAATATTTTTCAAAATTACTGATACAAAAAAGAAAAATAATTAAAATTAAACATTTAGTCGGAAATCCAAATTTAAACTAATTTTTTTATAAAAAAAAAAGAAAATACAAATTAAAAGAAGTTAAAAAACGTCGTTCATTTGAACTTTCGAAACTTTAGAAACATTTTTATAATTAATCGAATTGGGAAATTATTTGTATAAATATAATTTTCCTACAGTTTTGAAATTAATTTGTTTCTATTTAAATATTTTTAATTATACAAAAAAGAAAAATAATTAAACTGAAAATTTATTTAAAAATACAATTTTTAATATACAAAATAATTTTTTAAAAAATTAAAAGTAAAAAAATATCGTCGTTCATTTGAACGTTCGAAATTTTAGAAAGATTTTTACAATGAATCGAAATTGCAATTATTCGAATAAATATAATTAATTCAAATTGCAATTAGTAATATAATTGTATAAATTCAAATTAAGAATTATATAAATACAAATATTAATTAATATTAATTTATAATTAGTTATCGACACAATTTCTTATGACTTACGACTAATTTCTCTTTATTACTCGTGCCAAAAATCTTTCCAAAAGTTTAATTAAACTTTCAAGACCCTCGAGATAATTGTGATCAAAATCATCATCATCGGCAGGAAATACATGAGTGAAATCAATCATATTAATTCGCACCCAATTTTGTTGTTCCTTTGATTTACCGCAAAGTTCAGCGAGAATTGTCACGTAATCCTCCTTCATTTCCTTAATATCATTATCAAAATTATGAGTATAAGAATGTGTTCGAAATAATCGATTTTGTTCGAAATTCACAATAGGCGTTGATGTTCCTGTTGTTTGTTGTTTGTCAATTTCTTTTTTCGTTATCTCATGACTCGATAAACTTCTTTTTAACGTTTGAAATCTATCTAATGTTCGATTGTGAATTGCTCTCTTTAAAAATGTTGGCGATGCACTTTTAAAAAGTCCTTTTATGCCATTTTCAATGACAACCGGCTGACTTTGAATATCAACGGAATTCAATGAATGTGAAAATGTATTACTACGATTCATTGATGTCAATGATGATTCATTTTGATGGCCATTTAAACGTGTTAATTGACGTAATTTCATTGCATCGTATGCTATTAATAATGAACTCGAATAGAAACGATATTTTTTTTGTGCACGAAAAAATGCCAATATCTTCCACAAAAATGACAAAAGTTTTAATATTAAATCTCGATTTGGTAAATTGCCTGTGGAAATATTGAGAAATAATTCCAGTGCTGAAAGAAATAGAAAATTGCAATTGTTTAATTGAAATTCAATAAAATTAAAACTCAATTCTACAATTATTTCAGAATCAAAATTTAAAAAAAAAATGAAGCTGAAGTCCGCAACGTTTTTAAAAACGAAAAATCAAAAAAGAATTCTTTTCCAAGTTAAATTCATCTCTAATTTTCATGTTTCTTAATTTTTAAGAAATTAATTGTTGCTTAAGATACAATTATTAAAAATTAACCTGATTTAGAATCAAAAATAAAAAAACCGTCCCATTATTTTTTTGTTTTCGTTTTTAAAAACGTTGCGGACTTCAGCATCATAAAAAAAATTCACTTATTAATTAATTATTATTATTATTCATTATTTTTTTACAATTTAAATCAAAATTCTTCGAAACAATTCAACTATTTACGAAATTTTAATAAAATTCTTTAGAAAAATTCAATTATTGTTATAAGTAATAAAATTTGTCAAGAATTTAACTATTTTCAAAACTTTTATTAACTGTTTTCCAAAATTCAATTCTTTTAAATAAAATTTTAATAGAAAATTCAATTATTTTGAAAAATAATTAAATTTTTCGCAGAAATTCAATTACTTTCATTAATTATTAAATTCTTCGAAAGAATTCAATTATTTTCACATTTTTCACAAATAATTGAACTTTTCGCAGCGAATTCAATTATTTCTATTACAATTTAAGTAAAAAATTCAATTATTTTTATTACAATTTTAATAAAAAGTTAACTTATTTTTATTAGAATTTTAGAAAAAAATTTAATTATTTTTATTAAAATTTGAGTAAAAAATGCAATTATTTTAGAAACATTCTATAAAATTTTTCCAAAGTATTTAATTATTTCCTAAAAATTTACAAAATATAATTGAATTTTCAATTAAAATGATTAACAAATTTGATTATTTTAGAAACTTGTAAGCTCAAAGTAATTCTTGGCAAGAATATAAATATTTTCGAAAACTCTAAAAAAAACTCCTATAAAGAATTAACATTTTTATTAATAATTTTAGTAAAATTTAATAGTAAAATTATTAATTGTAATTATTAATAAACTCGATTATATTAAAAAATTAGAGAAATACTTCGGAAGAATTAAATTATTTAAAATTTTAATAAAATTCCTTGAGTTAATTCAATTATTTTCTAAAAATGTTTAATAAATATCTTGGAAAAATTCAATTATTTCCTAAGAATTTCCTTAAAATTTTTCCATCAATCCAAAACCAGTAATAAAATTTTTCGAAAGAATTCAATTATTTTTAAAAAATTTTAATAAAATTCTTCGGAAGAATTCAATTCCGTACATCAATAATTAAATGTATTGTTATAAATATACTAAAATTTCTCGGATGAATTTAATTGTTTTTAATGCAATTTTTGTAAAAAAAATCCAATTATTTTCCAAAATTCTACACAAAAATTTAATTAATTTTATAAATAATTAAATTATTCGCACAAATTAAATTATTTTTAATAAAATTTTAATAAAAAATTAAATTATTTTCAAAAATTTAATTAAAATTAGCAAAGACGATTATTTTATAGAAAGTTAAAATAAATTCCTCTTGAAATTCAAAGAAATTCTTCGAGAGAATTTAATTGTTTTTGAAACTTGTAATAAATTTCCTTAAATTAATTCAATTATTTTCAAAAGTTGTGATAAAATTCTAAAGAGAATTAAATTATTTCCTAAAAATTTTAATAAAATTCAATAATGAAAAATTTTTATTACAATTATTAACAGTCACAATTTTTTTTAAAACTTGAAAGCAATTCCTGGCTTCTTTCTCCTTTAAATTCCTGGTAAAATTTAAATAAATTCTTCAAAAGAATTCAATAGTTTTCAAAAATTATAATAAAATTGTTGAAAACATTTCAATTTTTTCAAAATTTCAATAAAATTCTTAAAAAAATTTAATTATTCACTAAAAATTGCCATAGAATTCTTCTCAAGAATTCAATTATCTTCATAAGTAATAAAATTTTTTGTAGGAATTCAATTATTTTCTAAAATTTTAAGTAACAATCTTTCTAAACAATTCAATTATTTTTGAAAATTTTAATAAAACTTTCCGAAAGAAGTGAAAAAAATTCTTTATAAGAATTCAATTATTTTTAATATAATAGTTTTTAGATTTCAAATATTTCAACTGTACCTTCAACGACAGATTTTTCATTCAATTGTTTGCCATAATTTTTGCCAAATTTTCTCAATTGACCATCAGACAGTCGATAGACTTGAAAACCTGGAATGCAAAATCCATAAGCACGTCTTGATTCCACATATTTTTTTCCTTCGGCAATTTGTTTCTCTTCCCCTGCAAGAGGATCCCACGTTCTTTTTCCAATTTTAATATCCATAACGCAAGGTTCACTCATACCTTTCGTTATGTCAGCCAATTCTAAAAATGTCGTTGCTGAAAAAATCGTAACAATTTTATAAATCCTTCAGGAAATAATATTCAAAAAATTCTAAAACTATAGGTAGGAAAATTATTTTCTTGAAAAAAGTTATTAAATAAATAAATAAACGAACGAACAAAAAAATAAAAACAAATAAAAAAAGACAAATAAACAAACAAATAAAAAACAGACAAATAAACAAATAAATAGACAAATTAACAAACAAATAAATAAATAAAGTAAATAAATGAATTTATGATAAAAATACGAAGTTGAAGTCCACAACGTTTATTAACGAAAAAAATTTATTTAATACTTTCAAGTATTATTTTTAATTTAACATTTAATTGAAAAATAATTATTATCAAAATATAAGCATCAATATTTTTTTTCTAAATATTTTTGTGTCAATATTGTTGCGCATTTTTAATTAATTTACTAAGTAAACAATTTTTTTCGTTGATCAACGTTGTGGACTTCAACTTGGTATAAAAATTGCTAATACATACATTTTTCAGTAATCTCCAATTCTCTTGTTCCATAATAATTTGGAATGAATCGTAACAATTGCGATGAAATATCATCGGAAGCATTTTGTAAATTTTCGTAAAATTCAATTTCTCTCTTTCCAAGTAAAATTTTCGATACAGGCTTTAAAACATGACCGTTATCACTTTTCAGCATGCCTGTAATTAAAAATAGAAAATTATTCAATTTTAAAATTCATCGCTACGGAAAAATTAAATGAGGATAAAATTTTTCAAAATTTTAATCGACTTTTAAACTACTTTTAATATATAATTAATTATAATTAACATAATTTGACAGCACTTACCGTTCATGATAATTTAATATTTAATTAAATTAAATATTTCACTACTTATAATTTGTTTAAAAAAAATATTTCATTAGTAAAAAAAAACTCGTAGAAAAAAAACCACTTTCATTTTTAAATTACATAATAAATCCAACAAGAAAAAAAAATGAATGAAACTAATTATCATTAAGTATATTTAAAGAAGATAAACATACTAATTGTATTTTTCTCCACGTCGAACGGATGTCCAGCCACTTGTGATTCCAAAATAGATGTTCCCTCAGGTAATTCATATTTTTTTTTGAAAATTCACCGATTTTGTAGAAATCATTATTATTTTAATTAATTCTTTGTCATATATTTATATATTATAATAAAAAAACCGATTTTCAAGTATTTGGTTATCAAACACTTTTATATAATATTCAATATATACATATATATGTATTATAAAAATATACTTTTCTGACAGAATCAAAACAAAAAATATTAAATTTTGTTTCCTTTCCTTTTTTGAATTATTGTTCAATAATTCTCACTTTTATTTGGAAATTTATCAAATTTGATATAACATTTTCAAGGGTAATCACTTGTTTAATTAAAGTGTAATAAATAATAAACTAAATAAATAATGAACAATAAAAATGTCACTTTTCTTTTGGATGCGCAATTGAACATGTGACTTCAATCAAGTGAATATAGTCAATAAACTTGTAATTTCGATTAATGTATCGAAATTCACTTGTCAAAAATTCATTCATAGAGTATGAATATATAAGAAAGAAAACTCGATAATTAACATCAGTGCCATCTATATTAAATTTAGAAACAGTAAAAATACTGTTTAGCACACATCAGGGAGTTTACTTTCTCATCTACTTTAGTAATTCTATGGTTTACACTGACGTCATAAAAATCGATAAATCTCGACAATTTCTTTCATTGTTTGCTAACTTCGTGTATATTTGATTCCAAAACAATTTTTTACTCAGTGAAAATAGAAATAAATATGTGATATTATAAATATGTAAATAAGTGAGTTAATTTAACGAAAGGCATCAATTAATATCCTTATTTTCTAGTAGTATTTAAAACAAAATTGTAAAATACTTAATGTTAAACGTGTCAAATAACAAAGTGACCAAAGTTAATTTTTTTAGGTTAGGTTTCAATGTTTTCCAAAAAAGCACGTGTTTGATTTAGGACATTAAAAATAAAAAAATAAGGGATTTTATTGAAATAGAATTTAATTCTGAAAATAATTGGTTCACTAAAAAAAAAATGGCAAAATCAAAGAAAAAGATAACCTCAACAGAGGATCAGGGAGAAATCGAAGTACCTTTGAAAAGGCAAAAAGTTCCTGAAAATAGCACCGAAGAACTTGTCGTTCAAGAAAAAAAGAAGAAACGAAAGAAGAGTGAAATAAAAGCACTTGACGAACTTTCAGGTAAAGACAATTTTTCCTTTTTTTAACTAAATAATTTTTCTCTATTTTATCCCAGTTAAATTATTGAAAAATTCACTTATTTACATGGTAAATAAAATTAAATTCTACATAAGAAATAAATTAATTTAAAATTGTTCGCTCAAATTAAATTATTCTTAATACCTACAATAAAAAAGAATTATTGTTTAACATAATTTAATTTCATTTATTTAATTAATTATTTTGAATTCAATTAGTTTAATTTTATATTTATTTATTGCGAAATTTTTCCTTTCTATAGTAGAGGCAAAACAAGAGGAAGAAGAAGAAGATCACAATAAGAAAAAGGCAAAAAAATCTGTTGATGTCACAGCAGAAGGAGAAAATGATGATTCTAACGATAGTGACGAGAATGAAACGTCGAAAAACGAGGAAAAAATAAATAAACAAAAATCAAAAAAATTCGAAATAACTGGAAAATCTCTGAGAAATAGTTTTCAAAAGGAATACGCTTTTGACGAAGTTCGAACATTCGTAACAGTTTGCAATGAAAACAAAAATTACGATTTAGCCGCTGATTATCTGGAGGAAGGTGGCAGTGTTCTTGAAATTCTCAAAGTTTTCGACACAACTGACAAGAAAAATATCAATAACATTGCCACTTTATTCTCTGCTGTTCATTTGCTCGTCATTAGGTAATTTTTCATTTTTATTAATCAAGTACAAAAATTATTTAATAAAAAGAACAATTTTTTTTATCACTTTCACTAAATTCTATTATTTACAAATTCTTTATAAATTTCTTCACAATAATTAAATTATTTTCATAAATAATCAAATTTTTTAAAGAGATTCAATTATTTTCATAAATAATAAAATTCTTTTTACGAATTCAATTAATTTCATAAAATAATAAAATTCTTTTTATGAATTCAATTATTAGGGTAACTGTACCAATTGTCGAGGGTTTTAGGCAACATGTGACTTTGACATTTTTTTTCTCGGAAGTAAATGCACTTTAAAATTTGATTTTTGTATATTTGGACGAAGGATCTAATAATGTTTAATATTCATATTTATTTTTTTAATATAAACTAAATTGTTAAGCAAAAAATATATTTAAAAGTCAATCGAGCAAAAGCACCATTTGTCGATGGTCTTGTGCTAATTTCTCGAGGGTCTGTTCCAATTGTCGAGGGTAGGACATTTTTAAACATATAACCCAATATAACCTAACAATTAACCTGTACAGATATTAGAAAATCGAGTAGATATTTATTTTTTCGATAAAAATATTATAGAACATTACCAGAAAACAAATATATTTATTTAACTATAATTGAATAATTTATAATATCGATATAAAACATTTTTATAGTAGATGATACAGGACAGAAAATTATTTAACTGTTTTTTAAACTTTTATAAATAAGTTAATTAAATTTAATCAATTTTGTTAATCAGACATTAATTGAAAAAATAAATTAATTTAAGTCACATTAAATTTGTAAACGAATAAAATAAACTTTTATTACGAACTGTAAATATAATGGTTAATTATAATTAAACTATAGTACAAAATTTTTTAGTTTTAAATAATGCATTTTTTTATTAATTTTTTTCCGTCTTCCTCGTTTTTTTGGTTGATTATTTTCTGTTGGTTGTAAATTTTTGGAGCATTTTTTTTCTTTTTCTGTGTACCTATAAATGTTTGGCATTTATGTTTGACGTTTAGTAAATAAACACTTAACCATCGATAAATGGTGCATCAGCGAAAAAAGTGACTACACCAATTTTCGAGTCATTACCTCGAAAAATGGAACTGTCAAAAAAAAGTAACCAAATACCAATGATTTGCTTTTAAAAAATATTAAATATTTTTTTTTAACAAAAAAACATGCATACAAAATTAATTTAGTTCGTGTACAAAATTATAATAATAATTTTGTACACAAAAAGTCATTATAAATACGTTTAATTTGCATTTCTAAAAATCTGTTTTAATCAACCTGAAGTATTAAGAAAATGGAGATTCGTGTAAATTTCACAGCAGTGAATTATAATATTAATTAAATAATTATTTTAGTAGAATCACTACGAAATTTGTATATATAAATATACAGTTGAAAATACAAAGATTATTTAGAAATTTTTTTTGTTCTTAAATATTATATATTATACTATTTATCTAAAAAAGAAAATTATTATCCTCGACAATTGGAGCACCCTCGGCAATTGGTGCAGTTACCCTATCATAAATAATAAAACTCATCGCAGAATTTTAATTATTTTTAATCAAATTCCTCGAAAAATGTAATTATTCTTAAAAATTTTATTAAAATTCATCAAAGAAATTCGATTATTTTAAAAAGCCTTTGAATAATTTATTTAATAGAAATTATTTTCAAAATTCTTAATGAAATTCTTTTTAACAATTCAATTTTTTTTCAAAATAATTTTAATAAAATTCTTTATAGAAATTTAATTAATTTCAATAATTCATCAAAATTCAATTATTTTCGATATCTATACTATTTCAATAAAATTTTACAAAAGAATTCATTTAGGTATTTAAAAATTCGTCTCAAGAATTCAATTATTTTCAAAAGTAATAAAAATTCTTCGCTGAAATTAAATTATGGTCAAAAGTTTTAAAAAAAATTTCTCTTCAAAATTTCAATTATCTTCATAAATAATACAATTTTTTTCAAAAATTTGAATAAAATTCTTGGAAAAATTTCAATTATTTTCAAAAACTTTTCTCAATTCAATCAAATTTTTTACAGAGATTCAATTATTTTTAATACAATTTTAATTTACTTTCTCAAAAAATGAAATTATTCTTAAAAATTTTATTGAAATTCGTCAAAAGTATTTTAATAGCCTATTTAAAAATTATTCAATAAATTATTTATTTTTGTATTTAAATAATCTAATTCTCGTAGAATTTTCTAATAATAATTGATTCAAATATGAATTTCAGTTAAAAATTTAGATGATAATTGAATATTAAACTCTAAATTTGAATTAGTAAAAATGTTTTCTAATTTGAATTAGTGACTGACTTTTTGCTCATGAATTAGCAGATTTAACTATAATAAATAGTCGTTTCTACTAATTAGGAATTATAAATTTTTAATAGTAAAATTTTCTAATTCAAAAGCATTTTTTACTAATTCCAATTAGTAAACATTTTTGCTAATTCAAATTTATAGAGAAAGTATTATAGCGTGAAATTTTCGAAATAATTGAATTTTGAAAAGGTTTCAAATTATAATCTTTGAATGTTTGAATTTTTCATTGTGTAAATTTAATTTTTTTTTTAAAAGTTTAATTGAATTTTTCTTAAGTTATTCGAAGTTTTTATTTTCTAAAATATATTTGATTGAAGAATTTCCAAATATACGATGAAATTTCGTAAAATTGAATTGTTAACAAAATAATTTGAAAAATTCCAAAGAAATTTTTCAAAAATTATTAAAAATAATTAATTTAAAGAAGAATTTTAGTTAAAAATTCTGGAAAACAATAATTGAATTGAAGTGATGAAAGTAATTTTGAATAAGTTACAGTAACAATATTATTCTTATAATATAAAATAATGATTTTATCAGTCGGTCATGTTTTATAACTTGTTTAATTTCAAAAAGGTTTGAATTTGAATTTTTTGAAGAATTTTATTTCCTATTAAAAAATAATAATGACTAGGTAATTATTTAATTTTGTAAAATATAAATGTAGTTTTAAAAACCTGGAAAAGTCAGGAAATTTGAAATGAGCAAAACCGTGGCAACTCTGTGACAGAAACAAAATAAAATTAACAAAAATTTGAAATAAACAAAAATATTTAAAAAGAAGAAGAAAATGAAACAAAAAAATAAAAAATGAACAATTTTATTTACAGAGTCTTGGGACTGTATCCAGAGGGATCGGAGCAATACACAAAGACAGAAGAAACATGCAGACGATTAATAAACACTCACACATCGTCAATGCAATCAATGCTCTCGAATCAAAGTAATGCAAAGCAGAGGAAGACAATTTTAAAAATGCTCACAACAATGATAACACTCGGTGGCACAATTCCTCGTGATATTTTAACGAATCTCTCATTAAATTCACAAATTTTAGAAACAGTCACACGTCTCACAAAACCAACTGATCGAAATAATGTGAGAACATCATTTATACACTTTATCCTCGCATTCCTCATTGACGGACGAAATAATACAATCAGATCACTTTTGGAAAAACGTGATATACTTCCAAGTATTTTTCCCGATTTAATATACGATTCACATGACACAGTCAATTTGGCATTGACAACAGTGAAAAAATACGTTCTCGAAAATCTCACCATCACTAAAACAATGAAACTTCATATTTTCACGACTCAAGTTGTGCAGAGTCTTGTGAATTTGTACAATTGGAAGGGCCCGAAAAATTGGCCTGGTTTAAAGAAGGAGAAGGAGAAAACGAAACAGGAGAAAATCGATCCCGAGGAAAAAGAGGTATTTTTGTATTTTAAAAAGGGGCTTCGCACTCATCTACTAAAACCTATTTACTACTTTTTTACGTTATGTTACTATTTGGGTACTTTTTTAGATTTCAGCCACTAAAAGCTACTATTTTTGTTTTTTTTTCTTTTTGAGAATTTCCACTACTTTAAATTCGCTAATACTAGAAATCAAAAAACTATTTTCAAAAATTATAATCAACTTTCTTAAAACGATTCAATTATTTTCAAAAAATATTCGAAATTCCATTATTTTCAATATCTAGTATTTTCATAAAATTTCCCAAAAAAATTCAATTATTTTAAAAATAATTGATAAAATTCAATTATTCTCATAAAATAGTAAAATTTCCACATGAATTCAATTAATTTAGATTTTAGAATAGCATTTTCAAAAAAATCAATTATTTAACCAAATTTTTGTACAATTCTTTTCAATAATTTAAATACTTTTACTAATAATAACATTTTTCATGCAAATTTAATTTTTTTTTAAAAAAATATGATAAAATTCTAAGCAAGAATTCAATTACTTTCATAAATAATAAAACTCTTCGCAAAATTTCAATTATTTTTAATAGATTTTAAATTAATTAATCGAAAAATTCAATTATTTTCACAAATAAAGTTTTCCACAAGAATTCAATTATTTAAAATAAAGTTTCCATAATATTTATTATATATCGAAAAAATACTTATTGAAAACAATTTTTATAAAATTCTTATGAAGAATTCAATTGTTTTCAAAAATAACAAAATTTTTCGCAGAAATTCAATTCTTTTTAAACATTTTCTTAAAATTTTTCACAATAATTCAATTCTTTTCATAAATAATAAAATTCTTCTCAGGAATTCAATTATTTTTGAAAATTTAAAATAAAATTCTTAGCAACTATTCAATTATTTTCAAAAATAACTAAATTCATTGCAGCATTTCAATTATTTTTAATATAATTTTACAGGAATTGCTCAAAAAATGTAATTATTCTTAAAAATTTAATTTCAATTCCTCCTCGAAAAAATCAATTATTTGAAAAAATGTTTTTTTTTCAAATTCTTTGTAAAAATTAAATTATTTACAAAAATATTAGAATTTTTGACAGGAATTCAATTATTTTCAAAAATATTTTTATAAAATTGTTCAAAAGAAATCAATTATTTTAAATACAATTTAAATATTAAATTTTTTTGAAATAATTCAATTATTCTTTTAGATTTTAATAAAATTATTCCCAAGTATTCAATTATTTACATAAATAATTCTTGGAAAGAATTCAATTGTTTCGATAAATAATAAAATTGTTCACGAAAATTCAATTATTTTGAGGCATTTTAATAAATTTTTTTGCAAAATTCAATTATTTTCATAAATAACCATATTCATCACAAGAAATAAATTATTTTAAAAAGTAATAAATTTCTTTTTGGAAATTCAATTATTTTTAAAAATTCTAATAAAATTGTTCGCAAGAATTCAATTATTGTCAAAAATTTTAATGGAATTTTTTGTAAAATTTAATTATTTTTACAAACTTTTCGCAATTCAGTAATTTTCAATATCTACTATTTTCATAAAATTTCCAAAAAGAATTTAATTATTTAACAAATTTTTTGTAAAAATCTTCGTAAGAACTCAATTCTTTTCATGAATAAGAAAAATGTCTCAGGAATTCAATTATTAAAATTAGAATTTGCATAAAATTAGTCGAAAGAAATGAATTACTTAAAAATTTGTATAAAATTCTTTTCAAGAATTAAATTATTTTTATAAATATTTTAATTCTATCATGAATAATAAAATTTATTGCAGGAATTCATTTTATTAGCAGGATAAGAAAGAAGTAAATACTTCCCATGAAAATTAGGAAAAAGTCAGGAAAATAAAAAATATGGAATGGAATTTTTTGCTACTTTTATAAAAATTAATTATCGAGTGCGAAGTCTGGAAGTATTAATTAGTAATTAAGAATTCCTAATCTATAATGAATAAGAGTTGTATTAAAAATAAATACGCATTTTTTTTAGATTGCAGTTGAAGCTGTACACGAATTTCTTTTAATACTGATGACTTCGAAAAAGTACGGAATTATATTTCAAGATAAAAGTCTAGGCACTGGTCAGGGTAGAAAAAATAATCAATTAGTGAGCACGGTGCTGAAAAGTCTCGATCGTCCTTGGGAACACGATAAACCTGGCGATCTAGTTGTTCAAATTCTAAGAGCTTGTCCTGATTTGATGAAAGCACAAATTACTCAGACAGAACCTTTTCTATCGCCGAAAGCCACAACCAAGTGGATTAAATTAATCCAATTTTTAAATCAGGTAATTCCTAATTAACAAATTAAGGAGAAAGAAATACTGAAATTAATTATTATTTGGTAGGGAAATACTAACTTTCCTTACTAAATTATTGTCACTTTTCAATTGAAAAATTTTTCTCTACAAAATTTTTCCTTTATTCTTTTTTTAGAGGAAAATTTCAACAAATTAGAAAAGAAAAATTAAATTTTAAACAAATTTTCCTTCTCTATAAATTTAAATTAACAAAAATGTTTCTTAAAAATTAATTAGTAAAATTAATTAATAAATTTATTAATTTAGTAAATATTAAAATTTACTAATTTAATAAGAAAATATCAGTCAATAATTCAAATTAGTAAACATTTAATTACTAATTCAAATTTAGAAAAGTTTAAAAAACATTTTTTAACGAATAACTTGTGAATAAAATAATTTAGCGAGAAAAATATTTTAAAGTGATGCCACTTAATTGCAATTTTGTTTTTAGGTAATAAATTCTCTGGACATTGAAAAGTGCTTCCAAGATGCCAAAGAATTGTCGGAATTAAAAATCGAGCATTTTGCAAATACTGTGATAAATTTAACTCTTCCAATGATAGTTTTAAGAAAGGCAGTCGCACCCGCTCTACTTCATAGTAATAGACGAGTTCGCCACGAAAGTGTTTTACTATTCACCACAATGTTGAATCAAACGAAAAAATTATTATCACTAGCCGAAGATTATTTCGAATGCACAAAATTTCAGATTTTCAATAATCATTTAATTGAATACATGACGGAAGTAAGTAAAAAATCTTCATTTTTTGGAAAATTAAAATATTTTTAACAAAATAATAATAATAATAATAATAATAATAAACTTCGAGTCAAATTTGATACGGAGTGATCGTTAATTAGTAACAAATTATTATTTATTATAATTATAAATTAAAGTTTTTAATTTATTTTTTTTATTTTTCAAATAAAATTTTTTTTTTATTTTCAAATATAAATTTTTTAAATAATTTCATAATTAAAATTTAAAAAATTCACTTATTAAGTACAAAATTAATTATTAATGTTCATATTTTCAAAATTTTCCATAAAATTCAATTTCAACAAGAGTTTAAAATTCTCTAAAAATAATTCAATTATTCTCAAAATATTTTTAAAAAATTCTATATAAAAATTAAATTACTTTCAATGCAATTTTTAAATAATTCGTCAAAAAAAATTGAAAGAATTCAATTATTTTCAAAAAAAATAATAAAATTCTTTAAAGAAATTCAATTATTTTCGAAACAATTTTAATTGAATTTCTCGAAAAAATTTCATTATTTTCAAATATTTCTATAAAATTCTTCATAACAATTTAATTATTTCTTAAAATTTTAATAAATTCTTCGAAACATTTCAATTATTTTTATAAATAGTAAAATTCTTTGCAATAATTCAATTATTTTTATAAATAGTAAAATCCTTTGCAGGAATTTAATTGTTTTCAAAACAATTTTAATTGAATTCCTCAGATGAATTCAAATATATTTTTAAATATTTCCATAAATTTCAATTATTTCTTAAAATTTTAATAAATTGTTGGAAACAATTCAACTATTTTTATAAATAGTAAAATTTTTGCAAGAATTCAATTACTTTCAATTCAATTTTAATAAAATTCTTCTTCATAAAATTCAATTGCTTTCAAAAATTTCAAATAAAATTATTAAAGAAACTGCATTTGTTTAAAAAAAATTCAAAGAAATTCTTCAAAAGAATTTAGGTAATTAGGATTTTTAAATTTTTAATAAAATTCTTTGCGAGAATTCAGTTATTTTCCTAAATAATAAAATTCTTTGATGGAATTCTATTATTATCAAATTTTTTTATTAAATTCTTTGCCACAATTCGATGATTTTCAATACATTACCTAATTTTAAAATTGAAAATATTTGAAAAAAAATTGTAATCGAGTTAAGAAAATTGTAGATTTTAATTGTAAGAAAGCAATCAAATATCTTCAAACTACGAACAGATTACCGGAACATGCACTTTATTATTATTAATAATTGTAATAATTTGATTAAAATAATTTGCAGAATGCGCCAATTTTCGAAAGATGTCTAAGAGTTTGGAAGAAAGCTCTCGAACCGAGTGTGGAGGAAATAACCGAAGAACAAATCGACACTCCATCGATAGATGAAACATTAGTTTCGATTTTAAATTTATTGAAAGCTTATCAAGAAGCTTTTCCTGCATTAGTTTATTTAAACGTAAAAACCGACGTCAATTTCACAATGCTATTAAGTGGTCTCACAAATCCGTTGGAAATTCCAGAAAATTTACAAAGCGACTTAAATATACTCGCCATCGATTTTCTTCTTTCTACCAACGCTTTTATGTTTACTCCAGCTCAGGTAAATTTACTTAAAAAAAATTATAATAATAATTCCTACTTAATTCCTACTTCTAATAATCCTTTGATAATTTAAAAATTAATAAATTTCATTAATTAATTTATTTATTTTAAAAAATGTTTAATTTTTCCAATAGGAACTTTATGGCGAGTCTCTTTTATTTTTACTAATGGCGCTTGACGAGGATTCGCCATTATTCGATAAAGTAAAGAGTTCTATTGTCAAATTATTGGAAGTGCCTCGAGCATTTTATGAATGTGAGGATCAAATAGAAATTTGGCTAAACACTTTTCTTGGACTAAAGGAATTTAACGAACGACTCGAGGTCTCCTCTTGGTTCGTGAAGATTGTCAATAGAATTTTCAAAAATGTGGAAAAATATCATTTGGCTATTAAAACAGCGGAGGAAAGCTGCGGTATTGAAATTGAAAAGTACATGAGCTTTTTTCAAGGTGAGTTCGTTAAAAATTTAAATTAATTTTAATTTTAATTTTAATTTTTATATCAATAATTAATTTTTAACTATAAAATAAATACGCAAAATAATACGTAAAATAATTTTTACTATTTTTCAATTCAATGTGATAATTTTTGAAAATATTTTTTAATATTTAAAAAAAATTTCGTTTATTTTAGTTCATTTGATTTGTATTAATTAAATTTGATTTGAATGTTCAACAATTTATTGCAATTTTAAAAGTTAGTGAATAGAGTTAAAAAAAAAGTAAATTTTCCAATTTTCAGAATTAAAGGCTAAAGGAGCTTATTGCAAGAAGAACAACGATAGATTACAATATGTAACGTCACTGCCACTTGTTCTATGCTCAGCGCTCGATTCTTTAAAAAAAAAATCAACCGAAATTATAATTCGCTTTATGAACGAAATTTTAATTCACACAATATATTATCAAGTGAAACCGGATCCGTTAATTTATTTAACAAAGGACATAAAGGAATTGAAATTGAAGCAGTATCTTTGAATTTAAACTCTGATAAATAATAAACAATTTTTTTTCACATTATTCATATTTTTATAAAGAGATATAAATTTATCGGATTTTTTATAGATAAATTTTATCTATAATTATATCTAATTACATCTTTATTTTTTTTTCTTGTCAAACAGGTAGTAATAGATTTTTTCTAGTTTTTTATATTGTTTTTATTGTTTCTCAACTATAGTTTTTATCAAGAAATTATTATTATAAAAATGTTCTCGACAATGTAAATAAATATTTCATAAAAGTAACAATCTTTCTTTTTCTTTTAAAAGTTGTAGAAAATTTGATACCATTCGATTTTTTTTACAAAATTTTTAATCTTCAAAAGTAGCACAGCTCGATTTTTGAGATTCACTGAAACCTGTCGAAAATTTATATCATTATTTGCCATTCCTTTTTTTCTGTTTATAATTGAATTTAATTGGATTATTTTATTCTGTAGTTTTTAATTAATAATAATTTAATAATATTCAGAGAATTTTTATTTTAAATGTAAATTAAAGTTGTTTACGGCAATAATTTCAATAATTATAATTTTTATTAATAAGATTAATAATTTTAATTACAGAAATAAAATTTATATTTTTCATAACGCGGTGCAAAAAAGGGCAATATATTAAAGTTAATTACAATTTTAATTATTAATAATTAAATAATTCAGTTAATTATATTAGTTATTAATATAATTAAATTTAAATTACAGAATTTCAATTTAATAAATTGAAATTATGTAATTGTACTTTTTGTAATTGTACATTTAAAATTTATTACGATTTTAATTATAAATACTTTTAATTATAGAATTGAAATTATATTTTTTAATTATTATTAGGTATACAATTAAAATTAATTATGATTTTAATTATTATACAATCTGGATAAAGTTAATAAAATTTATTATCTTTGATTGGAAGAAAAACATATTTGTTCACTCAAAAAGAATATTTTTTGTTTACTGATTTAAAATTTTTTAAAATCATCAATAAAAAAAACATTGTCATAAAATTTTTATGACAAAAAATTTTTAATAGTAAGAAATCTTTTTTTTAATTAATATAATTATAATTATAATTATTATTTAGTTATTATAACTAAAACTTTCAAAATTATCAAGAATAATATTCTGAATTTACGCAATTTTCAAAATAAAAAATTGTTAAAAATTTTTTTGTATAAATAAAATAAGTTGAAAAAGTTTCTGTGGATAAATGAAGAAAAAAAAATAGTTAGCAGAGCGTGGTTTCGATCCACGGACCTCTGGGTTATGGGCCCAGCACGCTTCCACTGCGCCACTCTGCTCTTGGAAAAATTTCTTGCTATAAACATTGGCACTCTGACCAGCTTTCAAATAACACTAAAATCATTGTTTTAAACTATTTTCATTAACAATTGTGTCCTAAATTCAATAATTAGTTAATAATTCTAAAAGAAAATAAATCATTGCAAATTATTTTAAATCTTAATGCACATCAAATGAATAAATTTTAATTATATTATTTATTTATTATTTATTATTATTTATTTACTTTTAATTACTGAAAATTATAATAATAATAATAATAATATTAATTCGAATTTATGTATTTTTATTATTTGTTTTTATTATTGAATTTATTCGTATAGTATTATGAGTAAAATTAATAATTTTATTTTATTTATTTTACTTGTTTTATTTATTTATTATTATTATTATTATTATTATTATTATTATTATTATTATTATTATTGTAACTATTGATTAAGTCATTAATGATTTTTTTTGTGCCAATGATTATAAAAGCAGAAAATTTTCCTTTTTTCAAAGAATAATATAAATAAAAACTTTTGTGAAGTTTAACAATTTTTATAATTTATAACTGAGAAGGAAAAATATTTTTCTCTGTTAAATTTTTCTAAATTTTCTCTTTCACATTACTTTAGAAACTTTCCTTGTCAATATAATTTAAAAAGAAAAAACATTCGTAAACAAAAAATTTTATTGTTTTCCTTATGAAACAAATTTTTTCTCTATAGTAATCGTCGATCATAAAGTTTGTGATACTCACTTTTAATTACTTTGCTTATTATTTAATTCTCAATTTATTCATTAATTTTTAATACTTATTCTTAATTAGTAAAATTAAAATTATTGAAATTTTAATTACATTTACTTGAATTTAATAATAATTTTAATAATTTTAATTAATAATATAGTAATAGTAAATATTTTATAATATTAAGTATCAGTTTATTAATTAACTTTTAATAATTACTTTTAATTAATAAAATTTATTTTATATTTATATTTTAATTATTATATTATTAAATTAAATTAAATTATTAAAAAGAATTAATAGAACATTAATTTAAAAAAATCGTACCAATCGTTTGTTTTTTCCTCTAAACTTCGATTTCCCTGGAATATTTCGTGATAAACGGAAGCATTCCAATATCATTAATTGATTGATATTTATCATTGAAATTCTCCATAATTTTCGACAGTACAAACGAGCTCTCTCTAATGGAATTATTTTCAGTCGTCAATGATGATGAAAAATCCCAAATTTTTGGCATTATTGACGTGATTGTCATGTCAATGATATCAAATTTAATATTCGGCAGATCATTAATATTTCCCGCCGGCAAATCAATGGATTTTTTCTTATCCCTCAATTCTTCCTTCTTAATAAATCTCTCCGGCAATTGAAGCGAAGGAATTGCGTCTTGCTTCAATCGTGGTTTAACACCATGATACCAGGAGTCTTCAGGAAAATGTAAATAACAAACCGAGAGACGTTTCTTTCGAATAGAATCGTATGTCATTTCCCTTAAAAAGGGACTTTTTATTGCCTTTATCCATTTTTTCCCAAGATATTTGTCTTTTGGAAAGCAATGCCTTGTGATACGTCGACCAGATTTACAATTTGGAACAATGCAACAATCTTGTTTTATATCACGATTTTCCTTCAATGATTTTTCTTTTGTTATTAATTTTTTCTCATTCGACAAATTTTTTCTTTTGTACAAATCGGCACGTATTTTAAAAGCAACCGTTAAATCTCTACTTTTCTCGGCTCTCTGAAATTCCTTACTCGCATACGACAAAATATTCTCCAACGAATTTTTATTATTTATTTCTTGAAAAAGATTATTTTCACATAAATTTTCGTCCTCCACTAATTGAACCTTTGTTTCACTATCAGAACAATTATTATCATAATTGAGTGTAAATTTACTACTGTCAATAAAATTTACCACTTTATGACACAAATTTTCATTGTCACATTTTTTTTTATCAGTTTTCAAATCAATAAATTCGGGGGAAACATTTTTTTCAAACGGTAAACGAAGTGATGGAATTGCATTCCATTTTAATCGTGGACGTTCGGCAGTTATAAAAAATGAATCTTTCGAAAAATGTAAATGACAAACGCGATATGTTTGAATCTCGTTTAAAGAAAGAGTTTCTAAAAATGGATTTTTCACCGCTTCAATCCATAATTGACATTGTTTACCATTCTTTGGAAACCTGTTGAATTTTACCGATTTTCCTGAATTACAATTTGGCACAATGCACTGGGTTTTAAAATATTTCCGCATTGTTTTTCAATCAGGGGGGAAAATTGAAATAATTTTTTCACACTTGACACTTTTTATATTTAAACTAAAAGACTTGAGTGTTAATTTAGGAAATTGAAGTGGTTTGGAAATAAACGTGAGGTCGCGTAACTATATACACGTGATGCACGTGTTGAAGGTCGTCCAGAAAACTCTACAGTGTCTTGTCTACTGTGCGTGATCAGATTTGGTTAGTTCTTCGAAAAATTTTCAGGTTATGTTTGACGTGGCTGTTATATAGCTGTCAAAATGCGATATTGACGTTTACACTACAAGAAAAAGAAGAGCCTTTTTCATTTTATAAAAGAGAATTTAAACTGTGATGACTAGATTTATTTATTAAAAAAACTCTATTTCAATTTAATTTCACGATGGATTTGCCTGTGAATGAGGAAAACTGCCAGGAAATATTGGAAAGACTCCAGGAGGCAGAGGTTAGAATTGTTCCATTATTATGAACATAAAGTTTTATATATTTATACCTAATTCTTGTATTTGTAAACTTTGTAAACTTAATTTTGTTTTTCCCTGGATTTGCCCTGATTTCCAGACAAAATTCTGACTTTCTACCTAACTCTAAAGAATATTCTGATTGACTCTAAAAATGATTGGATTCTCAAGAAAATGTTCTATTACATTTATTTATAAATTTCTTTAATTGTAAAACTATTCGAAAACATCAATAACTTTTTTTTTAAATAAATATTTAATCATTATTATTTTTCCATAGAAATTAAAATTCTTCAAAAGATTCAAATTCGAACCTTTTTGAAATTCAACAACTTATAAGAATATTTATTAGAATATTTATTAGTTTTCTGATAAATAATTAAAGATGAGCGAGTGATAAAATCATTATTTTATATTAGAAGAATATTATTATTGTAGGTAATTTTTTCAAAATTATTTTCATTCTTTCAATTCAATTATTATTTACTACAATTTTTAACTAAAATTCTTCTTTAAATCAATTCTACCGAATTGTTAGTTGAAATTCTAAAAAATTTAAATTTTCAAAGATTTTAAATTGAAACTTTTTCAAAACTCAATTATTTCTAAAAATTTACGCTGTAATGCTTTTAATATGCAATTATTACCTACGTAAAATTTTAACTGAAATTTATTTTTAAATTAATTTTTATTAGAAAATTCTACAAGAATTCAATTATTTAAATACATAAAAAAATCATTTATTGAATGATTGAATATTTCTTAAAATTGAATTCTGATAAAGATAATTTTATCATCAAATTTTCAAATAGTTGAATTCTTTCGACGAATTTCAATAAAATTTTTAACATTTTTCGAGCAATTCGATTAAAATTGTATTAAAAATAGTTTAAATTCTGTGATGAGAGTTATTATTTATAAAAATAATGGAATTCCTATGAAAATTCAGGTATAATTAAATTCATTCAAAATTGAATGATTGAATGTTCATTTAAACGTTCAAAAATTGTGGATGATTAAAAATATTTGTATCTTTGCAAAATTTGTATATTTGTAAATAATTAAATATTCATATATTTTAAATATTTGCATATATTTATAAATTTAAAAATATTTCTAATTATTTGTACATATTTAAATATTTCAAATGTTTGTAAATATTCAAAATATTTAAAATATTTGTAGATATTTAAAATACTTTAAATATCCCCAAAAAGAGGGCCAACAAAATTTAAACTATTTTAAATATTCCCCAAAAAGTAGTCGAAAAAAATATATTAAATATTTTCTCATTTTCTAGGTGACTATTAACAAGCAATTGAATCACATTCTCTCTCGTCACTATCATGTCGAGGCGAAATTACAAAACATAAGCAAAGTTTTACCAAATGTAGTCGTAATTCGAGCAGAAAGTGAAAAATTTCGCGATATGATTAATCACACAAATGACTTGGCTGAAAAAGTCAGTGCTAAAGTACGACACTTGGATTTGGCTCGGGTAAGAAAAAAAATATCCACTACTAAATATTATTTGTCAAAGTTTTTGTTCGAAATCAGTTTAAAAAATTGTATTAAATTTCTGTAAAAATTTTATTATATTTAAAAAAATAATTGAATTTTGTACAAGAATTTGATTAAAATTTTTAAAATAATTGATTTTCTGCGAGGAATTATATTAAAAATTCTTGTAAATAATTAAATTCTTTAGAGGAATTTAATTAAAATTTTTAATTCTTATAATTATAAAATATAAAGAATTTTATCAAACGTTTTGATAATAATTGAATTCCTCCAAAGAAATTTCGACGTAGAATTTTATTATTTATAAAAATAATTTTGAATTCTTGAGAAGAATATTATTGAAAATTTTCGAAAATAATTCAATTCAATTCAAGTTATGAATTTTTTTTTACATTTAAATTTAAAAATTACAGAGCCGAGTTTGCGAGTGTCAGAGTCGAGTGAACGATATACTTGACTTGCAACTTTGCAGTCAGGGAGTGGCGACAGCCTTGAAAAATGAAGATTACGAACAAGGAGCGGCCCATGTACACAGATATTTATCAATGGACCAAAAATTATTGGAGAGAACGGCGGAAGATGTTTCGGGAGATCGTACAAGTATAACAAGTTCATTGGCAACATTACAGCAAGCCGCTCTCGAATTAAGAACAGTTGTCACCCATAAATTCGACGAAGCCGTCAAATCCGAGGATTTAGCATCTGTCGAGAGATTTTTCAAAATTTTCCCCCTTCTTGGAATGCATTCCGAGGGACTTAAAAAATTTTGCCTTTATCTTTGCTCAAAGGTTCGTCAATTTTCATCAATTTTCATCGATTCATTCATTTAATTGACGAAAATCGTCGAAATTTGAAAAATGTCCCTAAAGTTCCGAATTGACAAAATTAATTTTTTTCTTCTTCAAATTAAAATTCTACTGTCATAAAATTGCATCAAATTATAAATTTTTCAAAATAGTTAAATTACAATTTTAATTTTTACAATAAGAAGTAATTTTTGAAAATATTTAAATTACAATTTTAATTTTTACAGTAAGGAGTAATTTTCGAAAATATTTAAATTACAATTTTAATTTTTACAATAAGGAGTAATTTTTGAAAATATTTATTGATTGAAAAAATATTTCGTTTATTTCAACGTTTAGAAACTGAATCTTATAAAGAAAATGTATATTATTTTTTTTATTACAGTTGCAGGAGACTTGCCAAAAAAATTTAAAATCGGCTCTGGATGTAAAAAGTACGGATAAAAGAGCTCCGGTAATATTTGCCGACACGATAACTTTATTGTTTGAGGGAATTGCCAGAATTGTGGAAGTGCATCAGCCAATAATTGAAACTTACTATGGACCTGGTCGACTTTTTACTTCAATTACAATTTTGCAAAAGGAGTGCGACAGGTGAAAATAATCAATAATTTTAGTTCAAATTTTATTCACACTAAATTCAATTCAAATCCTTTTCAAAATATATTTGATAATTTTCGAATTATTTTCAAAACTTGCGGCTCTTTCAACTTTTCTATTCTTTTCTTTGTTCTTTTTCTTCTTATTGCAAAAAAATACCACAATTTTACTATAAAATGCGCAAATGTTTTCAATTTTTGCAGCGTAAAAAAATAACTATGTGTAAACAAATCTTTTAAAAATTATTTTTGACAAATTTTTCTAATTTTTTCGAAATATACCATTAAAAAGATTTTAAATAATTGAAATTTTGTAAAATTTAATTGAATATAATTGATTTTTTTAAAGTATTTTATTCCAATTTTTAAAATTCAACTTTTGAACAATTTTAATATTGTAGATTTTGAAAATAATTAAATTCGCCGAAATTTTAACAACAAATTTTTAATGGTATTGAAATATAATGAAAATTAGCTTCTAAAAATTATATTAACAAATTTTTTGAAAAAAGCAACTGTTGGAATTTTTTTATTCTTATTTTACTAAAATTTTATTATTTTCAATATTTTCAATTATATCTTTCCGAAAATTCATATATTTACAAAAAATAATACTCTTAAAATATTTTACTATTATTTTGAACAATTTAGAGAAAGCAATCATATTTAATTTTCAATTAAAATTATACAAAAAAAAATTAAACAGTATTCTTCAATTATGCAATTGTTTTCAAAAATTGTATTAAATTCTTCGTAGGAATTCAAGTATTTTAAAGAATTTTAATAAAATTCTTCACATATATTTAATTACTTTGAAAAATTTTGATAAAATTATTTATGAGAATTGAATTATTTTCATAATTAATTAAATTCTTCCCAAGAATTTAATTATTTTTAAAATTAATTAAATTTTTCCCATGAATTTAATTATTTTAAAGAATTTTAATAAAATTCTTTTTAAAAAAAATTCAATTAAATACTTTGGAAAAATTTAATTCTTTTTTACTAAATAATAAAATTCTTCGTTGAAATTAAATTTAAAAAAAAATTTTGTAAAATTTTTTATAAGAATTCACTTATTTTTAACACAATTTTAATAAAATTCTGATCAAGATTTCAATTTTTTTCATAATTATTAACGTTTCTCGAATGAATTCAATTATTTTCAAAAATTTTGATAAGACTATAAGAATTTACAGTTACAGTTGCAATTATTATTAAAAATTGAATTTTTGTATTTAAATTATTGAATTCTTGAAGAACTTTCGGAAAATTATTAAAAATAATTAATTTAGAGACAAAGTTTACTTACAAACAGAAAATAATTTAAATTTGGAAGGGTTAAAGTTGTAATTTTTAGAAATTATTTAATTTCAGAAGGTTTTGGAGAAAACAATCATGTTCAAAATTTTTAATTAAAATTCATCAAAAAATTAATTAGTTTTTTTTAAATTATACAAAAATTCTTTTAAGAATTTAAATTAGTTTCGAAAAATTACTTTCAAATATTTTTAAAAACTAATTATTAGAATTGTTTTATAATAATTTTTTTATAATATTCAATTATCTTTGAACAATGTTAATAAAAATTTATGAAAATTTACTTTTTTGACATATTAAAATTTTTGAGAAATCATGGTCCTGTTTATAATTAAATTTCTTCAAAAATTCGAACATTTTCATTTATATTTTTCAAAAATTCAATTATTTTTAAAAGATTTTAACAAATTTTAATTTGACTCATTTTCCGTTAACATTCATAGTTTCCTGTATAAAAAGAATATTGTCAGGGAAAGTAATTTTAATGTCAGTAAATTGTCAGGGAAATTGATAAACTGAAACTGGAGACCATCCTGTAATTGAAAAAATTTAATCCAATTTGATTTCACAGGCAAATTAAGAAGATTATTGCCGAATTCATGAAGCAAAGGAGTATTTCGAAAAAAGTCCAAACAATAAACGATTATTTGAGAAAGCAGCAGGGAGGTGAAAAGGCCGATCCTAAAGAACTGGATTTACTATTAGGAGAGATAACAATAATGCACGCTCGTTCTGAACTCTATATTCGATTTTTAAGAAGACGAATAAGCGTAAAAAGAGACAATTTTTATTAATTTTTATTTCAATAATTTCGTTTTGAAAAAAAATTATGAATGATTTTTAATTTACAGAGCGATTTGGAAATTAGTACAACAGACACAACACAGCGAAAAGCATCGATTAATGATTTTGAGACATTTGTCAATAATTCAGAATTGGCGAGAAGTATGCAAGAATTATTGGGAGCTTATTTGGCATTGGAGAGATACTTTTTAGAGGAGAGTGTCAATAAAGCAATTGGAATGGATTGTCTTGATCAGGAACAACAGACGTCGAGTATGGTTGACGATGTCTTTTTCATAGTGAAAAAATGTGTCAGGTAAAGAGAAAATGTTATTTTTAAAAAAATATTAATAAAAATATTTTTTATTTCTAGTTTCCAAAAATTCTGCTATTCAAAGTAAAAACTCAGTAACCGCATTTTTCGTAAGGTCGAAAAATGGTCGAAAAATGTGATTTTTTTTTTGGACAGCCGAATTGTAAATTATTACATCGAAAAATAAAAATCCTCTATTTAGTAGACGATTTTTATTTATAATTTTGTTTTTTAATTTTAATATTAATTTTAATTTTGAAGACGAGCAATCTCGAGTTGGAGTATCGATGGAGTGTGTGCGGTGGTAAACATGGCTTGTGGAAATTTAGAAGGAGAATTTACAAGCCGATTAAGAAATCGCCTGCGACAAGGTTATCCGGCAGGATATTTAGATTTGGCTCAAGCATATAATGCTCTTCAAACGAGCTTTCAACACGGCCGACTACAAACTTCCGACACTGAACAAGGACGATTAATGTTCCTAGTAATTATTTTCACTAGTACTTTACTGATATTTTTTCAATCAAACGATATTTTATTTTATTTCCCCTTTAAAAATTCAGAAAACAAATTCTAATACAATTTTTTTATATTCCTAAAATTCCGAATCTTCAAATGAAAGAAATTTATTTATTTCTTCATCAAAGTAAAATTTTATTACCAAAATTTTGTCTCGTGTAGAAAAAAAATAAATTATAAAGTTTCTAAATGTTAAATTTAAGTTTTTGATTTTAATTACAATCAGTAATGTAACAAAATCGTTTTAATGAATTAATTTTAATTACAAACAGTAATTTACAAAAATTTTTTTAATGAAAAGTATTTCGTTCATTTGAACATTCAAAAAACTTGTGAATCATTTTTTTACTATTTATTTATTTTTACTAAATGCAGCAAAAAAAAATTGTCGGACTGAAATTAATCTTTCCAAATGCTTGAATATTTTTCTGATCTCAGGGCTCGAACTAAGTCCGTAAATCCCGAAAAGGTCCGTAAATTTGCTTAAAGTTCGTAAAAGTCAGTTTTTTTTTTAAGAAAAAGGTCTGTAAAGTACGTAATTTGATTGAAAAAGAAAAAAAAGTTCGTAAATTGTACCATATAATTCGAAGAATTTTAGAGAAATTATAAATGATTGCAGAAATTCAATTATTTTCAAAAGTAATAAAATTCTTCGTAGAAATTCAACTATGTTCAAAAATTAAGAAAAATTCTCGTCAAAATTTCAATTATCTTTAGAAACAATAAAATTCTTTTCTAAAATTCAATTATTTTCAAAAATTTTAATAAAATTCTTGTCAAAATTTTAATTATTTTCAAAAATGTTTTCCAATTCAATGATTTTCAATATCTATTTTAATAAAATTTTCCAAAAGAATTCAACTACTACTTAAAAAAAATTCTCGTAGAATTTTCTGATAAAAATTGTTTAAAAAATGAATTTCAGTTAATATTTTAAAAAATAATTGAATACTAAAAATATTATAGCATGGATTTTTAGAAATAATTGTATTTTGAAAAAGTTTAATTGAATTTTGTTTGAAATTATTTCAAATTTTTATTTTCAAAATATTTAATTAAAGAATTTCTGAATAATCAAAATTTTTGTAAAATTAAATTGTAAACAAATGAATTTGAAAATTCTCTAGAAACTTTTGCAAAAATTATTAAAAATAATTGATAATTGTTCATTTATTTCTTTTGAAGAATTTCAATAAAATTTTGGAAATTATTTACATTTTTCGAAGAAGTTACTTAGAATTGTATTAAAAATAATTAAAATCCTGTGAAGAACTTTACTATTCAGAAAAATAATTGAAGTCGTTCAACGAATTTTTATTACATTTTTTTTAAATACTTGAAATCCTGTGAAGAATATTATTATTTATGATAATAATTGAATTCTTACAACGAATTTTATTACCTTTTTTAAATAATTGAATTGTTTGAGAATTTTTATTACAATAGTAGATTTTCAAAATCTTTGAATTTCAGCGAAGAATTTCATTATTTATGAAATTTAATTGAATTCTTGAAAAAAATGTTTGAAAATAATTACATTTTCCGAGGAATTCATTTAAAATTGTATTAAAAATAATTTAAATCCCAAAAAAATTTTATTATTTATAATAATAATTGAATTCTTACAACGATGTAATAGAACATTTTTTTGAGTATCTAATAATTTTTAGAGTAAATCAGAATATTCTTTAGGGTCAGGGAAAAAGTGAAAATTTTATCGGGAAATCAGGGAAAAGTTAGAGAAAAACAAAATTTTTTATACTTTTAACTTATAGTTTTGTAGAAGAATTAATTTTTTTAAAAACGTTTATTTGAATTTTACTTGAAATTATTTTTTTGAAGTTTTTAATTTCTAATATATATTTAATTGAAGAATATCCGAATAATTGAAATTTTGTAAAGAAAAGAATTTGAAAATTGTCAAAGAACTTTTTCAAAAATTATTATAAATAATGAATTTAAAGAAGAATTTTAGTTAAAAAACAGTAAAAAAAAATTGAATTTTGGAGAAGTTACAAATTATTGCAGAAATTCATTTATTTTCATAAATAATAAAACTCTTCGCAGAATTTCAATTATTTTTAATACAATTTTAATCGAATTTCTCGAAAAATGTTATGATTATTAAAAATAATTATATATAATTTTCAAAATTTTATTTATTTTTAAATGAAAAAATATTTCATTAATAATTATTTTTATTCTTATTTATTTAGATTAAATTAAAAATAAAATTAAATTAAAGAACATTTCCAGCGATTGAGCTCCGAATTTTTCGGATTATTAATTATTATCTATTATTATTAATTATTAAATAGTATTTGGATTATTGATAGGATTATTAATTGGTTGTTTATTAAATGTTTCAGGCGTATTTGAACAATACAGACGTGAGCATTGAGTATGTGGAGACTCTGGGCAAAAGTCTCAATATGGAAATAAATCAGGCATTTTCCAATATGCAAGATAAGGAAAGGGGAAAGGTCGATAGTTGTTTGGCGGGCCTTAAGGGGGTAACGCACAGTTTAAGGGCCGTCATTGATTATGGATTAGAGCAATTAAGAGCAAGTGCCGTGAAGCCCCGAGTGACACCCTGGGTCGACGCCTTTGTTTCCATAAATCATCACGTTAATGAAGTAATTGATTTCAAAATTATTTTCCTTCGAATGAACCAATTTTTTTCTGTCTAAAAATTTTTTTCGAAATTTTTTGAAATTTTACTAAATGAAAAATAGAAACTAAAGTAAATTTTACATTTTTCCTAGTTAAGAATTATCCTCTACGAAAAAATTTTAAGTTAGAATTTTTTTAGTTAGGATAATTTCTAAGTAGGAAAAAATGTTTAATTTACATTAGTTTCTATTAATATACAGAATAGTTTTTTTCAATAAAATTAAATTGTTAACTATATTATATTAATATTAAATAATTAATTATTAATTAATAAAAATAGAAGCTAATAAAAGCACTAATATAAAATAAATGAAGGAACAAAATTTTATTAGAACTTCGAGACCAGGAACACAAAAAATTTCTGCATTAAATTTTCCTCCATTTTAGCGTTAAATTTTTTTCTTTCTGAAATTTCTAAAGATTTTTTTCTGACAATTAAATAAAAAATTCCTTCTAGGATGAATTACTCAGATATGAAACCGACGAGCCATTCGTTCAAACGCTCATTCAACATCTCGAGGGATTACTTCAAGGATTTAAGGATATTCTAACAGCTTCGAATTATGACGCCTTGATTGGAATTCTCACTGCCGAAGTCACTGCACGATTGGAAAAAGTTGTTCTCAAATGCACTTTTAATAGAGTAAGAGAAATTTTCATTACCAGAATTATACACTTCCACTTCATTAAATCAACCATTTTTAATCATTTTTCAAAAAGTTCTTTGAAAATTACCAAATCCAATTGTTTACAATTCAATTTTCCGTGAAATTTCGATTATTCGGAAATTCTTCAATAATTAAATATACATTAGAAAATAATTGAAATAATTTTTTTAAAAAAATTCAATTAAACTTTTTCAAAAAAATTAATTCTACCGAATTGTTAGTTAAAATTCTGAAAAATTTTAATTTTCAAAGATTTTAAATTGAAACCTTTTCAAAATTGAATTATTTCTAAAAATTCACGCTATAATGCTTTTAATATTCAATTATTACCTGTACGTAAAATTTTAAATGAAATTCATTTTTAAATCAATTTTTATTCGAAAATTCTACGAGAATTCAATTATTTAAATAAAAAAATAAATAATTTATTGAATAACTAGAAAATGATACGCGCGCCAGCGCACAGAAAGCAGTATTCTATTTCTTATTATTTTTTAAATAAAAAAATTTTTTATTTTCAAGAATAAACATCTATTTTTTACTGATTACAGATTTTAATAAAATTTCTCGAAAAAATACAATTATTTTTAAAAACATAAATTAAATTTGATTAATTTCAAGAAGTTTAATTTAAATTCAATTTCTTTTGGGAAATTTTATTAAAATTGTATTGAAATACAATTTAAATTCAATTTCCCAAAAGAATACAATTATTTTTTTTTTAAATTATTCAAATTCAATTATTTTCAAGAGTTTTAATAAAAATTCAATTATTATCAACAATTCTGATAAAATTCTTCGAAACAATTCAATTATTTGTATAAATAGTAAAATTCTTGGTAAGAATTCAATTATTATTTTTGTAAATAATAAAATTCTTCTGAGAAATTCAATTATTTTCAGATACAATTTTAATAAAATTTCTAGGAAAAAATTCAATTATATTCAAGATAATTTAAATAAAATTTCTCTAATAGGTTCAATTATTTTTAAAAAATTATAATAAAATTTGTTTAGGGAATTCAATTGTTCTGAAAAGTTTTTAATGAAATTCGTTGTAAATTTCAATTATTTTCGAAATTTTCAATTAAAATTAGGTACTTTAAAAAATTACATTATTTTTACGAAATTTAATGAAACTTTTTAAAAAAATGTTATTATTTTCATATACAATTTTTATTACATTTTCTCGAAAGAATTCAATTATCTGAAAAAATGTTGATAACATTCTTGAAATGAATTTAATTACCTTCAAATTTTTTTATACAAACTTTACATGAATTCAATTATTTTCAGTACATCGACAATTTAATTATTTCTGAAAATAATTGAATTCTTGAATAGAATTTTATTAAAACTTTTTTATATAATTGAATCCCTGGGAAAAAATTTATTATTTCTACAAATAGGTAATTGAATTTTTACAAAACTGTAAAGAAAAAGTGAATTTTTCAGAAGAATTTTATTAAAATTGTCTTTAAAATAATTAAATTCTTATAAAGAAGTTACTATTTATTGATAGTATTGAATTTTTTCGAAGAATTTAAAAAAAAATGTTTAAACATAATTGAATTCCAGCGAAAATTTCATTATTTTAAAAAATAATTGAATTCTTGAATTGGATTATTATTAAGTTTTTTAAATAATTTAACTTTTGTAAAAGGTTTAATTATTTTTTTAAATAATTGAATTTTCTCGGAGAATTTTTACAAGATTTTTAAAAATAATTGAAATTTTTACGAAGATTTTTAATCATTTATAAAATTGAATAAAGAAATTTATTACAATTATTGAAAAATATTGAATTCTTCATAAAATTCAATTACTGTCAAAATTTTTGATAAATACTTTACAAGAATTCAATAATTTTCAGTGCATTAATTTTGAAATTTTAAACATTCAAAAAGTTAGGAATCAAAAACATAATTGCAAACAGCAACTAACTTCAAACTACGAACAGATTACCGAAATACAACGATCATTAATATAGAATCAATGTTTTTTAAAATTCAATTCTCATAAAAAAATTTATCACCAAATTTTTAAATAATAGAATTCTTTCGACGGATTTTTCGTAGAATTTTTATGAATAATTGAATGCTTTTGGAGAATTGATTTAAAATTGTATTAAAAATAATTGAAATTCTACGATGAGTTTTATTATTTACAAAAATTATTAAAATCCTAAAAATAATTTTATTATTTATGAAAATAATTGAACCCCTGTAAAAAATTGTATTATTTATGAAAATAATATTGAATTCTTGTGAAAATTGTATTACTTTGGAAAATAATTGAATTTATAGAAAAGAAATTTATTAAAAAATTTGTAAATAATCAAATTCCTGTGAAATTTGTATTTGTTGCAACGCTCATGTTTGTGGGAATTTTTGTTTTTAAAAAGAAAATTATATTTTCAGGCTGGTGGATTAATTTTGGACAAGGAAATAAGATCCCTAGCGAGTTATTTGGCATCAGCAACTTCGTGGTCTGTTCGTGACAAATTTGCCAGACTAATGCAAATAGCGACAATTTTGAGTGTCGAAAAAGTTGAAGAATTGGCCGATTATTGTGGAGCCGATGCAATTGCATGGCGATTAACACCTCAGGAAGTGAGAAAAATCGCTGGTCTCAGGATAGATCTCAGAAGCGAGGATATTAAAAGACTTAAACTTTAAGAAAAAAAAAATATTTATGAAAAATAATTGATAACTAAAAAGTACGAATATTTTTTATTAATGTAAGCAGTTTTTATTTCAAATAAAAAAGAATGTTATGGAACATTTTTTCTATTTTCTCCAGGCGAATAGAATTTCACAAAATTTTAACGAAATTCAAATTATCAAATTATCGAAATATTTTTCATTACTAAACACAATATAAATTAGGAATTAAAATAAATTTATTTTTAAATTTAATTAAACGAATTTCACGTTTAGAAACTTGATTAATTTCATTTCAGCAAAATTTGAGTAAATCAGGGTTGCCACAGGTCAGGGAAGTCACGGAATTCAGGGAAAAGTCAGGGATTTTTAGTAAAAGTACTGGAAAAAATTGAATTTTAAAAATTCATGAAAAAACTGAATTTTGATTTTCTTTTTTTTGCTTCGTAAACTATGAAATTACCACGAATTTTAATACAAAACCTTGAATTTTTTCTATTTCAGACAATAATTTCTTTTTAAATAACTTAATTTTACAAGATCGTGGACATTTTCAAACTTTTTTAAACCCCCCCCCCCTCCCCCCAAAGTGTCCACGTGGTATATAGACGACCCCTAAAATTTTTCGCAAAAATTCAATTATATTCAAAAATTTAAAAAAATTCTTGTCAAAATTTCAATTATATCTTTAAAAGTAATAAAATTCTTCGCAGAAATTCAATTATGTTCAAAATTTAAAAAAAAGTCTCGTCAAAATTTCAATTATCTTTATAAATAATACAATTCTTCTACGAAATTCAATTATTTTTAAAAACTTTAGTAAAATTCTTGGCAAAATTTCACAGGAATTCAATAATTTACAAGATTTTTTTAATTTTTTCAATATAAATCAATTATTTTCATAAAAAATAAAATTTTCACAGGAATTTAATTATTTAATATAAAAAATTTCAAAAAATTTTTCGAAAAATATCAATTATGTATTTAAAAAGAATTTTATAAAATTCGTCGCAGGAATTTAATTATTTAAAAAAAATTTAACAAATTTTTTTTAAGAATTCAATTATTTTTAGAAATAGTAAAATTCTTCCCCGAAATTCAATTACTTTTTTAAAAACTTGAATAAAATTCGTTGGAAGAATTAAATTATTTTCAAAAGTAATAAAATTCTTCGCAGAAATTCAATTACATATTTTCAAAAATTAAAAAAAAATTCTTGTCAAAATTTCAATTATCTTTATAAATAATAAAATTCTTTAATATTCAATTATTAAAAATTTTTTTTTTAAATTCTCGTCAAAATTTCAATTATCTTTATAAATAATACAATTCTTCTACGAAATTCAATTATTTTCATAAATAATAAAATTTTCACACGAATTCAATTATTTAATATACAAAATTTCATAAAATTTTTCGAAAAATATCAATTATTTAAAAAGTTTTTTATAAAATTCGTCGCATAAATCCAATTATTTAAAAAAAAATTAACAAAGTTCTTTTCAAGGATTCAATTATTTTTTATAATTAGGTATAATAAAATTCTTCACTGAAATTCAATTATTTTAGAAAAATTTTAATAAAATTTTTGGTAAAAGTTTTAATTATTTTCATAAATAATAAAACTTATCGCAGGATTTTAATTACAATATTTTATTAAATATTTGTTATACAATATTTTAATCAAATTTCTCGATAAATGTAATTATTCTTAAAAATTTTATTAAAATTTGTCAAAATAATTGAATTATTTAAAAATTTGTTGATAAAATTCTTTATGAGAATTCAATTTGAACAAACATTCAGTTATTCAATAAATTATTTATTTTTTAATTTAAATAATTGAATTCTTCTAGAATTTTCTAATAAAAATTGATTTAAAAAAATGAATTACAGAATAATCGATTTATTATTTATGAAAATAATTTAATTATTGCAACGAATTTTATTACAATTTTTTCAAATAATTGAATTTTTTTGAGAAAATTTACTGTTTAAAAATAATTGAATTCTTGCGAAAGGATTTTATTAGGATTTTTGTAAATAATAAAATCTATTTTGAAAAATTTCACGGTAATTTAAATTATAACAAAAGATGAAGAAGGCGATCACTCAAAGTCTTTGACTCGGAGTGATTGCCTTCTTTATGTTTTGTAATAATATTTTTATAAATTGTTGAATTTCAAAAAGGTTTGAATTTGAATGTTTTGAAGAATTTTAATTCCTACGGAAAAATAATAATGATTAAATATTTATTTAAAAAAGAAATTATTGATCTTTTTGAATAATTTTACAATTAATGAAATTTGTAAATAAACGTAATAGAACATTTTTTTGAGTTTCTAATAATTTTTAGAGTGAATCAGAATATTTTTTAGGGTCAGGGAAAAAGTGAGAATTTTGTCTGGAAATCAGGGAAAAGTCAGGGAAAAATAAAATTAAATATTTGTGGCAATCCTGTAAATGAACTTTAAGGATTTTTTTTTTTTTTGATTTCATTTGAATTATGAAAATTTTTACAATTCGGTGTAAAAAGAAAGTTAATGGGAGTGAAAAATGAGGGGAATGTAAAAAATTTCGGAGAACAGTTGAGAAATCGTTGATATATTTTTTTTTAGAAATTAATTACTATTGTAGAAAGCGAGCTCTTAATTTTCGGTTTAGGAAATAAATTTCTCTACCCTAGTACAACTATTTAATGTGGCGAGGGTGAGAGAGAGACTCATTACAGCATTCGCACGTTGCTGAACATACGATTCATTAGGGTGTCTCGATAAAAAATTATATTTCTTCTCTCAAATAAAATTCCTCGGCAAAATGTATATTCATTGATTAGAATATAAATAATTATCCAAAGGCGAAAAATTATTTTACTATAATTAAATTATATTTAATGAATTAATCCGGATAATTAGGAATCAAGAGCAATTAAGTTTGAGTATTTATTTTTTAAGTAATCACAGTATTTCCAGTATTTCAAGTATTTCAAGTATTTCCATTATTTCAAGTATTTCAAGTAATTTAAGTGATTCAAATAATTTAAATAATTCAAGTAATTTAATAGAGTTGCCAAAAAAATTTAATTTCGTTTCTTCCTGAATTTTGAAAAATATTTCCAGACCCTAAAAATAAAAATTATTGCCTGAATTACGGCAATCATTTTTATTTATTTATTTTTTAATTTCAAGAATTTAATATTTTTCCAGCACTTTTGATAAAATTCGCCGATTCGCCTGTTTTCAATTTAATTTTCCCGATTTGTGGCAACTCTGGTTAATGTAATTTTTTGTATAATTAAAGTAAAGACAAGAATTTTTCGTGACACGAAATAACGAACAACTGGTGGAGGCAAATATACCATAAAACACGCAAAATAACCCTGAAATTCTGAAGAGGAGGGTTGAAATTGGCCAGCTGTGTCCTTGGCAACTTTGCCATATTCAGCGCAGCAGGCACACAACAATCAAATCATACTTTTTTCTCAAGTATTTGACACTTCAATTTCAATATTCTCTTTTTTTATTACCATCAATAAATTTATATGACAAAATAAATATTTCTCGACAAAATGTCGACATTTTTTTCTTTTTTTTTTTGGAAAAGTATGAATATTCATTCGTTCATTAAAAAAAAAATGTATTTCATTCAATTAACCAATTTTGTTTATTATCAAATAAATATTTACACGAATCAAATAATTTTCATTTAAATTAATTAAATTTGTATTTGATACAAAACTGAAATTATATTGGTTCAAATGCTAAAATTATGTATTTAAATACTGAAACTGTTGATTCAAATGCTGAAATTATTGGTTCAAATACCAAAATTATTGATTCAAATACTAAAAATATTAGTTTAAAAAATAAAATTTGATTTAAATAAAAATTTTTTGATTCAAGTAAATATTTATTTGATAAAAGACAACTAATCGATTATTTGAATCGAACATTTGTTTTTCAGTCACGAATACTGGAAAATTTATTAAAAATTTCTATTTTAAATACCTAAATTTAAAATAGTTGAAAATAATTTTAAATAAATAAAAAATTAGTGTATTTCTAATACAAAAAAAGTGAAATTTAAAAGAAATCAAAATTAAATAAATGATCGTCAAATTCTCAGTTTTCCGTCATCATATCACGACTTTTAATTCCTTTTTCCGGATAACAAAGGGAATGACAAAACGGGGCAAGTGAATGCGACCCCGAGAGCTTTTAAAATGACCTTTTGCATTTCGCGAGTCACAGAGCAGAAATAATGTATATAGATGAAAGCGAGAAGAGAACGACTCATGTCCATGGAAAAAGGTGGAAGTTAAAGCAGACGAATGTGTTCAGAGAGAAAGGGGGTGAAAAGGGAGTTGAAGAAGAAAAGCAAAAAAAAAAAATGTGTTTCGAGTTTACTTGGTTGAGACAGTATACGAAGAGTCAGACGAGAAATTTTTCCAAAAAAATTTTTGCAAAAGAAAATAATTACCTACAAAGGGAATAAGTTTCAAATTCAAGATTTCGAAACAAGACTTTAAGAGAATCTTTCAGAGAACAGTAACATGAGGAAAAAATAAATCCCTAACGTATGACAATTAAAATTTGGTAAATTTTTTTTAAATTAATTGAATTTTTGAAAAATATAAATAAAAATGATCAAATTTTTGAAGAATTTTAACTATAAACAGGACCGTGATTTGTCAAAAATTTTAATAAATCCAAAAAGTAAATTTTTATAAAGTTTTATTTATACATTGTTCAAAGATAATTGAATCTTAAAAAATTATTATAAAACGATTTTAATAACTAGTTTTTAAAAATATTTTTATTTAATTTTTCGAAAATAATTGAATTTCTTAAAAGAATTTTTGTAATAATTTAAAAAAAACTTAATTAATTTCTTGATGATTAGAAGCTAATTTTCATTAATTTTCATTTTTAAATTTACATTTAAAGATTTTTCATCAACTTTTTTCAGATGTTTATTATAGATATAAGTGAAAAATTTAATTACCTTAAAAAATGATTTAAAAACAATTTTTGAAAGATTTGTTTATAGTTATTTTTCTCATTAAAAAATTTAAATAAATTGCACTTTTTTAATGAAAATTGTTGTATTTTGTTGCAATGTTTGGAAAAAAAGTCGAAAAAAGTAACAATTATTTTCTTAATTTTTAGTAAAATACGACTAATCGACTTTTTTCACATTTTTCAATTACTATTTGACTTAAATTTTAAAAAGCAGAAATTTTTTTTTTATAATTTATTTATTATTAACTACTAAATAATAATCTTCATATTTCATTATTTTATTAATTCTGTCTATCCACATACTTAGAAGTTAGTTTTTGTGTTAGTTTTTTTGAAAAAAAAGTTTAAAAATTCTATTTGTCAATTACAAAGTTTAATTGAAAATTAAATTGAAACTTTTTAAATTTTTAGAAATTAAAGGAAAAAAATTTACTCAAAAAAATTTTCTGTTACATTTATTTACGAATTTCTTTTAAATTATTCGAAAACATCAATAACTTCTTTTTTAAATAATAATATTTAATTATTATTATTTTTCCATAGGAATTAAAATTCTTCTAAAGATTCGAATTCAAACCTTTTTGAAATTCAACAACATACATATAAAAAAAATTGTTACGATTAAAAATTATTTTTGTGTCTCATCGTAAATATAAAAAAAAATATGTTCTATCGTCAGTTATTCGCTCAAATGTCTTAAAGTCGATACGAGCCCTGAAAGTAGTGAGTTTTGCCTATTTTTTTTTAAAGATGAAAATTGTGAGCGTTGATTACAGAACAAAAAATCCAAGAAAAAAGTCCAAAGTACAAAAAATCCAAAATAAAAATATCCAACGTCAAAAAATCCAAAATAAATCAAATCGACCAAAAAAAAAAATTATTAAACATGTGAAAAAGCCACGTTTTTACTTTTTACGCTATAAAATCGAAATTTAAAATCTTAATGTTAAAATCGCAGTATTTTAATTATTTACATAAATAATAAAATTCTTCACAAAAATTAAATTATTTATTAACATAAATAATATTCTTCACAAAAATTCAATTATTTTCATAATTAAAAAAAAATCTTCACAAAAATTCAATTATTTTCGTAAATAAAAAAATTGCAATTATTCTATAAAATTTTTAAAACAATTATTCCAAAAAACATACAATTATTTTTAACAATTTTGATAAAATTCTTTACAAAAATCCAATTATTTTTTTCAATATAATTCTAATTCAATTGCTCGATTAATTTAAATATTTTCAGAAATTTAAAATGTTAAGTTTATCTATACTTTCGATTCATAGTCAGCGAAATAAACAACTCAAAAAAAAAAAAATGACAATTTCATTCAAGGCAACCATTTAAATTTTTATATCTCAATTTTTTTCATTGGATTTTTAATTTCTTTGGAGTACAAAAAATCCAAAAAATAAGACCAAAGTGAAACTATTTTTTTTTTTTTTTACTTTTTTGGATTTCATTTACTTTGGATTTTTTGGTTTAGACATTTTGTTTCGGACTTCTTGTCCGAATACCGTTTCCAAAAATTAAAATTATTTTTCCCTATTCTTTAACTCACTGAAAAAAAAAACTTGTTTTAAGAGGATTCCTCTTATTTCAATGCTCTCCAATGAAGAGTAATATTCTTAATTCAAGAATAAAATTTAAGAGGATTTTAGATGAGGAATTGTCCTCTCAAAACAAGAATATATTTTTTCGGTGCACTAAATAAAAAATCCACTAGTTTACTTCTTTTTTGATTTTGAAATTTAGCGTGCTCTTCATGAAGTTTTTTTGGCTTTGAAGGTTGAAAAAAATAGCTTAATTTCACAGTTTGGTACAGTTTTTTGTTGGAAAAAGACAAAAATTGTGGGCTTTTCCGAAAAATGAAACAATTTTTTTTCCGATTCTGTATTACTAAATAAATAATTCACTAATACATCTTTCTGAAATTTAGCGTGGGTTTCATGATGTTAAAGCCAAAAGGCTTTGAAGTTTAAAAAAAGTTGCCTATTTTTCAGTTTTTGGGAAAAAGATTAAAATTGTGGTTGTCTCCGACGAACCAAATTATTTTTTACTTATTCTTCGTCAATAATCAAATAATTCATTAATACATTATTCTAAAATCTAGCGTGGTCTTCATAAAGTTTTTTGACTTTGAAGTTTGACAAAATATAGCGATTTTTACGCTATAATCGTCAGTTTTTTGGAAAAAGGTTTAAATTGTGGATGTTTCCGACGAACCAAATTATTTTTTCCTATTCTCTATCACTAATCAAAGAATTCTTTAATACATTATTTTGAAAATTAGCATGGTCTTCATTAAGTTTTTTTTTCTTCGAATTTTGCCAAAAATAGCCTTTTTCACACAGAAGAAAATGTGTGTTAAATTTTGTTGTATGTAGTTTTCAGATGATGTTGTTTTAACACAATTTTGGTGTTATTTTAACCCCATTTAAAATGAATATTAATTTAACACCCTCTAGTGTTAATTTAACACACTCCAGTGTTATTTTAACATCAATGAAGTGTTAAAATCACAAAGTGTTTGTTAAAAATGTTGCGTGTAGTTTTAACACTAATTTTAGTGTTAAAATAACACTTCTTTTTTTCTGTGGCATACTTTTGACTACTTTTTGTAAAAAAAAGATGAAACTTGTGCGCCTTTCCGAAAAATTAAACTACATATTTTTTTTCTACTCTGTATCACTAAACAAACAATTCACTAATATACATCATTTTGAAATTTAGTTTGGTCTTCACGAAGTTATTTAGCTTTGATATTTTCTTTTCGTGCATTAAATGTTCGGATCCTTAAGTACAGATGAGAAAATAATTAAATAGTTGAAAAGAGATGAAAAAATAAAAAATATATTTAAATTCAAAGTCGAAAACCGTGTGATTTAGAATTTGAAGGGACATTGAATTCTTAATGTTTCAACTTCTCATAAAGCAATCGTCTAAAACTATAATATAGTTACATGGGGAGGAGATGAAAATTCAATCTTCGTGTCGTGTCCTTCGTACGGTTGATTTATCAGTAATTAAGTCTACTGGATAATTACACAGGGTCAATCGAGCCAATCGACTAAAAACAGATATTCAGGAGTAACGAAATACACACCCACATATCGTACCTACTTGTTTATGACTATACACACAAAATATATATCAGTGCATGACTAATTGGCGTTTAACTATTGTTTCTTTAATTGGTTTCCGTAACACTTTGAATTTCCATCTCTCTCTTTAACGAAAATAACATCGCAATTTCCTTTTTCTCTCTTTTAAAACATCGCTATTGTTATATTCTTATATTTAACGGTTTTACTTATATTAATTGTTAAAATTATTTATAAACATATCAACGTGTAAAAAACGTAGAAAGTAACTTTTGATTCTTTTCTTTTTTTTCGGTTTTGTAAAAATAGAAATTTTATGCTTGAGTGAATTTATTATTGAACAAACGGAGAATGTTAATAATAGACAAAGTTCCAAATATATCGAGATTAGAATGTGTAGTTAATAGTGTACCTAACGAACCCTCTGGTTTTATGACTGTTTATGTGAATGTCCGCCCCCTCGACATCTGCATCGTGCGCACATGTTTGACTTTTATATACCTTTTTTTCCCGTATTCCGAATCCGAAAAAATTTTTTTTTATTTACTAATTTTCAGTTCATTAATCGCAATTTTCCCCCTTCAAAAAAAATAAATAATAATAATAATCTTATTTTTAACCTCAAATAAACGGAAACCGAAATGTTTTTTTTTTGGAAGGGGAAAGAAAAATCCATTAATTTTATAATTGACTGAAAATTAGTATTAAGGTAATATTGAGAAAAAATATATTTGATTCAAGGAAACGATTACTTTGTCAAATAAATATTTATTTGATTCAAATAATTCGAAACAACTTCTTTAATTACCTTAGACGCTGATGAAGGATTTAAAAATAAAAATTAAAAAAAAATTTAATTTTTCGGGGACTTACATTTTTTCTGCATTTTAACATCGCGACCCGTAAGAAACTCTAATTTTTGAATAAAATTTTTTCAATTATTTGAATTTAACTAATTTTAATTAAAAAAAAAGGGTCAGAATTCGTAAAAATTTTTTTTTTTCATTAAAGTTATTTAAAAATGAATTTTTTGGTACTTTTTAAATAAAATTTTATTTCTGCTAAATGAAGGAACCGATTTAAATGAACCAAGCGGGAATATAAAGGGAATAAAATATACTTTCGCTTAAAATTAGAAAAATTTTAAAAAAGTTTATTCTTTAATAATTATTTAATAAATTTTTTATAAACAATTAATTTTTTTAATTAAAAAAATTTAAGAAAGAAATGTTAACATAGAATCAAAACTATAAGTAATCAAAATCAAAATTAATTAATACGGTCAAAAAACAAAAATCACAAATTAAAAATAGTAAATTGTTTATAAAAAATTTATTAAATAATTATTAAAATATAAACTTTTTAAAAATTATTTCTAATCCTAAAGGAAAGAATATATTTTATTTCCTTTATATTCCCGCTTGGTTCATTTAAATCGCGGTTCATTCATTTGGGAGAAATAAAATTTTGTTTAAAAAGTTGCAAAAAAATTCAATTTGCAATAACTTTTGTAAAAAAAAAAATTTTTTCTGTTCTTTGGTGGACACATTCCTAAGACCAAAAAAAAATGTTTTTTCAACATTTCGATTTAAAAAAATACTTTTTATTTTTTGGGAAAATTTCACGAATTCTGACCCAATAGAAAAAAAAATTTTGTTTAAATTAATCGAAAATATTACCGAAATTGTCACTCACTTCGTAGATCACAAAATAATTTTCTCTTCTTGTCTTTCAAATCGTTCGCTGGGCGGCATCTGCAAAAAATAAGAAATTTACATCAATAATTAAACAATACTCTTTTTAAAATGAATTATAATAATTAAAATATCATTATTTCTGTATATTTATTATTTTTATGTATTTTTTATCTTTTAATTTATTGTTTTTTTATATTATTTACTCATTATTTTATTATTTCTTTTCCTTAAGTTTTTTAGTTTTCCATCTTAGGCCAGTCGGTGAGTGCAAAAACTGCCCAAAAATCCGAACAGCAAAGTCTAAACGGTTTCTGGTAGTTTGGGGGCTCCTTATAAGAGCCCCACAGTTTGCTCTTGATTTCCGGGTGCGAAAAAGAGTGTAAACAATCGCCAAAGTTTGGAAAACATGGTTTTTCGATGCTCGTTGCTTCCGGTTAAGTTTTAGGGGAAAAAGTTGTTATTGAAAGTTATAGAGCTTGGAAATACCTTTCAAATGATGGATCATACGTTAAAAAAGGTTAATTAGTTTAGTTGCAAATGAATTTAAACCATTAAAAATAGCACTTCTTTAATTGTTTAATAACATTGTTAATAATTATCGAATTTGTTCATAACTTACCAGGAATGTTCTCCTTGCGTAGCTGAATAAATCCCAAAAAAAATTAACTAGATCGGAGAAATAGTTTATGCATAATTCCATTTGTTAACTAAAAACATGTAATTTTTCAACGGAATTTCCCCACTTTTGGTCCATCGAATTTCGATTTTTTTTTTGGAAAGTACACTTAAGAAGTCAAACTTTCATCCTATTTAAATGGTCAATTGATTTTTTTTTATCTAAGTGCATAATAAAAAGGGTTGAAAAAGGGTGTGTTTTTTTTACATAAACAAATGGAATAACTCAGTCAATTTTCACTTTATCAATTTAGTGTAAACGGCATTTAATTTTATTTGTTTTCACAAAACTTTTTCAAAAAAAAATCCAACCTAGTTTCAAGGGGGGGAGAGTTAGTTTTTATTTTTCAAAAAATTCCTGACTAGATAATAATTAATATTTTTAATTGAAAATTGTGCCACTTATAGTTCAATACATGTATTTTACGAAAAAAAATTGAACATAAGGTTTTGTGCATTTATTTTTCATTTACATCAAGTAAAAGTAAATACATCCTTTTTTCAACCTCTAAACGTCGGAGTGGGGGTACTCGGAGGAGCGTGATTCTCGCCGCCACAACTCAATTCAGCCGTTCAAATTTGCAAAAATTGTCATAACTTCGTTAATTATTTACCGATTTTAATCATTCTTTTTTTAATTTGATGTATTTTTTTACGCTGAATCCAAAAATGATTTTATATTTTTTTAAAATACAATATTTTTAAAAATAAAAGAGAAAATTTTTTTAACAAAAAATTTTTAATTATTATTTATAACATTTGACAAAAAATTCTTTTCGTACATATAATTTCATTGCATTCAGAATAATATTATGACATAAAAAAATTCAAATTATTTTTATATAAGTGTGTAGCATCGTTGTATTAATAGTTGGACAGGTGTGCATATGTGAACCTAATGCTACAAGCTTATAAATAATTCATTTGAATTTTTTTATGTCATAATATTATTCTGAATGCAATGGAATTATATGTACGAAAAGAATTTTTTGTCAAATGTTATAAATAATAATTAAAAATTTTTTGTTAAAAAAATTTTCTCTTTTATTTTTAAAAATATTGTATTTTGAAAAAATATAAAATCATTTTTGGATTCAGCGTAAAAAAATACATCAAATTAAAAAAAGAATGATTAAAATCGGTAAATAATTAACGAAGTTATGACAATTTTTGCAAATTTGAACGGCTGAATTGAGTTGTGGCGGCGAGAATCACGCTCCTCCGAGTACCCCCACTCCGACGTTTAGAGGTTGAAAAAAGGATGTATTTACTTTTACTTGATGTAAATGAAAAATAAATGCACAAAACCTTATGTTCAATTTTTTTTCGTAAAATACATGTATTGAACTATAAGTGGCACAATTTTCAATTAAAAATATTAATTATTATCTAGTCAGGAATTTTTTGAAAAATAAAAACTAACTCTCCCCCCCTTGAAACTAGGTTGGATTTTTTTTTTGAAAAAGTTTTGTGAAAACAAATAAAATTAAATGCCGTTTACACTAAATTGATAAAGTGAAAATTGACTGAGTTATTCCATTTGTTTATGTAAAAAAAACACACCCTTTTTTAACCCTTTTTATTATGCACTTAGATAAAAAAAATCAATTGACCATTTAAATAGGATGAAAGTTTGACTTCTTAAGTGTACTTTCCAAAAAAAAAATCGAAATTCGATGGACCAAAAGTGGGGAAATTCCGTTGAAAAATTACATGTTTTTAGTTAACAAATGGAATTATGCATAAACTATTTCTCCGATCTAGTTAATTTTTTTTGGGATTTATTCAGCTACGCAAGGAGAACATTCCTGGTAAGTTATGAACAAATTCGATAATTATTAACAATGTTATTAAACAATTAAAGAAGTGCTATTTTTAATGGTTTAAATTCATTTGCAACTAAACTAATTAACCTTTTTTAACGTATGATCCATCATTTGAAAGGTATTTCCAAGCTCTATAACTTTCAATAACAACTTTTTCCCCTAAAACTTAACCGGAAGCAACGAGCATCGAAAAACCATGTTTTCCAAACTTTGGCGATTGTTTACACTCTTTTTCGCACCCGGAAATCGAGAGCAAACTGTGGGGCTCTTATAAGGAGCCCCCAAACTACCAGAAACCGTTTAGACTTTGCTGTTCGGATTTTTGGGCAGTTTTTGCACTCACCGACTGGCCTATCTTTATTATTTGCTTGATTTAAGACTCATTTTTAATTATCTGAAGTCAAAAACAATTTTTATAAACTATTTCACATACTAAATATTTAATAAAAATTGCTTTCGATTTCAGCTAGTTAAAAATGACTCTTAAATGTTTTAAAATGAAGCTTGAAACCGGCACTCTGAGCGATTCATATGCGCAAGGCCAAAAAATAGAGTATTTTGAAAAAAGTGGGGGTAAAAACCCAAAAATTTTCGTTTTTCCTATTTTTGATATGGGTATGGTTTTCAATGTATTTTTGTTCGCTGAACACGATTCCGGGTCTTAAAATTGTCTGAAACGTTAGGATTTCGAAAAAAGTGGGGGTAAAGACCCAAAAAATATTTTCTTTTTGCTATTTTCGATATGGGTGTGGTTTTCAATGTATTTTTGTTCGCTGAACACGATCCTGGCTCTCGAAATTGCCTAGCACGTTAGGATTTTGAGAAAAGTGGGGATAAGACCCCAAAGAAAATTTTCGTTTTTACTATTGTTGATATGGTTGTGGTTTTCAATGTATTTTTGTTCGCTAAACACGATCCCAGGTTCGAAAATTACCTAACACGTTAGGATTTCGAAAAAAGTGGGGGTAAAGACCCAAAAAATATTTTCTTTTTGTTATTTTTGATATGGGTGTGGTTTTCAATGTATTTTTGTTCGCTGAACACGATCCTGGCTCTCAAAATTGTCTAGCACGTTAGGATTTTGAGTAAAGTGGGGGTAAGACCCCAAATAATTTTTTTTTTGCTATTTTCGATATGGGAATGGTTTTCAATGTATTTTTGTTGGGCAAACACGATCCCGGGTTCCAAAATTGCCTAACACGTCAGGTTTTCGAAAAAAGTGGGGGTAAAAATCCAAAAAATATTGTTTGTTTTCTATTTTTAATATGGGTGTGGTTTTCAATGTATTTTTGTTCGCTGAACACTATCCCGGGGTTTAAAATTACCTAACACGTCAGGTTTTCGAAAAAAGTGGGAGTAAAAATCCAAAAAATATTGTTTGTTTTCTATTTTTGATATGGGTGTGGTTTTCAATGTATTTTTGGTCGCTGAACACTATCCCGGGTTTTAAAATTGCCAAACACGTTAGGATTTTGAGAAAAATGGAGGTAGACTCGATATACATGTTATTGGATAAAAAAATACGTGCGTTTGAATAGATAATTGGAACAAAAGATCCTTCCCCTATGAATGGAATAAATAGAATGGAATAAATGAAATAAAAAAAAGAAATAGAATAAAAAAATTGCAACGAGAAGAAATAAAATAAAAAACATTTGAATGAAAAGAGAGTTTGCAATATAAATCATTTTTCAAACCCCCAAACACTATTTTCATGATTCTGATGAATATTGATTCGAGTACACACACTTGACAAGATTTTGACACCACGTGCTATAGCACCATATATAGTACAATATACACACAACTCCGTGCACCCCACTGACGCCCTTCGCTCAAAAGAGCGTAAAGCGTCGTCGTCGTAGTCGTCGGCATTTCTAAGTCAGTCTCGCGCGTACATTCAACGTGGTTGGTATGGCCGAGTGTACATCATCGCCAACGACGCTGTGCGCGAAAAAATTACTGATTAATACAAAATCGACAAGTTGGCAACAACGTCTCTTTGGAAAGCAATTAATTAGATGTAATCAAATTAATAATCAGGATATTAAACAATACGAAGTTAATAGTGTATTAACAAATGAGGATGGTCAATCTCTATGCGATGTGATTGGTGTTTATTTTAGTTTTATTAATCCCGGCGCCACGTGCGATGATTTTACACGACAATTGACAGAACTTTATAATAGTGTCAATAATAATAGTAGTGTGACCGATGAGAATTTGGAGATTATTAAAAGAAAAAGATTTGAAGTCGTGCACGTTGTACTTTGGAGTAATGTTGCTGACGTTCTCGATTTTGACGAAAGCTTCAGAAATCATATCACTGATCTACCATGGCTCGCAGTTCCTAACAAAGACTACGAGAGGAAGGTAGAAATTATTTTCTTTTTAGAATTTGCTGCACGAAAATTGCCTGAGAAAATTACTTTTTTTTCACAACAAAGACAATTTTTTTTCTGCGTACAAAATATATATTTAAGCGGATAAAGTTCGACGAACAAAGGACATAAAAATGTCGATAATGAGAACTTACATTTTTTTTCTACGTACAAGAATTAGATGAATAAAAATTCTCTTAAATTTTTATTGAAAAACTATCAAAAGCGTCAATTTTTATTCTGGACCAAAGTCCAACGGAAAAATGTCAAATTTTTAAAAGAAGAAAAAGTTTTTAAAATTTGGAGCACAACAAACATTTTTTCTACACAAGAAAAATTAGGGTACTTAAAATTTTGTTAATTGTTAAGAGTCGTCCACTAATTTTAATTAGCAAAAATTTTTACTAATTCTTAGTATTATAATTTCCATATAAACTTTATTAAAAAATTAAAAACTATTTTTTAATAATTCTCAGTAACTTTTCTGTAAAACTTTGGTAAAACTAATTAAAAATTAGAGTTTAATTTTACAATTAAAGCCAAACATTTTTAATGCATAACTTTCGATTTTTAATCAATTAACAAACAAAAAGAAAATGGTTTTAAAATGTTAAAAACTGTTTTATAATTTGGAGACAATTTGTTAAAAAGATAATATAAAAATTCAAAAACTTTTCACAGGTTTTTTTGTTCTATTTTTTGTGTCTTTTTGCAATAATTTCAAAACAAATAAGTACCGATAAAACCTCAGTTTAAAAAACTACCAAGAAATATAAAATTTCGAAAAATTGGAAAAGCTATAACTGACCAAGTCTACAATAATAATTAATACATAAGAAGAAGAATACAAAATAAAAATTACTACAGAGGAGAAATAATTAATATAGAAGAGAACTAATTAATATAAGCGATAAATAATAATTAAAGTAGAAAAAAAAATATTTAATATCGTAGAGAAAGAATTAATACAGAAGAGAAATAATTAATAATTTAATATACAAGATAAATAATTAATATAGAAGATAAATAATTAATATGAAAGATAAATAATTAATATAGAAGAGAAATAATTAATATAGAAGATAAATAATTAATATACAAGAGAAATGATTAATATAGAAGTTAAATAATTAACATAGAAGAGAAATAATTAATATAGACGAGAAATAATTAATACAGACGAGAAATAATTAATAGAGGTACAATTTATATAGAAGAAAAATAAATACAGAAAAAAATAAAAAAAAACTCCAAAAAAGACCTTAAAAAATAAATAACATCAAAAGCTAATGATAAACGAAAAAATAATGAACATCGAGTTTAGAAAAATGAAATCCTGACAAAAATTGTACATATTAAATAAACGTACAAAGTGAGGAAGGGGGAGAATTGAGATTTTTAAAATTCCGCGTATGAGTGATTGTATTATAATGAAATATAGTGATTCATTTCACACCCTACATATTAAAATTGACTTATAGGAGAAAATGCCTGTCTGGATTATTTATTGTTACTAGATAATGCATATAATTTTCAAGCGAATGCCATACACGAGCGCATACGTGTCAATAAAGGCATTAATGCACTAATCCGATAAATTGGATATACCCACTGATAATAACTGAATGACGCATATACATATATAATACACCCTTCTATTTTACTCCCGAGTGTAAATCGAAGCAGACAAAACGAAAGTTCGTTTCCGGTTCGGTTTTTATCGGTGATACTCGGTTCCGGTCTGCTCTTTTTCGCGATGTTATGCTCCGTTTTCTTTTTGTTATGGCGCTACTCTTTTATTTATTTTTTTTTTTTTTGAAATCACGAATCAATTGTTCGTTTCGGTAAAACTGATCCATAAACAATGACAATAATTACAAAAACAATGACAATAGGCTTTGGATCAAACTTTAAGGTATAAAAAAAGTCGAAAAAGTCGTCTATTTAATTAAGTGTTGTCCTAATTTCAAATTATTTTCATAAATAATAAATTTTTTTTAAGGAATTAATAAATTGCTAAAAAAATAATTTCAAATTTTAGAAAATAATAATTGAATTAAAATGATGAAAATAATTTTGATGAAGTTACAGTAACAATATTTTTATAATATAAAATAATGATTTTATCTCTCGGTCATCTTTAATTATTAGAAAACCTGAAGAAATCGATCACTCCGAGTCTTCGACTCGGAGCAATCGATATCTTCATGTTTTATAACAATACTTTTATAAGTTGTTTAATTTAAAAAAGGTTTGAATTTGAAATTTTTGAATGTCTTAATTCCTGTGGAAAATCCTGTTCCAAAATGAAGATTAAAAATAGGAATTTTGCAAATATTTTTCTTCTTTTTCTAAAACAAAATAATAATTTTGTTAAAAAAATTGTGATTCATAAACAAAAATAATGCGAAATAAATAAATTTTCTATTTCTTAATCACAGTTGTTTAACAATTTTCTAATTTTGTTTAGAAGTGAAGGACAAATATCTGCATAATTTCAATTTGACAAAACATAATATTTAACAAAATTTTAGTCTTTTAATGAAAAGAATTGAAAAAAATTCTGATGATTTCTATTTGTCGTTACAATTTTGAATTAATTATAAAATACAAAAATAATTATAACATAATAATATAATAAACAATCTATCTAAAGATAAAAAAAATAAAAGTATAAACAAAAGACAACTTCAGAGTGTGAGGGATAGAAAAAGTGAATGAATGAAAGAATGAAAGAACATTCATATTAATTATAGTTAATTAATTAATTTTTCAAAAGACGAATATTTTGCGATTCTAAAGTTCCGAACGTTCAAATAAACGAAATTTATTTATTTATTTATCAAATGAATTTTGTTATTAAAATAATTTTGCGTTACTGTAAAAAATATTATTTATAAACTTTCTAAATGTGAAATTTAATTTTTTAATTTTTATTGCAATGAGTAATTTACAGAGATATGTTTATTAAAAAATATTTCGTTCATTTGAACGCTCCAAACTTGTGGATCATAATATTTTTCATAATTTTCAAATTAAATTACGTTCAACACTTAAATAATTTTTGTTAAATAAATATTTAAAAACTAATTTATTTATCCACAGACATTACATTTACAATATTTTAAATGATTACTGTGTAAAAACTTTTCGAAATTTGACAATTTCCAAAAAATTACAACTGTATTTCTTTCAAAATTTAATAATTTTTTTGTTGATGTTTTTGATTAAAATTATTCAAAACTTTTACAATTTTTTAAGAAAAAAGAAATTTTAAATATTTAAAAGAAAATAAAAAATTGAATATTGTTACAGTTTTACAACAATTAACATTTTCAAAGATTACAAATTTAAAAATCTATTGAAATTTAATTATTTCTAAAAATTCATAATATATGTCTAATATTTAATTATGAACTAAATTCTTAATTGAAATTTAATTTTAAATCAATTCTTCTTAGAACGTTGTACGAAAATTCAATTATTTAAACACTGAGAAAACTGGAGAGTCAAATTCAGAGGTTCAAAAAGTGTGTGTTTCCTTTGCTTATGAAGAGAGTTAAATAGTCCTTCTAAAATAAATTTTGAATTGATAATGGAAATCTACTTGTATATTCTCTCCCATTATATCTGAGGGTTAAAAGTTGCGCAGAAAATGTGTACGATCTGATGCGCGCGAAATTATTTTTCTCACATTTTATGTATTTAATTTAGGGGTTAGGTTGCCATATTTATTCATTTCGCGCCAGGTAAAGAAGGGATTTCTTAAGATGGTTAATTTGTCCCTCTGTTATAAACTCATTTTCCCTCCAAGAGAAATGGCACGAATATCTGTCAATGGTGTATTTGAACATTTAGATTGTTATCCAATAGCTAACTCTCAAATATCAACGATTTGTCCCTCCAGATGTTTAGTCCAATACTCCAGTTTTCTCAGTGAATATAAAAATAAATAATTTATTGAATAATTGAATATTTCTTAAAATTGAATTCTTATAGATAAGTTTTGTCAGAATTTCTTAAAATAATTGAATTCTTTCGAAGAATTTTATTAACATTTTTAAAAATAATTGCATTTTTCTAGGAATTTATTAAAAATTGTATAAAAGTAATTGAAATTCTGTGAAACGTATCATTATTTATAAAAATAATTTAAGTCTTGCAAAGAATAAAATTTTTCAAATATAGTTGATGTCATTGAATTCCTGTAAAAATTTTATTATCTTCAAAAATAATTGAATTTCTGCGAAGAAGTTTATTAAAATTATATTCAAAATAATTGAATTTATCGAAAGTATTTTATTATTTATGAAAATAATTAAATTCCAGCGAAGAATGTTATTATTTACTTGAAGAATTGAATTCTTACAAATTTTTTTCGACGAATTTAATTAAAATTTTATTAAAAATAATTCAATTCTTGTATTATATAGAATTTTAATAAAATTTTAAATATAATTGAATTTCTGTGAAAAGTTACATTAAAAGTTTTTAATAAGAATTGAATTCCCGAGAAGACTTTTATAAAAATTCGTTTAAATAATTTATTTTTGTCGAAAAAATTCAATGAAAATTGTATTTTAAATAATTGAAATCCTATAAAAATTTTATTATTTATGAAAATAATTGAATGTTTACAAAGAATTTTATTATTTATGAAAATAATTTAATTTTAGCAAATAATTTTATTATTTACTTGAATAATTGAATTCTTACAAATTTTTTTCGACGAATTTAATTAAAATTTTATTGAAAATAATTCAATTCTTGTATTATATAGAATTTTAATAAAATTTTTAAATATAATTGAATTTCTGTGAAGAGTTGTATTAAAATTTTTAAATAATAATTGAATTCCCGAGAAGAATTTTATAAAAATTCTTTTAAATAATTGAATTCTTTTGCGAAATTTTATTAAATAATAGTAGATGTTGAAAATAATTGAATTTCTGCGAAGATTTTCATTATTTTGGAAAATAATTGAATTCTTACGAAAAATTATCTTAACATTATATTCAAAATAATTGAATTTATCTAAAGTATTTTATTCTTTATGAAAATAATTGAATTCCATCAGCAAAGAATTTTATTTTTTACTTGAATAATTGAATTCTTACAAATTTTTTTCAACGAATTTAATCAAAATTTTATGGAAAATAATTGAATTCTTATATACATATATAGAATTTTAATAAAATTTTTTAAAATAATTGAATTTCTGCGAAGAGTTGCATTAAAATTTCCAAAAAATAATTGCATTCCCAAGAAGAAATTTATAAAAATTCTTTTAAATAATTTATTTTTGACGAAAAAATTCAATGCAAATTGTATTTTAAATAATTGAATTCTTGTAAAAATTTTATTATTTATGAAAATAATTGAATGTTAGTTTACAAAGAATTTTATTAACATTCTTTTAAATAATTGAATTCTTTTGGAAAATTTTATTAAATAATTGTAGATATCGAAAATAATTGAATTTCTGCGAAGATTTTTATTATTTACTAGAATAATTAAATTCTTAAGAAGAAAGAAGTTTTTCTTAAGAAGTTTTTCTTAAATTTTTCTTAAGAAGTTTCTTAAAATTTATCAAAATAATTGAATCGTTTCAAATAAATTAAAAAAAATTTTGAGAATAATTTTTTATTTCCATTATTAGCTGATGTATAGCAGTGTAAATTCTAAAAAAAAGAAAAAAAGTAGCTTTTAGTACCATAAATCTAAAAAGGTATCCAAATAGTAGCAAATCGTAAAAAAGTAGTAAATAGTTGGTTTTGTTAGATGAGTTTGAAGCCTGTTTTTATTTTCCTGATTTAGTTTTTAGCGAAAACAAATATTAATTATAATACCTACACATTCACTTTTGTTTTTAATTCTAATTTTTGAGATTATGCCTTTTATTTGGAGATTATGTCGAGGGGTTTGAAGAACAACTCCCATGCGAGGAATAAGTTTTCACATTAGGATATGTCGATAATAATCTATAGATATGTGAATGCGCCCATTACTGATTAATGATAATTATTTATCAATGGACAAGTTCAATAAGACCTTTTGCGACCTAACGCTATGCATGAGGGTTAACGGTCTTTTGATGAATGCACGTAAACCGCAAACCACAAGCCATCGCATGTATGAAACTTTTGTGCTTTACCTACACGAATGCATCATACATTTACATGTATACACATTGACTCTCAATGTCTGTATGATTGCCAATTTCAGTTTATCGCTTTACTCGATGTGCGCTCCCATATGGATTAATTTGGAAATTTGTGACTGGTTGAAGCCTTTTTTTTCATCTCGCACCCATTCCCTTTTGTTTCCAACCACAGACATGAATTTGTATTGTCTAAATTACACGGATTCTTGGATATTGAATATTAAATATTTAAATATTTCAAGTAAAATTCTGTAATATATTGAGTAGTGATAATTAACCCTAGACTTCCTATCTGGGGTACACTCCCGCTCAATAACTTTTGCCCACCCTACAGCGATTGAAGGCTTTACAAAAAGTTTTGTATTTTGTTTATTATTAAAGATAAAAAGCTCAAAAAGGTCTCTTTTTAAAGCTCTTTTCCTGAGCTTTAACACTGTATAAAACAAAAATTAAAAAAATTAATTTGTTAATGTTTAAAAAATGTTATTGCAACATAAAATTTTTCGTTTTTTTTTTGTTTTTTTTAAAGTGATACAGTTTGATAGGAAATGGTCGCATTTTAATCCCACATATATTTTCTGAAAGCTAGTTTTATCACCTTTAAAATGCATTTTCTAAAAATTTTATACGATAATTTTTAAGAAAAATATGATTTTTTGTTTAAAAAAATAGCCATTTTTTTCAATTGTTAATAACTCAAAAACGGTTACATTAGGAAAAAATTTTTAAGAACATAAATTATTCCTTTTTATGTGCAGAATTAGAAAAAAAATATTAAAAATTTTTTTTTCAAAAAAATTTTTTTGACTTTTTTTGAAAAAAAATTTTTTTTTCAATTATTTATAACTCAAAAACGGTTACTTTAGGAAAAAATTTTTTAGAACATAAATTATTTCTTTTTATGTGCAGAATTAGAAAAAAAATATTAAAAATTTTTTTTTCCAAAAATTTTTTTTGACTTTTTTTGAAAAAAATAATTTTTTCATTTTTTATATTTTTTAGTTTTAATTGTAGAAACTCGCTTTTTACACTTACTACAACAAGCATTTTTTTTAATTCTGCACATAAAAAGGAATAATTTAAGTTTTTAAAAATTTTTTCCTAAACTAACCGTTTTTGAGTTATCAACAATTGAAAAAAATTCTTTTTTTCAAAAAAAGTCAAAAAAATTTTTTTGAATAAAAAATTTTTAATATTTTTTTTGTAATTCTGCACATAAAAAGGAATAATTTAAGTTTTTAAAAATTTTTTCCTAAAGTAACCGTTTTAGAGTTATCAACAATTGAAAAAAATGGCTGTTTTTTTAAACAAAAAATCATATTTTTCTTAAAAATTATCGTATAAAATTTTTAGAAAATGCATTTTAAAGGTGATAAAACTAGCTTTCAGAAAATATATGTGGGATTAAAATGCGACCATTTCCTATCAAACTGTATCACTTTAAAAAAAAAGAAAAAAAACGAAAAATTGTATGTTGCAATAACATTTTTTAAACATTAACAAATTAATTTTTTTTATTTTTTTACAGTGTTAAAGCTCAGGAAAAGAGCTTTAGAAAGAGACCTTGTTGAGCTTTTTATCTTTAATAATAAACAAAATACAAAACTTTTTGTAAAGCCTTCAATCGCTGTAGGGTGGGCAAAAGTTATTGAGCGGGAGTGTATATTAACCCTAGTTAGATTATTCAGAGCTTAGATCGACTTTAAGGCGTAAAAAACGTCGCTTAGTCGATTAAAAATATTTTAAAAAATCGAAAAAGTCGTTTATTTAATTTAGTGTTACCACAAAAAATTTTAATTTTGTATTTTTCTTCTTTTCCCCTTTCACTGATTTCTAAATTCCATTATTCAAAACTTGAATAATTTTGATTTTGATTTACCTACATCTTATTTGTTCATCCACGGAAAATAAAATTTTAGAAAATTGAAATTAAAAGCTCCTTTGAAATTTAATAATTTCTAAAAATACAACTATCACCATTCCAAAATTCAATTATTTTCTAAAATTTTTAACGAAAACTTCAAATCAACTATTTTTAATAATTTTCCGAAATGCTTTTTTCAAAAATATTTTAATATAATTTTTAGAAGCTAATTTTCATAAATTTTAATTTTTCAATTTATACTTGAAGATTTTCCATTAACATTTTTGAGAATTCAATTAGTTTCAAAAATTTTAATCATAAATTCTTGTATAGAATTCAGTTATTTTTAAAAACAATATAAAATTTTTGCAGTAATTCAATTCTTTTTTTTTTAAATTTCAAGAAAATTTCTTGAAGAAATTAAATTATTTTCTACAATAATTTTTTACTAAACTTCATCTTTAAATCAATTATTTATAATAATTTCACGGCAGTTCTTCGAGAATTCAATTATTTAAATAAAAAAATTCAATTATTCATAATAATTGTAACTTATTTTCATTTTTTTAAGTTATTATGGTAAAATATTTTCAAAAAATTATTATAAAGAAGTTCTTAAAATTAATTTTTTTTTAAATATTTAAAAATAATGTTTGAAAGATAATATTTTTTCAATTATATACAATTGAAAAATTTCGAAACAATTGAAATTTGAAAAAATCTTTTAAAAATAATTAAAATATGGTAAAATCTTCTAAAAATAATTGTTTTTCTGAAAAATTAAAAAAAAAGATCAAATTTTTGAAGAATTTTAAATTTTCTTCAATTTTAATTGAATTTCTAAATTAAAATTTAATTATAAATATGAATCAAATGTGATATCTCCTAAATTTTCAAAAGTCTAAAAAAGTAAATTTTTAAAAATTTTAATTTACTTTGTTCGAAGATAATTGAATCTTCAAAAATTATGATAAAATACTTCTGAGAATTATGTTTTTTTAAAAATATTATATTGTAATGTAATTTTTCAAAAATGATTGTATTTCTTAAAAGAATTTTTGTATAATTTAAAGAAAACTAATTTTTTGAAGAACATTAATTAAAAATTTTAAAAACGATTATTTTCAACCAAAATGTTAAAAAAAATTCTAAAAAATTTGAATATTATTTTTTGTATGTATTTGAATTTTTAAAAATTGAAAATATTGAAAATAATTTGAATTTTAAAAAATTAAAATAAAAAGAATTCTAAGAATTGCTTTATTCAAACATATTTCAATATAATTTTTAGAAGCTTATTTTCATTAATTTTCATTTTTGAAGATTTAAATTTCAATTTCACTTGAAGATTTTTCATTAAAATTTTTAAGAATTCAATTATTTTCACAATTTTTTCATTAAAATTCTTCGAAAGTTCATTTTTAAAAATTGTAATATATAATATGCACTTGAAAAAAATCAATTATTTTTAATTAAATTTTACCAAATTTTAATTATTTAAAATCTTGTTAATTGTATATTTCGAAAATTTAATTAGAAAGAAATTATTCAAAAATAATTTTTGAAAGATTTGTTTATAATATTTTTTACACTATAAAAATCAAAATGAATTGCATTTTATACTAAAAATATGGTATTTTGTTGCAATTTTTGAAAATGAGTCGAAAAAAGTCGCATTTTTTGAAAATAGCAAAAAAAAGTCATAACATCTGGTTATTATATAACACTATTTCAAATTCAAACATGTCTTTCAAAAATTTTTATTGAAGCCTGTTCCTGGAATGTTATAATTATTATAATTGTCTAAATTTTAGATGAATTTTCAAGTAATTCAAAGATAAAATTTTTAATCTGTCTGCAAGTATATAAATACAAAAAACCCTTCAAAGGTACGACGCAGTCAGTTATTTACAAAATAAAAAACAATATAATTCACGGTCGGTATAATTTTTATTAATAAAATTTACCGTCCGCTTTGTTTTTAAAGTCGTGAAGATTTTGAAATTTCTATATAGAGCTTTACTTTTAAAACCAGCTTTTGTACAAGTGCATTTGTAAATTTCTCATCCGCTGGATTAAACCTTTTCACTTTTTTCAAAGTTGAGAGATTTTTCAAGGACTTATACATTTTTAATGTTGCTTGCTTTTCTATTTTTAGAACACACTAAAAAATTCTGAATTTTATAAAATGCTTTTTAAAACGAAAAAAAAAAAGAAATACTCTTTTCACTAATGAAATGACATATATACAACTTTTACACTTGGAAACATTAGTTTCGCTTTGATCTTCGTGTGTAACATTTTTTAAAAAATTACTCCCAGTAATGAGTGAAAGGATATGCATGACTTTACAGATGAAGTGGATATCACGCGAAATAGCAGTACAATCTTTATTTGTCCAATCGGAGATAATTATTTATTTAAACTTTGCTTACGAAAGAGGAAAACTGTAATCTTTTTTTAGAGAATTATAATTTGTATTTTATTTTTTTTATATTAAAAAGAATATACAAAAATGGGTATTGATTAAATTAACTATAATTTAAATGTTCTTTCATTCATTTACTTTTTCTGTCCCTCACACTTTGAAGTTGTGTATTTTGCATTATTTTTGTTTATGAAACACAATTTTTTTAACCAAATTATTATTTTGTTTTAGAAAAAGGAGAAAAATATTTAAACAATTCCTATTTTTAATCTTATTTTTGGAACAGAATTTTCCACAGGAATTAAAAAATTAAAAAATTTTAAATTCAAACCTTTTTTAAATTAAACAAATTAAAAAAAATTGTTATAAAACATGAAGACTTCGATTGCTCTGAGTCGAAGACTCGGAGTGATCGATTTCTTCATGTTTTCTAATAATTAAAAATGACCGAGAGATAAAATCATTATTATATTTTATAAGAGTATTGTTATTGTAACTTCATCAAAATTATTTTCATCATTTTAATACAATTATTATTTTCCAGAATTTTAAATTATTTTTTATAAAAATAATAATTGAATTCCTGTAAAATTTGTATGATTTATGAAAATAATTAAATGTTTCCATACAGTTTTATTAAAATTTTTTTCAAATAATTGAATTTTTTTTTGGGAAATTTTATTAAAATAGTAGATATTGAAAATCATTAAATTGCAAAAAGTTTTTAAAAATAATTAAATTTTGCAAAAAATTCTATTAAAAAATTTTTGAAAATAATTGAATGTTTGTGTGTCATTTTAATAAATTTTTTTGAAAGTAATTGAATTTCTAAAAAGCATTTTATTATTTATGAAAATAATTGAATTCCCAAGAAGAAATTTATTACTATTAAAAATAATTGAATTCTGGTGATAAATATTGCTAATTTTTGAAAATAATTGAATTTTGCAAAGAATTTTATTAAAATGCTTCAAAATAATTGAATTTTTCGGAAATAATTTTGTTATTTATCTTGAAGGTAATTCAATTCTTTCGAAGAATTATTTATGCAAATAACTAAATTCCTTGGAAGAATTTTATTAAAATCTAAAAAAAATTATTTGAATTATTTAAAAAAAAAATTAATATTAAAATTGTATTTAAAATAATTGATTTCTTTCGAACAATTTTATTAAAATTTTTGAAAATAGCTAAATTCTTCATATGAATTTTATAAACATTGTTTTATATATTCAAATTGCGAAAATTTTTAAAAAATAATTAAATTTTACAAAGAATACTATTAAAATTTTTTAGAATAATTGAATGTCTGTGTGGAATTTATTTATTAAATTATTTTGAAAATAATTGAATTCCTAAAAAGCAATTTTATTATTTATGAAAATAAATTAATTTTTGCAAACGATTTTATTAGAATTTTTTAAAGTAATTAAATTTCCAAAAAGAAATTTATTATTTACAAAAATAATTGGATTTTCTGGGAAGAATTTTATTGGTTATAAAAATAATTGAATTCTTGCGAAGAACTTTATTCAATTTTTTTTTAAATATTTGAATGCCTTGTAATGATTTTTATTATTTTGGAAAATAATTGAATTCTTGCACCAAATTTTATTGAAATTTTTATAAATAATTGAATTTCTCAGAAGAATTTTAATATTTATAAAAATAATTGAATTCTTGGGAAAAACTATATTCAATTTTTTAAAACATAATTGAATTCCTTAAAAGAATTTTATTATTTATAAAAATAATTGAATTCTTGCGAAGAACTTTATTAAATTTTTTTTAAAATAATTGAATTTTTCAGAAGAATTTTAGTATTTATAAAAATAATTAAATTCTTGCGAATTATTTGTGTAAATAATTAAATTCTTAGAAAAAATTTAATTAAAATTGTATTTAAAATAATAAATTTCTTTCTAACAATTTTATTAAATTTTTGAATATAATTGAATTCCTGTGAAAAATTATAATATTGTTGTAAATAATTGAATTCTTCCAAAGAATTTAAAAAAACATTTTTCTAAATAATTGATTTTTTCGAGGAATTGAAATAAAATTTTTAAGAAAAATAAAATTTTTTTCAACAATTCCTGCAAAATTGTATTAAAAATAATTGAAATCCTGAGATAAATTTTATTATTTTTGAAAATAATTGAATAGTTGCAAAGAATTTTTATTTATTTATTTATTATAGATTTTTATTAGAATTTTCAAAAATAATTGAATTACTTAGAAGAATTTTATTGCGCAAAATTTTATTAAAATTTAAAAAAAATTGAATATCTGTGAAAAATTTTGCTATTTTTGAAAATATTTCAATTCTGCTTAACAATTTTGTAAACATTGTTTTAAATAAATAATTTTTTCGAAATATAATAAATATTATATGAAAATTTTATTTTAAATAATTGTATTCTTGTGAAAAACTATTATTTGTGAAAATAATTGAATTTTTCGATTAATTAATTTAAAATAGTATTAAAAATAATTGCAAATTCCTCAATGAGTTTTATTATTTATGAAAATAATTGAATTCTTGCTTAGAATTTTATGAAAAATATTTTTTAGAAAATTAAATTTCCATGGAAATTGTTATTATTAGTGAAAGTAATGGAATTATTGTGAAGAATAGTGTATAAAAATTTTGTTAAATAATTGATTAATTTCATTGTTTCCTTAAAAAAAATTTTATTATTTATGAAAATAATTGAATTCCTGTGAAATTTTTATTATTTATGAAAATAATTAAATGTTTGCATACAATTAAATAACATTTTTTTTTAAATAATTGAATTCTTTTTATGAAATTTTATTAAAATAGTAGATATTGAAAATCATTGAAATTAGAAAAATGCATTTTATTTTTGAAAATAATTGAAATTAGGACAAGAATTTTTTTGAAATTTATGAAAATAATTGAACTTTGGAGAAGAATTTTGTTATTTATAAAGATAATTGGGATTTTTACAAGAATTTTTTTCAAATTCTGAACATAGTTGAATTTTATAAGAAGAATTTTATTATTTTTGAAAATAATTGAATTTCTGCAACTATTTGTAATATCTCCAAAATTGAATTTTTTTTAGTGTTTTCAACAAAAATTTAAATTAGAAAATTTTTAAATTCTATTATTTTTAAAATTGCTAATTTTATTTTAAAAAAGACAGTAAGAAGTGCTATAGTTGCTATAGTTGAATAAAGAAAGAGGAAAAGTTTTTTGTTTCAAGGAACCATTTATTTTACATCGTGGTTACAATAATGAGAAGAAAAAATGAAGACTAATGCATCATTAGTGGATCAAAAAGATCTTTCATTCGACTGATGATGCATATCGTTCTACAACTAAATTACAGTCCCGTCAGCTGTTTTCACATTCGCCTTAGATTTATAAAACTCGAATTCATTCGACGCACACGATGCGTTTTCCATTAATTGCTCACATCCCCTCTTCTTTACTTCCATTCCCGTCTATTCAACTTGAATTTAATTAGAAATTTTTTATTTTTCTCACACCCAATTATTAACAAGCAACCGTTGGTTCGGGGAAAAGCACCTCTAGGAAAACTTTAAAAAAAACTGAAATATCTCACTAGAGCTTTCAGGTTTAATTGAGTTTTTATTTACTTTTAGTCTGTTGAGTTTTATAATTAAAATTAAACAACGCGCGTCTACACAAAAGATATAACTCTTATTAATCGATATATCGAATATTGCATTTACTTTGCTTTTAGCAACTAACTTCAGTCAAGTTCACGAAACGCCTTTGTACGAATATACACGCCGTTAAAAACATTCATATTATTTTCTTTTATAAGTTTCCCTTTTGTATCAAATTGCTATATTTAAATAAATAAAAACAACAGGTTATGTACCCCAGACTGCCTTCCACTGCGTAAAGGTATCAGGAAGCGCGAAACTGACGCGAAAAACGATCGACTAGACGAAAGTGAAATCTAACCTCAAATTTCGTTGAAAATCATCTCGTAAACAAAAGACTCGAGAATCGTGCGCGAAAAATTGTTTTTACGGTAAATTCCGACAAAGACATAAAGGTTGTCGAATTGTCAGAAACGATTAACGTAAAGTAAAAAGAAAATAAGTGTAAATACGTGTTCGAAGAATGTAATATTTTTTTTAAAATGAAATATAGATAAAGACCGGGACTTGTCGAATTATCGAAAACTATCAGTGAACTAGTGTAATGTGTATAAGTTAAAATGGCATCGAATTTTCAAGTACAAATGGAGAAATTGGGAAAGGACAATTATGATACGTGGCGTCTTCATATGGAAGCGGTTCTCGTGAAAAACGACCACTTTGACTATGCGGACGGAACCATAGTCAGGCCAGAAGAGGCAGCAGCCGCAGCTGACTGGGACAAAAGAGATAGAAAAGCTAAGGCTGATATAACTCTTGCAATTAGTCCATCCGAGTTAGGCCACATTAAAAATTGCAAAACGTCCAATGAGGTATGGGAAAAATTAGATCTTGTTTACAAATCCAAAGGACCCGCCAGAAAAGCAACATTATTGAAACAATTGTTGTTTACTAAAATGAACGACGATGAAAACATGGCGGATCACTTGAATAGATTCTTCAATATTTTAGACAAATTGACAGAATTGAAAATTGTTATTTCGGACGATCTACTTACCATATTGTTGCTTTACAGCGTTCCCAATACATTTGATAATTTTCGATGTGCAATAGAAGCTCGCGACGAGCTTCCAACTCCGGAAGCCTTGAAAATAAAACTATTAGACGAATATAATGCCAGAAAAGGGCAGGACACAGAACAAAATTTACAAGGTGCATTTTACGCAAAGCCATTTAAACACCAAAATTTTCAACAACGTCAGAAAAGTGAAGGATTTAATGTGAATCAAAACAAAGGTAACCAGCATCAGCAAAATTTCAAGAAACGTTTTAATTGCAACTACTGCAAAAAGTTTGGCCACAAAGCCGCTGACTGTAGGAAAAAGGCTGCAGATCAAAAACCCATTTCTTCAAATGCAACTGAAGAGGAAGCCTTTATTGTTCGCGTTGAAGACGATCCTGTGAATGAAAAAGTGACATTTGCCTGTGCTTTTAGTGCTGAATCTACGTCTACCGACAATTGGTGTATGGATAGTGGTGCGACCTCGCACATGTGTCAAAACAAAAATCTATTTTCGGACTTGACTCTAGTTGAAAACCAAAAGGTTAGACTAGCTGTAGATAAAACTACTCAAATCCTCGGAAAGGGTACAATCCATCTCAATTTACAGAATGACTGCCAGGGACAACAACAAAAAATCAGACTAGATAACGTTTTGTACGTTCCAGAATTGAAAACAAACTTGTTTTCAATATCGAAAGCCACTAAGGGAGAACGTACAATAACTTTCACCGAAACTTGTGCAGAAGTCAGAAACAAGTGTAACGAAATCATTTTCAATGGAAAGAGAAGAGGTGAACTTTATTTTATCGAACCCAAAAACATTCCTGTAAATGAGATAGTCGATGATACGAATCGACTTAATAAATGGTGTAATAGTGTATCAGCATTATGTGCAGAATCGACGCTGGAATCAACAAATCTTGTACCTGAAACAGCAAACAACGACATTGAAATTCAAAAATGGCATTTAAGATTCGGTCATTTAAACGAAAACAGTTTAAGAAAATTATCATTAGATCGCATGGTGAATGGTCTCGTTCTTAAGTCGGGTGAAAAATTAAGCACATGTGAAATTTGTATCCTTGGAAAACATTCACAAACTCCATTTCCGAAGACATCAGTTTCCAAAAGTGAAAAAGTGCTAAGTTTAATTCACTCCGACGTTTGTGGGCCATTTAGAACAAAATCTCTCGGTGGTTCACTATATTTTGCAACCTTCATTGATGATAAATCTAAATACACAGAAGTGTATTTTCTCAAAAAGAAAAGTGACGTCAAAAATGCTTTTATCAAATACAAAGCTTTGGTAGAAAATCAAACCGAGCAAAAGATTAAAATATTACGCACTGACAACGGGCTGGAATATGTAGGAAAGGACTTCGACAACTACTTGGAACAATGCGGAATAAAACGTGAACGCACCGTCGCATATACTCCGCAACAGAATGGGACGGCAGAGCGGATGAACCGCACCCTCACAGAAATGGCGAGATGTTTATTATTACAAGCGAAATTACCAAAGTGTTTTTGGGGAGAAGCCATTGCTACAGCCGCCTATTTACGGAACAAGTGTCCTACGATGAAACTGAAGAACCAAACTCCTCACGAAATTTGGTTTGGAGTCAAGCCCACCGTAACTCATCTAAGATCTTTTGGCTGCAAAGCTTATGTGCTCGACAAATCACCAAACATCGATAAACTTGATCCAAAATCTGCTGCTTGTATTTTTGTTGGATACTCGAGCTCGTCGAAAGCCTATCGACTATGGAATCCCAACTCAAGAAAAATATTGTTGAGCCGCGACGTAAAATTCTTAGAAGAGACTTATTTGGGCGAAGCTGTCGCTGAAAAGAATGATGCCGAGTTATTTGTACCATTCTTCGAAAACAGTGAACTCAGTGAAACGAACATTGAAACAATCAACCCAGGACGAGAAAATGTTGAACATCAACCTCCGGGGAACGGCGATTCGAGTGAAACATCTCCTGCGGACAACGACAACTCAAGTGAAATATTCCCAAACGATTTGAATGACGACAAAAATCGATATCATGAAGACAACAATGGATCAAGAGAAACTTCTCCAAGTGTTTCTACCAGTGATTTGAGCGACGAAAATCAACAAATGGATTCAATGGACATCCATAACATTAACCCCACGAGTAACTCAGAAGACGACGAACACGATTTTGACAATGAAAATCAGAAGATTTCGGATGTAACTCCTTGTACGAGTAAGAAAATAGCCGGACGCCCCAGAATTGAGAGAACTGGTGCCAGAGGGAGACCACGAAAAATCTTCAACGTAAAACCTATAAATCATGAATCTTCGTCGCTGACATACGAAGAAAACCCCAATCCATCAGTTCAGGAAGCTCTTGCTGGACCTTATGCAGAAAAATGGCGTGAAGCTATGAAAGCGGAATTCGACGCTCTAGTAAAAATTGGAGCTTGGACTCTGGCTGAACGTCCAAAAGGAAAGAAAGTCATTGGATGCAGATGGATTCTTCGAACAAAGTATGATGCAGACGGAAATATTGAACGCCACAAAGCTCGCTTAGTGGCTAAAGGATACAATCAGCAACCTGGAATGGACTTTACGGAAACGTATGCTCCAGTAGCCCGACAAAGTTCCGTGCGGATGATTTTGGCAATATCAGCGAAATTAGGACTCGATCTTTACCAACTCGATGTTGTCATGGCCTACATCAACGGCAACTTGGAAGAAGACATCTACATGGAGCAGGCTGAAGGATTTGAAAATTCCGAAAGAATGGATGCTGTGTACTCTCTGAAACGATCGATATATGGACTGAAGCAATCGGGACGTCAATGGTTTAAAAAGTTGGACCGAAAAATGAAAGAACTAGGATTGAAACCTCTCAGTTGTGACTCATGTGTCTACGTACAGAAACAGGGGGAGTCAATTCTAATCGTCGTAGTTTACGTAGACGACCTAATAATTGCTACAAACCATATCAAGAATTTCGAGGAACTAAAAAGAAATTTAACTAAAGAATTTCAAATCAAGGATTTGGGCAAATTGCATTATTGCCTTGGGATTGAATTTAAACAAAATTCAACAACAAAGTCAGTCTTCATGTCACAAAAGAAGTACGTCGATGATATTCTTCGCAGATTTGGCATGTCAGATTCGAAGCCTGTGGCCACTCCACTGGATGGAAACGTGAAGCTGAGCAGAGAAATGGAACCAAAAACATCAGAAGAGATTCAAGAAATGAGTAAAGTTCCATATCGATCTTTAATTGGATCACTCATGTACTTAGCTGTGTCAACACGCCCTGACATCGCTTACGCTGTGAGCACTTTGAGTCAATTCAACCAGAATCCGGGAAGAAGTCATTGGATATCAGCGAAGCGAGTCTTGCGATATTTGAAGGGGACTGGTGATCAAGGACTGATGTACGAACGAACCGAAGAAGACCTCATCGGATTTGTCGATGCTGATTGGGGCGGCGCTATTGACGATCGCAGATCCTGTACTGGATACACCTTCAAACTCAGTAATTCGGCAATTTCCTGGGAGTCTAGGAAACAAAAAACAGTAGCCCTGTCTAGCACACAATCAGAATACATGGCCTTAACAGAGGCTGCGAAAGAAGTCGTTTATTTGCGTCGTTTCTTGGCAGAAGTCGGCCTACCTTCTTTCAATCATCGAATACCTACCAAAGTTTACTGCGACAATCAAGGAGCCCGAGAATTGATGAAAAATCCAATACATCACGCCCGTACGAAGCATATTGATATCCGGCACCACTATGTTCGACAAGTTTATGAAGAAGGACAGATTAGTGTTGAGTATCTACCTACGACGGAGATGGTTGCGGACATTCTGACTAAACCACTTTTTGGACCAAGTCATCGAAAATTTTCAAATGGACTCGGTGTTACAAGTGTA